>CM067560.1:14643333-15895416 GCA_034509755.1 Anisodus tanguticus
ATCAAAACAAGCTAGGAAATTTTCTTTACTTTCTGAACTGGAAACATTTTTAGGAAGTTATGGATCAGAGGATACATAGGCTAGTAGGTATTTGAGCGTTGTTACACCTAGTTATACTCTCGTAGTTTTTTGTCCTTTGATTTATATTATTATCTGTTGTTCCTTGTACTTTGATTGTCATATAATTTTGTGGTAACTATGTTATTGTTCTTGTTTTTTCTTTTCCTTTGTCATGCTTTATATAGTATGACTTAATTCTTTACTTTTTGTTATATTATTATCTTGTTGTTCCTTGTACTTTGACTGTCATATAATTTTGTGGTAACTACGTTATTGTTCTTTTTTTTTCTTTTTCAGACTGCTTTGTCATGCTTTATATAGTATGACTTAATTCTTTACTTTTTGTTATATTATTATTTGTTGTTCCTTGTACTTTGATTGTCGTATAATTTTGTGGTAACTACGTTATTGTTCCTTTTTTTTCCAGACTGCTTTGTCATACTTTATATAGTATGACTTAATTCTTTACTTTTTGTTATTTATTTTGTACTGCTTTGGTTTGTTTTTCTTTAAGACGAGGGTCTATCGGAAACAACTTCTCTACCTCCCATAATAGGAGTTAGATTTGCGTATACTCTGTCCTTCTTAGATCTCACTTATAAGATTACATTGAGTATGTTATTGTTTACCCTAAACATTTTTTAGGTATATGCTAGTGTTTCTTGTTTTCTAGTGTGTGTATTAGCGAATATTCTCTGAATATTCACAGTATATTTTGTAATTATGATAGATGTATATTTAAGGTAACTTAGAATTCTTATTGTATTAGGAATCAACCATTTAAGGTAAGTTAGGATTCTTATTGTATTAGGAATCAACCTCTGTACAATTATATATATTGTGATTAATGAAAAGAATCCCTAAGGGAAATTATTCCAATCTTACATGGTATCAGAGCCAAACCCTAATCCCTACTCTTCTCTTTTCTTCCTCTCGGTCGACGCCACCCCAAATCTTTTTTTCCCTCGGCCGACGACAATAATTTGCCACCATGTCTCGCCCTACTTCCCCCACCAATTCTGATTCTTCCACTGGCATACTTGACAACCCCCATCAACGTTCATCGTTTTCTTTTCATCCCGCATTCGCCATTACCAACATAAAATTTTTTACCCCTATAATTCTTGATCAAGAAGACTGTCAATATTCCATGTTACTGTTTTATATTCATGTATGTGCGTACAATGTGCTCGACCATATTGATGATTCTGTTCCTCATCCAACCGATGTTGCAGACTCGACCTGGCGTCGCCTTGACTCCATCGTCAAACAGTGGATCTACGACACCATCTCTAAAGACTTGTTGTGTACTATCATGAAAACAGGTGTTACGACACGTGAACTTTGGGTACAGTTAGAAGAATTTTTTCAGGATAATAAAAATACTCGGGCCGTGTATTTGGAAGAGCAGTTCAACAATACGCGTTTCGAGAATTTTAACATGTCCGAATACTATAAACAACTGAAACTCATAACCGACCAATTGTCCAACGTAGGAACATCTGTTTCAGAGACCAAGATGGTACTTCAACTAGTTGCGGGTTTACCGAAAGGTGAATATGATACACTTGCAACGATGATTCAACAGGCCGACCCCCTACCAAGCTTCAATAAAACACGTTCATAACTTTTGTTGGAAGAGACCCGTGCTAAACAAGAGGAGCACAATCACAAGACATTAGCTGTTGACGACATGGCATCACCGGCGGCCACCTCCACCCAGCCACCACCGCAAGACCACCAGCAGCTGTAGTCCCGCGGCGGAGGACGTGGCGACAGAGGTCACGGTAACAACAATAAAGGGAAGGGCCGCGGCAAGGGCAACCGGAACCAGCAGTAGCCAGGCCCAACACTTGTTGCCTACTATTAGTGGGCTGGACAACCCCCTTGGCCCAATAACTGGAATTGGGCCTCGCCTGCATGCCCCTACCCGACATCAGTGGCCCAATTCCAGCAAGGCTGCCAGCCAGGCCTCTTGGGCTCCGCCCCTGCCAACCGGCAGGCCCACTAGTAGCAACAGACCCATCTGGTAGCAGTAGTTCAGCACCCGCAAGGCAGTAGCCTGGCCCCCACCGATTTGGGCCAGGCCTTCAACACCGTGAACCTTCAACATCCCAACGATAGTTGGTACATGGACACCGGAGCCACATCTCATCTCACCCGGTCGTCAGGTAACTTATCTCAACTGCTTCGGTTAAAGTGTCCTCAATTTATTACCGTCAGCAATGGTCATCGCATTCTAATTGAAGATTACGGTAACACACATACCAAACATCCCCACCCGCCTTTCTCCCTAAATCACGTCCTTTACATCCCTAACATCATTAAAAACTTAATCTTTGTTAGAAAATTCACTCGCAATAATTCTGTATGTGTCGAATTTAACCCTTTTGGTTTTCTGCCACATGCACCGGATTTATACATTTATAAGGTAATCATGGTGGTGTTATCGATCTTACAGTGAAATAATATACCAGTTGGCAGAGCGGATGTAGGATTTGAAAGACGAGGGGCCACTACCAAAGGCACACAAGCACGTTAGTTAAAGCATGTCACGCATATTGCTTCGTCAGATAATTTTATGTGAATTAAATGACCCTAACTAGTAAAGCTTACTCTATGGGGTGGTGGTTATGAATGCCATTGTGTGTTCTCGAAACACGTGACTCCTGCGTTTTATATATAAGTTGCTCAATTTCTTTTGTAACTTTATATATACATCCTTATATATATATATATATATATATTCTTATATACTATATATAATGTATAATAATGCATATGCTTTGTAACAAGGTATAAATATTGTATAATTATGTATAAAAAATGTATTGCCTTGGGGACTCAAAAATTCAGATCGACTCACACATAACATGCCTTTATGATAGAAATTGAAACAGAGAAGAACCAATGATGTTCGAAACCAAAACCAAATTGCAGTATCAATCTTTTAATGTACTCCATTGGTTACTTCTTGGACCAAATAAACAATAAAATTAAAGAAAAATAAAATAGCTGATTCATACGACTAATAGGGGTATCAAGAGCGACCAGAAGAAAAAGTTCAAAAGTGCACACATGCATAAAATTTGAGGTCATCAAAGGGACTAGGTTCAGAAAAAAAGGTATTATCTTTGTGAACCTCATCTTGCCTTGCCTCGTTCTTGGTTGATGTTCATAGTAAACTATTACTCCACTCTCTGAAAAATGATGAGAATCAACGTAAAGTTACCTAATCAGTTGAGTTCTCACTGATTCACACAATAGGTGAGAAACCCAGAAAGCCAAAGAACTAGGAAAGGAAAAAACCCAACAAAAATAGTCAGAACTTCCGGCTCCGATGCCATCGTGAGCACTACATCTGAAAAAACCCAACCAAAATTGAAGTAGGCTAAAAATTTCGTAACTTAGATTGCCGAAAGGTAGGTAGAGGTAAAAAGTGGATAGTTCGGCTAAAAATGACAAATTAGATACTTTTATGGACACTTAACTTAATTTTTTCATATTAAATTATACAAGAATTAATTATATACGATTCAAAAGACAAACTACACCTTGAATAAAATAATATGAAATCTTATAGATACCAAGATTATTTCACTCAATCCATCAAACCAAACGAGCTCTTAAATTGTGAAGTTTAATTCCATAAGTTGTTCTTACCTTCCTAATGAATCATTTAAGGAATTTGAAACTATAACAAATTTTCGAACTGCAGTTTGTTGGAGTTCCACTTTCAAAGCTTCGAACTCCAGCACTGTATTTCCATATTTTGGCTAGTGATATTTTTATTCAGATGATGTTTCTGCCTTAAAAAGTTTCTATGTTTCAATATTATTTTGATTAGTACCTAAATATTAATAAGCGATCTAAAACTAATCATCCCAGCTACTTTTTACTGCTCCCGAACTTGATTAGTTCAAGCTATTAAGTATCTTCGATATAGATTACGCCAGTCTTGATTTTCCACCTTAAACAAATTGGATTACACGCAACATCGTGTTTAAAAATCATTGCTCAAGTAGTGGGTAGCAAAAAAAAGATACCCCTATCTCAATTTATACGATACAATTTGAATTTTAATAGTTATTTTTTAAAATTTTTATTACATCCCGCATTTTCGTACGTTAAGTTTCATCAATTTAATACCCTGTGCTTTCGGTCTATGATTTGAACCGCTCGACGTATGTATGTATATTTGAGCCCCGGAGAATTTTGGTCATATTCAAGTATGCAAATAAAGAGCTCGTTGTATAAAAAGATGAAGTCACAAAATGATTTCAGACTTAAAAATGTGAGGACGATGGTTGGAAATAATATTTTATGTGTGCCAAAGGGGGCTATGGACTAGTGCCATATCACATGATCATGATAATGAGTATATAAAGTGTGTTAAAAATAATTACTATTTTAGTGAATTAAGATCAACAAATCAATTATGGTGGATAGTAAGAAATTAATTATGATATTAATAAAATTTAAATGGATAAATATTTTGTTGAGCTGCCATATGGAACTAATTAGGCCAATAGGTGGCATTAAGGGGTGCTAAATAATCGTGTGAGTCAATAGCATATTTAAGTGCCTAATGACACGTGTAAAAGGGAAAGGTGCACTTAAAACATCTATATCATTTTCTTGACTTTTGGGATGAAGGACAATCAACATGCTGCATCATAAATTTATATGGATACAGCAGGAAGGTGACTTTATGTTAGCAACAACGTGACTTGATATTTTACTAAAGAAAAGTGTAATATTCCCCAAGAACAATATTCGGGTTTTGTTCACTACTTCGATCTCGTTGTAATATTTTTGTTGCGTCATTGAATTCGGGCTTTCTTCGAAGTGAAGTAAGGCGGAAGAAGAGTAGTTCTTGACATATAAGGTAAGAATTCTCCTCTTTTAGATATATTTAAGTTTGTCCGAGCCATAAATAAATTGTGAGATGAGAAATACGAAATTATTAGCGGGAAATCGTATAAGATGTGTTATTGACGTGTGTGTTGTTTGGTGATTGTTCTAAGCTATTGTGTGGCTGGATTTTATGTGGTTGTTGTGGTTCTTGTTATTTTTAACTTGAGGGATGTTAAAAGAATAGGGGAGATCTTGTCCGATTCATTATAAAACGAATATGCCGCTCGATATATGATTCTTGTGTCATTATAGTTAACGCTAGTATCGTCACATTCCTAGTAGATTGAGGCGTAGGGGAGATTGGTCACAACAACAAGAAGGAAGTTGACGTTAAAGGTATGTGAAGACTATCTTTCCTTCTTTGTTTGGCATGAATCTTTAACCGAGTGAGTCCCGAATAAGCGCACAAAGAAGTCCCGAATTCTCATGTCTATGTTATTTCATGTTGCCTTCGGGGATATTCATTTATACATTTGACTTAGGGGCTATATATATGTGTGCTTTCCTTTATGGACTTTATGAATGTTGCCTTCGGGGATATACAGTTGTCTTCGGAGCTATTCACTTATACACTGAACCCTGTAAGAGGCCAGCTAGCTTTTCATATAATTGTTTAGTTGATAGGAGTCAGCAACAGGTGAGTATAGTTCCAGATTATCCTTGACTTCTTAGTTTAAATTTTGTATATTATATATATATATCAGTTCAGTTACAATTTCAGTTATTCAGTTGCCTTGCATACTCAATACATTGTTTCGTACTGACATTCCTTTTGCCCGGGGTGCTGCATTTCATGCCTATAGGTCTGCATAGACAGCCAGACAGACCTCCTCACTAGATCTTGCCGAGTATCAGCTTGAGTGATTAGCTCTATGTCATCCGGAGTTCCCATGTCTATAGTTTTATTGTATATATATATATGATGGGTAGGTCGGGGCCATGTCCCAACCATAGTACATTTGCTACTCTTTAGAGGCTTGTAGACGTATCCTGTATATTCAGTATATCAGTATGGTGGCCTTGTCAGCCCTTGTTTATATCTTTTGTTTTGGGTTTTTCTGTTTGCAGAAATATATGTCGGCCTTGTTGATCCCATGTTGGAGAAATATTATTCATTTACAGATTTATAGGGCTTGGCCTTATCGGCATTAGATGTCATGTTTTATTTACATTTGGCTTCATCGGCCAGATAGCTTATACGTATGTCCAGAGTTCATGAGATACGTATGGTATGCTCAGGGCCAAGTAGGGCATCGAGTGCCGGCCACGCCTCCCCAAATTAGGGGCGTGACGATTTTGATCGTGAATCTAGATATAAAATCTTTTAAGTTTCTTAAAATAATATTTCCATATTTGAAAAACACGTTAGAAGTACTATAAGCGATAATAATTCAAAATTCAAAATATTTTAAAGGCATATAAAAAATTATGGTAAAAAAAATTCGCTTGATTCTCAAAATTCAAAACTTGCCACATAAAATTGAAACGGGGAGAATACATATATAATTTATTTAAATCTATCTAAAATTAAAAATAAAATTTATCAGATAGATATGTTGGCGAAAAACAATAAGGCACGCACAAAATACGCATAAGGTTATGAGATTACCACCATTATCTTAAGAAAAGAAGAGGAGAGAAATTGATAGTTTGGCGAGGAAGCTGCTAAGAAATTTCTAGCAAGTTACAAACGTTTGGAGTGTGATGACATTAGCATTGACACGTGTAAGTTTTGATGATTCAAAAAGTGAATGAACGAGACACATATGCAAGATGCGAATGAAGCAGGTCAATGGACATATTCCATCTCAGAGATGCAAGATAAAGTTAAATGAACCAGGTTCAAAAACATGTTCCAGCTCAGAGTCCTACTATGAGTAGGATTTGTGATTTATGGCAACAACTAGGCGGATATGTTACAAGATTTCTTGTCATACTTATCAATATAATTCAGACTCCTAAAAGGATATTGAAGTCGCGTGTATGAAGCAAGAAACCTAAACCAACTCAACTCCTATTTTTATTGGGCCGTATCACGTAGGGTTTGAGTTTTGCGGACTTGTTGCGCACCAAGAGCTACATATACTCAAGTCCCGCGATAAAAGAATTTTCACGCACTCACATAGAGAGAAACATAATTTGAGCGAAATACAATTATTATATTGAGTGTTCTGATTCCTGAAGTGCCACCTAATACAAAGAAGAAGATTGAAGAATCTGTTTCATAGAGTTATGTCTTATAGTCTTCAAGTCTAGATTCGTGTATTAGGATTGTTTATCGAGTTGTACCTTTATCTATTTTCCTAGAGACAATTGACATAGGTATAAACGTTTGTCGAATTCAACTTCAAGTTGAAGACAACTTGAAGTGGGCTCATTAGTGTAGGGAGATTAGTGAGATATGAATTGTAGTTTAGTTCCAAGGTTACAGAGTTTGTAACTTGAATGTGCAAATAGTCATGTTGTAGTGGATTTTTGGGAATAATCTTACAGAGGTGTGGGTCATGGTTTTTTCACCCTTTGTGAGTCGAGTGGTTTCCACATAAAAGTACTATGTTCTTACTTTTTTGTTCTTTTTTATCCCTCAAACGCTAGCTTAGACCATATAGAGTAACGTGGTTTATCCTATAGGCAAAAATAGGATACCGCTTAGAATAGATATTTGATTGTGAAAATTATCAATTGGTATTAATCATAGGTCATTATGAGTGTAGGAAGTATTTTGAAAACTAATCAAGGCATAAAAAGAGTCTTAGGAAAAATTAGAGTCGGAAGCTACTCTACGGAATATGTTTTAAAATGAGTTTCCAGAAGGCCTTACTTAAACCGAATTTATGGATAAATATATAAGGAATTAGTGAAAACTTCCTAATGAAAGTTGTAGCCATTTGAAAGACCTTTCCATCCATATAAGACCCACATCAAACGGAGTTCTGTACAAAACATATGGCCGATTTACCGATGACGTGTAAAATGGAAATCCCTATTCTTGTAGTATTAAGTTTTAAAGCCCAAGCCTTTATTATAACCTATAAATATAACCCTAAAATGTTTTATGTGAGAATTTTCGATCAGAGCTGCTACCAAACACAAGATTTTAGAAAATTCATTCAAGGTCGAATTTGGAATGAAGATTTGAAATTTCTTTAAAAAGGTCTTAAATGTGAACGTTGGAGATATGATTTGGAGGTCCAAAGCAATGTGGTTTGCGCTATGAACAATAGCTACGAATATTGGTGAAAACTCTTCTCAAGATTTCAAGTTCAAAGATTTGATACCTTCTTCAAAAGTTCAAACTTTTTCTTCAAGTTTTGAAGCGACTAAGGTATTAGAGCTTCTATCCACGTGTGGGAACATCATTGTTCTTCCCCACGCCACATTCTTCCATGAAACACAAATTCTTCATAAGTTTAGGTCTTTGTTCCATTATCATGATAACCATAATACATGTAATATTATACATCATGTCTATGTTATAATTCATCAATTGTATTCATGATAGGTCATTATAATTGTCATGAACCTGTCCATAATCCACGAACGCATGCTTTGAATTCCAAGAGTTCTAAATACAAGTTATAATTATTATTACTCAATTTCCATAAAATTATACATGTTTTTCATGATTTATGTAAGTTATATGATATATCTTTTCACATGTAAAACTATAATCGCAAACCATGGTTTACAAGTTATCTTCTTGAGATTCATGGGCTTACGAGCCAACTATTTTCAAGTACATATTTTTGGAGCTGCATAGATTACCGAGAAGGCTCAAGTAGTCTGAAACTACGTATGGCAGTGTAGGATAAGAGTCACTCCGATCAGATGACGATATCTCCAGATTATTGATTGGATCATTTCATGTCATATTCATGTCTCATACCCCGACAAGGTATGTGAGCGCTATGGTGTTCGGGATAGGTACCAGACTCCACGTACCCACGTGGTAATTTCATGTTGTCAGTTGTACTACTGCTCTCCCAAAAAATATACAGATATATAGTTTATAGATTTTACACATGTTATTACATTCATGTTCTTGTTCAGTTTCATGTTCCTATTATATCATGTGCCTGCTTATTATTTGAGTTGCTTTACATATGGTACAATTCAAATGTACTAACATCCCTTTGCCCGGGGCCTACACTTCACAGTGCAGGTATTGAGTTTCAGGACGGTGGATCTACACGTTTGGACTTCACATGTATCAGTTGTTGGTGAGCCTCATTTCATTCGGGGTGTTAGTTTATTTATTTACATGTCATGATTTATAGTAAAGGTATGCCAGGGCCTTGTCCTGGTAAATAGTTTTGCAGTTAGACTCATGTGTCAGAGGTTTCATAGACTAGACAAGTTATCATGTCATGTCAGTTTCGTCAGTATCATTTTCAGATTTGTTATATTTTATTCAGATATTTCCGCTATTGTATTTCAGATTGTATTTTCAGTATTATGTTTTACATGTTTTAAATCATTATTAGTGCATGTTTTGATGCCCATATTTAGTAGCAATACATGTGGTTTGCTCAATCACATGTAGTCAAGCACCGAGTGTCGTGTTTCGCCCAGACCATGGTTTAGGACGTTACAAATCTTGGTAACAAAGCCTAGGGTCAAGTGTCTTAGAGAGTCTATGGAAGCGTGTCCAATGGAGTTTCCTTTATATGTGTGTGCGCGCCACACATATAAATGGTTAACTACTAAGACATTTAGGATTATCTCACTTCTTTCATACTCTAGATCGTGAAATTAGAGCTATCATTTTAGGAACTTTTCTAACTTGTGCCATGAAGCTTAGAGTAGTAAGTAATATTCTCTTCCTATTAAATTCCAGATGTATCAAATGTATAAACGACGAGAAGGAAATTCATGGTCTAAGTAAGGATGATTACCCATTGGGGTGTAATCAGGAAGTGCATGTTGGTAACATATGAGACTTGAGATAATATCGAACATCCCGTCCCACATCCCGCTATCAGAGGAGATGGGATTTGGGGGGACGGGACGGGACAGGAATGGGGTTTGGAGGGACTTTTAAAAACTTTTTTTCTAGACACTTAATTTTTTTTAAAAGTATTTAAACACTTAAATAATTGAACAAGATAGTGAAAAAACATCCCAAGGCTAATTGCCTCTTATATTATTTAATAGAAATATGTTTTTTTTGTAATATAATTTCAAAATTGCAACTTTGTTTCGTAGTTCAAAAGTTGCAAACCACATAGTAAAATTGGCATTAAAAAAATTACATATGCAACCATACTTTTTCTAATTTTCTGATAATCTCTTGAGGATCTTCTGTTGGAATTGAAATTTGTTGGTCAAATTGTTCAACATTGCTTCCCGCTCCCTCGGATAAGATTTCGTTGTAATTGTAGTCGTCTTCTACATTGATCTCTGGTTGACCGCACCTTCTACACTCCGCTCTAATCCAATCTCTAAATAAAACTGCATTCTCCAAACTGTTTCCCGTCAATGAGTGTCTGTGCTCTCCTATTTAAAATCTTCCAGCATAAAAAGCACTTTCAGAAGCTGTAGATGACAATTGAATATTCAACACATCTTGGGCCATCTTTGATAGAGTCGGAAATGTCTTTTCATTCTCCCTCCAGTATTTCAGGAAGTCTTCACGTCCATTTTCATTAGCAATTGATTCGAAGGGAACAACACCCTGCAAAACATAAACATCAAACTCGCTAATTTGTGAAGCACTTGAACCACTATACATTCTATTTCGAAGGCCTTGAATACTTGAAGCAGAAACCACATGTTTTTATAAGGTTGAAGTGAAGTAGAAGAAGATGGTACAGAAGCCGATTGATTATTTGCACTTTGCTCTTGGTAATACATATACATAGTTTTGCGTTGTGTTTGTATGCTAGAGATAACATCTTGTTTAGTTAGTTCTCTAGTTGGTTCTGTTGGAAGTATTTCTAGGCATTCATAAATTGTTTCAATAAGGGCATTACAACCGTCTACTTTAATAGTAGGATTTAATACAACACCAATAATATAAATAGTGGGAATAGGAAAAAACATTTTTTTTAATTTTATAAATATTTTTGTAATAGCTAGAGTGTAAGTTGGTTTTTTCATATATTCATTAAAAACAAAAATATTAGAGCTATATAAAATAATATATATGAAATAGTAGGATAATAAATACCAGAAAATTCCTTAGTAGCTAGAAAATATTTTTCTAAGAATACAATAAGTTCCAAAATTGTATCCCAATCATCATCTACAAGCATATCCAAAGGATTTTGATTATGGGCGTTAAATAATAAAGTTATAGGTCTTCTATACTCGTGAACAACAACTAATTGTTCACACAAATAATTCCACCTAGTTGCAACTTCTTCTGGAATTTTCCTATAAGGTAATTAACGATCATGACATGTTTTTTTAAACTCTTTGCGTCTTTGTATTTTATTACCTTTAAAAATAAAGTTGATAGCAAATTGTACTTTATCAAGAATAGAGCTAAAAAGTTTTAGGCCATCATTTACAACTAAGTTATAAATATGACATGCAAATCTAACATAAAAAATATCAGGAAAAGATGGAGTCCATCGAGTTTTTAAAACGTTTACATCATAATCATTACAAAAAGCATTATCTAATGTAATAGTCATAATTTTATCAGTAATTCTGTAATATTCACTAATTTCATGAATATTTCTTGAAATAAAAATTCCATTCTACCAGAAAAACGTTCACCTCGTTCCATTATAATTATGCAAATAAAGAATTAAAGTTAAGAAAATTAAGTACGACAACTAAAATTAAATAATAATAATTTAAATAAAAGAAGGAACGAGTGTACCAAACGCCGGTTTCCTGAGAACGTGTAAAATAGAAATCCTGATTCTTGTAGGATTAGGTTTTAAAGCCCAAACCTTTATGATAACCTATAAATACAACCCTAAAACGTTTTATATGAGGATTTTCGACCAGATGTGCTAACAAACACCTAAGATTTTGGAAAATCCATTCAAGGTCGAATTTGGAATGAAGCTTTGGGATTTCTTCAAAAAGTTATTAAATGTGAATGGTGGAGATTTGACTTGGAGGTCCGAAGCTGTGTGGTTTGTGCTATGAATATCGGTGAAAGTTCTTCTCAAGGTTTCAAGTTCATAGCTTTTGGTTCATTCTTCAAAAGTTCAGACCTTTTCTTCAAGTTTTGGAGCGACTTAGGAATATAGAGCTTCTATCCACCTGTGGGAATATCAATGTTCTTCCCCACGCCACATTCTTCCATAAAACACGAATTCTTTATAAGTTTATGGTTTTGTACCATTATCATGATAGCCCTAATATATGTAATATTATAAGTCATGTATATGTTACAATACATCAATTGTATTAATGATAGGTCATTATGATTGTTCTGAACCTGTCCGTGATCCACGAACGCATGCTTTGAATTCCATGAGTTCTAAATACAAGTACATGTTTTAGGACTTCACCTGTATTAGCTATTGGTGAGCCACATTTTAATTCGGGGTGTCAGTTTAATTATTTACATATCATGATTTATAGTAAAGGTATGCCAGAGCCTTGTCTTGGTAAATAGTTTTACAGTTAGACTCATGTGTCAAATATTTCATAGACTAGACCAGTTATCATGTCATGTCAGTCACGTCAGTATCACTTTCAGATTTATTATGTATTATTCAGATATTTTCTATACTATATATTTAATATTATGTTTTACATATTTTAAATCATTATTAGTGTATGTTTTAATGCCCATGTTGAGTAGCAAGCCATGTGCTTCACTCAGTCATATGAAGTCAAGCACCGAGTGGCGTGTTTCACCCAGGCCATGGTTCGGGGCGTTACAACAACCCCAAAATCTGGTCAATAATATAAGAGCACTAAATCCAAATACAAGAGTCATAAAGTCTGATAATGTCTCCTGTAACAAGTAAAAGACATTAATAGAGATAGGAGCATCCAGGACATGCTGAATGGTAGCATCCTCACCCATAACACTAGAAGACCACCGGCTCAGACTTAGCCACGAAGTCCTGAACCGGTGGAAGGCGTTGTATCTACATCCAAAAGGAATACAACAAGTGTAGCATGAGTACACAACGTACCCCCATAGGCATCATAGACTGACAATGATGGAAGATACATAACAAAGATAAATATTAAGTTGACACTCAAATAATCCTATAATAAACAGCTTGTATAATCATATAAGTCACATTGTCCACATAAGATGTCCATGAATTAATTAAGCCACCTTGTTAACAAAGAGTTCAATAATAATATAAGTTACCTCATTTAGGAAAGAGTTTCATAATCAAGAATTCGAGTATTATAAGATCAATTAACAAGATCTTTTATCAAGAAGTCATCCAAGATCCATTAATCATTTCAAAACACTTTACCACTTAACATGTAATCAATGTAATAATGTTTGAATGATATGAATGCAATGCAAATGCCAGGTACCTTTCATTCCAGTATATAGGCGTTCAAATTATATGAACTGTCAACCATGAGGTACCTGCACCGTCCATATACTCATCCAGAATTTCTCAACGGATCATGCTCTTGGCTATAATATCAATATCAATCGATTCCATCATCTAAGTGTATCCAACCATCTCATATAATAACTTACCTTTCCCGATCTCATTGGCCCCAAAATATTTTCATACCACTCTTATTTCAATATCATCAGAATCATAAGTGTATGATTGCAAATGAAAATACAAGGCAAGTAATCAGGATGTATGAGATGCAATCAAATATAAGAGATGAATATCACTTGATTTTAGAAAGTTATTAACACATAATTCACGTAAATCAGGATATCACATCGAAAGCATTGTGATGAATAAGCATACCAATATCAACAATGACGACAAGCCCACATAATGGCGACAAGCCCAAACAATAGTAGTCAGAATCAACTTAAGGCTGATTCTCCAAATCACCCATCATTACAGTTCAACACTGATACCGACCCAAGCGTTTATCACAACCACTAAGGTGGGACCCCCAAACACACTCAATATCTCTCAACATTTATAACTAATACATACTTCTATCGAAGTATACAAAAGAGAAACCGTAGCCTACCTCAAAGCCGAGCCGAGCCACAATCTGTCAACCCTTAATGCAAGCATTGACCTTTCAGAGCACCTCATAGTACTCATAGTCTAAAATATATAGATTCTACGATAATAATTAAGCTAACACACATACAAGGATTTAGTCCTTCAACAATCCAAGATACACCCAAAATTGACTTCGGGCCCATGGTATCAAAATCTGAACTTTATTACTCAAATAGCATAATAACATACTTAATAGTCATATCCTTAAGTTAATTTGAAAATTAAACCTAATTGGATCCTCAATTGGAAGATTTAGTAAAAGCCTCAATTTCCAAACCCTAGGTCTTTCTCCCAATTTTGAAAGGATTTCTAACATCAAATTAAACACCATCAGTTGTCATTAATCAACACTAGATTATAATATCATAAACCTCTAATCAATAATCAACCCTCAATTCAAGATTCTAGTCCTCTTATTCTATCATAAAAAGTGTGAGATATTTCTTCCCCAAATAAAATCTATACTAGAATTAGAAGATTAAAATGATGAATCATAATTGAAAAGGGTGAGATTATACCTCCAATGAAGAACTAAAAATAACAATTTTGGGGAAATGGGATCGTTTTTAGGACATTTAAGAATCTGATTGAACATCGATTCGATTTCGGCGAAATCGACTTCGCAGGGGCGGTCATGCTTTGGCAGAAAATAGCTCGTTGAGGTGGAGTCACTTAACATCCCAGATTAGCACTTGATCGAGAAGGAATCCGCAGAGGCACCATCACCTCTGCGAGAAAGCAACCCCTGAAGCAGAAACCCTACCAAAGCACATGACACGCGAAAATGCTCCCGGGCACCAGATACCAGCAACATGAAAACTAGATCAATTCTTCCACCAAACATCCGAAATGCTCCCTGGACCCCCGGATACAAATCAAATATGCTACCCCAAGGTAAACAATGTTAGAAACTTGCCCGCACAGTCAGATTTCTCATACGACCGAGCTAAGACATACTTTTCTATGAAATCACCCAAAATATCCAAATTTCACAATTACACAAATAAAGCAACAAAGTACATCTGAATTCTTTGGGAAGCGATTCCATGACTCGACTAAGTCTTAATTGGCCCTTCGGAACTACCCGATGCGACAAAACATAAAAATGAACCTATATACTCAAAAGTCAACTTTGGGTCAAACTTATCAATTCTAAAACCTTTATTTTGGTTTTTTTCTAAAATTCACATAAAGGTGCCTCGAGATCCCTGCCGCCTATCCCCACACATCACAAACTCCACATAGAGTCTACGAGAAGGGTAATTTAGTCAAATAAGGGTCTTTAGCTAAAAATGACCAGGCGGATCATTACATCAGATCCCAATTAAACAAACGTTCATCCTCGAATGAAGCAAAATGAAAAGGTAAAACATATCAGAAGTAGTAAACAAGTAAGGGTATCAACTCCGCAAATCAGAATCCGTCTCCCAAGTCGCCTCCTCAACCGGACGATGCTTGCACTGCACCTTCACAGAAGCAATCGCTTTGGACCTCAAATTTCCCACTTACCTTTCCAAAATGGCCACAGACTCTTCTTCGAATTCCAAATTTTGATAAAGTTGTAATACGTAGTCCCACTGGATGATGTAGGACCCATCGGCATAGAAAATCGGATGGACCCCTAAAAGACATGGTGGTAGAGCCAACTCATATGACACCTCTCCAACCCTCTGAAGAATTTCTAAAAGCCCGATATACCTCGAACTCAACTTCCATCTCTTGCCGAATCTCATTATGCCTTTTATAGGTGAGACCTTTAATAGAACCCTGTCACTAACCATAAACTCTATATCATAGATCTTCTGGTCCGCATACTTCTTCTGTCTACTCTGAGCTGTTAGTAGCTTGTCCTGAATCACATTCACCTTCTCAAAGGAATCTCTCAACAGATTGGTACCCCATAGCCTCACCTCGAATGCATCAAACCTCCCAATCGGATAGCGACACTTCCTACCATACAAAGCATCAAATAACGCCATATCAATGCTGGAGTGATAACTGTTGTTATACGCAAACTCTGTCGAAGGTAATAACTGGTCCCAATGACCACCAAAATCAATCACGTAGGCTCGTAAGATATCCTCCAAAACCTGAATGGTCTGCTCGAACTGACTGTCCGTCCGAGGGTGAAATATTGTACTAAGATCCAAGCAAATACCTAACTCTTTTTACAAAGTCCTCTAGAAATGAGAAGTAAACTAAGTACCCCAGTCTAAAATGATAGAAATAGGTACCCCATGCAGATAAACAATTTAACGAATATAAATATTTACCAACTTCTCAGAATTGTAAGTCGTTTGGACCAGAATGAAATGCGCGGACGTGGTTAACCTATCAACAATGACTTAAATAACATCAAACTTGCCCAAGATCTTGGGCTACCCAACAACAAAATCCATCGCAATTCGATCTACTTCCACTTAGGAATGGACATTCTCTGAGACAAACCACTGGGTCGCTGGTACTCATACTTGACCTGCTAAAAATTCAGACACCGATACACGAACTCAACAATGACCCCACTAATTTTGCTACTTCAAATCACGGTATATCTTTGTAGCACCCAGATGAATTTAATATCTAGAGCTATGAGCCTTCCCCATAATCAATCTCATCAAATCCCTAACATTAGGAACACACACTTTCCCTTTGATCCTTAAGATTCCCTCACCATCGATCATAATCTCATTGGCTTCACCACTCATTGCCTTATCCCTGATTTTGCATAACTTCAAATCATCATACTGATAGGTCTTGATTTACTCCAAAAGAGATGACCTTACCTCAACACAATCCAGAATCCTACTCGGATTTAAAATATCGAGCCACAAGAATCTATTGGCTAAGGACTGAACCTCCAATGCCAAGAGACGCTCACTAACTGTTAGACGTGCTAAACTCTCCATACTCACTGCCTTTTGGATCAAAACATCCACCACCACATTGGCCTTGTCTGGATGATACAAAATAGTCATATCATAGTCCTTTAGCAATTCCATCCACCAACGCTTTCTAGAATTCAAATCCCTCTGATTGAACATAAGATAAAGAATATGATGATTGGTATACACCTCACAATGAACTTCATAAAGGTAATGCCTTCAAATCTTCAAAATGAATACAACAGTTGTCAACTCTAAGTCATGAACATGGTAATTTATCTCGTGCACCTTCAACTGCCTCGATGCATAAGTTATCACCTTACCCTCATGCATCAACACACAACCCAACCCAATACTCGAAGCATCACAATATATAGTAAATTCCTTCACCTCCACCGGAAGGGCCAAAATCGGGGTTGTGGTTAGAAGTGACTTGAGCTTTTGAAAGCTCTCCTCACACTCATCAGACCACTGGAAAGGCACCTCTTTCTGGGTCAAACGCGTCAAATGAGAAGCAATAGAAGAAAATCCCTTGACGAACTGACGATAATAGCTCGCGAGACCCACGAAGCTCCAAATGTCTATCACCAAAGTAGGCCTAGGTTAGTCCTTGACTGCCTCTATCTTCTTCGGATCAACCATAATACCCTCCTTGAATACTATGTGTCCTAGAAATGCTATTGAACTGAGCTAGAACTCACACTTTGAGAATTTAGAATTAACTTCTTCTCTTTCAACAATCAAAGAACCACTCTCAAATACTTCTCGTGGTCCTCCTGAATCTTCGAATATATTAAAATGTCATCAATGAAGACAATCACAAACGAATCCAAATAAGACTTGAATATCTTATTCATCAAATACATGAATGATACAGGAGCATTGGTAAGCCCAAATGACATCACCAAGAGCTCATAGTGAGCATAACAAGTTTGGAAAGTCATCTTGGGAACATCTTCAGCCCTGATCTTCAACTGGTGATACCCAGACCTCAAATCAATCTTCAAAAATATAGAAGCACCCTAAAGCTGGTCTAATAGGTCATTAATACAAGGAATTGGATACTTGTTTCTGATGGTGACCTTGTTCAACTGTCTATAGTCGATACACATATGCATGGTGCCATCATTCTTCTTCACGAACACCTCAGGAACACTCTAGGAAGACACACTAGGTCGAATGAAACCCTTACTCAATAAATCTTGAAGATGCTCCTTCAACTCTCTCAGCTCCACTAGAGCCATATGGTACAGAGAAATAGAAATGGGTCGAGTACCCGACTCTAGATCAATGCAAAAATCAATATCTCTACCCAGCGACATACCTAGTGAATCCAACAGAAAGACTTTGGCTAACTCACTCACTGTAGGAACGGACTCAAAGGAAAGAGTCTCCACACTTATATCCCTAATATGAGCTAGGTACGCCGGACAACCCTTATCTACTAACTTCCTAGCCTGGATAAAAAAAATAATCTTCTTAGGGGAGTGCCTCTCCATTCCAACCTCGAAAGACCAGGCATCACTAGAGTGACTGTCTTGGCTTGACAGTCCAGAATCGCATGGTATGGTTATAACCAATCCATCCCCAGAATAATATCAAAATCAACCATGTCTAATATGACCAAGTCTACCCATGTATCATAACCCGTAAAAGTAACCATACAAAGCCGATAAACTCGATCTACAATCACATAATCACCAACCAGTGTAGGCACACAAATAAGGACATCAAGCATATCACACCATATTTATAAATCAGCATAAAAGTAGGAAGACACATAAGAGAACATAGACCCTGGATCAAATAACACTGAAGTAGACCGATGATAGACTGAGATGATACCTATAATAATTGAATTTGATGCCTCAGCCTCTGGCTTACCAGAGAAATCATAACAATGAGTGTGTTCTCCATTGGACTAGGCACCCTGATAGCCTTCTCGGCCGGAACGAGCCACATCTTACTCGCTTGAGATCCACCTCGATTAATTTGATGGCCAACATGGCTTGACTGGGAACACCCTCTGCTAGACTGACTGCTACCTTTGAATGGTTTGTGCTGGGGTCTTGGGTGTACACGATCCACTCGATATAAGCCTAGGACACTCTCTTCTGAAATGACCAATCTCATTACAACTATAACAAGTCCTGGCCGCTGACGACTGCTGAATAGAGATAGAATAACCTAAGTGACCACTATGGTCAAAATACCGAGACTGAGAACTTCTAGAAGACTGGCCCCCACTATAACCACTCTGCCCCGTAGCAACACCATCTGTAATCTGAAGGGCTGCCTATATCAGTCGAATAGACTGCGAATGCTGGAATCTACCCTGCTGTCTATACCTATAAGAAGTATACCCACTGTTATGCCTATATCATCGCATTATTTTGTCAGACTTATGTTTGGGCAGCTTGCCCCTCACAAACTTAACCATCCTAGCATGCTCTGCACTGACTCAAAAGAAGTCTAGAGGCCACCAACTGTAATGTAGAAAACTGAAGGGGAATACTCAATACTCTCATAAAACATCTAACTCGCTCAACCTCTGTAGGTAGAAAATGTGTTGCTTAGCGCGACAAAGCATGAAAGTGAGTCTTGTAACCATCAAGTGATGAACCTTTCTGCTCCAACTTGGGGAACTCATCACACTTGCTCACACATAAACTCAGAGGCACATACTTCTCTAGAAAGATCTGATAAAACCTAGTCAATGATAGTGGAGGCGACCCCGCTGGTAAATAATAAACATAATTCCTCCACTATTTCTTCGCATCACCCAAAAGTTGAAGAGCAATAAAACAAGCTCCATGCGATAGAATGATACCCAATGTATGAAGCCTCTCATGGCTGCTCACAATAAACTCATAAGCATCCTCCTCCGACTGGCCATAAAATATCGGAGGCTTCATGTTTGAGAAATGCTCACATATTTTCTGCTCAACGCGGGTCATGGAAATCCCTATAACCGGTATGAGACCAAACTCTGGTACCAGAATCTCATCAATAGAGGGTGCCAAAATAGCAGTTGGCTGAACTTCTAGAGTACAGAACTCGGGAGTCTGTCCGTCTTCCACTCAGGTGTGTGACCTACCTGGAGTAGTGGAATGAATGCCCGCCTGGGCAAAACCATCAAGCACACTCAACAACCTGACCAAAGTGTCTTGAAGAACCAGAGTAGCTATAAATTCGGACTGATCGTGGCCTGGCCCCATCTCCTCATCATACTGCTCATCATGGGGCTCAACATACGACTCAGGGGATACTAATCTAGCACCAGCCTGACCAACTCTCTGTGATCCACCCCTCTACCTCAGCCCTATCCACGACCTCTACTGCGATCGCGCACTGCAGGTGTAGGTACAAGTGCCTCCTCTCTCGCTGCGTAGGCACGAGTCCTCACCATCTATGAGAGTAGGAAACAAAGGTCATATACCAATTTGATTAATCTTAGCACTAAAGGAATGAAGAAAGTGAAGTTTTATAAATGTGCCATAGCCTCTCAAAGATAAGTACAAATGTCTTCACACCGATCAGCAAGACTCTACTAGACATTGTTATTATATTTAAGACCATTTAACCTAAAACTCTGATACCAACTTTGTCATGACCCCTTTTAGGGCTCGTGGTGGCATCTACACTTTTCCCACCGGTAGGAGAACCACTTCTCAATTAACTAACACAATTATAATAAGAAATGCGAAATAATCAAAATACTTATTAACACTTGTCTAATCATAACATAAATCTAGAAATAAGTATAAGAATAAGTTAATACAACTCCCCAAATTTGGTCAACAATACAAGAGCACTAAATCTGAATACAAGAGTCTAAAAGTATGATAATGTCCCTTGGAACAAGTAAAATATATAAATAGAAATAGGAGCATCCAGGGCATGCAGAATGGAAGCATTCTCACCCCGAACACTAGAAGACCGCTGGCTCAGACTCAGCCACGAATTCTTGAACTGGTGGAAGGCATTGTATCTGCATCTAAAAAGAATGCAACAAGTGTAGCATAAGTACACAACGTACCTCCTTAGGCATAATAGGCCAATAACAATGGAAGATACGCACCAGAGATAAAAATCTAGTTGACACCCAAATAATCCTATACTTAATAGTTTGTATAATCAAATAAGTCACCTTGTCCATATAAGATGTCCATGAATCAATTAAGCCACCTTGTCCATATAAGATGTCCATGAATCAATTAAGCCACCTTGTTCACAAAGAGTTCAATAATCATATAAGTCACCTCATTTACGAAAGAGTTCTATAATCAAGAATCCGAGTATTATAAGATCATTAACAATATCATTTATCAAGAAGTCATCCAAGTTCCATTAATCATTCCAAAATACTTTACCAATCAATAGGTAATCAATGTAATAATGTGTGAATGATATGAATGCAATGCAAATACTAGGTACCTTTCATTTCAGTATACAAGTGTTCAAATTCTATAAACAGCCACCCACGTGGGATCGGCGCCATCCATATACTCATCCAGAATTTTTCAATGGATCCTAGCTCTTGGCTGTAATATCAAGATCAATCGTTTCCATCATCTCAATGTTTCCAACCATCTCAGAGAATAACTTGCCTTTCCCAATCTCATTGGACCCACAATATTTTCGTACCACTCTTATTTCAATATCATAAGAACCATGAGTGTATGAATGCAAATGATAATACAAAGTAAGTAATCAGGATGTACGAGATGCAATCAAGTATAAGAGATGAATATCACATGCTTTTAGAAAGTTACTAACACATAATTTATATAAATCAGGATATCACATCGAAATAATTGTGATGAATAAATACAACAATATCAATAATTTCGACAAGCCCAAACAACAGCAGTCGGAATCAACTTAAGGCTGATTCTCCAAATCAATCATTATAGTTCAACATCGGTACCCACCCAAGCATTCATCACAACTGCTATAGTGAGACCCCCAAACACGCCCAATACCCTTCAATATTTATAACTAACACGTACTTCTATTGAAGTCTATAAAAGAGAAACCATAGCTTACCTTAAAGCCTAGTAGGAGCCACAAACTATCAACCCTCAACGCAAGCCTTGCTCTTTTGGAGCACCTCGTAGTACTCATAGTCCAACATATAGATTTTATGTTAATAATTAAACTAACACACATACAAGGACTTAGTCCTTCAACAATCCAAGATACACCCAAAATTGACCCCGGGCCCACAATATCTAAATATGAACTTTATTACCCACATAGCATAATAACATACTAAATAGTCATATCCTTAAGTTAATTTGAAAACTAAACCCAATTGGATCCTTCATTGCAAGATTTAGTAAAAGCCCCAAATTCCAAACCCTAGGTTTTCCCCCAATTTAGAAAGGATTTCTAACATCAAATTAAACATCAAAACATCATCATATTTCATTAATCAACACTAGTTTATAATATCATAAACATCTAATTAATAATCAACCCTCAATTCAAGATTCTAGTCCTCTTATTCTATCATGAAAGGCTTCTGACATTTCTTCCCAAAATAAAATCAATACTAGGATTAGAAGACTAAAAAGATGAATCATAATTGAAAAGGGTGAGATTATACCTCTAATGAAGAACCAAAGTGAAATCCTCAAGAAATTCTCCCTTAGCCAAGCTCTAATCCAAGAAAATGATTTTAAGCAAATGAGATCGTTTTATGGCATTTAAAAATCTGACAGAACAACGATTTCGCTTTGACGGAATCAACTTCATAGTGGCAGTCACGCTTCAGAAAAAATGGTCCACTGAGGCGGAGTCACTTAACATCCCGAATTAGCGCTTGATCTAAAAGGACTCTGCAGAGGCGCTATCGCCTCTGCGAGAAAGAAACCACAGAAGCGAAAACCTCAACAATTCATAAAACCCGTATCTGTAAGCCAACCTCGGCAGAAAGAACACGCAGAAATGGCCAGACATCCACTGGTGCGAACACCAGACACCAGAAACATGGAAACTACACGAATTCTTCCACTAAACACCCAAAACGCTCGCAAAACCGCCGGATACAAACCACACATGCGCAAGGTAAATAGTGCTACAAACTTGCTCACGTCCTCAGATTTCTCATATGATTGAGCTAAGACATACTTTGCTACAGAATGACACAAAACATCCAAATTTCACAATTACACAAATAAAGCCACAAAGTACATCTGAATGCCTCGGGAAGCGAACCCATGACTTGACTAAGTCATAATTGACCCTCTGGATCTACCAGAAGTGATGGAATTCGAAAAGGAACCCATATACTCAAAAGTCAACTTTGAGTCAAACTTATTAATTCTAAAACCTCAATTAGGTTTTTCTTCTGAAATTCACATAAAAGTGCCTCGAGATCTGTGCCACTCGTCCCTGCACATCTCAAACCCTACATAGAGACTACGGTAAGGATAATTTAGTCAAATAAGGGTCTTTATCTAAAAATGACCAAACAGGTTGTTACAAAAATACCCTACAAAGAAGGGTGTTGATGGAACATATATAATAAAGGAGAAAAATGAGTACAATAAAAATGACAACAAAATACTAGAAAAAAAAGTGAAGGCAAAGAAAAAAAGTGAAGGCAAAACTTGTTCTGATATGCAGGATGCTTCAAGTGTGATAAAACTAATCACATAATCAAAGAATGTCCATTATGGTAAATTGAATGGAAGAATGAGAGAGTAGAAGAGGAAAAAAGTAGGAATAGGTCCATGACAGGAAAGATTATGTCACACCAATTTAATAAGCTGTGATCACTAACTCCATGAGTTAGTAAGCCAACCACAACCCAACTAACCAAATTATAAAGGAAATCAATCGTGAAATAATAAAGTAAAATACTTTTTAGGACTTTAATATATAAAATACAAAGAGTACAATAGTTCCCCAAAATATGGTGTCACTAGTACAAGATCTAACTGCGAAATACAAGTATGGGAACATATACCTAGATGCATAGCTGTCTGAAAGTGAAAAGACAAAAGTAACGAATAAGGAAATAAAATCTGGTGCCAAGGATCTGCCATGTAGCTCACCTCGAATCCTCCGAACAGCTCCTCAGTGGGCTGGATAGTCGTGAAGTCCACTTACATCTAGGAATAAATCCTGCACACAAAAAGGTGTAGCAAGTGCAGCATGAGTATGAGAAATAATGTGTACTTAGTAGCCTTATTGACCGACCCGATCTTCAATGGATACGAGGGCTGGCCTTCTGATAACTACTTCCACACTAACTGCCATTAGTTACCATAATCATAATAATACACTAAGTCACGTAAATCATCGGTCCAAACCTAGGTTATAGCATCTAATCCCTCAAGTTTGATAAGGTTTTCACATAGACAAGACAATAAAATCTGATTCCACACAGCAGTTACTTCATAAAGAATATGAATGAAATGAGATGAGGTGCAAATGAAATACAATGCAATCTAAGACCTTTCTTTCTCATCACTGGTACACATACGTTCCAACATTAATGAATCGTGACCCGCATGGGACTCTCGAGGTCCATATACCACACAGGCTCACAAAGTACATGTCTCTAACAATATAACTTCAATACTTGTCTCTAGTCACACATGCTCACAAGTATATGTCTCTAACCATACATCTCATATACTCGTCTATAGCAACAGGCTCACACAACATGAAGCATGAACATGACATGCACAACAACAAGAAGTCATATATGCAACAAAGGTTCTATCTTTAGTCAATTTATGCCATAAAACCCGACCTTTAGCAATTTACACAATAAAGACTCAATTTATGCTTCTTTTCCACTTTTAAACAAGTATAAAGGAATGTTGGGGACACACAGTCACAAATAAGACTGACATGTAATAATATTGCATAAAGTACGAGCTTCATACCCCTATCACAGATCTAATAAATCATACTATTCTATCAGCTAGTGCCCAAGGCATGACATTCGCTATATAATTTAATGGTGCAAGTACCCATAACATGTCACCAGTACTCGATACAAGTTCTCATCACCTTACAAGTATCGGGACTCCCTTATTATCCCTATTATGCCCTCTTCTTAGTTAATTAGATTAGTCATAACCCTTACGGTACAAGATCTAAACTTGCCTGGAATAAAAGCCTTGCCTTTGTAAAGCCTTGAATGGTCCAAATCTATTGAAATATGGATATGTTAACACACGATTCCATAGACACCCATACTGCAATGATAATAATTCGGGACCAAAAAGTCATTTCCAAGCCCTGAAGGTTAAAACTATAATTTTGTCATAAAATTGGGTTCATTATAATAAAAATAGTATTCTACGAGGTTAAACAAGTCTATTTATACCCATATTGTTGTATTTTAGTTCGGAACCAAATGAACCCAAAAAGGTAACCCTGAGCCCCCAAGGGTGAAACTGGAATTTTATTTGAAAATTAGTTTACCCATAACTTATATAGTGTAGATCCATAAAGTCACCCAATTTCATCCATGAATCGATCCCCAAATCAAAAATTTTCATTCTCTTACCCTTAGGGCTTAAAATACCAACTTTTACAACCCAAACACGGAAAAAAATTATGACCGACATAAATAATCATGGGGAAACATAAAAATAAAGGTTAGATACTTACCCCGTCATTGAGAAGAGATTAGTGTCGTGAAAATCACCTCAAACGGAGCTCTAGAACTAAAGATATGATGAAAATACCAAATGGCCGAAGTCTGAATTTTTAGTACACATCGCTTTGCATTTGCGACCTGATGTCGCATTTGCGACCAAAGTTCCGCATTTGCGACCACACCAGAAATCAACAACAACTGGCCGCATTACAATGAGCATAACTTCCTCATACGATGTTGGAATTCGATGATTCTTTTTGCTATGGTTTCGTAATTACAATCCGGATCTTATGGTTCAATCAAAACACAAATCAACAGTCATTTTATCAATATGGTACCCCTTTATGGCTAGAGAAATGATGCCAAAACTTCAAATACAAGCGCGACACAACCCAAATCCATCCGAAATTCATTGAAATCTCATCAAAACTTGTAGACAAGTCCAAAATCAATATATGGACCTGGTCAAACCCTCAACATACCCAAACGAGGCCGTTTTGACCCGATATTAACTATAGTCAACTCCAAATCATCTCAAAATCTAATTTCTCAACCAACCACCTAAATCACACCCGAACCACTCGATAATCGAACCAATGACTCAACTAAGTCATAAATTACATTCCGGACCTAATGGAAGACCAAACTTCAAAAAGACTCATTTACCCCTAGTGTTGACTTTGCTCAACTAAATCCTTTCTTGTACTTAAGAACCTCCTAAAATCCACTTTCTTATCCGAAACTCACCCAAATCACTTGGAACTTGTCCAAGTCATCCATCTAAGTTAAAAATCAAGTTCTGGATCTAACGGGACCATCGAAATTCGATTATGAGCGCGTCTTCTCAAAAGTCAACTCTTGGTCAAGCTTCTCTAACTTAGAACTTGAAAATTTCAAAACTTAGATTTCCTTCCACGATTTTCATTCGATTTCCTCAGGAATCATGCCACCTATCCCAGCAAGTGAAATACATCAAAATAAAGTTAACGGAATCAACAAATTTCCAATTCAAGTCTTATTTCTTTCTGTGATCATATTTTCACCATAAATAGGCATATTAAATACTAAAACTCACTTAATTATCAAAAACCAACAAACAAATTCTAAAATTAGTTTCCTCAATTTCTACAGATCATTAATAATATTACAATTCCAAAAAAAATCTTCAGATCGCCAATCAGAGTACATTTTTTCAAAACAAACAATTAAGCCATATTTTTAAATACTAGGATTTCTAAAATGAAACCTTCTCCCATAGTTAACCAAATGATATCTGTTTGACTTCAAATTTTGCAAGCAAGTCAAAATAATTATTGCAGAGCTTCTGAAATGGATGATATACAAAACAGAACATCAATTCTTGAAACAATCGACCAGGTCATTACATATAAAGAAACCGCAAAGGTTATGGTGGTTGCCTGGGGATATAATGATGACTCTAAAGATGAAAATGATCACTATGTTCTCGTGCTGGTGAATAATGGAAAATGCTTGATCAGACCATACAACAGGAGTTAAATAATTTTTTGTTCACTCTTAGACTTGGTAGGAGAAAAGGTGATACTTAAGACTGAAAGAAAGAAATACATTTGACAGGGGGGACATGTGTTGAAACCTCTAATTAGTATTGGTTCACTAATATGATCTCTACAGACTAAAGAATACATGGTTGTTTCCAGAAGGAGTTAATAATATTGAAAGTCTTGAACTTAGAAAGAAAATTGCTTTGAATAGGTTGAAAACTGAAGATGATTAATATTACATAAATATCTCTCAATGATTGGTTAGAATATGTGCTTACCATTAAATGAATGCTTCAATTGAATAATATTCTTCTCAGTCTTGTACATTATGTTGTATGTCCTATACCATTAGAGAGCTCTATCTCATTAAGTGTTTAACGAATATTGGATATCACAGTAATTGGACTGGATGTTGAGATTGAAAATAAGTTCATCAAGTATTGAGGTATGTACACCATCTATATGTTTTAAATAAATATACATGCCATGAAATTAACCGCCTCTATCCTATCATTAAGCGTGTCATTAAGGACTATGTGCAACAATCATTATCCTTAAAAAGTTCTTCAATAATGACATGCTTTTGCAAACAGACAACTATCAACCAAATCACTTCCCAAGACTTATACATAGACCAAAACTCCTTAAGACAAGTAACTCATCCACTTCCAATCACTCGTTCTCTCTTCTATTTAAGCCTCTTGATCACTCTCCCTTTCATCTTCCACCTCTAAAAAATTCTCATCGAATCAAATTCTCTCCTAAATCTCGAGCTCTTAACACCCTCCTTCTACACTCAGATAAAACATCAAGTACCAATCTCTACTTCCCCATGAAAACCTCAAACCACTTCTTCGGCCACCCTTGACCCTACCACTACTGAACCACCCACCAATCTCACACCTATTGCACCCACGAAGCCTAGCCAGACCCAAATCCTAAGGAGAAACAAAGCTAGAGTCGGTTGTATAAATGAACCTATTAGTTATGATAATTCTCAATTTGATCCATCTCTGGTAGAATTCTCTGACCACTCCGATGTTCTGGAGACACCTGGTGATGTTTTTGAGGTACATGGAGAAAAATTCAAAAGCATGGCTTGTAGAATGTCAGAGGTACAAGGAGTGTACTAGATGGGACCTCTCGAACAGATAACTCCAATTAAAGTTCCGAATGTTGTAATTTTTAGGGGAGACAGGGGTAGCCCATGTAGTAAAGTCTATTGAGGATCTGGTAGTTGAATCAGAGAAAATTGAGGATGAAATTGGTAGAGCATATGATGAGGGGAAGTCCTGGGAAATCCGACAACTGAAAGGGGTTCACTTGTTGGGATAAATGAAGCGGATGATACGGTAAATTCTACTGGTAGTGGTGATAAGTCTAAAAAATTTATTGAAGATGAAGTGGCAGAGGTGTTGGGAAGTATGGGTGAAGGTGATATGAAAACAAAAGATGTAGCTTCAGAGTTTGAACCCTCCGTTGGTGCTCAGTGAGAACTACCAACTAGTGAAACCCATGTATCCATGGAACAATTAGAGGTACATATTCTAACAATGGGAAAAGATACTCTTATGGAACAAGTTTCTCAACCTTATCTAGGTGAGACTGTTCCTTTTGATGATGATGATGATGATCTTCTCATACTGAGCTTGCTATGAAAAAAGTAAGATCTAGACTTCTGGGCGCTGATGAAAGTTCTCCTTCCTCATCAGGCCTTAGAATAGCTCTTCATACTAGGGGATAAAAGAGGAAAGCTGAGGAGGATCTTAAAATGACAATGCTAGCAAGCAAAAGGCGCACTGCTTTTAGAACTAGAGTTGCTAAGCCTGTGCTAGAATATTTGGGAGAACCTGCAGAGGATGATGTAGAGAATGAAAAGAAAAGAAAATGGAAGGTTATGTCCATTCCACGCTCACGAAAAATTGTACCAATGAAACATGTTAGCAAACTTGTTTCATCTAAGAGGAAGTCTCAATTCAAGTTGGTGGATCAGCAACCTGAGAGTAAAAATGATGGATCTTCTAAGTCTGAGGATCAAGACTTCAAGGTAACAAGTCTTAAAATGATCTTAAAATGACAATGCTAGCAAGAAAAAGACGCACTGCTTCTAGAACTAGGCTGCTAAGCCTGCGTCAGAATCTTTGAGAGAACATGTAGAGGAGGATGTAGAGAATGAAAATAAAAGAAAAGGGGAGGTTATGGTCATTCCAAAAAAAACATACCAATGAAACATGTTAGCAAACCTGTTTCATCTAAGAGGAAGTCTCAATTCAAGCTGGCGGATCAACCAACTGAGAGTAAAAAGGATGAATCTTCTAAGTCTGAGGATCAAGACTTCAAGGAAATTGAAATGTGCTATGACTTAGAGGAGTTAACATATCCAGCCAAGCAGAGGATCCTGATGATCAAAAAGAAATTTGTGTTGAGAGGAAGAGTAGTTATTGGTCATGGAGTAACATGTTCTTTCCAAGAGAATAAAAGATAAATCTATGCAAGGAACATGTGATTGAGTTGTATATTAATGCTACATTTAATGTCGAGCAACTGACTAGCACTGTGTTGGGAGATAAATTACATTTGAATGCTCAAAATCTAGGTGAAATTCTGCATGTGCCATCTGTGGGTTGGAAAAAGTATGGGAATAATGAATGACCATTACTCCATATGATAGCGAGTGTCTTGAATATCATCATAAAGTTCACAGATAACCCAGCAGCCAGGCAACACAAGAGGGTACTAAAAAGAGAGATGCCTAGGCTTTATCAACTATATTTTGAAGTAGTTCATTGTATGGTTGTGCCTCAGAAAGAGAAGAGGGATTAGGTAAGTTTCTTGGACATTTTACTCATGGGACATCTCCACACAGGTGTCCAATTTAATCTGCACCGTCCTATGATTCATCACATGTATAGGATATCTATGCATGAGACTAAAGACCACGGATTGGCCTACGGGTTTTGATTGACTGGCATCTTTGACCATTTCCAAGTGCCACTTAAAGTCTGGTAATATCAAACTTCGAAGGATGTCATTTGGACTTTGGAATAGGTTATTCAACTAGTTTCAGTTGGGGATGCTGATGAGGAGTTGCAAATCTTAAGAGATTAACTTGCATCAAGGGAGGATAAAATTGCAAATCTGAAGGAAAAACATCAGTACAATATAGATTTGTTGCATATGAAGTATGGTCATGAGAAAGAAACTCTTAATGCTCAGATTCTAAGTCTACATGGTTCACTAGATAAGGTAAAGATAGAAAACACTAAGACTATTCAGGATTTGATTGCTTCCCTTACCAAAAACTCCTCCCCAGCCTCTAAACCCTCCTCCTAGATTCCCTTAGCTATCCTTCTTTAACTCTTGTTATGAATCCCAATTCTTGTTTTTCCTTGGTCTATATGTTTGTTTTGTACTATGATTTAGTGCTACTCATTGGCAATAATGGAAATTGTTTGCTCTCTTATATCTCTGTGCCAGTTTATATGCTTAAAATATTCAAGTAGATATAAATTAAGATAATTATTCTATTATATTTATATGTGATAATCCCAGTGGCCATGAGTTTAATATTCACATCTTCAATTGAGCCTTAACCAAAATGAAGCAACTTTTTAATGATGTCAAAAGAGGGAAGATAATTTTGTGTAATGTTTATAACCCATATGCTAACCTGGATCAATCTTAGTGTTGGTGTTATGTTCATTTTATAGGCTTTGAGATGTTTGGAACATGTTACACATTGCTTAAAGACATAAGTTTGTCATCATAAAAAAGGATAAGTTATTGGTATTAGCACTGATATAGTAGGTTTTGATGATTGATAAAGTGAATGAACCAGACACAGATGCAAGATGCGAATGAACCAGGTTAATGGACATGTTCCATATCAGACACATATGCGAGATAAAACTGAATAAACCAGGTCCAAGACCATGTTTCAGCTCAGAGTCCTACTGCGGTAGGATTTGTGATTTGTGGCAAGGACTTGGCGGACAAGTTACAGGATTTCTTTCCATACTTATCAAGATACATCAGACTCCTAAAAATATATTGAAGTCACATGAATGATGCAAGAAACATAAACTAACTCAAATTATATTTCTCATAATGGGCAGTATTATGTATGGTTTGAGTTCTGTCAACTTGTTGCGCACCAAGAGCTATATATACTCAAGTTCTTTCATGAAAAATTTTCACGCACTTATATAGAGAGTAACTGAATTTGAGCAAAATACAATCAATGTTACATTGAGTGTTCTGATTCTTGAAGTGCGGCCTAATACAAAGAAGAAGATTGAAGAACCTGTTTCATAGAGTTATGTTTTGCGGTCTTCAACTCTAGATTCGTGTATTAGGATTGTTTATTAAATTGTACCTTTATCAGCTTTCCTAGAAGCAATTTTCATAGGTATAAACGTTTATCAAATTCATCTTTAAGTTGAGGGTAACTTGAAGTGGTCTCATTAGTCTATGGAGATTAGTGGGATAGAAATTAGAGTTTAGTTCCTAAATTACAAAGTTTGTAACTTGAATTTGCAAAGGCTCACATTGTAGTGAATTTTTGGGAAAATCCTACACAGATGTAGGTCGTGGTTGTTTCACCCTTTGTGAGTCGGTGGTGTCACGACCAAAATCATAGGTCATGATGGCACATACACCATCTATACGGTAGGCGAACCATCCCTAAAATCTTCTGAGACAATTTAGATAAGTTTAAATGTGGAATAATAAAGGAATTACACTAAGCTGAACTTCCATAAAAATACTTGAACTTAAAATTTCCAATCATTACATTCTCAAAATCTAGTTTGACTCATACAAGAGCGTCTATAAATAGAACAACATGAAAAAACTTAATGACAATATCTGTCTTGGAATGATAAGAGCAAAAATAAATACAGAGGGATACCAAGGCTACTGATAGGATGTGAAAATCATAATAAGTCTGAAAGTAATACTAACATGGCCGACATGACAAGATAACTAGTCTAGCCTATGAAACCTCTGAAACGTGAGTCTGACTACAAAACTGATTACTAGGACAAGGCCCTGTCATACCTCTACTATAAAACATGACATGTAAAATAAGTAACTAACACCTCGAATGAAATGGGGCTCACCAATAGTTGATACTGAGGAAAATCCTAGTGAGCAGATCAGTCATCCTGAAAATCAGTACATGCACCGTGAAGTGCAAGCTCCGAGTAAAGGGACGTTAGTACATTTGAATTGTATCGTATGTAAAGCAATTGAAAGAATAAGCAGACACATAATATAATAGGAATATGAAACTTCTACTGAACATGAACAGGGATATGATCTTACATGAGTATAATAACATGTATAAAATATGTAAAATTGTATATCTGCATATATGGGAGAAGAGCATTAGTATAACCGACATGTAACAATCACGCGTGAATATGGCGTCTAATCTCTGGCCGATCAGTTAAGCCATGTCGTACCTTACCGGGATATGAGACATGAACAAGAACATGATTGATCCAATAATCCTACAAGCGGTAATATGAAGGTATCGTCCTCTGAGCGGAGCGATCCTTATCCTACATTGGCAAACGTAGTTTCAGGCTGTCTGAGCCTTCTCGGTAATCTGTGCAACTCCCAAAATATGAACATGAAAATAGTTAGCTTATAAGCCCATGAATTTCATAAATATAACTTGTGAGTATGACTTATGATTGTAAGTTAGCATGTAAATAAATATACAATATAGCTTGTGTAAAACATGAAAATATGTATAGCTTTATGGAATTGAGTAATAATGATTATAACTTATGCTTAATAACTCATGGAATTCAAAACATGCGTTCATAGATTATGGACAGGTTCATGAAAGTCATAATGGCATATCATGAATAAAATTAACGAAGACAAGATATAACATGAAATATAATTGTACATGTATATAGGGCCATCATGAACTTGAGTAAAACCATAGGTTATGGAAATTCATGGTTTCATGGATAATCGTGATATGGGGAAGAACAATGATATTTCCACACGTGGATAGAAGCTCTACATACCTTAATCTCTCCAAAACTTGTAATAAAAATCTGAACTTGAAAGAATAATCTCAAAGTTTGAACTTTAATTCCTTGAGTTGGGTTTTGTTGAAAACCCTAGGTTAAGAACAATGAATTTCGCTTAGGAATTGATTATACTTGATTAGAATCACGTGGAATATATGGAAATTACTTACCTTGATGTAGGGGAAATACATTTGAACTAAGTTGCGTATTTATATTATTTGCTGCGTTGGAGAAAATATGGCCATATTCGATGGTCCATCAAACTTTTTATGGTCTGAGTCTGGACCATTAAATTTTCTACGGTCCGTATAAATGGACCGTTACCCAAATGCCAATTTACAGCTATCTCTAAAAGCTGGAAGGAATGTTACGGTAAAAAAGGACGAGCCGTATAATCTTATAAGGTCCGTAAAAATTACAGTGTTATGTCAATTTCAAAAATAAAATTGACGGTTCATTTCGACGGTCCATAACATGTTTTACGATCCGTATAATCTGGGTGTAAAACTGGTCTGAAAAACTGAAACTGGTTTTTCAACTTTAACTCCCATTCTTCGTTTCCTATACTCTTGGATCATGATCATGACTTAGTTTGGAGGTACGAGGTATTACACCCTTAACTCTTGTCTCATTTTCCACGATTTATGTAGAGAGAAAACCATAACAGCGTTTTGTCACTTTGATCTTGCCAAAATTGCAATGATGTGTGTATGTTGTCTCGGTCCAGTCGTTTGCCCGATCGTTTTAGGAAAAATCATTAATTTCTCTTGCCTTATCTCGCAGGACTACCACAGAACCACCACATCCCTACCGCGGTGAGGTTGCCCCTCTCTCTTGCTTTTTCTGTTACGATATGATGAGTTTTTGTCTAATTTGATTTCAAACTTTACCATGACCAAAATGAACTCCTTCCTCCATCATCTCTTCTAAATTTATGTTCCAATATCTTCTTGTCATTTCTCCCCACACCCTCCCCCTTTTTTATTCTTTTTCAAAAGACGATTCGATTGGTTTAGAACTTATTGGAGGGAATTTGTCCCCCAAATTTTATTCTCCCACATCGATCCAATCTGAAAACCTAGGGCTCAAGGGTCTCTATAAATTAAGACCCACCCTCTCATTGTTCATGGTCGGTCGACGATTTTGAGTTTTGAACTTGTTTATTGATGAGTTTACCTAATCGCTAATATTACGGATCTATTCTGATTGATTTGAGTTCCAAGTCCTTTGGTGGAACCCTTAGTGTAAATTTAGGTCTCTCAGTTTTTAAAACTTTCCCTTTGTGTATGTGGGTGCAATCGAGTGAAGGAGTTGAAGATTCAAACCCCAAATTTGATTTGATTGCCACTACAAGAGGTAATTCTTAATTCTTTTATTTTGTTTTAGTTAATTTTATTAATTTTAGCTAATATATGGCATCATAGTGTGATATATTTTATTTAAGAAGTGCTATGGTTGTTCATATGATTATTAGTATGTTTAGTTATCTATTCCACTATTTATATGTACTAGATGGCCTTCTAGTCTAGTTAAAAGCATGATTATAAGTTTAGTTCAAAGAAATGTAACATATCTATGATTAAGGAGTAGTTTAAAACCCTGTTAATATGGAGAACATGATTGTTTGGCCTAAGTATGCATATGGGTGTTATCTAGAGTGATTAGGGGTCATCATGAGTTGTTTAAAACTTGGTATTTGTTTAAGAATCATATGATAGCCTAATGTAGCATATCATAGTGTATTATATGCGTAAGTTGAGTTATTTGATTATTATGAATTGTTTGAAGTTATTAGCATGAATCAATCCCAAAGAGCCATGTTTAGCTAATCTATTGTCATATCATGCCTATTAGATCATTCAAAATCAGTTAGGATCGGAATGTTATGTTTGAGAATTTCTTAGACTAAATATGATTAGCTAATAGGGTGATTAAACAAACCAGTTTAGACTTGTTTGGTAATGTGCTAGAATGAAGTTGTTTAGGTAATATGAGGGTTAATTAAGTCATAATGCCTACTTGTCTTGTGGTATTTGTTGTCTCTTAGATCATTCATGTTAGTTAATGTCCAAAAACTGCATTGCTTGTCTATTTCTATGGTTGTATCTTCTTATATCTAGATAAATTAGGATGTGCAATGCACTGTAGGAAGAGTATATGATAACTGTTAATATGTATGTATGCATCTGTTCATGGGTATTTGATCTTAGGACTTGGTGTTGACAGCATGTGGGGAATTAGAATGGGCATCCAAGTATCTTGTATGTACTCTATTTATGATAAAACTGATAGCACCATGTGCATCTCAACAACATGCCTAGTTTCATTTTGTGTATAAACTTGTCTTTACCTGAAGATGACAACCTTTGTAGGATGAATGTGTATGTATTTGTTTGAAGTGTCGTGTGACTAAGTTATAGCATGAAAAATGGAATCCAAGTAGTTCTTCGCTCTCATATTTCTTTTCTGTCTTCTGGTTAAGCATGATGTATATGTATACCCATGGTATTCTTATCTGCTAAATCTGAACTTTGTGTGGTTTAAAATACGAGTCATGCCTCTTTATGTTACTTTTGGTGCTAGAACAAAATCCATATAAACTAAATATGACTTGGATCCTAGTGTCACAAAAGTTTTAGGTTCAAATCTTGTTTCTTCTTGACTAACCTTAGATGTTGTTTGTTCCAAAATATAATGTAATGTTCAAAGCTTACTTGATTATGACTAAGGTATAATATAACTGTTTGAAGTTAGGATAAGCCACATCCTTGTCACTTAGACTCTATATCCATGAACATGCTTAGCTAATTGATAAAACAAGATTGTTAGAGTATACATGGGTCAGTTCGTGTCCAAAAGTTTGGTATACACACCCTATATATATCATTTGTATAACTCATATACTTAAGTATATCAAGTGTATAATTTATGTGTATCTGGTATATCAATCATATTTTGCCATATTATGAACATCAGTTGGGCCTAGCCCATTTTCTGCTATCCGCCTTTGCATTCTTCGCACACCTATAACAGTGGGATTGGACCATAGTCTTGTCTTCTGTTTGTTTTCTCTTCTGTGTACATGATATGAATTGGGCCAGCCCCAACTGTTTGCTTCTTCTTCCTTTCCTGTTGCTATTGGTTTGGGCCGATTAAAGTATCTCGAATTTAGTTTCATTTGTTATGGGTTGTTTGTGCATTTTGATTCTAATTCGTATATGATGGGTTTGGGTGCTTTCTAACTGGGCTTCTCCTTTCCCCCTCCTTTTTGCTTCTGCCGATACATGAGGAGATGGTCCCTGTGGGCTGTCACCTTCTCCAGCCAATAGGGCTAAGGTCCGACTATTCATTCTTGATCGAGTCCGCACGTAACCTTTATAGTTACGAACTTAGGATAGGCAAAGGATACGTACATCATTTAATTAGGATCGCCAAAAATGAATTTCTAAGTTTTGATTAAATTTTGATTTTGAAGAAAAATGGACTGTTTTTGTATGTTAAAAATCTGGAAATAGAAAATGGATTTCAAAAATTGGAAAAAGACTGTTTGGACTGTGAAAGAAAACCAATTGGACACTTTTAATTGGTTGTTATGACTTTGGAACATAATCGGATAGTTTTCAACTTGGAAAAAATGCTAAGTGGACCCGAGATTGGGCCTGGCTTCATAAAATGACAAAACGGACTGCATACATTGATTTGGGACTGAATTGGGATTAAATTGAAACTTTTTTCAAAAAAGTTAATTTTTGTGGGCCAAGCCCAACCCTTAAATGATTTTTGAAACCCAAAAGCATTCATCTTGGACTTAAGTTAAGGTTGGGGTTTTGAGTGATTATGGAATATGAATTGACCCGTGGGGGTATATCATGAATAAAAAGAAAAAAAATTTGATTTTCTACTTCTTTGAAAAAACTCAAAAACTTGTCATTCCAAATGAATTACACTCATTTTCAACTTTAAAAAGATGCAAGTGATATTGGACAATTTATTGGACTAAATAGTAGAGTTCTACTCAAGTTAATTTTTGGGTGTTCTTAGTCCGAAAAAGAAGCTCACTAAAATTACCCCTGTGCAAACCACTTCGACGGAAGTTTACTCTCTTTTGTTTTCAAGAACTTTTGAGTTTTGAATAAATGAATGACAAAGATTTTGTGGATTTTTAAACACTTTAAAGCAATTCAAATTATTTAAGCATGCTATAGAACCCGAAGGTCAACCCGTATTCTACCGATCCTTAATACCAGAGTGTCTAACACTTTCCCCGGATGATCATCAGAACCCTTACCTTGACTCTGGTTTAGATAGGATTTTTCAACATTTTTTAATAAACCCTTCCAAATTAATTTTTCTAATTTACCTATAAATTAGGTGGTGACTCTAAAACTAATTATCCGACTTAAAGCACCATCACAACCTCTTAATAGCTTTTACGCCTCCGCATAAAAGTGAATCGTAACAATAATCATGTTTCAAGAAATGAATAAGCAAGTGTGTTAGTATCATCCATATCACAATAATTCCATGTAACCAGTAAGAACATATTAAGAGGATAGAGTGCTGAGATAAATCCAGGAAATAGTTACAAGTAAGGGCAAATATGACGACAAGCCCACATAACAGTTGACTGAACCAACCTAAGTTTGATCACCCTAAGCACAATACGCATGTGCCACCCAAGTGCTCATAACAGTCCTCTAAGGTGGGACCCCCATCACCCCCAATACCCCTCAATAGTTATAAATATTAGATGAATCTATCGTAGTCTAAAAGAGTAAACTGTAGCCTACCTCATTGCCGAGCGGGTACCACGAACTCTCGCGCTAATGCTTGTCCTTCCGAAGTGTTATCGGACGGTCATAGTCTAAATGTATAGGTTCTATGTTAACACATAATTTTAAACGCAACCATAAAGATAAGTCCTTTCAAGGGATCCGAATACCCGACTCCAAAAGAGACTCTGGACCCACAAGAACAAAATTAGAATTTTAGTTTGAAAATACGCTGCCCAAGGTCCAAATAGTTATATCCTTCAGTTTTATAAAAAATTAATCAAGATTAGACCCTTAATTGCACTATTTAACAAAATCTCCAATTTTGAAAGAATCCTAAATTTCATAACAAGGACATGGATTAAGACTAGAGATTTAAACCCATTATACACTTCCCCTAGGATTACAACATTTAAATCCCAAGAATCAATCATAAAAATTCATATCTTGGTATCTAATTTCATGAAATACCATTTTGAAAACTTGAGTAAACATTAAATTCATTTCTACCTATCAACAAAAAATAGCCTTCTAAGGAAAGGAGGACAACTAATAAAGACTTAAGAAGGGATTTAGAAGTTACCCAAAGTATGGTGGTTTATGAATCCATTAGAATGTCCATAATGAGCTTCCTATCTCCCAAAGTGTTCTTGTCAAATGATAAGATTCGAAGTAAGAAAGAATGTTTTAAAAGAAGGCACTGCCTTCAGTGGTTCACGCTTCTATGAACCATCCTCCGCAGAAGCGGTTCCGCATCTGAGGAAGGATGTCCGCAGGAGCTGCCTTATTTAATTCGTCCAACTGACATGGAGGCGGAATACATTCCGCAGGTGTGGCCACACACTTGCACACGGTACCCGCCAAAGCGGACCTAGTCCCATTCCCCTGACACTCGTATTTGCAGACCAGCCTCCGTATAAGCGGCTCTGCAGGTGTAGTGATGTTCCTGTAGGGGCGATTACGTCTAGACCTGCAAATGTGCAAATGCTAACTCCAAGAAGATCCCAACCCGACACTCGAAATTCATCTGAGGCCTCCCAGATATAAATTAAATATACTACCTGAGTATAAATAATTTGCCGTACTTACTCGTGAACTCGAAATACCAATCTGACATCGTTACGACGTGCTTTACCCATTAATCGCCCCCAAATTATCCCAAAACACACATGTAGTAAAAACAAGGACTTAACCCACATCCAATAGCCTCAGGAAGCGGAACAATACTCAACTACATCATACAATGATGTTCTGGACTTAACGATTTACGACGGAACTCTAAATTCGACAAGCTTGGATGAAAGTTAACTCTTCCCACTTTAAACTTAAGAGACTTCTAACCTTTAAGATTTTCTCTCCGAACCCCAAACGAGTTCACCACGGGACGCGCGCCACCTCTCCCCGCGAGTCACGACATCGATAAAGGTTATGGAAAAGGGTAGTTTGGTCAAAACATGATGCATAGTATAAAATGACTGAACGGATTGTTACAGGTGATTTTCACGTAAACAATATTGCGTTCTTACTTTTCTGTTCTTTATTATTCCGCAAACACTAGCTTAGAACATATAGAGTAACATGGTTTATCCTATAAGCGAAAATAGAATATCACTTATGATATATATTTGATCGTGAAAAATATCAGAACTTGTGCCATGCCAATCAGCTACATTGCACCAGTTTGTTCATTATTGCCTAGCACATCACATGCTCTACTATTATTAAGTTTTTTTTTTTTGTTTTGTTTCTTACACCTACATTGTTCACAATGATGATTAGGTGCTTTGCATGTCAAAAGAAAAAAGATGCTAATAGATCGAAATTTGGCAAGATAAATGTGTCTTCAATTAATTCCGAATTACATGTTTCTTTAAACAAGACAAGGGAAAAAGAGCCTAAATTTTTTAGTTTCTTTGTTCCAGTCGACAATTTTGCCAATCAGAAGAACATTTTCCATTAGGTACAGGATCAGGAAATCTTTTATCTTTATACGCTCTTTAAGATTCACTTACAATGCCATCGTTAAGCTATCTTTATTTTTGTTTCATTTTCTGTTTTCGTGTTCTGTTAGTTTTGAAGATCACAGGTGCCAAAAAGCCTTTTGCTTGATATTCTAAAAATATTAGAACTGCGTAAGATAAGTCTGAAAAAATTACTTCAAAGCATTACGTAATAAAACATTTTTTCTCAGGACTATTTGAATATGACATAATGTCGAATCGTATGATAATCTCATTTAAAAGTTTTAAAATACTAAAGAATGCTACTTATATTTACTTCAATTATATTTTCAACATGCTAGGAGCAGCTTAATAGAATTCGTGATCTAAAACCAAATTTAATAAGAGGTCTTAAACGGTTAAACTCATTCAGAATAATTCATATATACTTTTATTTGAAATTATTTTTGGAGATACACATTAATTAATAGTTTATTTATAAAAAGTTCAAAATACCCTTAACATATTAGAAATGAAAGAATATACTTGTATCTTCCGTATATTCCATGTATATTCCAATTAGAATTCTTGTACATGTGTAATTATGGTAGTAGTCTTATATTAGGAAAAGGTAGATTTAATTTTCATAATTAAATATTGCATATCATGTATATATACCTTTGACATTAATGAAAATAATCAAGGGATTATTTTCTTTCATGGTATCACTAGTCTAGGGAAAACTTTTCCTTCTCTAAATTATACGCTCTTCAGCCGCTCTCCTCGGAATACTCAATATCGGCCGACGGCCGAACCTCATCCCTTCAAATTTTCTTTCTGAATCCCTAATTCTCCTCTTGTTCTTTCATCATGTCTACCACAAAGAACACATTTCATCCTACCCTTGCAGTCTCCAATATCAAGAACAACATCCCTATAGTTCTTGAGATGGAAAACGTTCAATACGCGATGTGGGAAGAACTCTTTAAATTCACGCACGGTCTAATCGAGTCCTCCATCACATCATCACACCGGAAAAAGACAAGGAGAATGTGTCTACCACCGACGATGAAATAGAGTTGTGGGAAACTCTTGATGCTACGGTGCTCCAATGGATTTATTCCACCATCTCTACAGAACTCTTACAGACTATTATCTAACCCGATGTCACGGCAATGGAAGCTTGGAATAGGTTGCGTGATATATTCCAGGATAACAAAATTTCTCATGCCGTGACCCTTGAGCAGGAATTCTCCCATATAAACATGAAGGATTTTCCGAATGCTTCAGCCTATTTTCAAAGGCTCAAGGAGTTGTCGGATCAACTCTAGAACGTTGGTGCGTCCGTCACTAATGATCGACTTGTTCTTCATATGGTTGCAGGTCTCTCTGAGGCTTATAATGGAGTTGAAACTCTTCTTCATCAAAGCAATTCTCTCCCGCCGTTCTACCAAGCACATTCCATGCTCACCTTTAGAAGAAGTCGGGTTGGCTAAAAAGGCGGAAACCGGAGCCAATTCCGCCATGATGGTGGCCACATCACGCGACACTAATGACCCTCACTCCTTCCTGGAAAATTCTAGCAAAAAACGTAACAATAGTGGTGGCAAAAAGGGCCAAAATCAGAAAAATGGTGGCAAAAAATGCGGCGACGGCCGTGGCGGTGGTGGTGGCAGTGGCGGTGGACGGGGTGGAAATGGCCAGTAGACTGGGCCGCAGCACCACTGGCCGAAACCTTGGGTCAGTGCATAGTGGTCGTGGGGGTGGGGCAATGGCCCAGTCCACCGTATCCAGCAGGCGATCCAGCCAATTATTGGGCCAGGCCCACCAGATTTCAGCAACTAGGGGTGCGACAAAATGGGCCCAAGAAGCAGCCTGTCCTGCTTGGGCCTCAGCCACAGCAGGCCTTCACTGCTGCGGGCCCAACAACAGCCCAAACTTCCATGGATATCGAGGTAGCGATGCACACACTTGGATTGAATCCTCCGAATGCAAATTGGTACATGGACACCGGTGCCACTTCTCATATGACGTCTGCACCAGGTAATCTCTCATCATATTTCAATTTGAGCAAACATCGTGGCATTATTATTGATAATGGTAATTTAATTCCAATTCGTAGTTATGGTCACACAAATTTATCTCCCCTGAATCCTCCTTTAGCTTTGAAAAATGTCTTTCATGCTCCTTAATTAATTAAAATTTTGGTGTATGTTCGGAAATTTATAACTGATAACTGGGTTTCTGTTGACTTTGACCCTTTTGGATTTTATATGAAGGATTTCACGACAGGGATACCTCTAATGAGATGTAATAGTCGGAGCGAGCTCTATCCCATCACCACATCCATCACCACCACTAATCTAGCCACATCGTCAACGTTTGCCGCTTTAGCACCTTTCTTAAGGCATGCGCGTTTGGGTCATCCGGGAGCATCTGTTCTTTCCTCTCTTAAAATTCATAATTTTATTGAGTGTAATAGTATGCGTAGTACTAATATTTGTCCTTCTTGTCCGCTTGGAAAACATGTTAAATTACCGTTTGATGCCTTCAATTCGAGTACTTTGTTGTCATTTGATATTATTCATAGTGATTTATGGACATCTCTCGTGTTGAGCTCTTTGAGCCACCATTATTACGTGTTATTTTTGGATGATTATTCTAATTTTTTGTGAACTTTTCCGTTATCTAAAAAGTCTCAAGTTTATTCCACATTCATATCATTTAAAGCATTCATTCGCACCCAATTTGAATGGAAAATTAAAAACATTCAATGTGATAATGGAAGGGAATTTGTTAATGGGTCATTTAGAGAATTTTGTAATATTAATGACATCTGTTTCCAGTTTTCTTGTCCACATATGTCCTCCCAAAATGGAAAAGCCGAGAGAAAAATACACATCATTAATAATATTGTTCGGACACTACTCTCCCATGCTTCATTACCACTTTCATTTTGGCATCATGCATTACAAATGACTACTTACCTTCTTAACATACTCCCTAGCAAAGGTCTAGCATACCAATCTCCACTCCAAATTCGTTATCGTAAGGATCCTTCGTATTCTCATCTTAGGGTATTTGGGTGTTTAAGCTATCCTCTCTTCCCATCCACTACAATAAACAAACTTCAAGCTCATTCTACCGCTTGTGTGTTTTTGGGTTATCCATCGTTGTTACAAATGTTTCGATTTATCATCTAATAACATCATCATTAGTCGTCATGTCATTTTTTATGAAACCCAATTTTCATTTGCTAAGTTGCATAATTTTGTGCCTACTTCCTATAATTTTCTGGATGATAGGCTCTCACCGTATGTGGTCCACCATTTCATCCAGCCCCCGTCTTAAGATTTGGACCAGCAGACACCGACAGGCCCAGTGCCTACTGGCCCAAATACCTTCAATCACCCGAGTCTACCAGCAGGCCCACTGTCTGTTGGACAAAATATCCACCACCCGGGTCCAACTCGGCCAGCAGGCCCACTGCCTGCTAGCCTATCCTGCCATTCCTTCAGTCCAGTTTCTCGACCAGCAGGCCCACTTCCCAACTTGAGTCAGTTCCTCCCAAACTGAGCCAGTTCTGATGTCATCACACCGACCCAAGTCTGGCCCACTTCTATTCGGAGTCAAGTGCCCGTTACTCGTAGACAACGAGGTATTTTTAAACCACAACAACATTTTAATCGCAATGCTAATGTCACTAAATCACCTCTACCACGTAACCCCGTGTCTGCCCTTAGTGACCCGAATTGGAAAATGTCCATGGATGATGACTATAATGCCTTATTAAAAATAAGATGTGGGGGTTGGTGCCCCGTCCGCCTGGTGTTAATGTGATTCATTCTATGTGGATTTTTACTCATATGAAAAAATCTTATGGTTTTTTAGAGACATAAGGCCCGTCTTGTAGGTGATGGCAAAACTCAACAGGTTGGCATGGATTGTAGAGAGATATTTAGTCTGGTTGTCAAACCTGCGACTATTCGCACTGTTCTCAGTCTGGCTCTCTCGAAAGCTTGGCTCATTCATCAGCTGGATGTGGAAAATACGTTCTTACACGGTGTTCTCAAGGAACTGGTACACATGCATCAACTCTTGGGTTTCAGGGACCCCGATCATCCTAACCATGTTTGTTTGCTGAAGAAGTCCTTGTATGGGCTAAAACATGTTGCTCGGGCATGGTACAAAAGTTTTGCAGATTATATGTCTACTATTGAGTTTTCTCACAGCAGGTCTGATCATTCTATGTTTATCTATCATCGCGGTACTTCTCTGGAATACATTCTGTTATATGTGGATTATATTATATTGACTGCCTCTTCTGTTAAACTGCGCAAGTCTATCATATCTCTTCTCAGCTCCGAATTTGCTATGAAAAACTTGGGACATTTGAGTTATTTTTTGGGTATAGTTGTAACTCGTCATGCAGGTGGTCTATTTCTATCCTAGAGGAAATATGAAGCTGAGATTATTGAACGGATTGGCATGTCACCTTGTAAGTCATCTCCTACTCCGGTTGACACCAAACTGAAGCTTGTGCTAATTCCGGTACACCTTATGAGAATCTCTCCCACTATTGCAGTCTTGCAGGGGCCCTTCAGTATCTTACACTTATGAGGCCGGATATTACTTATGCAGTGCAACAAGTGTATTTATTTATGCATGATCCAAGGGACGAACACATGCACGCTCTCAAACGCATTTTGTGTTACATTCAGGACACTCTTGATTATGGTTTGCACTTATATACATCCTCTGTATCTACTCTCGTGGCTTATACAAATGTTGATTGAGTGGATGTCCAGATACCAGACGATCGACATCTGGTTATTGTATGGTTCTTGGTGACAACTTGGTCTCTTGGTTGGCTAAACGCCAGGCTACTTTATCGCGATTCAGTGCGGAGGCCGAGTATCGAGGGGTAGCCAATGTAGTGTCTGAGCTCTGTTGGCTGCATAATCTCCTATAAGAGTTTCACTTTCCTATTCAGAAAACTACCTTGGTCTACTGCGATAATGTTAGTGCGGTATATCTCTCTGGGAATCTTGTCCAACAGCAGCGCACTAAATATATCGAGATGGATATTCACTTTGTTCCCGAAAAGGTAGCTCGTGGACAAGTACGTGTCTTACATGTCCCTTCACGGTACCAAATTGCTGACATATTTACTAAGGGTCTTCCCTTAGTTCTGTTTGAAGATTTTAGGGACAGTCTCAGCGTATGACAACCGCTCACTATGACTGAGGGGTGTGAAAGAATATACGTGTATCTTTCGTATATTCCATGTATATTCCAATTAGAATTCTTGTACATATGTAATTATGGTAGTAGTTTTGTATTAGGAAAAAATAGTAGTCTTGTATTAGGAGAAGGTTGATTTAATTCCATAATTAAATATTGTATATCATGTATATATACCTTTGACATTAATAAAAATAATCAAGAGATTATTCTCTTTCAAGAAATGGCTTAAAAATATCCTCATTCCACCTATTGGTTTTAAAAATATTCCTTAACGTATTAAAAATGACTAAAAAATGTCACCATTTCACCTATCGAATTAAATTTTCACCTAAAGTTAATTTCAGGCTTAAAAATATTTCTCCATTAACGGCACAATTACATGACATTTAATTAAATTTTATTTAAACATGTGACCTTTATTTATTGATCCACATAAAATTTTGATCCAACCCAATTGGACCTGACCCATCCATGATCCAACCCAACACAAAACCCATTTTAAATTAACGCAACTAACCAATAAAATTATTTTTCACCTACGTAAATTTAAAATGAATTTTGTATTGAGATGGGTCGACATAGATGTGTTGGGTAAGAATTTTATGCGCACCAATAAATAAAGGTCACGTGTTTATTTAAAGTCATATAATTATGTCATTAATGAAGGAGTAATTTTATGTCTGAAAATAACGTTAGAGACAAATTTGATCCAATAGGTGAAAGGAGAATTGTTTTTGAGACATTTGTAATATGTTAAGGACATTTTGATTCAATAGGTAAGGAAAAGGGACATTTTGATTTAATAGGTAAGAAAAAGGGTCAATTTGATCTAACTTTAACTGTTTTTAATATGTTAAAGTAATTATTTTTTTTTACCTTTTTTGAATAATTTTTAATCAATCTAATATCTCTGTTTCAGTAACCGTACCATATATTCAATTCATTTGATAGATTTTCGCTAAGACATTATTGATATTAGGCATCTTGTTTTCAAGAGTATTTGAAGCTGACATAATTGTTAAAGTGTGTGCCGCCCTCATGCACGGCAACTCATGATTATAGACCTAAGTCTGCTTGGACAGCTCAATTGATTATCAAGGGGGATATTTGGAAAATGGTCAAGGGTTGAATCTCGTCAGCGGCAGTATGGGGGTTACTTCTTGAAATAAAGGAGGGCCCCTTGTGCGCAGCGTGGTACTGGTCTAACCTTTGAAATCAATTGAGTCACCATGATTTACCTCCTTCACAGACCTGTCGGACCGGGGTGTGGGGGGCTCCTGAGGTGGGAGTTCCACCTTTATTGGAAAATGATTATAGACCTAAATCTGTTAGTAAGAAATATTTTCTTTTCCAAGTAAAATCCCTAATACATGAAAGAGTGAAAAAGTGTCAACCTCAATCAAAGGTTTTAATATGTTGAAAAGAACATACTTATTTTTAGTGAAATTATTATATCTTCAGCACACTCCTCAGGTGCGGCGTGAGACTTGAATACAAGACCTCTCTTGTCTAAATGTGTAATCATCTCATTTAAAAGACTAAACTGTTAAATGAAGCAACTTAATTATAATTATTTAAATTATATCTTCAATAGTTTAATATTTTCTCTGTCCCAACTTATGTAAAGAGTTCAGAATACGAGGATTAGAACTTCAATTTTAACTATGAAGTCGATTTACATTCTTTAATTCTCAAAAGATAAAATTTATGTCTTTAATAATTACATAGAAACGTATTACGGTCAATATAGATAAAGACTCAAAATATTTTAAAAAAATTGAACAAATTATAATCAAATAGAAAACTGTTTGAACTCCAATACACATGAAATGTTGAAGTAGACGCGTAATGTAAGATGAAAAGAAACAAGCAACAATCTAAGGTAAACGATAACTAACTAATCATCAAAAAATGAAGTCGAAATAACAAAAAGGACTGCATTCAGAGACGAATCAATAATTTCAAGACGATTGGTGTATCGTTGCTTTTATAGGCTGTTTTAGAATTATTTTTTTTAAAAAGGCATAAAAATACAATAAGTTAGGTTCGATCCCTCGATCTTAAGGAATTAAGACTCAAAAAGATTAATATTTATGTTTTAGACATAAAATTTATTTGAAAAAAATTTAAATTTATACTATGCTAGAAATATACTCTGATATATATTTTTTAATTCTGTAGTTCTCAATTCTACTATTATACTACGTCATATATTTTTATTTAACATATTTATAAGTGAACAATGGGAGTACGAAACACAGCTACAAGTCCTAAGGACACCTGTACTATGTATGTTAACACATGTCTTGCTTTTTATTAACTCAAATATCAGGACAAGTTTGATGACACAGTCCAAAGATAGTATTTTAAAGAGTTTGGGTAAAGTCCTTAATTATTAGGGGTGATTTGCACGATTTCCCCTATTTTAGGGTGGTCTTTAATTTTTCTCCCTCAAATTGGTGGTCTTTAATTTTCTCCCTTCGCCTAAAAAATGATTAAAAATATCTTTGAGTTTGTGAGGTTTGAATATCAGCAGAGTTAAAAGGAAAAAAAAATTGCAAGGAAAGATTTATTTTAAAATATGTCTATTCAATCAAAGTTGTATAAAAATTATATCTTAACGGACATAGTTTTTAAGTAATTATGCCTCCAAAAATACCTTTGAAGTTATAGGTTCAAATCCTAGAAGAGTCAAAAAGAAAAAATATCACAAGGCAATATTTTATAGAAATTATGTCTATTCGGCCAAAGTTGTATAGATATTATACTTCAAGGGGCATAGTTTCCATGTAACTACGCCTTGAAGACAAAGTTTCGTTGAAAAATTAAGATTATGCCTTGTCCAGCTAGTTACATAGAAACTATTAGGGGCAGTCTCTATATAATTTTGGCCAAATATGCATAATTTCTATGAATTTTTTTCCATGCGAATGTTTTTCTTTTTTTACCTCTACGGGGATTTGAATCAAGAATCTCTGATCTAGTAGACCCGCGAATAAAAGATACTTTGGCTCATGATTTTTTATTAAATGCGAAGTAGAGGCAAAAATTAAGACCAACGAATTGAGGGGCAAAAATTAAAGATCAGCCTGTATGAAGGACAATCCATGCAATTTTTTTGATTATTAGGTGGCATGGCCCCAATTTGGATTAGTGCTAATTAACTGGAGGCAAGTTGTTGGGGCATCAAAACAAACCCCCAAATTTTAAAAAATATATTTCCGTCCAATGATTTTAAAAAATATAATAATAAAGTAAAATTATAACTATTTCAAGCTTTCAAATCAGCCCTCAAGTTTTAAAAAATACACTTTTGTCATTCAATTATTAATATTTTTTTCAAAATGACAAAGCTCAGCTGCCCAAATACTTCTTCTTCACGTCTGCCGCTAGTAATTTCCTTTCCCGAACTCGTTTCTTACTATAAAATTGCTCATATTCGGCGTTGCACCTTCGTAAGACTCGGATTCTGTCAAATCATCAAAATTGGTCACCAATTTATTAGTTCAATTGCTTGGGCATTTGTGAGGATTTGATTTTGTGATTCTATAGATCTGTAGAAAAAAATTTAATCAACAATCAATTTTTTCATGTTATTTCCTATTTAATCAGCTCAATTGTAGAAGATTTATTTAATTGAAGTTATTTTAGACGAGCTATTATTTTATTATCTAGTTGAAGTTATTTTAGATGAGCTGTTATTTTATTATCGAGTTGAAGTTATTTTAGACGAGTTGTTCTTTTATTAGTCTAGTTTACTTGTTATGGAGGATGGTATTGTAGTAGGCGGAGAATATTATGATGAATGGGTGGAGACTTCAAATTGTTGGATTTGGCACTTTAGAACAAAGGTGACAGTGCCAATTGAATTTCAAAGGCCATGTATATATAAGCAGTTGGTTCAAAGCATTATTGAAAGTGGTCAGCTGAAATGCTCGCCCAGCGACATGACGATTAGTTATACGGTTAGTGTTGCATCTACTAGGAAATAATTGCTCATGCATTCATAAAGACGGATTATTATGTCCGTCTATATCTTCTTGATATTGCTTGTGATGGTTCTAGGCCCATTCTAAGGATAAATGTGGCTGAGAGTTCTGTTGTAAGTTCAAATGTCACAGCGACAACATCACCCTCACCACCACCATCATTATTTTTGAAGAATTCAAGAATAATCCTTGTCAAGAAAATGACGATAATTTTTCCATTGGTTTCAACAAATATGACTTATCAGAGTATGCTACAGCACAGCTCAACCAAAGACTTATCGATGACACGGATTGTTTTCGTGGGCAAACATCAATAATCACAAAGGCGTTTGTAAATGCATTGATGCTAGCTTTCATGAAAATAAATCATCGATCGCGGAAAAGGTGTCGAAGCCATACTATGGATAACGGGGAAGCATCTATATCCCGAAAGAGGAGATACAAATGCTCAATGTGCAAAAAATACTCCCACAAGAAGACCACCTGCCCAAAAGCTTTGTCACATAATAGAAACTGATTTATTTTCCTTCAAGTTGTTGTAATAATCTTCTATGTTATGTTCTGATTTTTTTAATCTGAACTTCTTGAATTTGTTGTGTTGTGTTGTGTTGTGAACTTGGAACTTCTATTGTATTGCAAGATATTGAATTAACCGAACTATTTAGTGTTCCTGTTATGTTACATCTTACATAATTAGAATCGATGATAAACAAACTGATCACTAGACTGCTTTTACGGATATTAGAACTGATGTTTATTTAATATTTAGATTTCAAATTGGACCATCATCAAACATATCACTACACCGCTTTTACGTTTATTATAACTGCAGATATTCAATATTTAGATTTCAAACTGGACGATATGTAAACTGACCGCCAAACTGCCTTTACAGTTATTAGAACTAAAGATATTCAATATTTAGAATTAAAAGTGGATAAATTGATGAATGGTATAGTCTAATTTCAGATTTCAACATGGGTGGAATAAATTTATGCTGAAAACTGAAAGTAATACGAAATAGTAATAGATAATATTATCACTAGACCGTCCTTACAGATATTAGAACTGCATATATTTAATATTTAGATTCAAACTGGACCAATTGACAAACTTATCACTACTCCGCTTTTACGTTTGTTATAACTGTAGATATTCAATTATTAGATTTCAAACTGGACGATATACAAACTGACCACTAGCATGGGCAAAATAAATTTATAATGAAAACTGAAAGTAATACGAAATAGTAATAGATAATATTATTATTTGCATTAATACACTATGAATGATTACATCCGGGGGAGAATAATAATTATGCTATATACTAAAATTAATTAGACATGAGAGGGAGAATTGGTAGGGTTGTTGAAATCTATATTAGGAGGGGGAGAATCCGGAGGGCTGTTGAATTCTGCAAGAGCATGTCCTCTTTCCTCAAGAAGTATAGTGAGTATCCTCTCTATTCTTCTGACGTCCTTGTTGAGTTATTTCAACCGTCCCTCATGACCCCAATCTCTAGTGTTGCAGCGGTTGATCTCATCATTTGTATCCCTTATGTCAGTTTCTAGACATATAAAATCCCATAACAAGCGGCTTATCATTCGTTCTACATAGCTTGGCATGCTGAATCTATGTCATTTGGTAGTCCATTTGGTACACGATTTGGTAGTTCATTTGGTACACCATTTGATAAGTCGTTCCTTTGATCCATATTGAATTTGTCATCTGGTCTTTTGGTTAATGAAATACGTGAAGAAGGGTAATTGTGAATGTCACTACAATTCGTGAACCATGATATTTATAGAACTGAAAGGGCACCTTGAAAGGTGAAAAGGCACCTTTACGTGAAGCATCACCTTATTAGGAGAGATTTCAGAAGTATGTATTCTAATAGACTGTATTTGAATACTACTACACCATAAGGACTATTGCTTTAATGATTTAACCCGAGCAAGCCACTTTTACGTGAAGCAGCACCTTATTATGAGAGGTTTCAGAATTATGTATTCTAATAGACTGTATTTGGATTCTACTACACCATAAGGACTATTGCTTTAATGATTTAACTAGAACAAGACACCTTTACGTGAAGCATCACCTTATTATGAGAGGTTTCATAAGTGTGTATTCTAATTGATTATATTTGGATTTTACTACACACTATTATAATTTACCCCGAAAAAATCCAAATATGTTGGTCTTTAAAATTAAGTTTAGTCTACAGAAATAAATTTTTGGTATTTATCTTTTAAGCTTATCAAGATGTAGGTATTGACAATAATTGAAATAAAATACTTAATTAGGTGCTTTGTGACCTGAAAAGGTGTGTACTCATATTAATATATGCAATGATTATTTAGAGTAAGCGTGCATGTGGAATTTATTGTATCCAAACGAACTATATTTAGAACGCCTTCTTGATTTTGTCTCCAACAATTGGCGAATGGCAACTAGTTCATCCTCAAGTGATGTCAATCTATTTGCAATGACACTTGGCCCATGACCACAATGGTCGCACTTCTCTTTATCGCTTCATCCAATATCTTGATCTTCAACTTGATCTTCATGCCCAGAACTAGATGCGTGTTCCATTTTCACTCAAAATTGATGTGTATCACCAATCTCCCTCTTTAGGACATCAATATTCGCGGTACTTCATCGCCATAATCTACAAGACATTTAATGTACTTCTTACTCTTCTCTGCATAATCGAGGTCTAGAAAAGGTAAGTAAACAAAAACAATAACAAATTAAATCGGAAGAGGCAATCACCATCCCAAGTTCGAATACATTAATAGGTTCGTATTATTACCACACGCTCAATTATATTTCTGAAAGGATCAACAGGTTCGGACATTTCCTCCGTTCGCCATCTCAAAATTCTTGGAATCGGCAAAGGACGTTGTTTAGTTATGACAACAGTTTTTCCAACAAATGACATAGCTTCATATGCCCATTCCTATAGTAAATAAATAAGTAGAATACGCATAAACATAGCAATCACTAATCTATAATAATAAAATCTGCATATTGGTTTATTTTAAAATACTTACAATGAAGGCTCAGGGATAGCCATAAAGAGCATACTGTGGTGGTTGTTTTTGTTGACAAGATAATCGGTACATTTTGCAAATGTCCGGCTTAGTCAAATATTCAAAGATCGGGTTGAAGCCTTCCTTTCCCCATGGAAATTTCTCAAAGAATTTAATACTATGCGCCATGGTGATCCACTTCTTATCAACTTTTTTTGCAATGTTACGAGCCAATAAGACGGAATGGAGAAACACAACCATTACAACATTATGCTTCTCTAAATCAGCCAATGTACCTTCTTCTTGAACCAATTTAAGCAGCGCACCAATGGTCAACCCCGTATTTTTGGTAAGCTTTCTTAGTTTATTCCAAAAACTCACACCTCTTGAGAAAATGGTCTTCCTCGTTTCCTCACTGGAAAAAGTTCCGCAATTCAAACTTGTGATTAGTGAGAACTCCCTCAATCCAAAACAACAGGACACTCCCTCCACTATGAACCACATCTCATACTTCTTCTTATTCTCCGTAACTTGACGAAGAAGAAGAGAATGAACAATGCTTTCATTAAATTCATTCTATAGAGGTTACAATGACATGAAGTGGCCAAAATAAGATTTTTTAAAATATTCGGTAAATCCTTGTTCAGTAATAATTTGTATCAATTCAAAAAAAAAAAAAAAACAGACATCCTAGACCTTCCTGAGATCTTGCCAAGGAAATTACCATCAAGCTTAATCCTTCATGTGGTCAATCCATACCTTGTGGGGTCTATGGCAATCTCACTAACATTGTTTTCTTCTACTACTTCTTCTTCTTGTTCTTATTCTTCATCCTTTTCTTCATCATCAACATCTTCTTCCTCCTCATCTTCTTCTTCATCTTCCTTCTCCTCTTCTTCTTCATCATCATTGTCATTTTCTTCTTTTTCATCATTATCTTTCCTTCATCTTGAAAACTATTTTCCACTACTTCTTCTTCATGAACATCACCATTCTTTTCTTTTTCAACAATTTATTTTTCATGAACATCACCATTCTTTTCTTTTGCTACTAGTTTATTAGAATCCTTCTTTCGTTTAGTAATGAAATTACACACCAAGTCTTTTCCTTTCTCCTCCAATCTCAATCTTTTATGATATTGCTTGTTATTTCCAGCAGACTCCATCGCCGATTTATCTTTCCGAATAGATTTCTTACTTTTTTATTTATCTTTCTCAATAAACTTTGTACTCTTCGTATCATCTTTTTCAGGATATTTCGTCCTAGCCATGAATATAATTAAAATCGTGGAAAAAAAGGAAATATTACAAATCAATATCAGAAAAATAAAAAAGAAGGATAAAATTAGGGTTCCACAAGGCAATGTAAATCTTGAAATCGCAGCTTTCTAAGGAAGTTGAAGAAGGGGATATTGAAGAACTTCAAGTAACGGCTATGTTTTCCTCAAGTTTTTCGTATTATCGAAAAGTGGGAAGATCAAATGATGGAATTTGGGGGGAGTGAAGATGATCGATCAGTTGGAGTTGGAGCCTAAATTTTTAGATTTTTGTTAGTTTAAAACTTAACCCCAATTTTTTTAAAAATACACAAAAAAATAAAACCACGTGTTTGCTAATCAACTTATTAATAATTTTTAGGTGAAAATAAATGAAGACCCTGCCACTTACAAAAAAAAAACTTTTGGGTCCTGACAACTTAATCATCCTACTTACCAATAGATCCACCTTTCCTTTAGAATCTCCATCATTTCAATTTCTCTCTGTATATATTTTTTTTTCTGTCATTTTGATTAACTTTTCTTTCTTCCTTGCAATGAAGAGGGAAGTTGTCGGAAGAAGCAGCAACGGGTCTCTTGAAGGGCTTTAGAGTGTGATCTACGATACATTCTGTCACCTTCAATGTCATCGCTAAGGCTATGAAGCTTTCTCTTGGAATTCGCCGACGTTTCTTATATTTACTGTCAGTGGCGGATCCAAGGTTTTTATTCAAGGGGTTCGAAAAAAATAACGCTAAATATAAAAAATAATATTGTGCTTGAGACTCGAACCTAGGGTGTTAGAGATAATTTTGAACTAGCCTTTGACATTTAGTTAGGGTGTTCATTGGTTAGAATTGTTCAAAAATTAATATATGTACATAAATACATAAAATCTATCATACATATACTGCAAAGGTGTTCGGAACACCCTGGCCCCACTAAATCCGCCCCGCTTAGTGCCTTCTTTGTTCTCGTGAGTTTTCTGCTGTTCTTTCTCTGTTTAATACATCCCCTTTGGTGGGTCTCTGTTAGTTCTTCTACTTTTGGGAGAGGTTTTACAATTTTGTTGGATTTTCTACATGCATGTATGTAAATTTGCGAATGCATGTTTGGAGTAATGTAAGATTAATTCATGCATAATTTTGGATATTCATGAATACAAATCTTATTCTTGGACAATCAAACTTAATTTATCTTTGGGACTTTTACTTCTCTATTGTTCTGTTATATTTTCGAATTTAAACTCTCTATTTTCTTCCGCTTCGTTTTCCCCTAAATGTTGATTAATTTATGAACATTACTTACGATTGCTAAAAACTATTTGTGTTCTATTCTTATCTTCACACAGCTTGAAATAAAAGGGTTAACACAAAATATTAAGTTCAATTTGGGTGTTTCTTCTCCTTTGATTTAAGTTTTAAATTGTGGTCGTCCACCGTCCAAAGGTATTGGAGGATCTAAGATTGTAGGTATGGGGGCAAGTAAGTGATATCTGTATGTGATGAAAGCAAGATAAATAGTATTCGATTTCTTCTGTTAGATAGTATTGACCCGAGGGGTGGGGGTTTAGAGTAGCTATTTCTCAGTACTTGAGTACTCCAATGATATGATGATGAAGATATTGCTAAATCAAAATACACGGGAAGAAGAAAGTTTCATTACTTTTGCATAGAGATGGCAGTGGATCCTGGACCCGGTCCGGATCCGATGGATTCAGATCCGTTTTATAGGATATGGATCTTCAAAATTTGGACCCGACGGATCCGGATCGGACCCGGATCCATTTCTTGACGGATCGGATCTGGATCTGGATCTTGTATTTGAGATCCGTATCCGGTCCAGATCCGACCCGTGGATCCGTTTTTTATTAAATATATTCATAACCTAGAATGTAATTTTATAAGTATTTTCTTAAATTTGTTAAGCACATCCTTGCAAGTTTAATTCTCAAAACAAGTTTAATTTATCCCCGCGTTAACTCAAAAACAAAAAAATAAAGAGGTAACTTCGATAATAAAATCAATATTTATATTAGTGAATGACTAACATCTCCATAGACACGTAGTTAAAATTATATTCACTTCATTTGTGAAGATTCCAAGCACATGCAAGTTCTGCATTGTGGAAATACTAGTCGGCATTTTTCACAACTATTGTCATTGTCCAACATTTTCAATTAATAGCTCATAATCAAAACGAGACAACGAACAAAATATCTTATATGAACATTTCAAAATTGAAACACAGTAAACTGTTAGCTAATTTAAAATCGTTTGTCAGTTCAAAAAAAAATTCTTAGCAAGGTTACATTTTTAGCAAGGCAAATTTTTTTACATGTGGATGCAGATCCGATCCGTGGACCCGGCGGATCCGATGGATCCGAATTTGGATATGATTTGTATGGATCCGATGGATCTGGATCCGAATCTGGATTCAGATATGAAAAATGGATCTGGATCTGGATCTGGATCTAGTAGGATCCGGTCCAGATCCGATCCGTTGCCATCCCTACTTTTGTACCTTGTGAAAAGCAAAACTGGTTGCTTCTACTTTTATTGTAAGATCGCTAGAAACATCATATGTGCCATAACAATTATACTTTTGATGTTCAAAAGTTGGAAACATGGGAAATCGTAAGAAAAATCATGAAAAAATTGTGTAACATTTTTAACTGAAGTTTTACTACATGTAGTACCATCTAAATTAAAGCTGATGAAACCTTACTGCTTTGGGGAGCATAAGTCATCTTGAATGGACCAAAAGTAGCATAAGAGACTATGAGTGGAAGATCCTACGGAGATGTCTTGAATGGCGTCAAAGGTACGTAAAAACAAAGAAATATTGTTCGTGTTCTTCTTTTTAGCAAGTCGCAATCATCGTCTTGCTTCTTTGATATTTGTTCTTGATTTAGAGTTAGCTTGTGGGACCTCATAAGATAGACATATTGAATATTGGGGATGTAACTAGAGTTATCCCACACCATTAACACCACAATCTTGAAACAACAACAACAACAACAACAACATACCCAGTGAAATCCCACAACATGGGGTCTGGGGAGGGTAGAATGTACACAGACCTTACCTCCACCTTAGTAGGTAGAGCGGCAGTTTCCTGAAGACCCTCGGATCAAGACAAAACATATTCAGGCAAAACAAAGTGTGAGAAATAGTCAGACTTAGACGAGAAATTAAAGCATTGTGAACATGCAGATAGTAAAATCAAATACGCAATGGTAGCGCATACTAACAACAGGAAGCAGTAGCTAACACAACTAAATAAGATAAATAAATTACACTAAAGAACACATAGCAACATGAATCAAACTACAGGGTACTATAGAGCAATAATGCGCCTATAAGTGTGATAGGCTAATCGATCCTACATTAATAACAATACACTATCATTTTGTAAGCGTAAGTAGAACTACACTCGACTACCTACTACCCTTCTACCCTAATATGTGTCATCCACAACCCCCTATCTAAGGTCATGTCCTCAGTAAGTTGCACCTGCGTCATATCCCGTCTAATCACCTCTCCCCAATACTTTTTTGGCCTAACTCTACCCCTCCTGAACCCGTCTAACACCACTATCTTGAAAGAAGAAAATTAAACACCTTCGACTCGGGCCACTATCATCTAGTGTAGATGTTTGAAGTGAAATATTTTACTTGTCTTCTTCGATATTACAGCCTCAAAAGCTACTAATGCGTATTCAATTTTTGTTGTTTCCTTCTATTTACTGGGAGGAACTACTAAAGCATATGTGTAATGACTCATTTGATCATTTTGAGTTTTTAGCTTCTCTCATCCAAAAAATACCATTTCCGTAGTTTCATCTCGAAGCTTTTGACTTGCTTGCAAAATTTGAAGTCAAATGGATGTCATTTGGTTCACTTTGGGAGAAGGTTTCACTTTGAAAATTCTGACGGTTAATTATTTGAACAAATTATTTATTTTAGGAAAACGTGCTCTGATTGGCGATATAGGATTCTGTTATATTTGAAATATTATTTATGACCTGTAGAAATTGACGGGCTAATTTTAGAGTTTGTTTGGTTGACTTTTGACAATTAGGTCGATTTTAGCATTTAATATGCCTATTTATGGTGAAAAGAGAGCCAGAAAGAAATAAGAGTCGAATTTGAAATTTGTTGGTTCCATTAGCTTCGTATTGATGTTTATGACTTGTGGGGATGGGTGGCGTGACTCCCAAGGCTTTAGGAGAAGTTTTGATAAGAAAAATGATATTTTGGAAATCCTTAAGTTAGTAAATGAGTATTTTTTGAAGTTTTATCGATTCCATTAAGTCCATAATGTGATTTACGACTTAGTCGAGTCGTTGGTTCATTTTTTTGAGAAATTTGAGTGTGATTTAGGTGGTTGGTTGAGAAACTAGCTTTTGAGATAATTTGAAGTTGACCACGGTCAACATCGGGTCGAGACGGTCCCTTTGAGTATTTCGAGAGTTCGAGCAGCTTGGTATGATCATTTGTGACTTGTAGGAACTTTTGGAATTGAATTTGGTCTTCGTTTGGTCAAGTTTAGGTGTTTGAGTCGTTGGCATAAGTTGCTCGGCTTCGACGCTTTGATGTACCATTATATCCATTTGATGTAGTAATTCAGTTTTGATTATTGGGAAAGATGCGTATCAAAATTTATGAGTCGTAGCAACTTGAATCATCGAATGAGGGAGTTATGATCATTTTAGTGCAGCCAACTGTTGTTGTTGTGGTGTGGTTGTAGAAACGGAATTCTGGGAGCGGAAGTGGACCCGCTGAAGCGGATTTTGGGCCGCAGAAGCGAGCCCTATGTCGCGCGAAAGCGGACTTTTGACCGCTGAAGCGGAAATCGCTGTGTATTAAAAATCAGGCTGCGTATTTTAAGCATATCGTGAGTTCTAGAGCTCCGGTTGAGATGATTTTTGTGGCGTTGTTCTCGTCTCAACAAAGGGTAAATATCTAACCTTTATTTTGATGTTTCCTAAAGATTATTTCTATTGGTTATCGATTTTATCCGTATTTGGTTGGGGAAAATTGGGGGTTTTAGACCCTAAGTTGAAATTTGAGTTTTCTTCAATTAATTATGGTTGGATTTGATAAATTCTAGGTTTTTGGCTTGTTTAAATCTTGGTAAAATATTTCTTACATAAATTTTGATTTCAATCCGAATTTTCAAACATTCGATTTATGGGTTTTGACTAGGGCTGGCCAGTGGGCCGGGACAGCCCGACCCGAGCCCGTCCCGAGCCCGCCCCGGTCCCGCCCCGACCCCGCCAAAAAAAAATAAAAAAAAAATTACGGGGCGGGACTCGAACTCGGGACGGGACGAGGTCTCGTCCCGCGAGACCCGAGCCCGCCCCAGCCCGCGAGACCCGAGCCCGCCCCGAGCCCGCCCCGACCCCGACCCCCGACCCCGCCCTTTGCAAAAATGGCCGTTGCACCAACGGCCATTTTAGATTATGGCTTGGCCAACGGCCATTTTAGCCCCCCCCCCTCCCCCAACCCCCTACCCCTTAATATTTATTTTTAACCCATAAGTTATTATATTTACACTTTAACCCAATTTTTCAACTATAAATAACTCATTTTCTCTTCATCTTTCTCACAAATCTTCCTACAATCTCTCTAATTTCTCAATATATCTCTCTACAATTCTACATTGTTTGCTAAATATTCAATTTTATTTATTCATTTGGGAATTGGTAGTGAAGTTGGCAACTAGCTTGAGGATCTTCCATCGAGCAAAGTTTCAATTTTCAACCTCTCGATTACACGTCGACGTTACGTCGGCGTTTGGTACATTCGTTCCTTCATTAAATTATTATTGTCTGTTTATTTAGTTTAGATCACTTAATTTTATTGTCTTTAATTATTTATTTATTATCATAATTAAAATGGAAGGATTAAAAGGTATGTTTAAGGGTAAAGGTAAGGGTGCTTCTTCTAGTAGGGGCAACCAGTGCAAGGGTACTTCTTCTAGTCATCTTATTCCTACACAGATGATTTTGTTGATACTCAACATTTTCCTACAATACCATTAGATTTAGACCAGGAACTATTTTCCTGAACTCAAGAAGACTTTAATTTAGACGATGATCTAGATGATATACCCACTAATGTTGATGACAACACACCCACTAGTGCACCTTCAACCGAAATACCTCCTATTCCCCCTAGTATGAGACGAGGTCCAAGCAAAACGACCATTAAAATCGATGCATGGACATTTTTTGATAGGGACGTAGAGAATCAAGTAGCCATATGTAAAATTTGTAAAAATGTTTTAAAATTTAAAACTGGAAAAGGTCACGGTGGGACGGGGGGTTTAATTAGACACGTAGTAAGTGCTCATCCAGCTAGGTATGCCCAATACCAGGCTTCAAAACCGGGTGCGCAAACGCCCGCTCCATCAGACAAGGTTCACATACTGATATTGTCCCGGACCAAGTACAAGGTCAAATTAACCCTATGACGGGGGGAATTGTAGGCCCTAAATACAATAAACATAGAGATAGGGAAGCAATATCAAAATTAGTTGCTGTGGAGGGTTTGCCTTTTTCATTTCCTTCATCTCCCGGTTTTATTCATTACATTAGAGATATATATAATCCTCGCTTTTAACGGTTTTCCTAGATCAACTCGTTAAGAGAGATGTATTTAAATTCGCGCATGAATATCAACAATATTTACGTTTTTCATTATATCATTTTAATGGCAAAGTATCCATCACGTCTGATATAGGTCGTAGTACTAACGGCCATGATTATTTAACTGTAACTTGTCATTGGATAGATTATAAATGGTCTATGCAAAAACGTATTTTAGCGTATAGATATATAGATGATAGGCACACCGGTACTTTTATTGCGAAAATATTTATCAAGTGTGCGATTATTACGGAATTACCGATAAAATTATGACTATTATATTAGATAACGCTTCTAGTAACAATTACGCAATTACAATTTTAAAAAATAGTTTAACTCCGTCTTTTCCGGACCATTTTCATATAAAATGCGCGTGCCATATATATAACTTAATTGTAAAGGATGGTCTATCACTTTTTGAAGACATTCTTAGTAAAATACAATTTGCTATAAACTTTATTTTTAAAAGTAATAAAGTACAACGTAGAAAAGAATATAAAAAAATTTGTCATGATTGTGGACTACCTTTTAGAAAAATTCCACAAGAAGTATCCACTAGGTGGAATTCTTTATACGAGCAACTACTTGTTGCTTATGACTATAAATTACCTATAACTTTATTTTTTAACTCTCATAATAAAAAGCCACCGATATGATTTTAGATAGTGATTGGGAAAAAATTTCCGAACTTATTGTATTTTTAGAGAAATTTTTTCAAGCAACAAAAGAATTTTCCGGTATATATTATCCTACTATTTCAACTATGTTATTTTATATAACTCTAATATTTTTATTACTTAGTGAATATATGGAAAAACCGACTTATAAGGCAGCTTATTAAAAAAATGTTTGTCAAAATAAAAAAATATTTTATTCCTATTCCCTCTATTTATATTATTGGTTCTCAGTATTAAATCCTACTATTAAAATAGACGGTACTAAATCACTAATTGAAACTATTTACGATTGTATAGAAGTACTACCACCTCCAAGTCCCAAAAATCTAAATCACCCACCACCTATTGAACAAACTAAAGAAGAAGTATTGTCTAGCGTAGAACACCAATGCAAAAATATATATAGATTTTATCAACAAGAAAATGCTAGTAACTTACCAAATTTCCATACCATCTTCTTCATCTTCAATACAACCTCACAAAAGACATGCTTGTTTCGCGCTAGTATTGAAAGCCTCGTAATTAGAATGTGCGGTCGTACCTCTACTACTAACCAAATTAGCGAGTTGGATATTTTTGTTTTGCAGGGTTCTGTACCATATCAAGAAGTTATCAATGAAGATGGACATGAAGACTTGCTGAAATACTGGAGGGGGGAATGAGAAGACCTTTCCGACACTTTCAATGATGGCTCGAGATGTTTTGAACATTCAAGCGTCGTCAATCGCGTCTGAAAGCGCTTTTTCTCGCAGCAGATATCAAATAGGAGACCACGACACTCATTAGCCGGAGACACTTGGAAATTGCGTATTATTCGGAGATTGGATACGAGCGGAGCGGAGAAGGTGCGGTCAACCGGAGATCAACGAAGAAGATGATGAAAACTACAACGAAATCTTAACCGAAGGTAGTGGAAGCGACGTGGATCAATTTGACCAACAAATACCAATTCCAACCGAAGAACCACATGAAATCATCAAGCAATTAGAACAAGTTTTTTTGAGAATGTAATTTTTTTAATTGTAATTTTATTATGTAATTTGTAACTTTTGGACAACACCACAAAGTTGCAATTTAGATTTTAGACAATTGTATTTGTATTACAAAAAAATCATATGTCTATTAAATAATATAAGAGGCACAAAAACAGCCTTGGGATGTTTTTATTACACTATCTTGTTTTGTTTATTGAGTTTTTTTTATACATATGTTATTTTTAAAAAAAAAAAAAAAAACCCGCCGTATCCCGACCCGAGCCCGACCCCGCCCCGAGCCCGCCCCGACCCGAGCCCGACGGGATCGGGATCGGGATGGGACTTGCTCCAGTCCCTCCAGACCCGACCCCGCCAGAGCCCGCCGGACCCGACCCCGCCCCTTCTCCCGTCCCGCCCCGACCCCGACACCGCCAGACCCGAGCCCGGCCCACTGGCCACTCCTAGTTTTGACACATAGTAGGTTTTTGATATTTGGATGTTTAATTGGGATTAGAGCTCCATGAAACTCAAGATTATGACTATTGGGATTATGAATAACATTTTCTAACTTAAAAATTCCAATTTTGCCCCTCTGGGCCTGGGGTCACTTTTTGGGTTCGGACTAAAGTATAGCAATATTGGGTTGTTTGATTCGTGTGAAACCGTAGAACACTATTTTGATAATATTGAACTCAATTTCTCAGTAAAATTACCATTTTGACCCTCGGGGTTCGGGATGAGGTTTTAGATTTACTTTTGATCCCAAATTCCTTACAAGACTTTTTTGGTATCATTAGACTCGTGTGTTAACATAGAATCTATGGTTTTAGACTACGATCATTCGGAAGCGCTACAAAAAAATAAGGCCTTGGCGTGGGTGTGAGTTTGTGGCACCTGCTCATCCGTGAGGTAGGCTATAGTTTATTCTTTTGGACTCCAATAGATGCACCTAATATTTATAATTATTGAGGGGTATTGGGCGTGATGCGGGTCCTACCTTAGTGACTGTGATGAGCACTTGTGTTTGAGATAATCACTCTTAGGTTGGTTCTGTCCACTGTTATGTGGACTATGATAACTGTATTTGAACTTCTATTTGTTGTATGCATTGATTTATCGTATCACTTTATGCCTCTTAATATGGAAAGACTTATTATTTGAAATTATCGTGTTTGATGATATTGAGGCACATGGTTATTCATCTCTTTAAAACATGGCTTTCATCTCATGCTACCATGATTACTTGTTTTATTTATCGTTTGCATTCATACATTCATATTATCATAGATACTAGGATGGATCTGTTATGGAATATTGTTTGGTCCGAAGACCGGGAAAGAAAGGTAAATGAGTTCGATATGAGATGATACAGATACTGAGATGATATGAAATGACTCGGTAAATGAGTCTGTGATTTGATGTTCTACCAGTCCGATAGATAATGTCAGTTGGTTGTGAGCTATGGACTCGCAAAGTCCCCCATGGGTCATAGCTATATGGTGACGTACAGTAGCATGTGTATACCAGGTTTGGAAATGGCCAGTTTCATTGCATCACTTGCATTGCATAACATTCCATTCATTTCATTCTTATTGCTTATGTGGCTACATGACTTATTTGTAATTGAATCGATGAAAAGACTTCAGCTTTGTGTTCGTATTCAAGAAAATGTTAGGTAGTTGCACATTAATTCGATAAAGAAGTGAGTTTAAGGTGACTTAGATTCGGATGAACATAGGATGAACTTTTGAGGAACAGTATAAGCTTGAACTGTGTTGAATTCAAACATGACTAAACTATGAGGTAACTGATCATTTTTTATTTGCATGTTCCGTTAATATCCATGTTCTGAAGAGATTTATGTGTTAGACAATAAGTGGGCTGGTTTGAGAGTAAATTTTGAATTAGACTTAATCTTTATATGTTTTATATGTTTTCTATCATTGTCGGCCCATGATGCTAACAGGGGTACGTTGTGTACTCATGCGACACTTGCTGCACTTTTTTGTGAGTGCAAAGTTCATCCGGGTTAGGCAATTCAGCGGAGACGATAGGGTGAGCTACTAGTTGGACATGCAGCCTTGGAATCTCTTCCTTATGTTTCTGTCTATTTTCCCTATCTTTCGGACATCATTCACCCAGTAGCTTAAGACTTGTAATTTGTAAATCAATTTATGTATTGTCTCTTAGAAGCTCTTGTACAAGTTAAAATCAGATTTTGGGTTGTATTTATTAAATATTTTCGTACTTACTACTTATATATCTATATGACAACTTTTATTATGACTGTTGTGTACTTTTGCAATTCTTTTGATTAATTAAATATTTTTGAGAAGGGTTCGCCTACCTGGGAAGACAGTGTAGGTGCCTTCTGTTGGAAATTTGTCTTTGATGAGGAGGTGTGTCAACTCATATTTAATGAATTAAATACTAGGGTTCCGCATGTTGGAGGCTTTGTCTCTTCACACGTGCATAATCTACTAAGTGAGTAGATGACCGTAGGTCCAAGAATCGTCAAATTTCGTTGAGAAATGAAAGAGATATTGGTCAACGAAGTAAGGTGTTTGAGGCATGAAAATATGGTGTGGGACAAATCTACCACATCGGTGGGAAAAGGAAGAATTGAAGACTCTAAATTGGCTAAGGATTTGGGACCACAAGGGGTATCTCATGTGTTTAAAGGAGGGAGGAGGTAGATGTGTTTGGGTTCAAGGCTAAGCCCACACGCGCACCGCCGCCGCCCGCCCGTCCCGTTCGGTTCGGGCTCGGGTCACGGGTCGTGGGTCTTGGGCTTCTTCTGGTATTATCTCTTTGGACCCCAAACTGTTTAATATTTACAGTTTGGTCCCTGGAGTTTCTGGAATGTTGAATTTGGGAATGACGGAAGGCAGAAAGTTTCTGCGTACCGTTGGAGTTGATTTTTGGGGCGTTATTGAGAAGCCTTCCTTATGCTATATATTGATGCCTTCTGGCTCAATTGTGTTACACGGATGCATGTACAGAATATGACACAGAAAAATGTGACAGAAATATATACACAGAGACAAACAGAAGAGTTAAACACAGTCCAAAACGTGAGCAGTAACGTTGTGACGAAAACAGAAAACTCTTCCTTCCTTTTCCATTTCTTCAGCAAGTCGATTTGTATTTGTTTTCTTCGTCAGAATCAACCTATTTTCTTTGTAGTGTTGATTAAAGTGTTGTTTTATCTTGGGAGACTATTGCCCGTTAACGTAAAAGCATATATACGGGGCAATCTTGTCTTAAAGACAGGGTGCAATCACTCGACTCAGCACACAGTTGTAACAATCCAGATTTAGTGTTTCTTGATTTCAGGTTATCAAGATTCAAGACTCAACAAGGTTGTTACAGTTCTGAACATTGGCCTACTTGTTTATCCTTTCGAACACTTATAATATTTATTTACTTCCCGTACTGCTTTACAAATATCTCAACACCTTCATGATCTGCAAATTGGATCGTGACAACATGATATTAGCTTTAGGATGTGTTGAAAATTTTAGGTTCTTAGGTTTTAGGGTAAGTTCCATCACAATGAATTCCTAAATGTGTAAATATGCCATTTTATTTTGTCAGCAACTATAATGTCACTGACATGGATATGGTATATCAGAAATTTGGTATTTTGGAAGGTAAAATCTGGAAACTACTTTAGCATACACAACATCTAATCAATAAACTCAAAAGTCCTTGGTGGTTGTAGAGTCAAGTATCTCTTGTTGCATTTTGTATGAATTATTTTATCTTTACCAGTGAACTTCCTCTTCCGAGTAAAATTTTTAGTGATAAGCTGCAGAAAGTACCATCATCTGAAGGAAATAGTCGATAAAAAAAAATTACTAAGAAAAGTTAGCTAAGAAAATTTCAAGCCCACTAGATTTTTCAGTGTCAAAAAAAGATGTATCCTTTGTCTAGGATTGAGACTCATATCGGAGCTAGACATAACTGACAATCACAAGTACCAAACTGGCAATAATTCATGCTACCATGTAAATGTTGTTCCTGTTGCTCTCTCACTAATCACTATTTCTCTTGCTTTAGGATGCCCACTAAAAATAGCCAATCCATACATTGTTCTTATTTAGTTCCTTTGGTGAATCAAGACACTTAAGAAAAAAAAGAAATCAAAAGAGAAGCAGCACCTGGAACAGTGAAAGAAGGTAAACATCGCTATTCAAGATGATTATTTTTAATAAATTTTCTCAGTTACATTTGACTATCAAGTTCAATTATATGGTTCTCGTGGTTTTGCCTTGGTGCTTCTTATTCTTTCCTCCAAGAAAAGGGAAGTTAATTATTTGACGTGCTGAAGTTTAAGTAGTATATGCAGTTTGTCATTATTCATCTTAATTCTACATCTTTACTTTCTTAAAAGTATTAGCTAGCGATTTGAATAATTTAGGATTGAGGCATAGTTATAGACTTCAAAATCTGCTGCATGTAAGAGTTGTTCTTTCGGAGCATATATATCTAGCTCTACAGGCACTTGTGCCTGTGTATGTAAAGTAAATTTACGATAATTTTCAACACTTTGATACTATTCCTTGATTAATTTACAGCCAAAAGATACTCAGTGATAATTGTGAGTCATCACTTTTAGTGTGTTACTTAAAGAGAATTTTGTTTGCAGAAATACTCGAAAATAAAAAATTTATATACATCTAAGTAACATGCTCTATGGACATCTTCATGGTGCAGAATGGTAACTAGAGTGCCAATTTGTGAACAAGCTGATCTTGATGCCTCCAAATTTCTGATTTATTATAATTATGAGTTGAGTTAACTATCTAACTTCATATCGGGAAGTACTTGAACTGGTCTATGAGGTACAAAAATGAAGATGAAGTAGCTGTAAAATCTGCAGAAGAGCACACCAAGACATGTTGAGGTGGTTTGAAAAGCATCCCAGTAAGTTTCTCTCATTATCATTGAAGGGTGTCAAATGCTATGGGAACTAAAAACAAGAGATTAAATAAACCGAATGTCAATTTTGTTTCCGAATATTGGCAATTATGTCGTCTGACACCAGTAACAACACTTAGCAAAACAGAAACTTTAAAGAGTAAATGCAGCGGAATTTAAAGAACACAAAAGTTTAAATTTTCATAAGTTATATAAATTATATAACTTATGATGGTCAATGACCAAATGTATTGTATATATATTATATACAACAATACAAATTCATTTCTTTATAGATTTACAATATAAAACATAAAGGAATTAAAAGTTGAAGTCGCAGATAATTTCTTCCTGAAAAATCTAACTAAGTAGACATAGACAACCTCTCATTACAATCGCTCCATACAAAACTAATCTAGAATCTAAACAACAATTGTAATGTTGGACAGAATGTTAGCAACACTGGTGATCCAGATTTCTAAGATGAAATCCCGAGAGCTCTCTTGATATTTTTTCTTTCTGATTCTGGATATCGATTCACTGTAGTAGCATCTCTATTTATAGTAGAAAGTGTTCCTTGAAAAGCTCATCGATTGGTTGTAGAGGTTGAGGGAAAGGTGGGAAGCTAGTAGGGTTGGTTGGAGACAATCAAGGAGCAAAAACCTCTAACAACTTTGACTTGTTCCTCACGAAAAGCAGCAACCTTGACTTGTTCTTCACACGTGTTTACCAACTCCTTTTTACCTTGCCAAGTCATATTTACTACATAGTAATCATTACGTGAAGTAAGACAAAATCAGTTCTGAAAATGTTGGTCCGAATGTTGTGCAACATTTGTCCCAACATTCTTATACATTCAAATCAATACTACAACAGATATGTTGGGTCAAATGTCACAACATCAAATCCAACATTAACAATCTCCCATTTTTTGTCTTTCTTCACAAAACTCGTTAAAATGTAAAGTTGACTTATGGTGTTGTCACAAATGTTGTCCAACATCTGTGATCAACAATTTCAAGGTCATGCTCTCCCTTAACCTGTGATGGCATACAAGCAAACATGTGTATACCAATTCATAGGATTAGAAAAAAAATATGAGCACATATATACACATATCATCCAATATATACAAAACACGAAGAAATAAACCATTGTCAATAAATATCCACATCAATCCATCAAACCATTGAACAAATATTTACAGCTTAGGTTCAGCAACATCACTCAGCTTCCTCCTTGCTCATCATACTGCAGCAGCAGGTTCCAGCAACTTTCTACCCCTGCATAATAGCTTCAGCTTCCTCCCCATACCTCAACATCATCTCCCCCCTTTTGTGAAGAAAGTAGCATCATGAAATGGTCTCTATCTTGTATTAGGGTATTTCTTGCAGCATCAACCTCAGAAATCTGTTGGTTGATTTTTCCAATTTTATCCACAAGTCATTCGGTAGACAGTGTAGACTGTTCTATACCAGTGTTGCCCAGAATGTTGGTGACAGTTCTGGCAACATTTTCACTTTCAGCTTCCTTTTTCCAGGGCAAGTCGATGACTTTGTCCTTGCTCTTTAAAATTTCTTTATTTACAGTGTAAAGCCTACGAGTCTTCCCTAAAGTGTCTTCTCTCTTAGGCTCAAAGCCTTGAGTGGTTAATACTTTGTAGATCGAAGAGGGAAAATGAAGGATTGAAGTTGATTCTTTCTCAGCTAAGTTGGCAATTTGATGAAATATCATTTTTCCCAAATCAACTTTCAAACCTTTCCTAACTTTATACAACATGGTGGCTTGTTCAGATGTCACAATTGACTCATTCATTGAAGGAAGCCAATTGTGAATAGAAATTTTGTGGAGGGTGGAAAACAAGGCTATTAGTTTGGAGGCTTGACATCTAGGGATCTATTTCTTCATTATACCTCCAGTGAGATATTCAATTACTTCATCCCTATTGTCTATCACATGTTCAGCTTCTCTAACATTATCTCCACTATTTTGGCCAATACATTGATTTATGATAGCAGGCGTAAAAAGATATACCTTGTTATAGAGATATACCTTCCCAAATTTATTTGAGGAGGTATCCTTTATAGCAGAACTTAAGTTCGCATAAAACAACCTTACTATCTCATCAACATATGGTTCTTTTTTAGTGACAGAACCAAGAAGTTGTCTGTCCTTTAAGAATTCTACCAAACCATATTCAGTACAGAAAGCAATATCTAACACTCTCTCAGGCCTAATTACTCTATTCTTGTAAAAATCTCACATATCATGGTTAAGCTTTAGAATAGAATTTATCGGAGAAAGCAGATACCTCAATGTCTGAATCAGACATGTCTGAACGGATGAATTTGGTACTGTTGGAGGATGTTGTGGCGTGTGTCTCTTCGGATGTTGGCTGAAATGTTGTTTGAGATGTTATGGCATCTATGGCAACATTTGGAGCAGCACTTGTCCTTGTAGTCCTGGGAACTCCCTTTGGAAAAAATTGTTTCAAGGGGGTTTCATCTTGGATTTTCCTTTCTTGAGGCACACTGGGTTGTTCAGAAGCAGATGATTCTTCCTCGGTTCAAAAAACATAGTCCGTATTTTCACTATCACTGCTCGAGTAAGCGGGTTTAGATGTTTCACATTTAGTCCTTTTGCTACTCGAACCTTCTTGGACTGTTTTCTCAAACACTCTACTCGATCGGCGAGTAGGAAAGGTAGATGACCTTGGCCTTTTACCCAGAGATGAGAAATCAAAAGTTTGATCGACATCTATAGAGTTATTATTATATCCAGGATAGATGGTATCTAAAGGTTCATCAAAATCTTTAAACACTATTGCTTTAGAAAGATCCCCTGGGAGATTTGAGGAAGAAGACAGGCCAGTTGCTAGGGTATATTCGACGGAGGGCTAATGCTCATGGAAGTGTTGGATGGAATGTTGGTTGACATTTGTTCTGACATTGGAGAAGTTTTCATTGGTGAGAATTGAGGAGAGGTTTTGAGGAATTAGGTTTTGTGAAAGTGATTGAAGTTTGATTTGGTATTTCCATCGGGTAGGTAGGAAGATATACACCCGCTAAGTTTTTCCCCTTTTTTGTTGTTTTTGTAAAAGAAATAACAAATGAGAGAAATATTTATATACATGGCAAACCTTTTCTTAGCAACAAGAATCCCTTAGTTTTAGGTGTTTCAATTTTACAAAATAACTTACACCTAAAATATTGGAATAAAAAGAATAAACATCACGGTAGGAATAATTTTTAATCTTATCATTTTAAAATTTTAAAATTCCTATAAATAAGGGATATATAGGGAGTAAGATCTGATATTTCAACGATCGGATAAGCAAAACATCCCAACACATATCACATTCTGAAAATGTCAACAGCAATGTTAGCAACATTTTTGACGACACAAGTATTTTGATCTCACAAGAAATTTTAGATTTGGCAACAAACCAAGACACGTTTTATATGCACTTTATGAGTTTTACTACTGGACCAATGTAACATTTTCCCATCATGTCCTTAGTCTAATCATATAACACATATAAAAGATTTTTTCGTGTCAAAAATAAGAATACTTTTATGGTATTCTCAAATCTCTTTTGAAGCACTCGATACTCCTATAGAATAGGAACTGTATCTTTTCACGGATTTTTCACAGTTGCTAAATATTTGTAAAGACTTTGCCTTATTTTGATACTCCCTTTTATGAATTCTTTTAGAAACAATGGATTCTGAAGAAAGTTGCCGTAAGAATTCAAAATACCCTGAGTAGAGTTCAGACAAAATTCCGACAAAAGAAAGTGCTCGAAAAAGCTACTTTCAAAAAAGGCAAAAAGCAAAAAGCAAAAAGCAAAAAGCAAAAAGTAAAAAGTAAAAAGTAAAAAGAAAAAAGCAAAAAGCAAAAGCAAAAGCAAAATCAAAAGCAAAATCAAAGATTCCAGCAATAATTCAAGAAAATGCTAAAAAGATGAATAGTCATTCTCCACTCGGATGAATAATTATTCTCCACTTAGATGAATAGTTAGATTCCTTTTTAATTACGAAATGTCATGTAAAACTCCTATAAAATGTGACTCCCTTTCCCTTAGTTAGACAAGCTTTTCTTTTCACATTTTCTCTTTCTAAACTTCAGATTTAGAGAGAAGTGAGAGCTCTTACTAAATTTCCTTTTAGGTTAAATTAAAATTCCCCTCAAATACACATATGATTCAGTTCATATGATTCATATCATATGATCCAAAATACCTTAGAAATTTCCAAGGTATATCTCCTTGATAAAATACTTTGTAAATTCTAATTTATTTTAAATGAATATGATTATGGATGGTACTACCTCCTAATCTTTTAAATACTTCATGCTTTTAAATTCTTTAAATTCCTGCATTAAATACTTGGCCGGTTCTACCGCCTATTTGATTTAAATTCCTGCAGAACCTTTGATTTATGATTTCCATATCTGGAACCTTAAATTGTAAGTTAATCTTTATTTACTTTCTGCATATTTCAATTAACCATTGATTCTTCAATCCCTTCTATCCCGATTCCTTCCCTGTCTATTATCCCCTTTAGATCCTCAGTCTAAGTTTGGTATCAGAGCCATAAAGGGTAGAGATAGAGATAATAGTGTCCAGATCAGATGAGATTCCATTTTAGAGGTTCGGGTTCTTCCGAAGTTTTGTGCTTAGGATACTCCGGGGTCGGTAAGTCCTCAACGAACGCAGACAGTTATACCACAAAGTCCCATAACATGGATCCGTTTCTCAACAGATCTACTTCTTGTGATTTTGGTTCATTTTCTTCCATGGATTCAAAGAAGATAATAAACACCGAAGAAATCTTGATATAAGATTTTGAAAAATCTATTGATAATTGGGAAATACCGAGAGTAAATCGAGATCAGATTTACAAAAATTCCAAATACCAGTTATTCAAAACCGATTTCACTATCAAAACAGAGGAACGAGATATCCAATTATCTCAACCTTTTGAAATAATCCAATTACTTTCTCAAAATTCCTTGAAGAGACACAGAGAAAGAAATTACAAATATATCCATATTGGATTAGTCCAAGCAGGGATAAAAACCCTCACGAAGGAAGGATTAAACACCTCAATCCTTGCTATCTTACGTGATGCCAGATTCACAAATTTCGAAGATTCCCTATTGAGTTCTGTTGAGTCTAGTCTCTGCACAAGACCAATATCTTTTGACTGTTACCCAAATTTCTCAGTTTCTTTAAATGACAAAAATATCCAAAAATCCATTGTCTTACAAATCAAGACTCACAATTACCAAATGCTTGAAGGATCGATTCCTGTAGCTATAATTTATAGAATCCATTACAAAGCTATGACTTCAGCTTTTGCTACAAAAGTCAGATACCATAGTAAGAAAGGCGAAACCCTTCTTTTACAAACAGATCTTTCCAGATCTAACACCGTTATACCAAGACCTATTAGATGGAAGGATATTACCCTACCAGACAAATGGATCTTAGAAGGTGTTGCGAAACCTGAACCTCTAGAGACTTCCCAACCAAATGCCCGTCTCAGAGAAATAACCCAATACCAGGATGGTAGAGTCAGTCTATCGTTCCATAGAAAATCTACGAGTAGTAGATACGATAATTCCAGTTCCGTAGAAACTCTTGACTTAGGAAGAGTCTCACAAATTCCTTCAGTCATAAATACTTCATACAAAACAAAACCCAGACATTCTACATCAGATTTATCCTATCTACGAAACATAGACTACTCCAACGAAATATCGAGACCCGTTTATGAAAATTCTACTGTTAGAGAAAAGATAGAGGACCAAGAACCTTCTAGTCCGACTTTTTCCTCGATTATAGAAAACATAGTAAACGAACTTGGTGTTTTACAAAAAGATTTCAAAGTTGATAAAAAGTTCCTACAAAAATATTTATATAAAAAATACAACCTTGAAAAAAGAGTTTGGTTCTTCAAAACCTTTTTAAATACTAGGACAAAAATACAGGAAGAATTTTATAATTTTGTTAATAAACATAGGATAAACATCCTATTCTTTGACTGGTTTGAAATTTACTCCTCCGAAAATTCCATTGATTATTTTCTAAAATGGTAAATCCCGTTACGACTAGGAACAAAACACCGGAGTGGGAAACCCTAGCTGATTCTAGGAAAGTCCAGTCCAACCACCCTCCTCTACAAGGGATTAAGCTTAACATTCATGGCTGCCCTGTAGACGTGATTCCTCTTAAGAATCCTACAGAGGATGAAAAAACAAATATCAAGAATATCCTCGCCCAAAACAATTTTACCAATATCAGTTTGAATACCCTAAGAAAACAACTCGACATGGTAGAAGAACACATAAAAACCAACCCTTTAGTCACTATTGATTCCCCAGGAATGACTAAGGATAAGAAAAGCCAAAGCCCTATCTTTAAACCCTTTCAGGTGTCCAAAGATGGTGTCAAGAAAATCCAGCAAAACAAGTCTGAATTTATTCAGGCTATCCAAGATCAATTGAGTAGAATTGGGACGTCTAACAGTTCTAATACTGAACACGTTGTTCCTCGTACTCCATAATCTTCCAATAAAATCACTACTCTTGTCAATGATTTCGACGACAGTGATACTCTAGAACAAATCCAAAACAAAAAACCCTTTGTTAACCATATGGATTGGCAAATACCAATACAACAGGTCCAACAACAATAGTTGCAGATTATTCCTGCTCCTGACCTAGGTATAGTAAAACCCCTTGCTCAATCCCATTTTAATGCCTTTTCCATTTATGATTGAAACATAGATGGAATGACCAAATATAATATTCTCAGTTTTCTTCAACAAATGACCAAGGCTGCAAATGCCTACAAAACCCAGAACGGTACGCAAGACAAAACCATTGCAGAACTGCTCATCGCAGGATTCTCTGGTCAATTGAAAGGTTGGTGGGATAATTATCTCGTTGATCAACAAAAGGAAGATATCCTCAATTCCATCAAAACAGATGAATAAGGAATACCAATCCTTGATGAACAAGGTGAACCCCTACAACATGCCGTAGCAACCTTGATTCTCACAATCTCTTTAAATTTCATAGGAGATTCTTCACATTTGAAAGACAAAAATGCCGAGTTACTTTCCAACCTCAAATGCAAGAAACTCAGTGATTTCCAATGGTACAAAAATACCTTCTTAACCAGAGTTATGCTCAGGGAAGATTCCAACCAGCCATTTTGAAAAGAGAAATTCCTGGCCGGACTACCTACCCTTTTAAGAGAAAAGGTTAGGAACAAAATCAAAGAGAATTGCGGTAAACAGATTATACCCTACAGTGAGTTTACATACAGAAAACTTGTCAGTATAACTCAACAATAAGGTCTAAAGATCTGTCAAGACCTAAAATTGCAAAAATACCTCAAATTGGAGCTAAAGAGAACTAAGTGCGAACTTGGTACTTTTTGCAAATAGTTTGATACAAATTTCTCAAAACCCTCTTCTAGTTGTACAGAAAATTGTAGCAAGACTCATAAATCTCTTAAGAGTACTTCGAGAGGTTACAAAAAGAGATATTTCAGTAAAACCAACGAAGAGTATTACAAAAACCCCTACAAAAATACTCATCATTCCAAAAAACCAAATACCAAAAAAGTTGATTCCAAATACAAAGACATTACGTGTTACAAATGTCACAAAAAGGGTCATACATCGAAATACTGCAAAATGAACAAGAAATTACAAGAATTGAAGCTCGACGATGACGTCACCCAAAAAATCTCCAATCTTCTCATTGATTCCTTCGATTCAAATGTCGAGTCAGAACCTGACTACTTTTCTCTCTCGTCTTCGAAGACAACAAAGCCCTTCAAATAGATGAATTGCTTACAACCAGTTCTTTTGAAAATTCTTATAAGGGTAAGGGAAAACTTGTTTGTATTCTAACCAAGGATCAAGAATTCATGTTAGATATGATTCAACACATAGATGTCGAACACCAAAAAGATTATTTGAATAAACTCCTCAAATCTTTTACTGACGAGAAAAAAGATTTCAAAAATATGATTTTGCCAAATACCTCCAAAAATACCTTAGAAATTCCCAAGGTATATCTCCTTGATAAAATACTTTGTAAATTCCAATATTTTAAATGAATATGATTATGGACAGTACTACCTCCTAATCTTTTAATACTTCATGCTTTTAAATTCTTTAAATTCCTGCATTAAATACTTGGTCGGTTCAACTGCCTATTTGATTTAAATTCCTGCAGAACCTTTGATTTATGGTTTCCATAACTGGAACCTTAAATTGTAAGTTAATCTTTATTTACTTTCTGCATATTTCAATTATCCATTGATTCTTCAATCCATTATATCCCGATTCCTTCCCTGTCTGTTATCCCCTTTAGATCTTCGGCCTAAGATCTAAAGGGGATAACAGACTGGAAGGAATTTGTGAGACTCTTCCTAAGCCAAGAGTTTCTACTGAACTAGAATCACCATATATACTACTCGTAGATTTTCTATGGAACGATAGACTGACTCTACCATCCTAGTATTGGGTTATTTCTCTGAGACAGGTATTTGGTTGGGAAGTCTCTAGAGGTTCAGGTTTCTCAACACCTTCTAAGATCCATTTTTATGGTAGGGTAATATCCTTCCATCTAATTGGTCTTGGTATAACGGTGTTAGATCTGGAAAGATCTATTTGTAAAAGAAGGGTTTCGCCTTTCTTACTATGGTATCTGACTTTTGTAGCAAAAGCTGAAGTCATAGCTTTGTAATGGATTATGTAAATTATAGCTAAGGGAATCGATCCTTCAAGCATTTGGTAATTGTGAGTCTTGATTTGTAAGACAAGGGATTTTTGGATATTTTTGTCATATAAAGAAACTGAGAAATTTGGGTAACAGTTAAAAGATATTGGTCATGTGCATAGAGTAGACTCAACATAACTCAATAGGGAATCTTCGAAATTTGTGAATCTGGCATCACGTAAGATAGCAAGGATTGAGGTGTTAAATCCTTCCTTCGTGAGAGGTTTTATCCCTACATGGACTAATCCAATATGGATATATTTGTAATTTCTTTCTCTGTGTCTCTTCAAGGAATTTTGAGAAAGTAATTGGATTATTTCAAAAGGTTGAGATAATTGGATATCTCTTTCCTCTGTTTTGATAGTGAAATCGGTTTTGAATAACTGATATTTGGAATTTTTGTAAATCTGATCTCGATTTACTCTCGATATTTCCCAATTATCAATAGATTTTTCAAAATCTTATATCAAGATTTCTTCGGTGTTTGTTATCTTCTTTGAATCCATGGAAGAAGATGAACCAAAATCACAAGAAGTAGATCTGTTGAGAAACGGATCCATGTTATGGGACTCCTACATAGCACCCGAACTCTTCCTACAATCAAAGGCCTTCCTTAGGGTATAACTTCCTGCGTTCGTTGAGGACTTACCAACCCCGGACTATCCTAAGCACAAAACTTCGGAAGAACCCGAACCTCTAAAATGGAATCTCATATGATCTGGACAATATTATCTCTATCTCTACCCTTTATGGCTTTGATACCAAACTTAGGTCGAGGATCTAAAGGGGATAACAGACAGGGAAGGAATCAGGATATAAGGGATTGAAAAATTAAAAGATAATTAAAATATGCAGAAAGTAAATGAAGATTAACTTACAATTTAAGGTTCCAGTTATGGAAACCATAAATCAAAGGTTCTGCAGGAATTTAAATCAAATAGACGGTAGAACCGACCAAGTATTTAATGCAGGAATTTAAAAAATTTAAAAGCATGAAGTATTTAAAAGATTAGGAGGTAGTACCGTCCATAATCATATTCATTTAAAATAAATTAGAATTTACAAAGTATTTTATCAAGGAGATATACCTTGGGAATTTCTAAGATATTTTGGATCATATGAACTGAATCATATGGGTATTTGAGGGGAATTTTAATCTAACCTAAAGGGGAATCTAGTAAGAGCTCTCACTTCTCTCTAAATCTGAAGTTTAGAAAGAGAAAATGTGAATAGAAAAGCTTGTCTAACTAAGGGAGAGAGAGTCTCCTTTTATAAGAGTTTTACATGGCATTTTCATAATTAAAAGGAATCTAACTATTCATCAGAGTGGAGAATAACTATTCATCCTTTTGGTATTTTCTTGAATTATTGCTGGAATCTTTGCTTTTGCTTTTTGCTTTTTTGAAAGTAGCTTTTTCGAGCACTTTCTTTTGTCAGAATTTTGTCTGAACTCTACTTCGGGTATTTTGAATTCTTTTGGCAACTTTCTTCAGAATCCACTTGCCAAAAGAATTCAAAATAAGGGAAATATTTGTAAAAACTTTACCTTTTTATTTATATATCATCGCAGAGAACGATATCACTTAGACAACATATTATTATTGAAGGATCATGCTTGTGTGACCAAAAGTTATGCACCATACAACAACAATAATCAGTCAGTGATATTACATAGGTAAATATCACCCGAAATGTTAGACAACATTTCAGCCAACATTCACCAAAAATGTCTTTCTAGAGATTACAAAGTCCAAGAGATATCTTTAAATTGAAAAATCTCTCATGGTCCAAAGCTTTTGTAATGATATTAGCTAGTTGATGAAAAGTGTCAACATATTCAATTTGAACTAGCTATTTTCAACTAAATCTCTTAAAAAGTGATGTCTAATATCAATATGTTTTGTACGTGAGTGCTAAACTGGATTTTTGGAAATATTTATAGCACTCAAATTATCACAGTACAGAATCAAAATGTTGCTTGTAAATCCATAGTCGTCTAACATGTGTTGTAGCCATATTAATTGAGAGCAATAACTTCCAACTGCTACATATTCAGATTCAGCAGTTGAAAGTGAGACACAATTTTGTTACGACTATATCATGAAACAAGGTTGTTGCCAAGATAAAAACATCATCCACTTGTACTTTTTCTATCATCCACATCTACAGCCCAATCTGAGTCACTAAATCCTATTAAGTTAGGATTAGTGTCTTTGAATACCAGATTTTCAACTCACATGTGCCAAAAACATATCGAATAATACGTTTCACAGCATTTTAGTGGGACATTTTAGGACATGCTTGAAAACGTGCACAAACACAAACACTAAACATAATATTTGAGCGACTAACAGTAAGATAAATAAGGCTACCTATCATAGATCGATATAATGTTGGGTCGACATTTTCACCAACATTATCCTTACATACCTTCTGGGATGAACCCATTGGCGTTTTCATCTGTTTAGCGTTCTCCAAACTAAATCTTTTAACTAGATTCTTGGCATATTCTGTGAAATGAAAATTACATCTTCACTTTGCTTTATCTGCAAGCCTAAGAAAAAAGTTAATTCCCCAATCATGTTCATTTCAAATGTCAATGACATAGCTTCAACAAATGAATTTAGGTACGACTGTGAAGACGATCCAAAGACTATGTCATCCACATAGATTTGAGCAATTGTAATATCTACATTGTGTCATTTAATAAACAAAGTACGATCAGCTTCGCTACGATTGAAACCAAATTCAAGAAGAAAGTTAGTTAAACGACCATACCATGCACAAGGGGCTTGTTTCAACCCATACAAAGCCTTTTTAAGCTTGTACACATAGTGTGGATGGTAAGGATCTTTAAATCCTTTTGGTTGTTCAACATATACCTCCTTGTCTAGATAACCATTTAAGAAGGCACATTTTACATCCATTCGGTGTAAATTATTTTTTAGACAACAAGCAATAGAAAGTAAAAGTCTAATCGGTTTGATTCTAGCTACATGTGTGAAGGTTTCATCAAAATCAATTCCTTCAACTTGAGTATAACCTTGTACAACTAGACGTGCTTTGTTTCTAACAATTGTTCCCGGTTCGTCTGATTTATTTTTAAAAGCCACTTAGTTCCAATTACATTTGTATTATTTGGGCATGGAACTAAGTCCAGACTTCATTTCGAGAAAATTGTTCAAGCTCTTCTTACATTGCTTGTATCCAGAAATTATCTTTAAGTGCTTCTATAACATTCTTTTGTTCTAATGTAGATATAAAACAAGAAAGACTAACCTCTTGGTATATGGTTGACATACACACATACCTTACCATTTCTCTATAGTTGAGTGGTTCTTTGTCTCTTGTTCTAATTCCTTCAAAAACTCCCCCTATCACTTGGCCCGTTGGATGATTCTTCCTAATCCTTGATGAGGGGTCCCTACGAACTTGGTATAATAATTCAACACTTGACTCCTCATCTATGACCTATGTGGTCTCTATTGTTGTTTCGGATGTTGCTTCAGGTGTGGCAACATCCGATTCTTCTACAATCTGTGGACTTTTCACTGTATCTATAATGTTATTTTCAATAGTTTTTCCTGAAACATTAGAAAGATCATCAAAGATAACATTTACAGACTCTTGTACAATTATGGATCTCAGGTTGTATACTCGGTAAGCATGACTATTTTGTGAATAGCCAACAAAAATTCCTTTATCACTCTTAGAGTCAATTTTTTCCAAATGATCCTTGTCATTTAAAATATAACACATATACCCAAAAACATGAAAGTAACGCAAGTTTGGTTTCTTTCCATTTATAATCTCATGGGTGTCATCTTTGTTCCTGACCTTAGATAGACTCTATTAGCTATGTGATTAGCAGAATTCAAGGCTTCTGCCCATAAATATTTTGACAAATGTTTAGAACTAAGCATCACTCTAACCATTTCTTGCAATGCCTAATTCTTTCGTTCTGCAACCCCATTCTGTTGAGGAGTTTTGGGGGGCAGAAAACTCATGAAAAATTCCCTTTTTATCACAAAAAAATTGTGAATGAACTATTTTGAATTTCTTTTCCATGGTCGGATCTAATCTGAAAAGTAGGAGAATAAAATAAATTTCTAATTCTAGAGTGCAAGATTTTAAACATGTCAAACATTTGTGATTTTTCTTTCAAAAAATATATCCAAGAATATCTAGAAAAATTATCTACTATCACAAAGAAATACCTCATGCCTCCTAGACTGTCTACTTCAACTGGACCCATTAAATCCATATGTAGCAATTGAAAACAGTAAGACGTACCTGAATGTTGTCCGTCATGTTGGACAACATTATGAGAGACACGGGTTTGCTTATCTTACAAACAATCTTCACAGACAGTTTTACTTTTATGGCTAAGTTTGGGTATGCCTCTAACCGCTTTATATGAGGCCAATTTTTCTAAATTGCGGTAGTTTACATGCCCCAACTTTTGATGCATAGTGTTGTGTCATCGACCTTAGCAACCCTTTAGTCACTATTGATTCCCCAGGAATGACTAAGGATAAGAAAAGCCAAAGCCCTATCTTTAAACCCTTTCAGGTGTCCAAAGATGGTGTCAAGAAAATCCAGCAAAACAAGTCTGAATTTATTCAGGCTATCCAAGATCAATTGAGTAGAATTGGGACGTCTAACAGTTCTAATACTGAACACGTTGTTCCTCGTACTCCATAATCTTCCAATAAAATCACTACTCTTGTCAATGATTTCGACGACAGTGATACTCTAGAACAAATCCAAAACAAAAAACCCTTTGTTAACCATATGGATTGGCAAATACCAATACAACAGGTCCAACAACAATAGTTGCAGATTATTCCTGCTCCTGACCTAGGTATAGTAAAACCCCTTGCTCAATCCCATTTTAATGCCTTTTCCATTTATGATTGAAACATAGATGGAATGACCAAATATAATATTCTCAGTTTTCTTCAACAAATGACCAAGGCTGCAAATGCCTACAAAACCCAGAACGGTACGCAAGACAAAACCATTGCAGAACTGCTCATCGCAGGATTCTCTGGTCAATTGAAAGGTTGGTGGGATAATTATCTCGTTGATCAACAAAAGGAAGATATCCTCAATTCCATCAAAACAGATGAATAAGGAATACCAATCCTTGATGAACAAGGTGAACCCCTACAACATGCCGTAGCAACCTTGATTCTCACAATCTCTTTAAATTTCATAGGAGATTCTTCACATTTGAAAGACAAAAATGCCGAGTTACTTTCCAACCTCAAATGCAAGAAACTCAGTGATTTCCAATGGTACAAAAATACCTTCTTAACCAGAGTTATGCTCAGGGAAGATTCCAACCAGCCATTTTGAAAAGAGAAATTCTGTAGGACTACCTACCCTTTTAAGAGAAAAGGTTAGGAACAAAATCAAAGAGAATTGCGGTAAACAGATTATACCCTACAGTGAGTTTACATACAGAAAACTTGTCAGTATAACTCAACAATAAGGTCTAAAGATCTGTCAAGACCTAAAATTGCAAAAATACCTCAAATTGGAGCTAAAGAGAACTAAGTGCGAACTTGGTACTTTTTGCAAATAGTTTGATACAAATTTCTCAAAACCCTCTTCTAGTTGTACAGAAAATTGTAGCAAGACTCATAAATCTCTTAAGAGTACTTCGAGAGGTTACAAAAAGAGATATTTCAGTAAAACCAACGAAGAGTATTACAAAAACCCCTACAAAAATACTCATCATTCCAAAAAACCAAATACCAAAAAAGTTGATTCCAAATACAAAGACATTACGTGTTACAAATGTCACAAAAAGGGTCATACATCGAAATACTGCAAAATGAACAAGAAATTACAAGAATTGAAGCTCGACGATGACGTCACCCAAAAAATCTCCAATCTTCTCATTGATTCCTTCGATTCAAATGTCGAGTCAGAACCTGACTACTTTTCTCTGTCTTCTGAAGACAACAAAGCCCTTCAAATAGATGAATTGCTTACAACCAGTTCTTTTGAAAATTCTTATAAGGGTAAGGGAAAACTTGTTTGTATTCTAACCAAGGATCAAGAATTCATGTTAGATATGATTCAACACATAGATGTCGAACACCAAAAAGATTATTTGAATAAACTCCTCAAATCTTTTACTGACGAGAAAAAAGATTTCAAAAATATGATTTTGCCAAATACCTCCAAAAATACCTTAGAAATTCCCAAGGTATATCTCCTTGATAAAATACTTTGTAAATTCCAATATTTTAAATGAATATGATTATGGACAGTACTACCTCCTAATCTTTTAATACTTCATGCTTTTAAATTCTTTAAATTCCTGCATTAAATACTTGGTCGGTTCAACTGCCTATTTGATTTAAATTCCTGCAGAACCTTTGATTTATGGTTTCCATAACTGGAACCTTAAATTGTAAGTTAATCTTTATTTACTTTCTGCATATTTCAATTATCCATTGATTCTTCAATCCATTATATCCCGATTCCTTCCCTGTCTGTTATCCCCTTTAGATCTTCGGCCTAAGATCTAAAGGGGATAACAGACCGGGAAGGAATTTGTGAGACTCTTCCTAAGCCAAGAGTTTCTACTGAACTAGAATCACCATATATACTACTCGTAGATTTTCTATGGAACGATAGACTGACTCTACCATCCTAGTATTGGGTTATTTCTCTGAGACAGGTATTTGGTTGGGAAGTCTCTAGAGGTTCAGGTTTCTCAACACCTTCTAAGATCCATTTTTATGGTAGGGTAATATCCTTCCATCTAATTGGTCTTGGTATAACGGTGTTAGATCTGGAAAGATCTATTTGTAAAAGAAGGGTTTCGCCTTTCTTACTATGGTATCTGACTTTTGTAGCAAAAGCTGAAGTCATAGCTTTGTAATGGATTATGTAAATTATAGCTAAGGGAATCGATCCTTCAAGCATTTGGTAATTGTGAGTCTTGATTTGTAAGACAAGGGATTTTTGGATATTTTTGTCATATAAAGAAACCGAGAAATTTGGGTAACGGTTAAAAGATATTGGTCATGTGCATAGAGTAGACTCAACATAACTCAATAGGGAATCTTCGAAATTTGTGAATCTGGCATCACGTAAGATAGCAAGGATTGAGGTGTTAAATCCTTCCTTCGTGAGAGGTTTTATCCCTACATGGACTAATCCAATATGGATATATTTGTAATTTCTTTCTCTGTCTCTTCAAGGAATTTTGAGAAAGTAATTGGATTATTTCAAAAGGTTGAGATAATTGGATATCTCTTTCCTCTGTTTTGATAGTGAAATCGGTTTTGAATAACTGATATTTGGAATTTTTGTAAATCTGATCTCGATTTACTCTCGATATTTCCCAATTATCAATAGATTTTTCAAAATCTTATATCAAGATTTCTTCGGTGTTTGTTATCTTCTTTGAATCCATGGAAGAAGATGAACCAAAATCACAAGAAGTAGATCTGTTGAGAAACGGATCCATGTTATGGGACTCCTACATAGCACCCGAACTCTTCCTACAATCAAAGGCCTTCCTTAGGGTATAACTTCCTGCGTTCGTTGAGGACTTACCAACCCCGGACTATCCTAAGCACAAAACTTCGGAAGAACCCGAACCTCTAAAATGGAATCTCATATGATCTGGACAATATTATCTCTATCTCTACCCTTTATGGCTTTGATACCAAACTTAGGTCGAGGATCTAAAGGGGATAACAGACAGGGAAGGAATCAGGATATAAGGGATTGAAAAATTAAAAGATAATTAAAATATGCAGAAAGTAAATGAAGATTAACTTACAATTTAAGGTTCCAGTTATGGAAACCATAAATCAAAGGTTCTGCAGGAATTTAAATCAAATAGACGGTAGAACCGACCAAGTATTTAATGCAGGAATTTAAAAAATTTAAAAGCATGAAGTATTTAAAAGATTAGGAGGTAGTACCGTCCATAATCATATTCATTTAAAATAAATTAGAATTTACAAAGTATTTTATCAAGGAGATATACCTTGGGAATTTCTAAGATATTTTGGATCATATGAACTGAATCATATGGGTATTTGAGGGGAATTTTAATCTAACCTAAAGGGGAATCTAGTAAGAGCTCTCACTTCTCTCTAAATCTGAAGTTTAGAAAGAGAAAATGTGAATAGAAAAGCTTGTCTAACTAAGGGAGAGAGAGTCTCCTTTTATAAGAGTTTTACATGGCATTTTCATAATTAAAAGGAATCTAACTATTCATCAGAGTGGAGAATAACTATTCATCCTTTTGGTATTTTCTTGAATTATTGCTGGAATCTTTGCTTTTGCTTTTTGCTTTTTTGAAAGTAGCTTTTTCGAGCACTTTCTTTTGTCAGAATTTTGTCTGAACTCTACTTCGGGTATTTTGAATTCTTTTGGCAACTTTCTTCAGAATCCACTGTTGCCAAAAGAATTCAAAATAAGGGAAATATTTGTAAAAACTTTACCTTTTTATTTATATATCATCGCAGAGAACGATATCACTTAGACAACATATTATTATTGAAGGATCATGCTTGTGTGACCAAAAGTTATGCACCATACAACAACAATAATCAGTCAGTGATATTACATAGGTAAATATCACCCGAAATGTTAGACAACATTTCAGCCAACATTCACCAAAAATGTCTTTCTAGAGATTACAAAGTCCAAGAGATATCTTTAAATTGAAAAATCTCTCATGGTCCAAAGCTTTTGTAATGATATTAGCTAGTTGATGAAAAGTGTCAACATATTCAATTTGAACTAGCTATTTTCAACTAAATCTCTTAAAAAGTGATGTCTAATATCAATATGTTTTGTACGTGAGTGCTAAACTGGATTTTTGGAAATATTTATAGCACTCAAATTATCACAAAGATTTAATCAAAATGTTGCTTGTAAATCCATAGTCGTCTAACATGTGTTGTAGCCATATTAATTGAGAGCAATAACTTCCAACTGCTACATATTCAGATTCAGCAGTTGAAAGTGAGACACAATTTTGTTACGACTATATCATGAAACAAGGTTGTTGCCAAGATAAAAACATCATCCACTTGTACTTTTTCTATCATCCACATCTACAAATTAATCTGAGTCACTAAATCCTATTAAGTTAGGATTAGTGTCTTTGAATACCAGATTTTCAACTCACATGTGCCAAAAACATATCGAATAATACGTTTCACAGCATTTTAGTGGGACATTTTAGGACATGCTTGAAAACGTGCACAAACACAAACACTAAACATAATATTTGAGCGACTAACAGTAAGATAAATAAGGCTACCTATCATAGATCGATATAATGTTGGGTCGACATTTTCACCAACATTATCCTTACATACCTTCTGGGATGAACCCATTGGCGTTTTCATCTGTTTAGCGTTCTCCAAACTAAATCTTTTAACTAGATTCTTGGCATATTCTGTGAAATGAAAATTACATCTTCACTTTGCTTTATCTGCAAGCCTAAGAAAAAAGTTAATTCCCCAATCATGTTCATTTCAAATGTCAATGACATAGCTTCAACAAATGAATTTAGGTACGACTGTGAAGACGATCCAAAGACTATGTCATCCACATAGATTTGAGCAATTGTAATATCTACATTGTGTCATTTAATAAACAAAGTACGATCAGCTTCGCTACGATTGAAACCAAATTCAAGAAGAAAGTTAGTTAAACGACCATACCATGCACAAGGGGCTTGTTTCAACCCATACAAAGCCTTTTTAAGCTTGTACACATAGTGTGGATGGTAAGGATCTTTAAATCCTTTTGGTTGTTCAACATATACCTCCTTGTCTAGATAACCATTTAAGAAGGCACATTTTACATCCATTCGGTGTAAATTATTTTTTAGACAACAAGCAATAGAAAGTAAAAGTCTAATCGGTTTGATTCTAGCTACATGTGTGAAGGTTTCATCAAAATCAATTCCTTCAACTTGAGTATAACCTTGTACAACTAGACGTGCTTTGTTTCTAACAATTGTTCCCGGTTCGTCTGATTTATTTTTAAAAGCCACTTAGTTCCAATTACATTTGTATTATTTGGGCATGGAACTAAGTCCGACTTCATTTCGAGAAAATTGTTCAAGCTCTTCTTACATTGCTTGTATCCAGAAATTATCTTTAAGTGCTTCTATAACATTCTTTTGTTCTAATGTAGATATAAAACAAGAAAGACTAACCTCTTGGTATATGGTTGACATACACACATACCTTACCATTTCTCTATAGTTGAGTGGTTCTTTGTCTCTTGTTCTAATTCCTTCAAAAACTCCCCCTATCACTTGGCCCGTTGGATGATTCTTCCTAATCCTTGATGAGGGGTCCCTACGAACTTGGTATAATAATTCAACACTTGACTCCTCATCTATGACCTATGTGGTCTCTATTGTTGTTTCGGATGTTGCTTCAGGTGTGGCAACATCCGATTCTTCTACAATCTGTGGACTTTTCACTGTATCTATAATGTTATTTTCAATAGTTTTTCCTGAAACATTAGAAAGATCATCAAAGATAACATTTACAGACTCTTGTACAATTATGGATCTCAGGTTGTATACTCGGTAAGCATGACTATTTTGTGAATAGCCAACAAAAATTCCTTTATCACTCTTAGAGTCAATTTTTTCCAAATGATCCTTGTCATTTAAAATATAACACATATACCCAAAAACATGAAAGTAACGCAAGTTTGGTTTCTTTCCATTTATAATCTCATGGGTGTCATCTTTGTTCCTGACCTTAGATAGACTCTATTAGCTATGTGATTAGCAGAATTCAAGGCTTCTGCCCATAAATATTTTGACAAATGTTTAGAACTAAGCATCACTCTAACCATTTCTTGCAATGCCTAATTCTTTCGTTCTGCAACCCCATTCTGTTGAGGAGTTTTGGGGGGCAGAAAACTCATGAAAAATTCCCTTTTTATCACAAAAAAATTGTGAATGAACTATTTTGAATTTCTTTTCCATGGTCGGATCTAATCTGAAAAGTAGGAGAATAAAATAAATTTCTAATTCTAGAGTGCAAGATTTTAAACATGTCAAACATTTGTGATTTTTCTTTCAAAAAATATATCCAAGAATATCTAGAAAAATTATCTACTATCACAAAGAAATACCTCATGCCTCCTAGACTGTCTACTTCAACTGGACCCATTAAATCCATATGTAGCAATTGAAAACAGTAAGACGTACCTGAATGTTGTCCGTCATGTTGGACAACATTATGAGAGACACGGGTTTGCTTATCTTACAAACAATCTTCACAGACAGTTTTACTTTTATGGCTAAGTTTGGGTATGCCTCTAACCGCTTTATATGAGGCCAATTTTTCTAAATTGCGGTAGTTTACATGCCCCAACTTTTGATGCATAGTGTTGTGTCATCGACCTTAGCATTATTGTATGTTTCTTGTCTTCCAGCAAGATAGGAATTATCACCTGTTCTAGTACCTGTCATGACACATATATTTGCTTCATTCGTAACTTTATAGGCATTCTTATTAAATTTTACCTCAAGATCGTCATCACACAGTTGACTAACACTTATCAGATTAGCCATTAATCCCTCAACGTATAACACATTTCTTAAGGCTGGAAAAACTAGGAACATCCAAGATCCCTTTTCCAATTATTTTGCTTTTACTGCCACCTCCATAAGTCACGTTTCTTCCATTGAATGGCTCATAGTTCTTTAGAAAACCTTTTGTACCTATCATGTGGCGAGAACATCCACTATCAAAGTACCAAGAACCTGAAATGTTAGTTCTTAATGTAGTAATAGCAACATTACATGTTACGTCCTTTTTATAAACCCAAACTCTCTTAAAACATTTTTTACGTTTTGGCTCAGAAATGTTACTTCGGTTGTTATCCGAATGTTGGACAACATTTTAGGCAACATTTTACTCACAAAATCTTGAAGTTTGAAACAATATGGTTTTAACTGTCCACGGGGTTACAGTGATGACACACAAACTTTATATTCTTTGACATGTATGAGAACCTATTATTCATCCCTTTTTCTTTTACAAAACATATTTTTTCATTTTTTATCAAAGAGATTATAGCATATGGTTTTAAGAGAGTTTTCGTACCCAATTCCTGCATGTAAAGGTTTACTAAAGTTGAGTATCTCATTAAATTTTGAAGTCCCCGTGTTGAGCTTACGGAAGGTTGCTTCAGCTAAATCCAATTTTGCACGGATCTTACCATTCAATATCCTCTTTTTTTTTGTAAGTGCAATCTCAAGTCGGGTTATCGTGCCTTTTAATACTAAATTCTCATGAGTTAAAGATTTTACCTTTTTGTCAAGTTGCTTGGATTCTATGATTAATGCTTTACAAATACTTTGTAATTCATTAATCATATCATCTTTGCATTCAACTTGATCCATACAATCAGTCTCACTAACATAAATAGAACCACTAAAGCAATTAACATGAGAATAGTTAAAGAATTCATACCTTTCGAATATCGCTAGGGATGTTGATGTCGTTGCTGATGTTGGAGCAAATGTCGTGGCATCTGAGACAACATTATATACGACATCTTCATTATCAGATAGAGATTGTTCGAAAATAGTAGCCAGCATTGATTGTGTTTCAATTTCACGATCTCTTTCATCTTCTCTTTCATCATCAGTAAGAGAAACCCATAGGTTCTTACCAAATTTTCTAAGAGTGTTTGCACATTTGTTATCATAGTGATCCCAACCCGATCATGCATGACACTACACGGACTTAAGTTATTTGGGATCAAATTTGATACGATCTGAGTTGGTTTTTCTTAGTTGATTTCCTTTTTGTGCATTTGGAAGCAATCTAGTGGGCTTTTGATTAAGGACTTGGTTTTGGTGCTCTTTAGATTTAGATTGATTTCTATCATTGTTGAACTTCATGACCATCGAATTGTATTTTCGAGTGAGTAAGGCAACATTTGCACCATCATTATTTTTTTCAATATTCTCATCCTCTTCTTCGATTTGACTCTCCAATGATTGAAACGGAAGTGCCACATTCTTGATTTTATACATTTCCTTTTGATTCTCAATGTTCATCTCATAAGTTTTGAGAATGCTCATCAAGGTATAAAGGTCCATTGTAGCAATAATGTGACTTTCTTCAATTGCACAAGTCTTAAAATTGAACTTTTCAAGAAGAGAGCGGAGAGCCTTTTCAACCAGTTGAGTGTTGGTTAATGGTTCACCAAACACTTGACATTCATTTGAGATGTCAATCAACATTTCAAAATAAGATTTAATATCATCCGCTTCTTCCATCCTTAAATGTTTATATTTACTCATGAGCATGCGTAGCTTTGTTCGACGAACACTTGAGCTACCTTCACAATGAATTTGTAATATCTCATGCATCCTTAGCGGTGGGGCAGTTTTGAATGTGTTTGAACATATACATATCAACCCATCCAAAAGTTACATTTAAGTCTTTTTCGTTAAAGCTATCATTATTGGTTTCTTCTGTAGTCCATTCGAATTTAGGTTTACAAGAATGTCACCTACTTCATCTGGTGGCAATATTGGAACAACATACTCATTGGTTATAAATCTCCATGCCCTAACATCAATTGATTTGATATGAGAACGTAGGCGAATCTTCCAATAGGCATAATTTGATCCATCTAAACTAGGAAGCCTGCCAATAGTTGAATTTGCCGGATCCATAGCTTATGATAACAACACCAAGCACTTATTGTGTTAAGTGTCGGCTCTGATACCACTTGAAGGGTGTCAAATACTATGAAAACTAAAAAAAAAAGATGAAATAAACTGAATGTCAATTCTGTTTCTGAATGTCGGCAATTATGTCGTCTGACACCAGTAACAACACTTAGCAAAACATAAACTTTAAAGAGTAAATACAACGGAATTTAAAGAACACAAATGTTTAATTTTTTATAAGTTATATATATTATATAACTTATGATGGTCAATGATCAAATGTATTGTATATATTATATACAACAGTACAAATTCCTTTCTTTACAGATTTACAATATAAAACGGAAAGGAATTAAAAGTTGAAGTCGCAAATGACTTCTGCCTGAAAAATCTAACTAAGTAGACATAGACAACCTCTCATTACAATCGCTCCATACAAAACTAATCTAGAATCTAAACAGCAATTGTAATGTTGGACAGAATGTTGTCAACACACTCAGGCAACACAGGTGATCCAGATTTCTGAGATGAAATCCCAAGATCTCTCTTGGTATTTTTGCTTTCTGATTCTGGATATCGATTCACTGTAGTAGCCTTTTTATTTATAGTAGAGTCTTTCTTGAAAATCTCATCGATCGGTTGTGGAGGTTGATGAAAAGGTCGGCAGCTGATAGGGTTGGTTGGAGACGATCAAGGAGCAAAAATCTCGAACAACTTTGACTTGTTCCTCACGAAAAGCAGTAGCCTTGGCTCGTTCTTCACACGTGTTTACCAACTCCTTTTTACCTTGTCAAGTCATATTTACTACATAGTAATCATTACGTGAAGTAAGGCAAAATCAGTTCTGAAAATGTTGGTCAGAATGTTGTGCAACATTTTCCCCAACATTCTTATACATTCAAATCAATACTACAGGAGATATGTTGGGTCAAATGTCACAACATCAAATCCAACATTAACAATCATCATTCAACTTTGCTTTAAATATGTTCCTGACTGTAGAATTAAGTGTTGAATTGTTCTTTTGTGTTGGTTTTTAGGACATTTACGTACAAAGTAACTTTATTGGTTCTTAAGTCATTAGATTGGGAAGTAATGCTTGGAACTTGCATTGCTTTTTGTGTTAAGTATTTCGTCAATTTTCGCACAGAATTTAAAAGTCAAGTTTCATTCAAATTAGTTAATAATTGATTGTTTGACTGACTATTTTTACGTAAATGATAAGTAGAAAGCGGTGAGAACTAGAATAATTAGTGGAAGAGCTCAGAAAAGTCTAATAAAAACTTGATTCTTCATGAACATAGAAAATGAATAGTATGCCTAGATTTCTCCCTACCATTCTTAATTTTAGGAGCTTCTCTATATCACACAAGGTGGTTCTAGAATGTGATTTTATTTTAAGAATCATAGGCATAAATATGTTTATTCTAATCATCTTTATCAAGATGGCTAATATAGTTGAAGTCAATTTAATGATTTGAAAGTAAGTCCAACTTGAAAGCAGGCTTCAAAATAAAAACATGAAGACAAAGTGAATAGTTACCTAGCCATCTTTATAATTCTATACACAGAAAGGAGATGAAAGTGTAGGTCAAAAAAACCAGTCACTTTCTTTATCCATTATATTAGTTCAATGCTTTTCTCCATTCTTTTTACGCACTATAGTCGGGATTTACCATTAAATTTTACTCTGTGCGTGTCATACCTAGAACCTAGCAACTTCTTTTGACGACATAGCATCCTAAAGTACCCCTGCATCTATACCTCTTGCTATTCGAAGTTACTTGCACTAAGGGAAAATGAAGTTCTTAGCTTTAATTGATCACTTACTTGGTTATTTAAGTATTTTTTGAATTTATTGTACTGAGAGTTGCTTACACTTTGAAAAATGAAGTTCTAAGCTTTCACCAATTATTTACTTGGTGTTCACATACTGCTCTCTTCATTGAGAAATATGGAGAGGAGATCTGAAATAGCTCTTACATCAAAAGTAGTAAGGCATTAAACAACATAACTTTAGTTTATCTGAATCACCAACCAAACCAACTGAGCCTTTCTACTACTTTCTATTTTTTTCATTTGAAGTTATCTAAAAATTTGCAATTAACTATATGAGGGTCTATCTGGTAAATTTTCTCCTAGGTAAAACAGATGTATCTCTCTCTAATCTTTATTTCTCCACCACTCTCCCGCTATGACTACGGCGGTGTGAAAATATACAAGGATATACACAGTATACACAGTCGTGTATATCCCTATTTTGGTAACATATTGTTTGTATTATTTGTATATAATTAGCATTGTACACTTACCATAATTGTAGGATTCTTGTACAACTAGAATAGGGCTTTGGGAGTAGAATATGAATATGATTTTACATATTATGGAAATTGTAAATTGTATATATACTCTTTCATTAATGAAAATAATCAAGGGATTATTTCTTTCATGGTATCAGAAGTCTAGGTTTCACATACCTCCTTCTCCAAAGCTTTCACTTGTCTCAATTTTCTTGAGTTCCGAGCCCTTACTCGGTTTCTGTGCCGAGCTCTTCCTCCTCTCTTCCCAAATTTTCTTCCAAATCCCTCAAATCACATATTGTTCTTTCGTTAAGTCTACGTCAAATAACGTATTTCATCCTGTCATTACTATTTTCAACATCAAGAACCACATCCATATTGTTCTTGAGATGGAAAACGTCAAATATGCGACGTGGGCGGAGTTGTTCAAAATTCACGTCATCTCACATCAAGTTCTCCATCACATAATTCCTCCCGCTACCCGTACTCCCGCGGAGGATCCTCAATTATGGATTACTCTTGATGCTATCGTCCTTCAGTGGATTTATTCCACTATTTCTACCGACCTTTTACAGACGATTATTGAGCCGGATACTACGGCTATGGCTACATGGAATAGATTGCGTGATATATTTCAGGATAACCAATATTCCCGCGTTGTCACCCTTGAGCAGGAATTTTCCCAAGTCAGCATAGAAGATTTCCCAAATGTTTCAGCTTATTGTAAACGTCTCAAGGAGTTGGCGGACCAACTCCATAAAGTTGGGGCACCTGTTACCAATAATCGTCTTATTCTACAAATGGTTGCCGACTTTTCTGAGGCCTATAATGGCGTTGGAACTCTCATCCGTCAAAGTAATCTGTTTCACCCTTTTTATCAAGCCCGCTCAATACTCACGTTAGAAGAAGCCGGCTTGGCAAAAAGACGGCTACCGGCGCCAGTTCCGTGGCGATGATGACTTTGTCCGATAACTCTAACGGGTTTGTTGACAATTCGGGCCAAAATCGTGACAACGGTGGTGGCAAAAAGGGTCAAAACCGTAAAAATAATGGCAAAAATCGTGGCGGCAATAACGGTGGCGGCCGAAACAGTGGTACCACCGGCGGGAACAGTAATAACGGCGGGGGTGGGCCTCGGGGTTCTGGCCCCAATCGGCCTGGTCTCAGCCTTGGGTTCCCTGGCAGTGGGCCTAAACCAGTGGCCAGTGGCCCAATCCCGCCTACTGCCCTCCCCCCTATTTTCCACATCCTTGGGCCTCAGTCCGGCCTCCTCACAAACCCAATCTCTCGAGTCAGCAGTCTAGTGTACTTGGGCCTCGGCCCCAACAGTCCTTCAATGCAGTGGGCTCCACACCAACTCCGATAGATATTGAGGCCACAATACATACGCTTGGATTGAATCCTCCATATCCGAATTGGTACATGGACACTGGCGACACCTCTCACATGACGTCCGACCAAGGTACTCTCTCGTCTTATTCCAATTTGAGAAAAAGTCGTGGCATTATTGTTGGTAATGTAAAATCCTACTCGTATTCTACTTCCAAAACCCTATTCTAGTTGTACAAGAATCCTACAATTATGGTAAGTGTACAATGCTAATTATATACAAATAATATGTTACCAAAATAGGGATATACACGGCTGTGTATACCGTGTATATCCTTGTATATTTTCACACCCCCGCAATCATAGCGGGCGGTCTTCGTACGCTGAGACTATCCCTAAAATCTTCAAATAGGATCGAGGGAAGACCCTGAGGGAAGATATCTCTTACTTTGATGTCTTTTGATATTATTCATAGCGATTTATGGACTTCTCCCGTTCTAAGTTCTGTGGGCCATCATTATTATGTTCTATTTTTGGATGATTATTCTAATTTTTATGGACCTTTCCGTTAGTGAAAAAATCATAAGTTTTTTCTACCTTTTTAAAATTTAGAGCATTCATTTGTACCCAATTCGAATGAAAAAATAAAAAATATTTAATGTGATAATGGAAAAGAATATGATAATGGGTTATTTCGGGATTTTTGTGATACTAATGGCATAAATTTTTGTTTCTCTTGTCCCCACAAAATGGGAAAGCCGAACGCAAAATTCGTACCATTAATAATATTATCCGCACTTTATTGGTCCATGCTTTCGTACCCCCTTCCTTTTGGCATCATGCTCTACAAATGACTACTTATCTCCTTAACATAGTTCCTACCAAAGGATTGGCATATTCATCCCCTCTTAAAATCTTCTATAATAAAGATCCTTCTTATTCACATCTTAGGGTCTTTGAGTGCTTATGTTATCCACTATTTCTGTCAACTACTATTAACAAACTTCAAGCCCGTTCTACCCCTGGTGTGTTTTTAGGTTATCAATCAAATCATTGTGGTTACAAGTGTTTTGATTTCTCTAGTAAAATCATAATTAGTCTCCATGTTATTTTTTATGAAACCCAATTTCTGTTTGCTAAAATGAGTAGTCTCGGGCCTAGTTCGTATAATTTGTTAGATAATGAGGTCTCCCCGTATATTAGCCACCATTTATCGGATGTGTCCTGCACCCAAAATCCATCAACGGGCCCACTGCCCGCTAGCCCTGCTGTTTCGTCGAATCTGCCCGGTAGGCCAGACACTCGGCCCAGTACCGATCTTGGTACTATTCCAGTGGTCCAGCCCACTTCCTCATTCTCCATTCCAGTTCCGGTTCCCATCGTTGGGCAGCAGGCTTACTGTCTGCTAGCCACTCCATCACCAGCCTACCCACTGCCCAAAATCCACTCACTTCCTCCTCGAGTCAAGGGCTAGTTACTCATAGTCAAATGGGTATTTTTAAACTAAAACGGCATTTTAATCTCAATTATAATGTCTCTAAATCCCCTCTACCACGTAACCCAGTGTCTGCCTTAAATGACTCAAACTGGAAATTGGCTATGAACGACGAATACAATACTCTTATTGAAAATAAGATGTGGGAGTTGGTCCCCCGTCCTTCTGGCGTTAATATTATTCAGTCTATGTGGATTTAGTCATAAAGATAATTCTGATGGCTCTTTTGCGAGACATAAGGCTTGAGTTGTAGGTGATGGTAAACTCAACAGGTTGGCGTGGATCGTAGTGAGACATTTAGTCCGGTGGTCAAATCGGCTACCATTCGTACTGTTCTCAGTCTTGGCACTTTCAAAGGCACGGCTCATTCATCAGTTAGATGTGAAGAATGATTTCTTACATAGTGATCTTAAGGAGACTATTTACATACATCAGCCATTGGGTTTTTGAGACCCCAAATATCCTCATCGAAGAAGTCCTTGTATGGGCTTAAGCAGGCCCCACGGGCTTAGTATAAGAGATTTGCAGACTATGTTTAATCTATTGGGTTTTCTCACAGCAGATCTGATAATTCATTGTTCATATATCGTCGTGGTACTTCCCTAGCTTATATTCTATTATATGTGGATGATATTATCTTGAATGCCTCTACTGATGCTTTCCGCAAGTCTATCATGACCATGTTCAATTCTGAGTTTGCTATGAAAGACTTGGGGCCCTTGAGTTACTTTTTGCTAATTGTTGTCTCTCGTCATGCAGGTGGATTATTCTTATCACAACAGAAGTATGCCGCTGAGATAATTGAAAGGGTTGGTATGTCCTCGTGTAAGTCTACTTCCACTCCAGTTGATACTAAGCCCAAGATGGGTGCTGCGACTGGCTCACCTTACAAGGATCCCACTCACTATCGCAGTCTTGCTGGAGCTCTTCGGTATCTTACGTTCACGAGACCGGATATTATGTATGTCGTACAACAGGTGTGTTTGTTTATACATGATCCTCGGTTGGAGCATATGAATGCGCTCAAACGCATTATCCGATACATCCAGGGGACACTTGACTATGGCTTACATCTATATCCATTACCCGCATATACATTTGTCTCGTATATCGATATCGATTGGGGTGTGTGTCCAGATACCAGACGCTCCACATCTGGTTATTACATGTTTCTAGGTGATAACTTGGTCTCATGGTCTGCCAAACGACATGCTACCTTATCACGCTCCAGTGCAGAGGCCGAGTATCGAGGGGTGGCCAATGTGGTTTCTGAATCATGTTGGTTATGTAATCTTCTCTTAGAGCTTTACTTTCCCATTCAAAAAGCTATCTTGGTATATTGTGATAATATTAGTGTCGTATATCCTTCTGGGAATCCGGCTCAACACCAGCACACTAAATATATTGAGATGGATATCCATTTCGTTCACGAAAAGGTAGCTTGTGGACAAGTACGGGTCTTACATGTTCCTTTCAGGTATCAAATTGTAGACATTTTCACTAAGGGTCTTCACTTGGTCCTATTTGAAGATTTTAGGGACAGTCTCAGCGTACGAAGACCGCGCGCTATGACTGCGGGGGTGTGAAAATATACAAGGATATACACGGTATACACAGCCATGCATATCCCTATTTTGGTAACATATTATATGTATATAATTAGCATTGTACACTTACCATAATTGTAGGATTCTTGTACAACTAGAATAGGTTTTGAGAGTAGAATAGGATTTTACAGATTATGAAAATTGTAAATTGTATATATACTCTTTCATTAATGAAAATAATCAAGGGAATATTTCTTTCAGGGTCTTTGATAATATCATAGGACACAAAGAGGATGAAAGAAGGAGATAATTATTAAGCTAAGACAACTAAAAGACATTTTGAAAGAAATAATCACTTGATTATTTTCATTAATGAATGAGGTATATACACAAGTTACAATCTCTTTGCCGATTTTTCTTCTCTTTTCTTCTTAATTTTTCGGCCACTTAGGGTTTTATTTTACTACCTCCCATAAACCCTAAACCACTTCTAAAAGTCTAGTCGGCCACTAAAACTCCACCCCCCCCCCGGCTCACTCCTATTCTAAACCCTAGAACATACAAAGGGTTATTCACTCCCCATCCATCACAACATCAATAATACTTCTTTTCTTCTCTAGTTTTGATTTCTTGTGGAACCTATGGCTGAAAAACAAACTTTTCATCCCGCTTTTGCCGTTAATAACGTCAAGAACTTTATCTCCATAACATTTGAAATGGAGAGAGGGAAATATACCTCTTGGGCAGAATTATTAAAGATCCATTGTCACGCCTATTAGGTGATCGACCATATCATAACTTCTTAGTCGTCATCGGATGCCATTTTGGTGAACAACAAGCTATGGTCCCAGTTGGATGCTATTGTCCTTCAATGGATTTATGCCACTATATCCAATGATCTTTTATATACCATTTTGGAGCTGAATTCTACGGCTCAACAGGCGTGGGAACGTCTACAAAATATATTTCAGGATAACAAACTTTCTAAAGCCGTTTATCTTGAACACCAATTTACTAATGTTAAATTGAATGATTTTTCTAATATCTCCGCTTATTGTCAGAAATTGAAGATGCTTGCGGACCAATTATCCAATGTTGGTTCGCCCGTGACAAATCAAAGGTTGGTCCTTCAGTTGATAGCCAGATTGAATGAATAGTATGATGGGGTTGCTACGTTCATTCAGCAAAGTAATCCATTGCCTCATTTATATGAGGCCCGTTCGAGGTTAATTCTCGATGAAACACGGAAAGCTAAACATGCATCTTCTGGAGCAGCCACCGCCGGAACTGCTCTCGTCTCCACTAACACATTTTCCACAGATTTGGAGCCCCAAAATTCTGGTTCGGGGGGCAATAATAATCGTCAAAATAATGGCCAAAAACGGGGTTCAAACCGTAACAATAACAAAGGGAAAAATAATTGTGGAAAGGGACGAGGACATGGCGATGGCCAACCCGCCGGCGGCAATGTGCAGTCCGGGCAGTGGCGGTAATCAATGAGGGCAGTACCCACAGTGGGCTGCCCCGTCATGCTTGTACCTAGCTTCTTCGTTGGCCAGGCCTCCACCTTTAACTCGCCAACCCAGAATTTTAGGGACTCGTCCACAACATGCATTTACGGCCCAGGCACTGTCGTCTGTGGGCTATGCGCCCATTGATATTGAACAAGCCATGAACAACATGAATCTAAGTATTCTAGAAGAATCATGGTACATGGACACAGGGGCTACGTCACACATGACGACATCTCAGGGTAATCTTTCGTCTTATTTCAATATGAGCAATAATAAAAATATTGTTGTCGGTAGTGGTCAGGAAATTCCAATTCGTGGTATTGGTCAGGTAACACTACCATCTCCACACCCACCATTATACTTGAAAAATGTCCTACATGCACCAAAATTAATTAAGAACTTGATAAATGTTAGACGTTTTACAATTGACAACAATGTTTCAGTAAATTTTGATTTGTTTAGCTTTTTTGTGAAGGATTTTCATACGGGAATGTCACTCATGAGATGTAATAGCACGGGGGACTTGTATCCCATCACTTCTGTTTCCACCAATCGCATAACCAAACCATCAACATTTGCTGCCATTTCTCTTATTGTATGGCACAATCGGTTGTGACACCCAGGAGCACCAGTTTTTAATAATCTTAGAAAGAATAATTTGTTTTCTTGTAACCAAATTTTGGACTCTTCTGTTTGCCAATCTTGTGTGTTTGGTAAACATATTAAGCTCCCTTTTGCGTCCTCTACTTCTCATATTTTTATGTTATTTGATATTTTGCATTGTGATTTGTGGACATTTCTTGTTTTGAGTTCTGCAGGTCATAAGTACTATAGGCTAATTCTAGATGATTATTCGATTTTTTTGTGGACTTTTCCCTTAGAACATAAATCACAAACATGCATCATTTTTAAACAATTTAGTATTTTTATCAAAACTCAATTTGACAAATCCATTAAATATTTTCAGTGTGACAATGGGAGAATTCATAAATACCCAATTTAAAGTTTTTTATCACCAAAATGGGATGTATTTGCCTGTTTTGTGTCCACATACATCACCACAAAATGGAAAAGCCGAAAGAAAAATTTAAACAATTAATAATATGATTCGCACCATCTTTGTGCATTCTTCCACACCACCAAATATTTGGCACAATGCACTTCAAATGGCAACATATCTTTTAAATATTTTTTCTAATAAACTGCTCTTCAATGTGTCCCCTACACAAATGTTGTATCATCGTATTCCATCTTTTACACATTTGAGGGTGTTTGGGTATTTGTGTTATCCTTTGTTTCTGTCTACTTCCATTACCAAGTTGCAGGTTAGGTCAACTCCTTGTATGTTTTTGGGATACCCACTAAATCATAGGGGATATAAATGTTATGATATGGCGACTGGGAAAATTATTATTTCTCGTCACGTAGTTTTTGATGAGTCTAAATTCTCGTTTGCTAGGTCTCATGTGGCATCCTCACCTTTATATGATTTTTTGGACAACAGAATACATCCCATTTTACACCACCATCTCAACACTCAACCACCAGTTGGCCCGACACAACCGAATAACCAAATTACCCCGGCCCCACCACTACACGGGACTAGACCAGTAGTCTCGGCCCAGTTGAGTTCCCGTGACAACCAGGCCCATGTGGGGGAGCTCACTGCTCCCTCACTCGTAAACCAAAACAGCCCGTTACTCCAGCCCAATAACCAATTGGTAACCCACTCCCACACACCTTTGAACTTGGGCCACAATAACTCCACTTCACCCACTGCCATACTCGAGATCCCTACTACCCAACCGATGATGGTACAACCTCGGACCATTGAAAATCGTGCCATGCACGAGATTTTTTGGCCCAAACGTCAGTTTAACTTACTATCTTCGGTTCAACCATCACCTATACCAAAAAATCCCAAAGCAGCCTTATCAGACCTGAATTGAAAAGTTGTCATGTTAGACGAAATTAATGCTCTTATTGAAAATAAGACATGGGAATTAGTTCCTCGTCTATCTAATGTGAACATTATTAGGTCTATGTGGGTTCTGTGCCATAAAAAGAATTCTTATGGCTCATTTGCGAGATACAAAGCTCGTCTTGTTGGTGATGGCAGGTCTTAACAGGCTGGAGTAGATTGTGGTAAAACTTTTAGTCCGGTGGTTAAGCCAACAACTATCAGGACTGTTCTTAGCCTGGCACTGTCAAAATCTTGAACTATTCATCAGTTGGATGTCAAAAATGCTTTCTTGCATGGCCATCTATAGGAGACAGTTTACATGTACTAGCCGTTGAGTTTCCGATACTCTACACATCCAGATTATGTTTGCCAGCTAAAAAAGTCCCTATATGGTTTGAAACAGGCTCCACGGGCATGGTATAACAGGTTTGCAGGTTTTGTATCCACTCTTCGTTTCTCATACAGCAAGTCTGATCAATCATTATTCATTTATAAGAAGGGAAGTGACATGGCGTATATCCTTATATATATAGATGACATCATTCTCACTGCATCATCTACCTCACTTCGTCGGTCTATTATGTCCTTTTCGGGCAACAGAATTTGCGATGAAGGATTTGGGTCCTTTAAATTATTTTTTACGCATTGCTGTCACTCAATATGCAGGTGGTCTATTTCTAAGTCAAAAGATATACACCGAGGAGATGCTTGAAAAAGCCGGTATGTCCTCCTGCAAGCCATCACACAGTCCCGTGGATACAAAATCCAAATTCAGTACCACTGCAGGGACTTCGTACAGTGATTCTACACACTACCAAAGTCTCGCAGGGGCCTTGCAGTACCTCACTTTCACAACGCTTGATATATCCTATGTCATTCAGCATGTGTGTTTACATATGCATGATCCCAATGAGGAACATATGGGGGCTCTCAAAAGGATTCTGCGGTACATCAAATGTACTATTCATTTTGGACTGCACTTGTATAAATCCTCCATCTCGACTCTCTCATCGTATACAGATGCGGATTGGGGTGGCTGCCCAGACACACGACGTTCCACCTCAGGTTATTGTGTGTTTTTTGGAGATAATCTGATTTCACAGTCATCCAAACGCCAGCCAACTTTGTCTCGGTCAAGCGCTGAGGCAGAATACAGGGGGGTGGCCAATGTGGTCGCTAAATCGTGTTGGCTCCGTAATCTTCTCTTAGAGCTCTATTGTCCGATTGAGAAGAAAATCGTTGTTTATTATGATAATGTGAGTGCGATATACTTATCCGGTAATCTTGTTCAGCATCAACGCACAAAGCATATCGAAATGCATATCTTATTCGTCCGAGAAAAGGTTACCCGTGGACAAGTCCGTGTTCTCTATGTACCGTCTTGTTATCAGATTACAGATATATTCACAAAAGGTCTTTCGCGCGTACTTTTTGATGATTTCAGGGACAGTCTCAGCATACGAGAACCTCCCGCTAAGACTGCGGGGGACTGTAAGAATAATTATGGGGCAATCCCAAAATTATTTCCAATCACCACTAATTAGAATATTGTAATATGAAAATTAGGAGTATAAATCGATTTGTAATCAATTAGTTAGGATGATTAGCATATTATATTTTAGGTAACTTAGATTAGTACTACATTGTAATATTGTATATATTTGCTATCATTGGAATGAAATACTCAAGGAATTAATTCTCCTACACTAAATCCTAATCATACTTGTACAAGAATTCTACAACTATGATAAATATGTACACTTGTTTAATTACAATCCTAATCCTATTTAAGTACGGTACCGTGCTATATTCTATCACACCCCGCAGTCATAGCGAGCGGTTGTCGTACGCTGAGATTGTCCCTAAAATCTTCAAATAAAACTGAGGGAAGGCCCTTTGTAAAGATGTCAGCAATTTGGTATCTGGATGGCACATGTAAAACGCGTACTTGTCTACAAGCTACCTTTTCACGAACAAAGTGAATATCCATCTCGATATGTTTATTGCGCTGATGTTGGACCGGATTGGCAGAGAGATAGACTGCACTAACATTATCACAATAGACCAAAGTAGCTTTCTAAATAGGAAAGTGTAATTCTAATAAAAGATTACACAGCCAACATGATTCAGATACCACATTAGCCACGCCTCGATACTCAGCCTTTGCACTGGATCGCGATAATGTAGCCTGGCGTTTCACAGACCACGAGACCAAGCTATCCCCAAGAAACATACAACAACCAGATGTCGAGCATCTGGTATCAGGACAGTCACTCCAATCAGCATTTGTATATGACACAAAAGTACAGACGGAAGAAGGATATAAATACAATTCATAATCAAGTGTGCCCTGGATATACCGTTTAATCAAGTGTGCCCTTATACATTTAAGTTTACTATTTTCAAACATCTTCTTTTAAACTTAAATGTCTTTTCATATTCTTCAATCTTTCTTGACAATTTCGATTTCATTTTCAACATCCTCTTTGTATACGCATCCATGACTATAGGCAATTCATTCTCCATCATGTTTTGACTTTTGACTTTTACAAACATAAACTAACGAAAGACTTCTCTCAGCTTGTTTCTTATCTTGTGAGGTTTTTCAAGACTTACACCTTCTCAACGGTAGTTTTTCTCTTCACAAATTCAAAAATTTCACTCTTCTTTTGCAAATAGTTGGGCTCGCAATAGGTCCTCAAATCAGGACACACACCTTCAATGGAGATTGCCAAAATCTTCACCTTTTCACCTTTCAAGATTGAACTAACGCTCCGATACCACTTGTTAGAAATATAAGCCAGACCCTTGATAATATCATATGGCACAAAAAGGATGAAAGAGGGCGATATATATTAAGCTCACTCATATCATTAGAAAAAATCAACACTTAATAGAGTAATATAGACTCACACCTATAAAATATATTCACACACACTTGAATCTGACTATATGGATATTATAAAAATCACCTAGATAATACAAAGGATCATGAACCTAAGATAACTAAAAGACATTTGAATCTAGACACTACATATTTAAGTTTACTATTTTCAACAAATCCTACCCTAAAGAAGAGAATTTTAACTAACAAAAAAAAGTTAGCCTTATCATATTGTTCCTAAAACTAGCAAATTACCACTTATCCAATTAATAAGGTCCTTTAGCATGGCGTAAGCCGGAAAGTTGGACATAAAAAAAAAGGTCCTTTAGCCTCTTTAGGCAAAGCATAGAGGGAGTCAAAATGAGGGTCAATCTAATGACGGAAGGTAGGGGTGTTCATGATCCGATTTGATTCGTTTTTTGTTAAAATCAAATCAAAACCAATAAAGTCGATTTTTTAATATTCAAACCAAACTAAACCATTATAGTGTAAATTCTATCGATTTTATTGATTTTATAGGTTTTGTTCGATCTTTGCAGTTCTTATGGGTTTTAAGGATGTATTTTATAATACAATAAAATTGATACAAATAAGGTACATAAGGACAAAGCAAGTGAAGCTAATTCGACACAAAAAAATCGCCATCACTACCTAGAGCGAAATAGCACGCTCACTTAGAAATTAAACGAATATTGTAACAACAGCAAGATTTATAACTTGTTCTATAATCTTGTTCAATGTTGTTTTCCAACTTCCAGAAGGCCCCATTAAGGCAAGAGAATTGTTGCTTCCTGAGAATCACTTAATGAAACTAGATTTTTAACTTTTGTCTTCTCTAATTCTATTTTACTTTCAGGAAAAAAAAATACTTTACCTTGGTCTAGCGGAAATAAATAGGCCAGACTTTACATTCTAATTACCTTATTTAATTTGGTATTGGATTTGATTTACCGATTCGGATCGATTTTTCAATCTCATTTGATCATTCTCATACTTGGCCAAGCTATCAGTAACTTGATTTTCCTCTCTAAAGTAGTGTTTGACAATAGCATTCATCAAATTCAAACTTTTTAAGATCTTGTCTATTCTTCTCTTTTGATCAATTTGTAGTTGCTGGTGACGTTTTCTTGTAGCATCCTAGTACAACAATATATATTCTTTTACGTTGTTATACAGCACATATATACTTGTATATAATGTATAATCAATGTATCTGCTTTGTATAATATTATATTAACAATTTACTATACGTTGTAGTGTATATCATAATGTATACACATGTTATACACTGTAGATAAATCTATTATACAAAATTTACATTATAAACTTCTTTACGCCATCATTACACCTCCATTTCGAGAACATAATTATACAATAAAAACGAAGCAAGAGAAAAATAAGTATCCCCAACTTGCGTTATTTCCATTTTTCATAGCTAAATATTACTCCCTCCGTCCTAATTTATGTGGTATCATTTTACTTGACATGAAGTTTAAGAAAGAAAGAAAAACTTTTGAAATATGTGGTCTAAAACAAATTTTATATAATGTGTGGCATTTCATAAAGTTAAATTGTTTCTAAATATAGAAAAATGACATTCTTATTGGAATAGATAAAAAAGAAAATGATTGCACATAAATTAGGACGGGGAGTAATTAAAAATCAAACTTAAAATCTGAGCAACTCACCAAAAAGGGAATCAAATTCAAAGTACATAACAAAAGAAATATTAAAATCCTAAAACTAATCAGACAAATCCCCCACCTACCTATAGAAGTCTTCTCGAAATGCTCAACATACTCCGCATTAAAATTTGAGAAAAATCTAAACATAAATCATGTCATTAAAACAAATTAGAGGGAAAATAATGGACTACAACATAAGAAAGAACAAGAAAAGATGGAAGGGAATTGGGAAGGGGGAGGTCTCGTTGAATAAAATGCAAACGAAATGACTTACTAGCCACAGTATATCCCCGACACAACCTACATTCACAAACGATAGTTGTTTAGAAATTGAAAAATAAATGGAGGGGGGGGGGGGGGGGGGAATTCTAAGAGAAAAAGAAAGTATTTTGGGAAAGTGAGATATGTATGATAGATGAAAGAAGGTAATAGTGATTTGAAAATAATTCAGTGGTAAAAAAAAAAAAAAAAAGAGATAGAAAAGAGAGGTGGGACCAGGGACTTAAAAAGAAGCTAAAATATGACTTAATAATGGCCCTTCCAAGGCTGTGTGGTTCTCATTGATTGAGTCAATCCGGAGATAAAGAAGTGAACTATGCGGGTGATTAAAGGAAAAATGGGCTATCTGATAAACTAAAAGGCCGACGGGCATTGGGTCATGATTATCTCTACCTGATGCTAATTTGACATATGGACTTGGCCCAACTTCCTTCATATTTCGTTGCCCTTTTTATCCTCATATTATCAAACACTTCAATTAATATCGTGTGCGTATTGACATATTTATAATTATTTGTTTTAGATTGAGTTGGTTCTTACACTCTTCGGGCACCTTATTCAGTTATTATCATAATTGTAAGCCTAAGAATTTACGGATTTTATACATTACATGAAATAACGACACACTAATTCCAAGAGGAATGGATTTGGATATTTTTTTGGTAAGCATGAATCTGCATTCTTAATCAATATGAGGAACTCTTCCCTTTTGAGATACTATTTTCATTTTCTCATACTTATAATATAATTCAAGTACATCTCTACGATAAATATTAGATAACCTAGTAAAATTGACAGCTAAACCTTCTATCATAGGTTGAACTATAGGTTAAAAGTCATCATCAACTTAATATTCAAGACAATGGATAATCAATTTAGAATGTTCAAGTAGTTCTATAGAATTGAAAGAACTTTATAATGAAAGTTCTAGAGTGGAGTCTAGAAAGAAGAACTCTAGAAATAAATAGAAGATTTCAGAAAAAGATAGTGAAGAATATTCTAGAATAGAGTAGTAATTAAGTATCCTAACTAGATTCTTCCATCACCACTTATAAATAAAGGTGGTCTATTTTAGTTGTCATTAAGTGAGTAAGAAGTTCTCAAGAAGTAAGAGCAACTAAGTTGTACTCAAGTAAGAAGTGAGTACTTAAGTCCTAAGTGTGCATCCAAAAAGTGTCCAAGTGAGTCTAAAGTGCGTGTAAGCTAAAGTGTGAGTGTCAAGTGTTGGTAAAAATAAAAGAGTAGGAATTTGGTGTATATTGTGGTCAAGTTATAGTGTTCAAGTCTTGGTGTAATTACTTTCACAATAATAAAGTAATTACGTTTTTCACATGTTGTGGTGTCTAACAAGTGGTATCAGAGCCATGTCGGTTCATACCAAAGAGTTGTTTGTTGAGTTTCTTAGAGTGTTCATGTGTGGTTTAGTACTACAGAGCTTGTTGTCGAAATCAATATTTCTTGGTAAAAATAAAATTTTAGCCAAGACACGATGGGTGACCTTCAAGTGGTCGGTGGAATCAAGAAACTTAACAATCAGAATTACAGCACGTGGTCGATGCATATCTCCAAGGCCAAGACTTGTGGGAGATCGTTGGTAGCAATGAGGTCACACAACCAGAAGACGCAGACGCTCTGAAGAAATGGAAGATTAGAGCTGGCAAAGCCATGTTTGCGATTCGGACCACAATTGAAAATGAAATGTTGGAGCACATCAGGACGGCTAAGACACCGAATAAAGCTTGGGATACTTACACAACATTGTTCACCAAGAAGAATAATACAAGACTGCAGCTTCTGGAGAACGAGCTTCTCTCTATCAAACAACGTGACATGACGATCAACCAATACTTTACCAAGGTAAAATCTCTTTGTCATGAAATTTCTGCATTAGACTCTGCTACTGGCATGTCAGACGCTAGAATTAGAAGAATTATTATTCATGAATTAAGGTCAGAATATAAAAAATTTATTGCTGCAATACAAGACAACCTTCTCTTGTTGAATTAGAAAACTTGCTAGTTGACTAAGAAGAGTTGGCTAAGCAAATATGTGGAGTCTCATTAAAGAGTGATGAAGAAGCACTCTATAGCAGTGATAAGAAAGGTCGATCCCGACCAAATTCTAGTAGAAATTCTAGAAAACATGTTGACAAGGATAATCATCATGGAAGCTCCCAAACAGGGGGAGCTCAAAAGAAAGACAACCGGGGTGGCCAGTCAAAGAATAACAATAAGTTTGATGAAAAATGTTATAATTGTGGGAAAAAGGGCCACATGGCTAAAAGTTGTTGGTTCAAGAAGAACACTGCAGAAAGCAATGCAGCCACGTCAAATGCAGGAAAGACAAGCGATGATGAGTAGGATGCTGAATCATCTTTCGTCGTGGAGGAAGAAAAATTAGCTCTGGCAGTTACCGCTCCTGAACGATCGACTACAATAATGATTGGATAGTTGACTCTGATTGCTCAAATCATATAACAAGAGATAAAGAGAAGCTACAGAACATGACCGGGTACAAAGGTGGTCGTGTGGTGGTGACAGCCAACAACTCAAGACTACCAATCGCTCACGTCGGAAAAACAACAATTATGCCGAGATTCAGTTCGAAAGAGGTTTCGCTCCAGGATGTCTACCATGTACCGGGGATGAAGAAAAACTTACTATCAGTAGTGCAACTTACGGCATCAGGCCACTATGTCGTATTCAGACCTCAAGATGTCAAGATCTTGAAATCTCTGGAACACTGATGATGAGAGGACGATGCTTAGAGTCTGTCTATGTACTGTCAGCAGAGTCAGCTTATGTAAACAAGACTCGAAAGAACGAAACAACTGATCAATGACATGCAAGACTTGGACATGTAAGCTATCACAAACTCAAGGTGATGATGAAGAAATCTATGTTGAAGGGTCTTCCTCAACTTGAGGTCAGAATAGAGATCATTTGTACAGGCTGCCAATACGGTAAGGCTCATCAGTTACCATATGAAGACTCAAAGTTTAAAGCCAAAACACCATTGGAGCTGGTCCATTCTGACGTATTAAGGCGAGTCAAGAAATCATCAATCAGTGGTATGCAATACATGGTTACATTCATTGACGACTTCCCACGGTATGTATGGGTTTTCTTTCTAACAGAAAAATCTGGAACTTTTTTCAAAATTTAAAGAGTTCAAGGAAATAGCAGAAGGAGAACTCGACAAGAAAATCCAATGCCTCCGAACAGACAACGGTGGTGAATATACATCAGATGAGTTCTCTCAGTACCTACGAGAATGCCGCATACGCCATCAATTCATATGTGGAAATACGCCACAACAGAATGGAGTAGCTGAGAGGAAGAATCGGCACCTTGCAGATATATGTCGAACCATGCTATATTCGAAGAATGTTCCAGGAAGATTTTGGGCAGAAGGATACGACAGCCAAAGAAAAGGGTGGAAATGCTGTGACCCAACAACTGGAAAGTGTTATACATCAATAAATGTGGTATTCGATAAGGAAACATCATGGTGGTCACCTCAAAAGGAAGAGTTACCAGATTCCAAGGAAATAGAAGACAATTTGCAGAAGAAGATAGGGGAGAAAATTGTTGAAGTACATCCAAGTCTAGAAAAGGAAGAGAGTAAAAAAGAGCTTGGACATCCTGACGTTTGCAAGAGCTTCAAAAATCGCTCACAATGGATGCAAAAATAAATTAAGTTGGTGCTGAGGGGGAGTGTTAAAAGTCATCAACAACTTAATATCTAAGACAATGAATAATCAATCTAGAATATTCAAGTAGTTCTAGAGAGTTGAAAGAACTTTAGAATGAAAGTTCTAGAGTGGAGTCTAGAAAGAAGAACTCTAGAAATAAATAGAAGATTCCAGAAAAGGGTAGTGAGGAATATTCTAGAATAGAGTAGTAATTAAGTATCCTAACTAGATTCTTCCATCACCACCTATAAATAGAGGTGGTTTATTTGAGTTGTTATTAAGTGCGTAAGAAGTTCTCAAGAAGTAAGAGCAAGTAAGTTGTACTCAAGTAAAAAGTGAGTGCTTAAGTCCCAAGTGTGCATCCAAAAAGTGTCCAAGTGAGTCTAAAGTGAGTGTAAGCTAAATTGAGTGTCAAGTGTTGATAAAAATAAAAGAGTAAGAACTTGATGTATATTGTGGTCAAGTTATAGTGTTCAAGTCTTGGTGTAATTACTTTCACAATAATAAAGTAATTATGTTTTTCACGTGTTATGGTGTGTAACACTATACTGCTAGTACTAAAAAGTTTACAATCTCTTATATAGATCTTATATCGTTTCCATATTTTATGTCTTCTCCCCCTCTTAAATTAAAGGTAAGATGCATGAAACATCATTGATAAAATTTATAGCAGATTATCAATCATGAGAGCAATATCTATAGAGAGTGTAAACGTGTACAAGTATAACACTACAATCTCTACCCATTATTAGATTGGCTTCTTTTCTTTCAATACTAGCTACTAGTGAACAAGATGTATTGTGATTAGGATTCCTCTTTCCTCTTGTATTAGGATTGTATATTGTACACTATATATATTGATATTAATGAGAAAGACTTCCTAAGGAAGATTAATATCATCTTACATGGTATCAAGAGCCAAAACCCTAATCTAGAAAAAATTCCTACCTTGCTGCCGCCCTCCCCCCCCCCCCTCTTGGCCGACGGTAACATTGTTTTTCTTCTTTTCTTTCTTCCTAAATTTCCACCATTCTAATGGAAAATTTGGCTACTCCTACCTCTTTTAATACTCCCGCTTCTAACGCAGTCATCATCCAACCACACACTACCCTCTCCTCACCATCTTTCCATCCGGCTCTCACCGTTACCAACATCAAGAATTTTATCCCTATAATTCTTGATCAGGAAGATGGCCAATATAGGTCATGGGTGGACCTATTTCGTATCCATGCATGTGTATATCATAAGCTTAATCATATAGACGACTCTTTCCCTCGTCCTCCCGATATGGATGACACCACATGGCGTCGTCTCGATGCCGTAGTCAAACAATGGATATATGACACTATATCCAAGGATTTACTATACACAATCATGAAAACGGGTGCCTCTGCCCGTGATCTATGGACACGTTTGAAAGAAATCTTTCAAGACAACAAGAACACTCGCGCGGTGTACTTGGAAGAACAATTCAACAACACCCCTCTTGAAAACTTCTCTACTATGTCACAATATTGCAAACAGTTAAAATTGGTGGAAGACCAACTGTCAAATGTTGGTACGCCCGTGTCCGAAACAAAGATGTTGTTACAATTAGTTGCAGGCCTCCCTAAGGGTGAATATGACACCATATCCACGATGATACAACAGGCTGACCCTCTACCAAGCTTCAACAAAGCACGCTCGCAATTGTTATTGGAGGAGACTCGACGTGCGAAGCATGACGAGCATAACCAGAAGGCTTTAGCAGTTGAAACGCCCGCACAACCTCAGGCCACCGCCGGCCAATAACCTCCGCCGGAAAATATCCAACCGCGGCAGCAGGGGTGGCAAGGGCAGCGGCAATGGGCGAGGCGGAAAGGGCCGCGGAAAAGGCCGAGGACAACAGCCACAGCAGATCGGCAATAATGCTTCATGGGCCAGCCCAGTCTCTGGCTACTCAAATCAGAACTGGGCCACGATTTCTGACTTTCATCCAGCCCAGTACCCTTTTCAGCAACAAGGGTTACTAGGACAGGCTCCAGCTCTACGCCCACCAGTGTTCCAACAACATCAGGCTCACGTCGTGCAGGCCCGGTTCCCACAGCAGCCCTTAAATCAAATCCCCACCGACTTGGGTCAGGCATTCAGCAGTATGAGTTTGCAACAGCCCGACGTAAATTGGTATATGGACTCCGGAGCCTCCTCTCACCTCACCCGGTCCGCAGGTAATCTTTCCCAATTGTTTTATTTAAAGTCTCCCCAATTTATTACAGTTGGCAATGGTCATGACATTCCAATTCAAGGTTATGGTCACACTCACACTTCGAAACCTCACCTACCCTTCTCCTTAAATAACATCATGCATGCCCCCCACATCATCAAAAATTTAATATCCATTAGGAAATTTACTCGTAATAATTCTGTGTCGGTTGATTTTGATCCCTTTGGTTTTACTGTGAATGATATACGTACGGGGACCCCTCTTACGAGATGCAATAGCACAGGGAACCTCTATCCATTCACATCCTCGTCCGCTGCCGGTTCTCGCCCACACACTACCCTGGCTGCTTTGTCTCCGTCAATTTGGCACAATAGGCTCGGACACCCAGGAGCTCCTATTTTTCATTTTCTTAGAAGTAATAATTTTATTCAATGTAATGGAAAACTTGCCCAGACCTACATTTCCTGTCAATTAGGTAAACATATTCGTCTTTCATTTAATTCCTCAGTTAGTATTACGTTTGCTCCATTTGATATCATTCATGCTGATTTGTGGACTTCCCCCGTTACCAGCTCCCTAGGTCATAAATAGTATCTCGTGTTATTAGATGACTACTCTCACTTTCTTTGGATCTACCCATTAAAATTTAAGTCTGAAGTTTTTGCCAAATTTCTTGAATTTTGCACATTTATCAAAACGCAATTCGAACGCGCCATTAAATCTTTCCAATGTGACAATGGCCGTGAATTTAACACAACTCTGCGTTTCAAAAATTCTGCAACAATAATGGCATGGTCTTCCGATTTTTGTGTCCCCACATGTCCCCTCCACATGGCAAAGCCGAGCGTCTCATCCGTACAATAAATAACATGGTCCGCACTTTTTTGTTTCATGTCTCCCTCCCTCCATCCTTTTGGGTTTATGTAGTCAAAATGATAGAATACGTCCTTAATATTTTACACACTAGTACCCTCCATAACATGACTCCAACCAAAATCTTACACCGTACGGTTCCCTCATATGATCACCTACGGATATTTGGTTGCCTATGTTTCTCCAATCTCTCTTCCACAGCCTCTCACAAATTAGCTCCTCGCACCACACCGTGTGTCTTCTTAGGTTTCCCGTCGAACCATAAGGTCTATCTGTGCTATGACTTATCCACTCGTCAAATTCACGTCTCGCGTGACGAGACGCAATTCCCCTTTTCCAACATCGAAAATTTTCAAAAACCGGATTACGAATTTTTAGATGAATCAACTCTCTCTTCTGTCCACCTTCAGGAACTGTGCCCGACTGACACCACTACACCGCCTCCATCTGCCACCATACATCACCTGCCGTCGGCGTCCCCCCCGTCGCCGCTTCTTTCCACCTCTAGCACAACTCTGCCTCCAAGTTCCACCAACTCACCGATCACCGTCCCATCCACTGTGTCGTCCCAACAGTCTCACCACCATGCCGACCACAGTCCGACCATCAACCACCACCCAGAAAACCTAGATACCGGACCTAATACACCACCGACGTTGTACCCTACCCTACAAACCTCTTCCCTTTCCGACATACCGAGAATCCCCATAACTCCCTACCACAGTTCACCGGCAACCAACGACCAAACCCACTCGACTCCAACCCCAAACACCGTCACTGTTCTGCACCACCCGACAGCCACCCTCGACAGAAACCCAGTCCCGACAACACAACATGCACCACACCTGAATCTGTCGTCACCCAGTCCACCCAACCAGTCGACCAATACCCTTACCCAGCCATCGCCCACACACCGGATGGAAACCCCTGCCCAACACGGGATTTTCAAACCCAAAGTCCAATTTAACCTGTCCACCCAAACAATTTCACCTATACCAAAAAGCCCTAAATTAGCCAAACTAGACCCGAATTGGAATGCGGCCATGTGTGAGGAGTTTAATGCTTTAATGAAACAACATACTTGGGACTTGGTTCCTCGACCAGAGGGGGTGATGTGATCTATTGCATGTGGCTTTTTCGTCACAAGTTCAGGGATATTGGTGACTTAGAAAGATATAAGGCAAGACTAGTGACAAATGGTACTAACCAGCGGGAGGACATTGATTGCAGCGAGACATTCAGTCCGGTTGTTAAACCGGCCACCATCCGCACAGTTTAAGCATTGCTATGGGAAAGCATTGGCCGATTCATCAACTAGATGTGAAGAATGTATTTCTTCATGGGGATTTACGAGAAACTGTCTACATGCACCAGCCGTCTGGTTTTGTCCACCCAACAACCCCACATTATGTGTGTCGTCTCCGTAAGTCACTCTATGGCCTAAAACAGGCCCCTAGAGCATGGTATGATCGTTTTGCACAGTTCATTATACGTCTCGGGTTTACATGCCGTAGATGTGATACCTCTCTCTTTACTTTACATCGAGGCCGTGATACTGCTTATTTACTGTTATATGTTGATGACATTGTTCTTACTGCCTCTACTGCTGTGTTGAAAGATGAGATTATTGCACGGCTCAAGTCTGAATTTGCCATAACTGGTTTGGGAAAGTTGAGCTATTTTTTGGGGATCTCAGTCACTAGATCCGATGATTGTATGTTTCTTTGCCAGCGTAAGTATGCAGAGAAGATTAGAATTCCTCTTGTATTGTGATTAGGATTCCTCTTTCCTCTTGTATTAGAATTGTATATTGTACAATATATATATATTAATATTAATAAAAAAGACTTCCTAAAGAAGATTAATATCATCTTACAGAGAGGGCAGCAAGAAATGTAAGATTTACCAGTCATGAAGAGAAACGCTATAATTGGTGGGAATGCGCCTGTTGATGGTAGTGATTTTCACCAGTCACCATAACAAAACAAAAAGGTTCCTTATCATTTGTATAGTAGGAATCCCTTGCTTTTATAAAGTTCCTTGAAAAGCATTTGTTCTCTGGTCTAGTTTATTATGCTTTGTATCCACTTTAACTTTTAGCTTAGTGCAAAGGTCCACAAAAAAAAAAGGAAAAAGAAAAGAAAGGAAATCAGCATATCATAAAAGACATTTAAATTTTTAATTTCTTGGGGTGAAGTATACAACATCTAGTACTCCACCCCAAGAAATTAAAAATTTTAAATATGGAGTAATGCTTATCTATGATAAAATATGTATAAACTTAGTTTTAAATGTGTCTAATAGTTTATTGAAAAATACAGTTCATGTTGTTTCACTTTCACAAGTCAATTTGATCTTGGCTCAAAAAGGCAACTTAGCCTTTGTACAATATTCGATGAAGTTAAAAAAAAAAAGGAAGTAACTATATATGTCTGTCTATGAACTTCACCTGGACAAAATTAAAGATGTTTCAGTAGTAATATTATTTCACTTTGAAATATTTACTCATCAAACAATTATTTCAATACTGAAGTTCAGTATTGTAAACAAGGCCGGACGAAGGGTAAAGCGGCACAAGCCACCGCTTTAGGCCTAAGTATTGAAAGGCCACCAAAAATTTATTTCTCTTATTATTTTTATAGATATTTTGTATTTTTCTTTCATTTTATTTGACCCTTATATTAGAAATATTTTTTTCTTTGTATTTGTCCATTTTAGCAAATTAAAAGACATTTATTATTTTCCTTTAATATTACCCTTATCACTAAATAACTATATAAAGTAATAATAGTCAAACTTATATTTTCAAAACATAACTAATAAGGTTAATTTAGTAAAATAAACCCCTAATAAATAGTTTTTTAAAAAAAGTGTCAAGTCAACTAGGGTCAAGTAACATGAAACGGAGGAGTAACATTATCACTATTAAATCTAGATGTGTAGAGTTAGTAGATACCTTCATTGGTGGAAGCTTAGGTAGACAGTGATGATCAACGTATATACAAAATGGTTCGAATGCTTACGTTACAAATTTTGTATGTAAAAATAAAAAATTATTAATGATATTTTAGGCCTCTTATTAATATTTTGCTTTAGATCACGTAATTAGTTGAGCCCCTCCTGATTGTATATACTTATAATCAAATCGATATATGCATTCTAAGGTTCAATATTTGAAATACAAAAAAACATTTAATAAACAAACGGGTATTTCAATGTGAAAAGATTTCTCGATTGTCACACCAGCTTATTTCATATTCTACTTTTCTTTCCAGAACAGCTGAACAAAGTAACACGCTCCATGCAAAACCATCTTTCAGGTATATACTAACATTTCTTTTTCTGGTCCAGTGGAAGCCACTTAAGACTCACAAATTAAGTATTCTCAATACTCTACTGATAAAACCCGTGATATACATAGGTTTATATACCATATATATCACAGTTTCACAAAACAATTTACTAATGTAAAACCGTGATATACACGGTATACATACCAGTGTATGTCACGGTTTTGTGCCATATTTAGTGTAAGGTTTTGTGCCATATTTAGTGTAACATTATTATATTAAATTATTATTGTACACTTACCATAATTATAGGATAGGATTCTTGTACTACTAGAATAGGGTTTTGGAGTAGAATAGGAATATGATTTTCCTATTATGCAAAATTGTAAATTGTATATATACTCTTTCATTAATGAAAATAATCAAGGGATTATTTCTTCTCATGGTATCTCCAACAATTCTGGCCAAAACCGCAACAACGGTAGCGGCAAAAAGGGTCAGATTCGAAAAAATAAGGTAAAAACCGTGGTGGAAACCGAGGTGGCAATAACGGGGGTGGCAATGGGCCTCGGGGAAGTGGGCCGCAAGCTAACTGGCCACAGCCCTGGGCCCATGGCTGTGGAACTGGGCCAGTGGGCCTGGGCCAAACAGCCTCTATTTTCCGTCGTCGCAACATTACCAGGGAAATTGGGCCCAAATACCCCAAACAACAGGCCCAATTTCTCGGGTCAGCAGTGGTACCCGAGAGGCAGTTCTGGGCCGGGCCAGCAAGCGGGTGTGCTTGGGCCTCGGCCTCCGCAGGCCCACCATGCAACGGGGCCCATCCTTACCGACTTTGAAGCCGCTATGCACACACTTGGATTAAATCCCCCGGACGTAAATTGATACATGGACACCGGAGCCACTACTCACATGACGTCCGACCAAGGTACTCTCTCGTCTTATTCCAATTTGAGCAACAATCGTGGCATAATTATTGGTAATGGTAACTCAATTCCAATTAGTGGTTACGGTCATAAAACTTTGTCTCCCCCCATCCACCTCTTGTCTTGAAAAATGCCCTTCATACCCCTAACTTAATTAAAAAAATTGGTGTAAGTCTGTAAATTCACCACTGATAATTGAGTTTCTATTGATTTTGATCCTTTTGGGTTTTCTGTGAAGGATTTCAAGACGGGGATTCCTCTCATGAGATGTGATAGTAGGGGAAATCTTTATCCTATCACGCCAACATCCGGTCTCTCAAGTCAAGCCTTGCCATCCACTTTTGCAGCTTTAGCTCCTTCCGTATGGCATGCACGTTTGGGTCACCCTGGGTCGTCTATTGTTTCTTCCTTACATAAAAACAACTTTATTTCTTGTAAGGGTACGCGTAGTACTCCAATTTGTCAATCATGTCCTCTAGAAAAACATGTTAGATTACCATTCGTAGCTTCTACTTCTCATACTTTAATGTCATTTGATATTATTTATAGCGATTTATGGACATCTCCCGTTTTGAGTTATGTGGACCATCGTTATTATGTTTTATTTTTGGATGATTATTCTAATTTTTTATGGACCTTTCCGTTAGTGAAAAAATCACAAGTTTTTTTCACATTCTTAAAATTTAGAGCATTCATCCGTACCCAATTCGATCGGAAAATAAAAAATATACAATGTGATAATGTCAAAGAATCTAATAATAGGTTGTTTCGGGATTTTTGTGACAATAATGACATAGCTTTTCGATTGTCTTGTCCTCATACGTCTTCACAAAATGGGAAAGGCGAATGTAAAATTCGTACCATTAATAATATTGTATGCACTTTATTGGTCTATGCATCTGTACCCCCTTCTTTTTGGCATCATGCTCTACAAATAGCTACTTATCTTCTAAACATACTTCATACCAAAGGATTGACATATTCCTCCCCCCTTCAAATCCTATATAATAAGAATCCTTCATATTCCCATCTTAGGGTCTTTGGGTGCTTATGTTATCCCCTAATTCCGTCAACTACAATTAACAAACTTCAAGCCCGTTATACCCCTTGTGTGTTTTGGGTTATCCGTCTAATCATCGTGGTTACAAATGTTTTGATTTATCGTCTAATAAAATCATCATTAGTCGCCATGTTCTTTTTGATGAAACCCAATTTTCGTTTGCTAAAGTGAGTAGTCACGTGCCTAGTTCGTATAATTTTTTAGATGACGAGGTCTCCCCGTATATTATCAACCATTTTTCGGACGTGTCCCGCACCCAAAATCCGCCAGCGGGCCCACTGCCCACTAGTCCTGTTGTTCCGTCTAACCAACCCAGTGGGCCAGATTTTCATCCCGATCGATCTCGATCGTTCCGAGTCCGACCCACCGCCCCGGTCACCATTCCGCATCCGGTTTACGTTAGTGGGCTCCGTGGCCGATCCATCCCTAGTCCGTCACCAGCCTAAAATCCACCTGCTTCCTCCTCGAGTCAAGGTCTAGTTACTCGTAGTCAATGGGGCATTTTAAAACCAAAAAGACAGTTTAATCTCAATTCTAATGTCTCAAAATCTCCTCTACAACGTAACCTTGTGTCTGCCTTAAATGACCCGAATTGGAAATTAGCTATGACCGACGAGTATGAAGCTCTTATTGCGAATAAGATGTGGGAGTTGGTCCCCCCGTCCTTCTGGTGTTAATATTATTCAGTCTATGTGGATTTTTACTCATAAAGATAATTCTAATGGCTCTTTTGCGAGACATAAGGCTTGACTTGTAGGTGATGGTAAAACTCAACATGTTGGCATGGATTGTGGTGAGACATTTAATCCGGTGGTCAAACTGGCTACCATATGTACTGTTCTCAGCCTGGATCTTTCCAAAGCATGGCCCATTCATCAGTTAGATATGAAGAATACTTTCTTACATGGTGATCTTAAGGAGACCGTTTACATGCATCAGCCCTTGGGTTTTCGAGACCCCAAATATCCTCATCATTTCTTTTTATTGAAGAAGTCCTTGTATGGGCTTAAGCAGGTCCCACGGGCTTGGTATAAGAGATTTGCAGACTATGTTTCATCTATTGGGTTTTCACACAGCCGGTCTGATAATTCATTATTCATATATCGTCGTGGTTCTGCCCTAGCTTATATTCTATTATATGTGGATGATATTATCTTGAATGCCTTTACTGATGCTTTGCACAAGTCTATCATGACCATGCTCAGTTATGAGTTTGCTATGAAATACTTTGGGCCCTTAAGTTATATTTTGGGGATTGTTGTTTCTAGTCATGCATGTGGGTTATTCTTATCTCAACGGAAGTATGCCGCATAGATAATTGAAAAGACTGGTATGTCCTCTTGTAAGTCTACGTCTATGCCAGTTGACACTAAACCCAAGCTAGGTGTTATGGCCGGTGTCCCATACGAGGACCCCACCTAATATCGTAGTCTTGCAGGGACACTTCAGTATCTCACTTTTACGCGATCGAATATTACGTATGCCGTGCAACAGGTGTGTTTGTTTATGCATGATCCTCGGATTGAGCACATGAATGCGCTCAAACGCATTATTCGCTACCTACAAGACACTCTTGATTATGGCTTACATATATATCTGTCGTCGGTTTCTACACTTGTCTCTTACACAGATGCTGATTCAGGGGGGTTGTCTGGACACCAGACGCTCTACATCTGGTTATTGTATGTTTCTTGGTGATAACTTGGTCTCATGGTCTGCCAAATGGCAAGTTACCTTATCTCGCTCTAGTGCAGAGGCCAAGTATCGAGGGGTGGCCAATGTGGTTTCTAAATCATGTTGGCTACGTAATCTTCTCTTAGAGCTTCACTTTCTACTTCACAAAGCTACATTGGTTTATTGCGATAATGTTAGTGTGGTATACCTTTCTGAAAATCCGGTTCAACATCAACGCACTAAACATATTGAGATGAATATACATTTTGTTCGCGAAAAGGTAGCCCGTGGACAAGTACGCGTCCTGCATATCCCTTCCAGGTATGAAATTGCAGACATTTTTAACAAGGGTCTTCATCGGTTCTATTTGAAGAGTTTAGGAACAGTTTCAGCGTACGAAGACCGCCCGCTATGACTGCGGGGGTGTGATAAAACCCGTGATATACATAGGTTTGTATACCATGTATATCACAGTTTCACAAGGCAATTTACCTAGTGTGAAATCGTGATATACACGGTATACATACCAGTGTATGTCATGGTATGCATGCCAGTGTATGTCACGGTTTTGTGCCATATTTAGTGTAGGGTTTTGTGTCATATTTAGTGTAACATTATTGTATTAAATTAGTATTGTACACTTACCATAATTATATGATAGGATTCTTGTACTACTAGAATAGAGTTTTGGGAGTAGAATAAGAATAGGATTTTCCTATTATGAAAAATTGTAAATTGTATATATACTCTTTCATTAATGAAAATAATCAAGGGATTATTATAAATGTATGTGATGTTTGGTGTAAGTTTTTAAAGTTTTCATCTTCTTATATATACATATTGAACAAGATTTATTTTTGTGCATATATTTTCTTTTATCTTCCGTGTATATTACTATCTGTTACTTTATTTGTTTTGCATTTTGATATTTTATTGTCTTATTTTTCTTGCAATTTTGCGTCGATGTCGTTTCGTTTGCGCCGAGGGTCTATCATAAACAATCTCTCTATCCAACAAAAATAGAGTAAGGTGTGCGTACATCCTACCCTCCCCAAATCCCACTTATAGGATTATACTGGGTATTTCGTTGTTGCTGTTGTTTCATTTCTTTTTATCTCTGAACCATTAGGGGATTGAATGATTATAATTTATAAAGAAGAAAGTTCCAGCATTATGGAAATGAAATTGTCCTTTGTTGGAGAAGAATAAGCACAGAAGTAGTACACTACAAAACAAAGTTAAAAAGGAGATTTAACATTTGACATATGTAGCTAGTGGAGATTTTGGTGACATAAGAAGATTAATAACATTTTTACGGAAAGCAAAAGAGACAAGGAACTACTAGAATATGTTGGACATTTAAAACTTTAATAGGCAGTAATTGCAGGGTAACTAATCTATATCTATATTATATTAAAAAGAGGGTAGTCTAGCATGAGGTTAAGCTACATGACATAATATGAACAAGCTATTTGACAACAATTTTATTTGTATTAATTTAATAAATAAATTATTAATTAAAGTTCAAATGTTACCATATAAGGAATAATAATAACAATAATAATATTATTAATAATATTAATATTCATAAAGTATAGGAATAATAATAACAATATTATTATTATTTTTAAGAATAATAATAATAATAATAATATGGCATAAAATGAGTTGGAGGTTGATCAATTAGCAATCAATCAATATATGTGAAAAACAAAGTTAATCAATTAGCATACAATCAATTTTATATCATCTAAATATGCAAGACAATTCCGTTATTGAACAAATAACTTATTCGAATTTCAAAGATATCTTATTATTATTTATCCAATTACCACATTTAATTTAAAGTAAAAATAAACTTATTAATATTTAATCAAAATTAAAATTTGATAAAAAGTTTTTACACACTCATTAATGGGATGATAATCTTCTATATTATATTAAAAGGAGGGTAGTCTAGCATGAGGTTAAGCCAAGTGTGTAATGTGAACAAGCCACTTGACAACAAATTCTATTTGTATTATTTTTATTAGAAATTATTAATTGTAGTTCAAATACTACCATACAAGAGATAATGTGATACAATTTCAAAAATATTCATATAATATTATCCCTTATATGGACATTAGAATATTTGTAGTTCAAATATTACCATATAAAAAATATTCATACAATATAATTACTTATAAGAAAATTAGAATATATTTGCAATTCAAGTATTATTATATATAAAGAATACTAGGATATTACCAGCGCATAATAATAATAATAATAATAATAATAATTCCCATCAACGGCCAGATGAGAAGAAATGTTCTATTACGTACTTCTCATCATAATTTAAATATTCTACTACCTCTATATATTATTTATTTAAGTAGAAGCAGTAATGAATTAACTAATTATAATCTGTATTGATTTCTTTCCATACACATTTCAATAACTTATATGAGAGAGAATTCCTTTTATATCTGCATTATTGAATTAACAAAAAATAATAACAAAATATTTATATCAAATTTCTATCAAAGCGACGTGTATATGGAAAAGTTAGATTTAGAAACATGAATATTTTAAGTTCCATAATTTAAGTTAGTTCACATTTTGAAGACAAATATTAATATGAAAAAGTTAATTCATATTTTAAGTTCTACTTTTGTTACATGAAAGTGAATAATTGATTAACAATCAAGCGATATATATGGTAACTTAATATTGTGACCAAAAGGTATTCCAAAATAAAAATTCCTATGTAGAATATTATATATTCAGATTCTTCTAACCATCTAATACAATATGAACCTTCAGAATCTTCATCATATAGCGAAAAAAATAGGCTGAAGACATTTATGTGATGTAACGTTTTATGATCTAACTTGCATTTTCTCTATCATTTTATTGTATAGGTTACTTCCATGTTCTTAACTTTTTATCAATATCTTCGGAGAATTTTTATTGTAAGTTCTTGTCGTGGTAAGTCTTTTATAATTTCAATGCAGGTCATTTGCTTATTGGTTTTCCTATCATATTAATAAAAAAGAAAAATAAATTTTATTATAAGCATTTAGTTTTCTTAGTTGCTTTTTGGATTTTAGAAGCATCTCATAATATTTGGATTCTAGAGGGCACTAATTTTTTTTTTTTTTTTTGTGTAGCATTTGAAATTTGGATGGAGTAGGAATTGGCTGTGGCAATAAAAGACTGATAGAAAATTTCTTGAAAAAAAAGATCTTTAATTATTTTATTTATTTATATTTTTAAACTTGCTTTGCGCTCGTGTATTCATTTCAAATATATATTTTATACCAAATTACTTTCTTTTTGAAATTTTGCTCTTTTTTTTCTCTTTTATTCTCATATTTTGAAGAAGTTGTTGGACAAAATATAAGTCTAGAGTTAATTGAAATCTCCAAAAGATAGTAAGAACTAGAGTGATATTGGGAAGTTCCATTTTCGTTAGTGAGTATATATTATAACGGACTTTAACATAGTTTACATGTACAAATGCATAAACATTATTATCAAAATTAATTAGTATATTTTATCTAAGTGATTTGTGATTATTTTTTATTTAAGAATTTGAAAAATTTAAACTTTTTTTAAGTACAAATTTTAGTCAATTGCTTAAGAATACTTCTCTTCTTATTAAATGGAATATAATTTTTATTGCTTTTCTATGTTAAGAAATATATATATATATATATATATATATATATAATTTGTGAAAAAATAGCTATAAAAATTAGATTTTTCAAATTTTCTTCTTTTTTCTAACTTAAAAGTATGTTAAATAATCACTTGAACAACTTTGAATTTTTTTTACATGTAGGAGGAGTATTACAAATTGACTTATAAATTAAAGAGAAAATAAATGATCTCCAAGAAATAACAGTTTAAATATTGAAGCAATTAGTTTAAATGTGATATTATAAATAAGATATAAGTAAGTAAATTATTGTGTTTCTTTTGATTTGGTCGCACATCACGTGTATGAATACTAATTATATTTAAAGGAGGGTAGTCTATCATGAGGTTAAGCCAAGTGACGTAATATGAACAAGCCACTTGGCAAACAAATTCTATTTGTATTAGTTTTAAGAAGAAAGTATTAAATGCAGTTCAAATATTATCATATAAGGAATAATATCATATAAGTTTAAAAAATATTCATATAATAGTGTTCCTTAGATAGACATTAGAATATTTTCAGTATAAATATTATCATATAAAAAAAAATATTATATGATAAAAATAGTCATGCAATATTATTCCTTATAAGAAAATTTGAATATTTGCAATTTAAATATGCAAGACAATCATGTTATTGAACAAATTTGAACAGGTAACTTATTGGAATTTCAAAAATATCTTATTAATATTTAACCAATTATCACATTTAATTCAAAGTAAAAATAAAATTATTATTTAACCAAAATTGAAATTCGATAAAAGTTTTACACACTCATTAATGAGATGATAACTAATTTGAAAGATATTTTTTTTACAAAATATCATGGTTAAAAGACAGTTTGAATTTAACTTTTAATTTAAAGGTAAAAGTACCATCTATTTTGGTGAATTTGATTGGAGAAATAAAAAAAATCTCACCTTCAAAGGGAGTGATTAAAATAATTAAAATTTAATATAAATAGACTAGATCTTTCTAATGCAGTAAAAAAGTACTCATACATACATTTTCCATAGATTTTGTAATATTCTATTATTAATTGAAGTTCAAATATTACCATATAAGGAATAATAATAATAACAATATTATTATTAATAATAATATTCGTATGGTATAAAATGAGTTGGAAATTGATCAATTAGAAATCAATCAACATATATGGAAAAAAAGTTAATCAATTTTATATCTTCTAAATATACAAGAAAATCACGTTATTGAACAAATTTGAACAAATAGCTTATTGGAATTTCAAAGACATCTTATTAATACTCAACCAATTATCACATTTAATTCAAAGTAAAAATAAAATTCAAACTTCTGATATCAATGTGATTTTTTTTCAAACTTTTGAACATTTTAGTGTGATATCAATGTGATTTTTTTCAAAAATTATACCACCAATGTTGCTCAGACTTATGAGTTGTATGTGATTACAGAACCTACGATACTAATCTATTAAATTTAGTGTGGATGTTAACTTTTGAATTGAGTACGGTTAGTTTTTGAATTTAAATTGGAAGATAAATTTTAATTAAAAAATAAAAACAATATTCCCATCACTCAGCTACTGTATTATTATTATTTTTTATTTTTTTAAACATGTCAATGGAATATGATAAAAATATTACTGTATTACTTTTCAATATATTTACTCTATTTAAATGCAATTGTGATAGAAGAATAAGTATTGATTTAAGTTTTAGTATACATCACTGGTAGATGTAAGGTTTGCGAACATCCTACTCTCCCGAAATCAATACTTATATTTCTTATATTTCTTATTTGTTTATATTCTACATTTAAACTTTGTATTTGTATATTCTTTTATTTCTTATTTATCGTTTTTGCATTACATATATTATTCGGTATTGTTACTTTGCCAAATAAGTTTATATAGCTTGTCATTTGACTTATGTTATTATTAATTATTATTCACTACTTCACTTATAAAATAAGGATAATTATGATCTTAGGACCCTATGTTTTCAATATATATATATATATATATATATATATATATATATATATAAATTTTAAATAACTATTCCTAATGAATTGATATGATTTTGAATTTGAATTTAAACAAAATTCGAGTTGTATTTATATTCTTTAACCTCTTATATATACCTCTTGAATTATATATATATATATATATATATATATATATATATATAAATTTTAAATAACTATTCCTAATGAATTGATATGATTTTGAATTTGAATTTAAACAAAATTCGAGTTGTATTTATATTCTTTAACCTCTTATATATACCTCTTGAATTATGTATTTTTACTAAATCAATGAGTGATAGATACGTGTTTTTTATATTGATATTATCCCCTTCATATGTACCTGTCTACTTGAAAAATGTTTATGAGTATGTGATTATAGTTTTTTATGCTTATTATTTTATAAATAATTGTCAAGTTATACTTTTATGCTTGATTTAACTTTATTATTATTATTATTATTATTATTATAATTATTATTATTATTTTATTTTTATTTACAATTAACATTACATTTATCTTTTATCACGAATGTAACTAAGGATTTTGAAGTTTACTTAGATACGATGTATACACATATTTCATAAATGCGAAATAAATATTTGAAAAATGATCAAGCACAATGAAGAGCCGAAATATAAAGGAGTATTATCAAATTGTGAAGGTATATTTTAATGCTTGATTTAAATTTATTATTATTATTTTATTTATATTTATAATTAATATTACATATTTATCTTTTGTCACAGATATAACTAAGGAAATTGAAGTTTCCATAGATATGATGTATACAAATATCTCACAAATGCGAAATGAGTTTGATAGAAGAGTTTTACCAAATCATTCGGGCAAGGAATGACTGAATGTATTATGAAAGTTCTAAGATTTATTTTGACGTTATTCACTGAAGCAATGCACAAATAAAAGCTTATCTGTGATATGTTATGTTTGCTATTATTTTTCTCTCTTTGAAATACCAAACTTATATGGTTGTTATGATTACATGTATCTCTTTTATATATATATAGAGAGAGAGAGATATTAACATTTTCAAAATTACAATGATAGCAGGTGATTTTACTTTTCTCCACTTAACAAATAACACATTTTTAACAAAAAGTAGAGGTGTTTGATCAAAAGGAAAAAGTACTTTTAAATAGCAGTTAAAGTAATTTTTTTTGTTATCAGAGAAAGGCTAAAATTTATAGCTTCTCCCTACGAGCATAAATTTATTTTATTCTAAAAGGTATTTTGGAGTTTATCATTTTTGTGTTTAGAAAAATTATTTGAGAATAATTTTTATTGCCACTCCCCCCTACACCCCCAAAGTGATTTGGTATCCCCAAAGCTTTCTCAAATAAGTCATAGGCAATTTTCAAGTCTTCTACAGATAAAATATTAAGTCAAGTGAAAGATTAATGTAAAGTCAGTTCAACAATATAATGCTGTTAGGAAGTGAAACTGTATGAATAATGGGAACTAAATGATTGGATAATTATATATTAGGCACGTAAGGCTTTGTACAACAGACCCTTGTGGTCCGGCCTTTCCCCGGACCCCGCGCATAGCGAGAGCTTAGTGCACCGAGCTGTCCTTTATATATAGATATGTTGTTAAAATATTATGATCTAATGTACTAAAAATTAGACTAAAAATATGATCTCAAAAAGGAAATCAGTTGTCAAAGAAAGAATAAATAAATTTTTACTATTGTCTTTTATATTTTTTTACATTGCATAGGAACCAAATTTACAATTCTAATTTTATTAAAATAAGTAGATTAATGTTCTCAAACAAATAAGATATTAGTTAATATGATTAATTTTTTTAATATCGACAGCGCAAAGCCCGGATACGTATACTAGTATAATAAATAAAAAAAGACAAACTTTCAGAATGTAGTGGATGTTATAACCATAAAAATCATCTTTATTTTTGTTGCCCTCTTTTCCAATTTGTTTTGCCTTATTGAGCAAACAAATTCAAAATGAATGGTTTGACATCTAATAATATAAATATTAGATTAATTATACACAGAAATATTTATATCACTGAACCCTTTCGTTTGTGATCTTCATTTTTCTAGAGTAGTCGTGGTGATTTTCACATACCGTATGGATAAACTCAACAAAATAATGATTAAGAAATGTGGTGGGATAATTGAAATATGTCCTTATTGAAGATGAAATTTAGAGTTCTTGCTTTGAAAATAAAGAACCTTTCAATAGAAGGCTTATTTAGCGCATGCAAATTCAAGTTATAATCAGACCAGACAACTTCGGATAATCATGATTAGTTAAATCCGTAAAAAGAAAAAAACAATATATTACCTAGGGAAGATGTCAAAGTGGAGTGTAGGCAAGAAAAGGAAGAAAGAAGCTTAGCAATTAAGTTAGTGTCCTGTAAAGAAGGGAACAATGATGGATACTACTACATTTGCTTGCACCTTCTTGAAGACTCATTGCTAGAGTGTCTGAGCCCCTTTTGAATCAACTTTAGAATTTAATATTACAAATACAGTATACTCTAGTTTAAGCATATATATATATATATATGTAAGGTCCTTCATAATCTTTATTGGCCAAAATTAACGGGGATTATTTGTTGCAAATTCCCGACAAGTCTCTCTTTCACACTGTTTTGTGGCAATGATAGCCGGAGTACGTGAAATAACTATACTTTGTATATTATTTAATTCCAAGAGAGAGTTGTAATTGTATATAAATACGGAGATTATTAATCTACTGCATATGATACCCAAATGACAAAAACATTTAAAAGACTATTGGGGTCATTTGGCTCATATGCTAGTTATGTAGCCATGTGTAGAATTGTTTCATTCTCCCTAGAGTATTCTCATTAATGTAATATATATAGATATTTACAATTACAAATTTAATTGGATAAGAATATCAAATTTACATAATTACACCAAATAATATAATTACATAATATATGGAGAATAAACATATTTTCTATCACACTCCCGCAGTCGGAGCGGGAGGAGGCCGGACGCTTAGACTGGTTCTGAAGTCAAGGAACAGCTGCCGAGGAAGTCCCTTAGTAAATATATCTGCATACTGATAGGAAGAAGGAACATGTAACACCCGAACATGACCCATAGCAACTTTCTCACGAATAAAATGAATTGACATCTCAATATGTTTTGTTCGTTGATGTTGAACCGAATTATGAGACAAGTAGACAGTAGATACGTTATCACAGTAAATAATAAATGCCTTACGTAAGAGACAATGTAGCTCTAGAAGGATATTTCTGAGCCAACAGGTTTCGGCAACGACGTTCACAACGCCTCTATATTCTGCTTCTGCACTCAAATGGGAAAGCGTAGCTTGACGTTTTGCAGACCAAGAAATGAGGTTATCACCCAAAAATACACAATAGCCGGAAGTAGATCGATGTGTGTCAGTACAACCGCCCCAATCGACATCCATATAGGATATCAACCTGGTCAGTGTAGATGGATAAAGATGTAATCCATAGTAAGAGTACCCTTAACGTACCGAATAATACGTTTAAGAGCGTTAAAGTGATGCTCCCTGGATCATGCATGAACCGGCATACCTGTTGAACAACATAGGCAATATCGGGCCTAGTGAAGGTAAGATACTGAAGTGCACCAGCAAGACTCCTATAAAGAGAAGGATCAAGCACTGATCCCCATCATTAGCGCTGAGCTTCAACTTTGAGTCGACTGAAGTAGGCATGATCTTGCAATTTACCATTTTAACCCTATAAAAAATCCCATATGCATACTTACGTTGACACAGGAACATATTATTTTCAGATCTGGTCACGAAAATCCCCAAGAAATAACTTAATTTACCCAAGACTGTCATGGAAAATTCAGATTTAAGTAATGTAATGATCTCGTTTTCAATATATCAGAGGAGGCAGTCAAGACAATCTCATCCACATCAAGCAAAAGGTATGCAGTGTCATTACCTTGATGAAAAATGAAAAGTGAATTATCATTTTTGTTGCATACGAAACCGATCTGCATAATGTAGTTGACAAAGTGCTCATACCAAGTCTGAGGGGCTTCTTTCAAGCCATAAAGTGACTTTTGAAGATGACAGACATGCTGAGGAGCAGAGGGATGCACAAATCCAGGTGGTTGATGCATACATATAGTTTCTTTCAAATCACCATGTAAGAACGCATTTTCACATCAAGTTGATGAATCGGCCAGTTTTTCCCCATAGTAATGCTTAGAATAGTACAAATGGTGATTGGTTTAACCACTAGACTGAAGGTCTCACCACAATCAACTCCCTCTTGTTGTCACATGTCATTTGCCACAAGTCTCACCTTATGGCGTTCAAGCTCACCATTATCCCTGAATTTGTGACGATATAGCCACATACAACGAATCACATTGATCCCCTCTAGTTTTGGGATAAGATTTCAAGTGTGTTGTGTAGTGAGCACATCAAATTTCTCACCCATGGCCGCATTCCAATTTGGGTCAAGCTTGGCTAATTTTAGGTTTTTAGGTAGAGGTGAGATTGCTTAAGTTGATAGGTTAAAGTGGACTTTCGGTTTAAAATCTCGTATTGGGCATGAGTTTCCATGAGGTGTGTAGGAATAGAGGCCGGACGGGTGGCGTTTTGTAGATTTAGGCTCAGAGGATGGAGGTTAGACGGGGGCAGGGAGGTGGTCGATGTAGGTAGGGGGTTGGTGGGTATGGGATGCCGACCGTAGGATGGCAGTGTAGGGGAATGAGGTAGAGGTTTGGGCCTAAGCTGTGGTTGGGCCTGGAGGGAGGTAGAGGAAGGTCCCCGAGGCACGGGTTGGGCCAGACTAACAGTTGGACTAGAAGATGAGTCCACTACAACTCCGTGTATGACATTTCTAATGAGATGGGAAATGTCTGAATTGTCAAGGAAGCCATAGTCAATGACTTGGAATTTTCTGACATTTACGAATGGGAAAATATGCTCCTCAAATATGACACGGCTAGAGACTAGGATTTTATTTGTGGACAAATCAAAGCATAAATACCCCCCTATGATTCGAAGGGAAACCCAAGAAAATGCAAGGAGTAGTCTTAGGTGCTAATTTTTGGAGAGCCGTGGAGGCGAGATTCGGGTAGCACAGGCAACCAAAAATCTAAATGTGACCATAGCAAGGGATCCTACAGAAGAGAATTTCGGTTGGAGTTTTATTTTGAAGAGTACGTGTAGGTAAGATATTAAGGATGTATTCTACCATGTGTAATGCATAAACCCAAAAGAGAGGGGGAAGAGAAGCATGAAAGAGCATAGTACGAATCATATTATTAATGGTGCGAAGGATTCTTTCGGCTTTACCATTTTGAGGTGAGGTATGGGGGAAAGAGAATCAAAACACCATGCCATTTTCCGCACAAAACTTATGGAAGGGGGAATTGTCAAACTCACGACCATTATCACATTGAAACGTTTTGATGTTCTTTTCAAACTGAGTTTTAATATATGCTCAAAATTCAAGAAAAATTGAGTAAACTTGGGACTTATATTTGAGAGGATAAACCCAAAGAAAATGAGAGTAATCATCTAATAATATGAAATAATACTTATGAGATATTTTGCTAGTAATGAGAGATGTCTATAAATCCGCATGAATGATATCAAATGGAATAAAATTTACACTCAAAGATGACTTAAAAGGAAGTCTAACATGTTTCCTTAAAGGACAAGAGTAGCAGTCATGGTTAAATTTTCCTTTATTACATTGAATTAAATTTTGACTTTTAAGTAAATTAAAAACTGGTGCTCCTGGGTGCCCAAGTATACTATGTTAAGTTGATGGAGAGATTGCAGCTAGAGAGGTTTGTGGAGTGACACTTCCAACGGAATTGGATGAGAAAGGATATAGGTCCCCACACTATTGCATCTCGTAAGAGTTATCCTTGTACATTGTTAGGTAGATTTTAGTACTGTTTTAGAGTATGTTTTAGGGAGTCTTTTGTTTGTCTTTTAGTTGTTTTATGCAGTATTATGCGTGTGTTTTGTGTTTTTAGGTTTTAAGCGATTCAGAAAGAAAATAGGCGGTTATTGAGGATAAAAATGTATACCTAGCCATAAGAAATTCAAAGAAGCCCTGGGAAGCTCGGAAAGCAATTTAAACGAATTCCGGACGAAGAATGCTGAAGAGCTACGGCGCAACAAGCTGAAGAACCGCAGCGCTACAGCGCCGTGACACCCAACACTAGCGCCGCGGCGCCCCTCTGGCAGTGAGAACACGATCTTCAAAAGTGAATTAGAGCCGCGACGCATGTTTGAAGAGCCGCGGTGCCGACAACGTCAGGAAAGCGAGAAACCTAAATTTAACAAGGGCAAAAAGGTCCATTTTGGGGGTTTTTCATGATATATATTGTGGGAAATGTTTTTCTGAGAAGAATGAGTTTTGAAAGACACTTTGGAGCCAAGAAACAAGAGAACATGAACCATTAGAGACATCTATTGTTCAAGTTCTTTTTCTTTACTTTACTTTAATTCAGTTCATGTTGGATATTAGGTTAATTAGTTTTCTTAGCATGTCTATGAGCTTCCGTTGAATCACTTGAAACTCTATTATGAGTTAATGCATTGCTAATGTTCTTCTTCATCTATTAAGATCTCTTCAACTTGTGTTTATTGAATGAGAATTAATTGGTCATTAGTCTTCATTACCTATATGATTTCTAATCAAGATCTAAGAAGGGATATTTGAATATGCTATAGTTGATTAGACGTAGGTTTAATCTTGAACGAGAGTATCACGATTGCCTATGTAGCGTTTTAGGTTATTGATCTTAATCCTCCTGTGTGATTGAACTTATCATAGAAATATAGAAAGTTCTCACTTAGGTTGAGTTTTTATATGTCCTAACCGGAATATAGAACACCTCAGTTAACCTGCTATCTTAATAAGAAGAAGAACTGCTAGTCTTGTATTAATGAATGATAGAGCGGAAAGTTGAGGAGACTGGAAACCCTAATTGCCTTCATCACTGAATTAAACTTCGTGTGCTTTAATTACTACTTCATTTATGAAATTTACTTTAGTTTGTTAATTTTGTAGTTTAGAAATCATCACCTATATTTGTTAGCCAAATAGAAACCAAAGATTAGTTAATTGGTACTTGATAAATCAGTCTCTGTGGACGATACTAGGTCTTACCAAAATTTATTACAAATTGCGATATGTACACTTGCGTAGCATCTAGAAATACCGCAACAAGTTTTTAGCGCCGTCGCCATGGACTGAAGTATTATCAATATCAAAATAATTAATCTTATTTCTAATTTGGTTGTTTCTAGAACACTTTTTTTATCTGCGTGAAGTGTTCGTGATCATTTTCAAGTAGCTTTGGTATATGCGAAGGAGAAGAGGACCATACAACCTTGTTCCTCTGAATCCTGAGATTGAGAAAGTGTGCAAGCAGAATCAAAGAAATAAGAGAGCTGGTATTTCAACCGATAATATGGCAAACCATCAAAATAATGATGGGTTGAACAAAGGGGTGCCAGAAATGGTGCAGGAGCAAGCTCAGAATCCCGATGTGAGAATCTTACGAGATTATATACTTCCAACCGTAACAAGAGTGCAGACTTGTATTAGAGCACCAGCTGTGGAGGCAAATAACTTTGAGATTAAGCCAGCAATCTTGCATATGGTCCAGAGCACAATTTAGTTTGGTGGGTTGCCTTAAGAAGATTCACACATATATTTGGCGAACTTCTTGGAGTTATGTGCTACATTTAAGTATAATGGTGTTACTAATTATGCCATTAGGTTGAGGCTCTTCCCATTCTCACTAAGGGACCGAGCCAAAATCTGGTTGAACTCTCTTCAGGCAAATTCTATTACTACTTGGCTAGATTTGGCTCAGAAATTTCTTGCCAACTTCTTTCCTCCATCAAAGGCCGCGAAGTTAAGGGGAGAAATAAATAATTTTTATCAGCTTGATGGGGAATCTTTGTATGTTTCTTGGGAGAGGTTTAAGGAGTTGCAAAGGAGATGTCCTCACCATGGAATTGAGCAGTAGATGTTGGTCCACAATTTCTACAATGGGTTGTGTGGTACTACACGTACCATATTTGATGTTGTGGCTGAAGGAGCATTTATAAGTAAACGTGCTAATGAGGCGTATGAATTATTAGAAGATATGGCCACAAACAACTATCAATGGTATGATGAGAGATCAACGAGCAGTAGAAAAGCAACAGGGGTTCATGAGTTAGATGCCATCAATGCGTTAACTGCTCAAGTTGCTTCCCTGACAAAGCAATTGCAACAGAATACTGTGTCCGCAAATGTTGTTCAGATGCAAGTGGTTTGTGAAATTTGTGTAGGACCACATACTTTTGATCATTGCACAGCAGTGGATCCCAACAATGTATCTATGGACCAAGCTCAGGTTCAAGCAGTTGGGGATTTTCAAAGGCCCTACAACAATCCATTTTCCAATACTTATAATCCTGGGTGGAGGAATCACCCTATCTTTTCATGGAGAAAAGACCAAGGCCAACAGTCACAGTTTCAAGGGAAATATCAGAACCAGCAGCCATAGTTTCAAGGGAAATATCAGCAGAACAGTCCACAACAGCCAATGAATCAAGCTTCATTGTCTCAGCAGCCTAGTTCACAAGTTCAATAAGCTAACCCCAATGAATTGCAAGCAGCCTTGTTGACTCTCACCAATTTCCAAACACAGTTCATGACAGAGACAAGATCCTCTATTCAGATTTTGGAGACGCAAGTGGGCCATTTAGCAAACATATTGAATAACAGACCTCAAGGGAATATGCCTAGCAATATCGTTATGAACCCTAAGGAGCAGTGTTAGGCCATCACCTTGAGAAGTGGTAAGCAAGTGGAGCAGTATGTAACCCAACCACCTATTGAAAAGAATAATAACTTAGGAGAGATATCAGGTTTAGAAAAAGAGGGGGTTACTGAAGACCACCCTAGTACAGAGAAAGCACCACCCGTAGGTATGGTTGACCCTCAAATCAGAATTCCATTCTCCCAAAGACTTTGGAAAAATTCTCTTGATAAATAATTTTCCAAGTTTTTAGAGGTGTTCAAGAAATTGCACATCAATATTCCCTTTGCTGAGGCCCTAGAACAAATGCCCAGTTATGTGAAATTCATAAAAGAAATTCTCTCTAAAAAGAGAAAGATAGAAGATTATGAGACTGTGGATCTAATTGAAGAGTGCAACGCCATTTTCCAAAAGAAGCTTCCCCAGAAGTTGAGAGATCTATGAAGCTTCACTATTCCCTGCACTATCAGAAATTTTGAGTGTCAGCATACTCTGTGTGATTTAGGGGCAAGTATAAACCTGATGCCCTTATTTATGTTTCATAGACTTGGTTTGGGTGAAGCTTGTCCTACAATAGTTACCTTGATGTTAGCAGATCGTTCAATCAAGCATCCACGAAGTATCATTGAAGATGTGGTAGTAGAAGTGGATAAGTTTATCTTTCATGTTGACTTCATTATTCTGGATATGGAAGAAGATGAAAATGTGCCCATCATCCTGGGGAGACCATTCTTAGTTACAGGGCAAGCACTTATAGATGTTTAGAAGGGCGAACTAAAACTCCGAGTCCATGGAGAAGAAGTGACTTTCAATGTATTCAGGGCACCAACTTATCCAAGAGAAAGTGATGATTGTTTTTCAAAATTTATGTAATTGACAAAGCGGTTGCTGAGGAAAGCTTCAAGAGTACTAATTCTCTTGAAGTAACATTAACACAATGTGAGGATGATGAGAGCAGGCCTTCAATTGAGGCGCAAATGAGGTTGAACCCAACTATGAAGGAGGTGATGAGAAAAGAGATCTTGAAATGAAGAGGAAATATGCGTCCGGCTAAATGACGTTAAACGATAGCGCTATTGGGAGGCAACCCAACATTTTAAATTATGTTATTTTGTTTTGTTTTGTTTTGTTTTGTCTTATTTTGAAAAATCTCATTGTCTTGTTGTTTCTTATTCTGTGTTATTTATGATTAGGTGAATTGTGAGCTGTCCTCCACAGTACCAACCCTAGTAGCCACCGTCGCCGCCACTACCATTCTGAATCGCTTAGCTGCAGTTTCGATGAGTCTTCTTACTCTTGCTTTACTTATCACATTGGGGACAATGTGTCGAATATGTTTGGGGAGAAGTCTTATTGTTTTGTGTTAATAGTGTTAATTGCTTGTGTTCAGTTGTTTGTTTATTGTTAGTGTCTTAGTTTTAGTGTCAGTGTTTGAGTGTCTTGTGTCAATGAATCAAGTTAATAATAATAGCCCATGAGATCAAGTTAATAATAATAGCTCATGATATTGAGTGAACACATGTGATAGAGTTGAATGAAATTGATAGCCATGAAATGCATAAATCTGTGTGCTTAAGTTGGATAGGTCCTGAGTTGTTTTCAATTATTAATAAGTATGAAAACTTGATCATGATTGGTGAATTTTTTGTACTTGAATATTGGTTTATGCATGATTGAATTTTGGTTTGAGGAAAGATGGTGGAAAGCCCTAGAACTTGCTTGCTTTCTATTTGAGACGAAATCATAGATGATGCATGCTTAGAAAGATTATTTAGGTCATCTTTGGAACGATTGAGCCTTTCAAGCCAACCTTGACTAATTCAATCCCTAGTTACCCTTTTCAAGCCTTAAGTAACCCTTCTTTGATTGACACATATTCTGAGCCCACTTGAAATCCTTTATAAATATTTTTCTTCCTTGAATTCCATGAGCATATAAGTATATGATTGGGGGATTTGCACTTTGTAATTGATATTTTAAATTGAGTTCTATCAATAGAAGAGCAAAAAAAAAATGAATACACTACACTTCCCTTGTACATACATAGAAAACAAGTTTGGGGGTGTAGTTCGAAAAGAAAAGAAAATTGGGTAAAGAAAAATTGGGGATTGCGTTTGGTTTATAACGTGAGTATAAAGTTGGGTTGATTGGTTTATATGCTTATGGTAACTTTGAGCATAAATGACATTTCATCTACCCGTGTCTAAGTCTATCGTCATAACCTATAAAAGTCCTATTGATTCTTAAGCATGTGTTGTCTAAATTAGTGGAGAATAGCAAGTTAGCAAGTCCATAGAATTTTGGCCTAATAGAATGTCGGTGAGAATTCATTGTGCATAAACTAATATTGAATACTTATTTATTTCAATAATCATGGTTGAGTGATCATATGCATTAATAACTCTAAGCAATTTTGAGAAATATCCGGCTTGAAATTCTAGATAGCAAATTAGTGGCTAGAATGTTACTAAATATTATATTGCATGTTTTTCATGATCATCGATGCATAATCTATTGTGGTTGACTTGATTCATTTTTAGAGTTTGTGTGTTTTTATTTTTAGGGTGTCTAGAGCTCTTTACTCGAGGACTAGTAAAGTGTAAGTTTGGGGGTGTTTGTTAGGTAGATTTTAGTACCGTTTTAGAGTATGTTTTAGGGAGTCTTTTGTTTGTCCTTTAGTTATTTTGTGCAGTATTATGCATGTGTTTTGTGTTTTCAGGTTTTAAGCGATTCAGAAAAGAAATAGGCGGTTATTGAGGATAAAAATGTATACCTGGCCACAAGAAAGTCAAAGAAGCCACTAGAAGCTCGGAAAGCAATTTAAATGAATTCCGGACGAAGAAGGTTTAAGAGCTGCGGCGCTACAGCGCCGCGGTGCCCCTTTGGCAGTGAGCACACTATCTTCAAAAGTGAATTAGAGTCGCGGCGCCTGTTTGAAAAGTCGCGGCGCCGACGACGTCAGGAAGCGAGAAACCTAAATTTAACAAGGGCAAAAAGGTCCATTTTAGGGGGTTTTCGTGATATATATTGGGGGAAACATTTTTCTGAGAAGAAGGAGTTTTGAAAAATACTTTAGAGGCAAGAAACAAGAGAACAGAAGCCATTAGAGACATCTATTGTTCAAGTTCTTTTTCTTTTCTTTACTTTAATTCAGTTCATGTTGGATATTAAGTTAATTAGTTTTCTTAGCATGTCTATGAGCTAATTACTTTTATTAGGATTTTCCGTTGAATCACTTGAAACTCTATTATGAGTTAATGCATTGCTAATGTTCTTCTTCATCTATTAAGCTATCTTCAACTTGTGTTTATTGAATGAGAATTAATTGGCCATTAGTCTTCATTACCTATATGATTTTGAATCAAAATCTGAGTAGGAAAATTTGAATATGCTATAGTTGATTAGACGTATGTTTAATCTTGAACGAGAGTATCACGATTGCATGTGTAGCGTTTTAGGTTATTGATCTTAATCCTCCTGTGTGATTGAACTTATCATAGAAATATTGAAAGTTCTCACTTAGGTTGAGTTTTTATATGTCCTAACCGGAATATAGAACACCTTAGTTAACCTGCTATCTTAATAAGAAGAAGAATCGCTAGTCTTGCATTAATGAATGATAGAGCGGAAAGTTGAAGAGATTGGAAACCCTAATTGCCTTCATCACTGAATTAAACTTCGTGTGCTTTCATTACTACTTCATTTCTGCAATTTACTTTAGTTTGTTAATTTTGTAGTTTAGGAATCATCATACGTAGGTCCTTCACAGAAAAACCAAAAGGGTCAAACTCAATAGATACAGAATTGTCACTAGCAAATTTCCTAACAAAAATTAAGTTTTTAATGATGCTAGGAGCATATAGAACATTTATAGGGAAACGGGAGGGTGAGGTGATGGAGTTTGAGTGGTGCCATAACCTTGAATTAGAATGCGATTTCCATTTCTGACCAAAATAAATTGAGGGTTGTTCAAGTTAAATAAGCGAGAGAGATTACCAGAGTGACGAGTGAGGTGGGATATGGCGCCTGTATCCATGTACCAGGCATCATCGGGCTATTGTAGATTCATAGTACTGTAGTTCTGGCCTAATTCGGTAGAGGCCATAAGGCCGTATGGTTGCTGTTGTTGCTATTGGACCGGAGAGAAGTAGGCCTGATATTGCTGGGCCATGTAGAGTGGGGCTGGAAGAGGGCCCAGTATGCTCAGTTGCTGACTCTGACTAGTGTTCTTGGCTGGAGCTATTAGGTAAGAGCATGGGAGGAGTCCTAGTGTCCGAGAGTCGGCCACGGCGTTGGGCTGGCCCATTGATAAGGGTATTGGGCCTGGGGGGTAGATTGGGTTTGCTAAGTTTGTCCATCGGAATTGGACTTTCCTCCACGTCCTCTTGCTTTGCCGCTACGCTGGTTGCTGCGACCTCGGCCCCTGCCACCACCTCAGCCACCATGCTGATATTGGTGGTCCGTGTGTTGCGGTGGTCCAGCGAGTAAAGTGGTGGTTGTTAGTGAATTAACAACCAATGCATGTTGATTATGCTCATCTTATTTGGAACGTTTAGTCTCCTCCAATAGCAATTGTGACTGAGCCTTGTTGAAGCTAGGGAGGGGATCAGTTTGTTGGATCATCATCGCAAGTGTATCGTACTCACCCTTTGGAAAACCATTAATTAGTTGCAAAACCATCTTTGTTTCTGAAATCGGAGTGCCAACATTAGATAATTGATCCGAAACTAATTTTAATTGTTTATAATATTCTGACATATTAGCAAAATTCTCAAGACGGATGTTATTAAAATGTTCCTCCAGATACGCGACACATGTATATTTATTTGTCTTGAAAGATTTCCTCTAGCCTTATCCATAATTCATGAGCCGAAGCACCTGTCTTCATAATAGTATGAAGTATATCCTTGGATATAGTGCCATATATCCATTATTTGACGATTGCATCAAGTCGTTTCCACATCGTGTTATCGACGGGGTATGGTGGCATCGATGTGATCAAGACCGTTGTAGGCACAAGCATGTATTTGAAATAGTTCAACCCACGATGAGTATTGTCCATCCTCTTGATCAAGAACCAAAGGAATAAAGTTCTTGATATTTGTCACGGCAAAGGCCGGATGAAAGGTGGGAGGAGGAGGATGTGTGACGTCGTGGGTGGAGGAGGAATATTCGGCAGAAGCCATAGAAGGAGGATATCGGCTGTGCTAACACAACACATCGGGGGAGGAAGGGAGCCGTCAGAACTAGAAAAATAATTAGGGTGTAGAAAAGTTTTAGGGTTTGGCTTCTGATACCATGTAGAATTGTGTCATTCTCCTTTGTTGGAGTATTCTTATTAATGAAATATATATATATACTTATTAATGAAATATATATATATATATATATATATAGAGAGAGAGAGAGAGATTTACAATTACAAACCTAATTGTATGAGAATATCTAGTTTACATAATTACACCAAATAATATAATTACAGAATATACGGAGAATAAACATATTCTCTATCATCATGTATGAATTATACAGGATTATATATGTGATGATTACTAATGAAGAGTTGGTGTGCGAGATTATTTATTTTAAGAGAATTTTAAATGTATGTCGATACTTTAATCTTATGTAGTGCTAATATACCTATTCATACTCTACATTCTCTCACACATAATATATAAATAGGTTTTCATTAACTTAATCTTATTATAAAATAAAGATTATAAAATAAATATATCATAGATAAATATAGAGAGAGACTGATATATTATTCAACTTTTGAACTAATATGCAAATAAACTGAATTAACTTTTTATTTATAGAGGAAAAGAAGAAGTTGCAGGCTTTTCAAGAAGTTGTTGCGAGGCTTTTCAGAAGTTGTTGGCAAGCTACCTGCTTGAGCTACTTGCAAGCTATATTCTTGAGCTACTTTCAAGTTGCTTGCTTGATTGCAAGCATGAGGAAACTGTTGTAAGTTTTTTCAAGAAGTTGCTGGCAAGCTGCATGCTTGAGTTACCCGCAAGCTATCTGCTTGAGCTACTTTCAAGTTGCTTGCTTGATTGTAAGTTTATCCATGAAACTGTGTATTTCAATGGACATTTATAATATAATATATTTATAACACTCCCCTTGGATGTTCAATAATAAATGTTGTGCCTCGTTAAAATCTTAATAGAAAAAACATGATGGAGAAAATCTAAGTGAAGAAAAAATTGTACATATCTAGTAATATCTGCCAAAGCTAAATAAGGCTAAAATATATACATGGTCCCTTGTATATTTTGTAATTTTATCTCCTCATTCTCATCATATCTCTCTCTACGCTCTCTCTCCGGTAGCCAGCAATTATATGTACATTTTCTCCCTTTCTCTATCTTTTTCATGTTGAGCTTTGAGCTCTCATGGAATCCATAGATGTTTCTCCCTCCTCCTCCATGTTCAAGGACTTCAAGTAATTGAGAGATTCCTATAATGTAAGTAAGTGGAAGGAGTAGTAGAGTTTGCAGCCAAGATTCTACCTCTTTCTCTCAAGTTTAACGTGAGTTGTAATTAAATTTACTCTTCATTTCCCCTTCGAATTCACGAACTCTAATATGTATCTTTTTTGTGGTGGTGATATTTTTTCCGATTTTGTAAATGTGATCCAGAGTGGGATGGTTCCCTTATTAACCAAGATATGTGATCTCTTCCTAACCTTGTATAGAAAGTCGTAAGCATGGTATTGATATGTTTTGTATATCACTCACGGGACGGTGATCGGAAGATGTGAGTTCAAGTTTTATTTACTAGATTGAGTTATCTATGAATTGTTTTGATGATACAGAGATTGGGATGGGTTTGGTAGCTCATGTAGAGCTTGTATTGTTAAAAGAAGGTCGGGTGTGGAGAGCACCACTATATTAAGCCTCGAGAGCTTGTTGCTCCTTAATTTCTTAGTAATATAGTTGGTATAGTTGTAGCATGTTGTTTAGGAGCTGTTTAGGGTTGGTTTCCTAATTGAGGTGTTGGACGTGTAGATTGATGATGTTTGCGTGTTGTTGATGTTGTTATGAACTTGAGGAAGTAAAAAGGGCAGGGGAGATGATGTCCGATTAATTATAGAACGAGCTTGCCACCCGATGAATTGTTGTAATACGCATTAGAAGCTGCCTCATTAAAAACATTATCAGAAGAAAAATCCAATAGAATAAAACCTTGATTAAAAAAAAAGTACAACGCATATTTTACTCCCCTTATGAAGATTACAATTTAGATGTCTAAGTCTTCGCATTCCTATCTTATATACCATCTTTTCAAAAGTTGAAATCGGCAAAGATTTGATGAATAAATTTGCAGGATTATTATTTGAACAGATTTGATGCACATCAATATCACAATTCTTCTGGAGATCATGTGTGAAGAATACTTTCGGTGAAATGTACATGTTCTATTCTATCTCCTTTTATGAATTCTTCCTTTAGTTGGGGTACGCATGCAGCATTATCTTTATTTTAGACTGTGTGTATTTTAGTATCACACTTTAGGCCACATTTTACTCTGATGAAATATATCACTGACCTCAACCACACACATTCTCTACTTGCGTCATGAATAACTGTTATTTCAGCATGATTCGAAGAAGTAGCGATAATTAACTGTTTTGTAGATCGACATAATATAGCAATAGCTCTGGATATAAATAGATAGCATGTTTTATATCGAGCTTTATGTCAGTCAGATAAATAACTTATATCTACATGACCATAAGATTTGCACTAGTGTTGTTAGCATAAAATAGACACATATCAATAGTTCCCTTTAGATATCGTAGTATATGCTTAACTCTATTTTAATGCCTCTGTGGAGGAAAAAATTATATCTTGCTAGCAAATTAACAGAAAATGCTATGTTAGGTCTTGTAGCGTTAGCAAGATACATAAGTCACCAACGACACTAAGATATGATACTTTAGGACTAATGAGCTCTTCATTTTCTTCTTAAGGTTAGAACAGATCTTTACTCACTTCAAGTGAACTAACAACTATTGGAGAACTTAATGAATGCGCATTGTCCATATAAAAACTTTTAAAAAAATTCTTCAGTATAGGCAGATTTGATAGATAAATATTTTGTCGGCTAAGTATTCAATTTGTAGACCAAGATAAATTTTTGTCTTTCCAAGATCTTTCATCTCAAATTCTTTCTTAAGATATTCAATTGCCTTTTGAAGCTCTTCTGGAGTCCCAATGAGATGTATGTCATCAACATAAATAGCTAGTATAACAAACTATGATGTTTTTTCTAAATAAAAACACATGAACAAATGGCTTCATTTATATAACCTTCATTTATCAGGTACTCACTGAGGCGGTTACACCATATCTGCCTGATTATTCTAGATCGCATTGTAATCTTTGTAATCTGACTGAGTACTTTTCTCGAGACTTTGAACTTAGGCATCTTAAATTCTTCTGGAATGTTCATATAAATTTCATTATCAAGTGAGTCATAAGGGTATGCTGTAACCACATCCATCAGATGTATTTCAATATTTTCAAGTACAACTAAATTGATGAGATATCAAAATGTTATGGCATTCATAACAGGTGAATATGTTGCTTCATAATCGATACCGGTCTTGAGAGAACACTTGTACAACAAGGCGTGCCTTGTATCTTATAGTTTCATTTTCTTTTTTGCACAAAGACTCATTTATGGCCAACTGATTTCACATCATCAGACGTTTGGACTACCGGCCTAAAAACCTCACGTTTAGCAAGTGAATTCAATTCTGATTGAACTGCCTCTTGTCATTTTGACCAATCACATCTTCATCGACATTCTTCGACAGATAGAGGTTCCTGATCCTTACTATCTTTTATAATGTTTAGTGCAACATTATATGACAAAACATGAGCCACCATAATTTTCGATCAATTTAAATCTATCCCATCACCAATAGAACATAATGATAGTTCTTTACTCACTTGAGTCTCTGGTTCACTGATATCTTTGGGAATATTAGGATTAATCAGATCTTGATTTTCTTCCTGAGAATATTTTATAGTGCCATTTTGATCATTTTTTGTTCTTCTTTTTCTAGGATTTCTATTCTTGAAACCTAATGGTCTATTACGCTTCAGGCGTGTATGAGATTCAATAGCTATGTCACTAGTAGATGCCTTGTTGAAACATCAAATTCAGATAGGCACATTCGCTGCAGGGATATATGACTTTGTTATTCTTTTCAAATAAGTAAATGTGTTTGACATTTGATTTGTTATTCTGCAAGTGGATGATATTCTGGACCTCATGTTCATATATAGGGACACGTGGATCAAAATGAGAGAGCGGTGAAACTTTTCATGCAATTTCTCTTTTGATTTTCTTTTCCTCTCCCTAATTATGGAAAATTTGTTTCATCAAACTTATAATGAATAAATCTCCTATTAATAGTTCAGTGTAGCGAATAATAGAGGGTGATTCAAATCCAACATCTATTCCTAACCTTTTTTGGGCACCAACTTAGTGCGTTGTGGTGGTGGAACCAACACATATACAACATCATCAAAGATTCAGAGATGAGCTGTCACACCCCAAACTGGGGGTGTGGTCGGTACCCGATACCATACTGGCCCGAGCATACCACTCTGAAACATAATATGTAAACGGACATAAACTTTGGCCCATATGGCCATAACAAATGTGAAAGGTATGAAAGTATAACCAACACACCAATAGGGCCGACGAGGCCACTAACAATGAATACATGTCATCATCGGAACATCTTAATAAGAAGGATGAATAATTCAAGGTACATGTGTACATGCATATACAAGACCGGCAAGGTCATCATACGGATCGACTGATCAATATCCAGACCGACAAGGCCATAAACAAACAACTGACCATGACATATAAATCTACAAGCCTCTAAGAAGTATAACTGTCAAATGGTTGGGACAGGGCCCAAGCCTACCCATCAACTGTATATACATAAGACTCGGCTCGTAACTCCTGACTCAGTAGCTCCGGAAGAAATGAAGCTTACAACTAACAGCTGAACTCACAAGCTTCTATTATGGAGGTCTATCAATGCTTCTATTTGAACTTGCAACATGAAATGCAGCGCCCCCGGCAAAAGAAATGTCAGTATGAATGAATGTACCGGTATGTAAAGCATGAAAAGCATTATGAAAGCATAAGTTGTAAAAGCAGGGCATAAGAAGTAACCTGATACTCTGACAACCTGAATGTCACTCAGGGTGTACAATGAAACTCTGAGAATCTACTGGAACTCTATACATGTGTATTATTATATAATATGTCCTTGGCTTATAACTCGAGGTGTTGATATCAGGTACTACCCTCAGGTAACAGTCTGAGGTTTGTGTATGGATGCATATCTAAATGCCTGCCCTCTGGTTATATCCCGGGGTGTGTATGCGCATAAATAACTACCCACCGAAATTAGTTCAGTGGTGTGTATACCCACCATTATTAGGCCGGTGGTGTTTATAAGACATTGTAGTAGTAATAGCACTTTTGGCCCCTTTCAAACTTATAAAAAAATTTACTTTACTATGGACGACTCTTGATCGACTCGACGATTAACTCTTTGAAATGCTCTGTATAGAGGCCTATGAAACTTAGATATACATCCAACAACCAACTGTTATAGAACATGATAACAATATGAAGAAACTCCCCCGAGAAGGGACAACCAACATACGATTTAGGATAGTTCTTTCAATGATTTATTTGGAAAACAATCAGCGTTGGATTCATGCCTTTGAATGAAAAGGGATATCTTTACATACCTTGTGTCGATAGCTCATAAGTCCTCGAATGTTTTATGAACGACAATCTACATCATACGAATGATTTAGATCAATAGAAACTCAATAAACTATAAGTCATTTAATTTAGATATTTTGTCAAAAACTTTATGTGCGTAGAACTTCCATAGTCTTTAACAATGGTAACTCGATAACAAGATAACCTTTTTTTACTCTACTTAATTTCTTTATCTTCCTTATGCAATAGCTACCAATTCAACATCAATAAATAGATCCAATTTAGCATCTCAACATCAATACATACAATGACAACACAATCATAACTTCTGACCTTTACGTCATGAGTTTTCAACTCGACTAGCTAGTCATGACTTGTATAACATTAGATATACATAGATTAAAGAGGATCTTACCTTGATCCAATATAATCAACCTCTAACACAAGCTTTCTTCAACTTGGATGAATCTAACCCTACGATTTCCAACTATCGCTTCAGAAGCTTTTAAAATCGACACTCCGGAAACTCATACAACATATACACAATATGGAGAAGGAGATTCGTACCTTAAACACCATAACCCAACTCTTAGCACCTCTCACTTTTAGCAACAAAGTCTCCGACCTCCGCAACAAGAGGGAGAAGATGGGGAAGACTAGTATCACAAACTTCTGAAGGATGGATTCATGTCAATAACTTGAAGATCTTAGCTCACTCGTTTAAGAAAACCTTAGGGGAGTAGAGTAGAGCTTAGGGTCCTTTTAGGGGATGATGAGAGAAGGAAATGAGGTAAGGATCAGACTTAAATAAAATCCCACCGCCTCACTTTGGGAACCCTAGCTCGCTAAGCAAAGCCCAAAGAGAGATACCACCTCGCTATGGAGCTCGCTCAGCGAGCTCTCTTGGCTGTCTGCCCGTCAGTCTGTGCAGTCTGATGAAAATGCGAATATCTCTCTACTCCGACGTCATATCGATAAACCGTTTAATGTGATAGAAACTAGAGTCATAGACCTTCAATTTCATGTGTGGATCACCCCGTAATTCTTATTATATTGATACAAAACCTCAGATACATATAACCCATATTTCAGCGAACTAACGAGCGTAACTTGTGGAGGCTTTTGCTAACCTTCGATTTACAACATTCTCAACCTCAAGGCTTAACATACAACTATTGTATAATTTAAATACTTCATAACAAGACTTTTTTTTATCATATTATGAACTCCTAGACTTATCCCAAAAGTAGGGGCTATTACGATCTACTTTCACCAAACATTGTCGAAACTTATTTCTTTCGATCTAATAAGTCTCAAACTTTCTCAAAAATTACTTTAACACTCCAATGAACCTCTCTTAACCTTTTAGAGGGATATTAACTTCTCCGGGCTTATGTTAGTTAACTAGCGACACAATCGACGTCAAAAGTATGGGTTGTCACATGAGCAATGTTTGATTCATGACTGAATACTAATTGTGACGGAGAGTATTTATTATAATGAGTTGGTCTGAGATGAATAAGCAATATTTCATGTAAGATAGAATGACCCCAGATGGTAATGAGAAACTGTGTTTTCATAAATAGTGGTCTTGCTATCAATTGCAAGCGCTTAATAAATGACTTAATGATGCCATTTTGAATATGAACATGAGCTATATGATGTTTAAATTTTATCGCAACTGATAAACAATAATCTTCTAAAGATTGAGATGTAAATGCTCCAGCATTATCGTTATGTATAGCCTTAATGGGATAATCGAGAACAGTGCCCTTAAGTGTCTTGTTTGTGCCAATAATTTTGCAAATGCTAGGTTTGAGACGATAGGAGACACACATGAGATCATCTTAAATAAACGTCTATTAGGATCATAAAATATCTGAATGGCCCTTATGGTGGGTAAATAGGTCCATATATATCCCCATGTATATGCTCTAAAAAATATGAGAACTCAATGCAAACTTTCGGTGGTAATGGCCTAGTTATCAATTTGCCTTGACAACAAAGAACACATGAAAATTCACCACTTTCAAAAATCTTCAAGTACTTAAGTGGATGCCCATTTGAATTTTCAATGATTCATGTCATCATTATTGATCCAGAATGACCTATCCATGTAAAAGCACGAAAGTACTTGAATCACTAAACTTCCAATTTACGATAGAGTGTGTTTCAATTGTACTAATTTCTGCATAATACGGGCCAAATGATAAAGTTAGTAATTTTTCCAAAATATATTTCTATCAGGAGACATTCTTTAAGAAATTCTTTCATTTAATATCTCAACATGATATCTATTTCGGCAGATATCTTTGCAACTCAACAATTGTTTTGGCAATTTCAAAGAGAACTGTAACACCTCGTACCTTCGGGATAAAGTTTGACCCATATGATGGGAACATAATGAAATCAATATGAGAAGTATAGAACGTGTTTTGAAAACTAATCAAGTTATAAGAAGAGTCTTTGGGCAAAGTATAGTTAGAAGCTGCTATACGGGTTATGTTTTCAAGTGAGTTTGCACAAGACCTCACTTCAAGTGAGTATTAGGAAATTTATATAAGGAATCTGGGAAACATTTCTTCATAAAATTTCTATCCCTTTGAAATACCTTTTCATCCATATATGGTGGAGCTCCAACAAAGCTATATGCTAGGAGTTATGGCCATTTTACCTAGATAATGTCAGTACCATAAAAACATGAAATTTTGTCTAAGTGTAAAATGGACCTAGGAGTTCGCTGAGCTCATCTCAAAGCGTGATAGGGTTGTTCTTTGGACCTTGCTCAGCGAGGTGTAGGGTCCTAAAATTGAAAATTTTAGAATTTTGGCTAAGTACATTTTGGACAGGTGAGCTTGATAAGCGAAGCTCAAAGCGAGGGAGGACCTCGCCATAGAGTTTGCTGAGCGAAACCCATAGCGAGGTCACCCCTTGCTTTGGAGCTTGCTCAGTGAGACAGGGGGTCTAAAATGCTCATCCTTTAAATGTAACACTTAGTCCGAAAAATCATTCACCAACTCATTCAACCTCGTAGAAAACCCTCTCAAGCGTATTTTTCTCTCCTCAACCTCCCATAACAAGTTAAGAACATGATTCTCTAACTAAAACATAGGATTAACAATGAAATCCTTCGCAAGCGATTCAAGTTAGGGTTTGTAGCGTTCTTCATCAAAAATCAACATAGTTCATTTACTAGGAGCGATTACAGGTATGTAGAGCTTCTATCTACGTGTGAAAATATCATTGTTCTTCCCCACACCGTAGTTATCCATGAAACCTTGAATTTCTATAACCTAGAGTTTTTACTCTAGTTCATGAGGACCATAAATGTATGTACAATTATATTCTATGCTATATCTTGACTTTGTTTCTTATATTCATAATATGTTATGGTGACTGTTATGAACCTATCCATTATTCATGAACGCATGCTTTGAATTCCATGAGTTCCTAAATTTCAAGTTATGATCAATGTTTTCAGTCCATGAAACTATACATGTTTTTCATGATTTATACAAGTTATATGATATGTCTATTTCACATGCTAAATTATAATTTCAAATCATGCTTTCCAAATTGCTTTCATAAAACTCATTGACTTACAAGCCACTATTTTCAAGTAGATGTGTTTGGGAGTTGCATAGTTTACCGAGAAGGCTCAGATATCCTGAAACTACGTATGCCACCATATGATAAGGGTCACTCCACTAAAGGATGATACCTTCATATTACAGATTGGATCCTTTCATACGATGTTTATGTCTCATACCCCGACAAGGTATGGAATTGCTCTACTGGTTGGGAAACTACGTATGCCATCGTATGATAAGGGTCGCTCCGCTATAGGACGATACCTTCAAATTACAAATTGGATCCTTTCATACGATGTTTATGTCTCATACCCTGATAAGGTATGGAATTGCTCTACTAGTCGGGCTAGGTACCAGACTCCACGTACCCACGTAGTGTTTCATGTTGTCGGTTATGCTACTACTCTCACCACAAATATATAGATATACCGATATATAGATACACAACTTTACATATTGTACTCATGTTTTATACTCATGCCAGATCATGTTCATGCTCATGTTACAGTTTCAGTTTCATGTCCTATTATTCCATGTACCTGCTTATTTCTTCAGTTTCTTTACATACAACATAATTTAAATGTACTAACGTCCCTTTGCCCGAAGCCTGCACTTCACGGTGCATGTACTGAGTTTCAAGGCAACGGATCTGCTTGTTAGGATTTACCTCAGTATAAGCTATTGGTGAGCCCTATTTCCTTCGCAGTGTTAGTCAGTTATTTTACATGAAATGCTTATTATAAAAAGTATGTTATAGCCTTGTCCTGGTAAACAGTTTTACAGTTATACTCATGTGTTAGAGGTTTCATAGACTAGACTAGTTTAGCATGTCAGTATTATTTTCAGACTTGTTATATTTCCAGATATTTCCGCAATATATTTTCAGACTATATTTTAGTACCATGTTTTACACAAGTTACTATCATCATTATTTCATGCTTTCGATGCATATGTTGATTCAGCAGCCCATGTGGTTCGCTCGGTCACGTACAATCAGGTACCGAGTGTTGTGTTTTGCCCAGGCCATGGTTTGGGACGTTACAAAACTTGGTATCAGAGCCTAGGTTCAGGTGTCTTAAGGAGTCTATGAAAAGTGTGTCTAGTGGGGTAACATTTATGTGTGTGACAATGTAAAAAGTTGACCACCAACACATCTAGGATTGTCTCACTTCTTTCATACTCTAGATCATGCAATTAGAGTAGTACTTTCAAGAATTCTTCTAACTCGTGCCATGAAGCCTAGAGAAATATGTAACATTCTTTCTCCATCAAATTCCAAACATATCGAATGTTCAAGCTACGAGAAGGAAATTCAAGGTCCAAGTGAAGATGACTACCCATTAGGGGTGTAATCTGGAAGTTCATCTTGGTAACAGATGAGACTTGAGATAATATCGAAAGTAGAATAAAATTCATAGTTATTACAGTCTAGAGCATAACTTTTATTAGAAAGTGCAAAAGCAGTTATCATGATTTATGGTTATCAGTTATACCGTGTCTAAGTTAGCAGAATCATAGTTATTCAGTACACCAATTTTCGGTTATGTAGTTATCATATTGTTAATTTCCAGTGTATCCAGATATTTGTGACTTGACTTGTGAGTATTCAGTAATGTCTATGGGTGCTAAAAGAAAGTGTAAGTGATGATGACTATAGTGAAACATTCGCATGTGTTGAGACCCAAGACTCGCCAAACGCATGATGTATTTATCATGTGATACTACCATTTTAAGGACAAGTTTCGACATGATAGTATATGTATGTTCTATACCTTACAGAATAAGTTTATTTAGATTTTTAGACCATGGAGCTACTAGTATGAGGATGATAGTTCAGATTTAATACCCTACAAGGTAACATGTTATGAAGTTAGCCGTAGAAGGCATAAACTGCCCACGATAGTTTTGAGCAGGAAATAGCCTAAGAGCAAACCACTTGTGATACTAGAATGTCTCGACTTTTTTCAGAGATATATATTTTGCCATATGACCATGTGCATGACTAAGAAGAGATTGTATACGACATGAGAACCCTGAGAAGACGATATTAAATTTCTGGGAATAGTTTTAAATTATTTAAGTTTATTCAGATCATAACCAGAGAGTATGACGTTAATAACTTACTACAAGAAGTAGATATTAGTATGAGAAGATAAGATGTGACAGTTCCTTCTAAGGTTATGTGTTTAAGTGTTTACCCCCAGATGTGTATAATATGATATGAGTTTAAAGTGTATAGAAAGTTCGGGGTTAGGTATTTTAATTTTTCATTTAAGACTGACGACATTTCCCCCTAAGTGTGATTCAAGTCTATAGTACAAAAAATAAATAGTATACGACCGCATAATAGGATCGGATGATGAGGGAAGCTAGAAATAATCTATGTTTCACTTTAGTATTCAGGACAGAACCAGGGAACATGATGCTAGCAGGAATTTAATAGAGAATAGTAAGTAAGTTTTGAGTAGATATAGTGAATTAGCAATTTCAGCAAAGCCAATAGAGGTAAGATTTGATTTCCTTAATCAGGTTGACACTAGTGAGTGAGTAGCAGTTTGAATACACCAAATGCATGTTAGAACCTAAAGAGTTTAGGATAAGTATGAAGTATAGTGGCAGTGGAAGAATAAAATCAGCTAGGCAATAAGAGAGAAAATTACAGAAGAATGATTTCTTAGAGTTATCAAAAATGGTCTCCATAAGACTAGCAGTGTGTGCGGAGTTAAGTTATTAAGACAGATTATGCCAGTAATTCGGTCCATGTAAGTAATTTAGTTCCCCATCCATGTAAGTAATTCAGTTTTTCCTAGTAAGGCAGATCGCTCAGAAGTGAGTCAAAAGATGAGCCATCAGTGGCATAAAGTGCAAAGAATTGCAGAAGATAAGGAAACTCGTTGGATCCCAATGAGAGAGAATGATTCCCAAATATAAGATCTTAACCTTTGGTCCAAGAGAGAGATACGTAAATTGTCAATAAGTGCAATCGAATATTAAAAACCCGAAGGGTTAGCATGAGATATAAAGAACCTCAGTTTAGTAATAAGGGCATAGTGAGATAGTCTACAAAGGTAGTACCATCGCATGAGACTCCATTTTTAGGGTGTTTGTCAAAGACTTAGCGCACAATAATAGTATGCGTATTTCAAGAAGCATCTCAGAAAGATACCAAGTATATGTAGTTTATCTCATGTTGAGGCAGACAAGAGAATCATGATAGTAGAAGTTCACTGTTTAGAAAATCTATGAGTGCAACTTTCAGATCCCGAAGATGGTAGAGTAGTTGTACGGAACAGAGCCAAATCTTCCTTAGTAGTTGAGTAAAAGAGGAAAATAGTTTCATAATCACTATGTATCACAGCTAAAGGAGGGGATTCATAGATATAAACTCTTGGCTTCCAAACAAGGGAGAGATGGTGGTACTCTAAGGTACGAAGAAATTTTTTTGTGTCCTGGTTGTAGATAAACGCAAAGAGAGGATTATGGCAGAGGCACAATTTTAGATATTCTACCTACCCAAGCTCTACAAAAATCTATCATGACCTTGAGTAAAGTTTATTGGTGGAATGCCATGAAAAACAATGTAGCCAATTTCGTGGCTAGGCTTCCAATTGGTAGCAAGCACAAGCCGATTCAGCAGAAGATTTCACCAAGTTATATCTATGTAGGAAAGTTCCAGGCTCCATGGAGCTCCAATATCCGTTAGATCAGATCGAGACATCAGGCAGAGCGGACTATTTAGACACTCGAAGACATGTTGAGCGCATGTGTCCTAAACTTTAAGTGGTGATTGAGATGATCATTTGCCTATAGTTGAGTTATTTCTAAATATAGATATCATGTTTGTATCAGGATGACACCATTTGAATCCTTGTATGGGTGAAGGTGTAGATCACCTATTAATTGGTATGAAGTTGGCAAAACAGAATTGCTAGAGCCAGACTTGGTCCATTAGGTTGTTGAGAAAGTTAAATTAATTCATGAGCATTTGAAAATGGATAAGAGTCGCGAGAGTCCTATGCGAATGTGCGACACAGAGATTCAGAGTTTAATATTAACTATTGGGTATTTCTAGATAGTTTTACCTATGAAATGAGCTACGTGATTTGAGAAGAAAGAGAAGTTAGTCCCAAATATATTAGACCATACAGGATCCTATGAGATATCATCAAGATTACAAGTTAACTACCTCAAGTATTCAGACCTAATGTCAGTTTAGTGTTCAGGTCCCATCTTCGCTCAGTATTCAGATCTCAGGTTGTAACATTCATCTTTTCGGCAATCACATATCATGTTATGATATTCATATTTACACGTATTCATACCTCATGTCAGTGTAGCACTCATGTATTCATGTCAGCCAGTCTTCATGTATTCATGTCCCACGTCATACTCCTCACGTCCATGTAGTCATGTCATATTCATACCTATATTCCAGTACTCATGTCATTCATGCCTACAAATTTTTTTCTAACTATCATGTATAGTATTCATGTATTCATTCAGCCCAATATCCATGTGTTCATGCCAGCTCAGTATTCATGTTAGTCACATCCATATTTCAGTTACCACGTTATATCATGTCATGCTTATCAAGATGCTCTGTGAGGCTTATGTTAATACTTTGGTTAGCTGATAGGTGTTTGAGAGATGTTGTGATAGTTCGATTTACAAATGAGTCCTGCCGAAAGTTTTGTAAAATTACAGAGTTAGTATTATTTTTAACCATTATTCATCAATCGAGGACAAATGTCTCATGTTTCACATTCATGTATTCAGTACCCATATTCCATGTCACCACATTTATGTTTCCATGTAATCATGTCGCTTAGCTCTCATATTCTATGTCATGTTTCTTCACCTTCATGTACTCATGCCATGTCAAGTTTTAGTCTTAACCATGACGCATCATTCGATGACGAATGATCCCAAGGGGGAGATATTGTAATACCTCGTACCTTCGGGATAAGGTTTGACCCATATGATGAGAACTTAATAGAATCAAGATGAGAAGTATAGGAAGTGTTTTGGAAACTAATCAATTTATAAGAAGAGTCTTTGGGCAAAGTATAGTTAGAAGCTACTCTACGGGTCATGTTTTCAAGTGAGTTTGCACAAGGCCCCACTTCAAGTGACTATTAGGAAAATTATATAAGGAATTTGGGAAACTTTTCTTAATGAAATTTGTATACCTTTGAAATACCTTTTCATCCACATATAGTGGAGCTCTGTTCTAGAAGTTATGGCCATTTTACTAAGAGAATGTTAGTACCATAAAAAACATGAAATTTTGGTTGTGTAAAATGTTCATAGGAGCTCTCTGAGCTCATCTCAAAGAAAGATAGGGCTGTGATTTGGACCTTGCTCAGCGAGGTGTAGGGTCCCAAAAATAAAAATTTCAGAATTTTGGCTAAGTACATTTGAACATGTCAGCTTGTTGAGTGAAGCTCAAAGCGAGAGAGGATCTCGCCATAGAGTTCGCTGAGCGAAGCCCATAGCGAGGTCACCCTTGTTTTGGAGCTTGCTCATCGAGACAGAGGTTCCAAAATGCCCATTCTTTAAATATAATACTTAGTCCGAAAAATCATTCACCAACTCGTTCAACCTCGTAAAAAACCCTCTCAAGAGTATTTTCTCTCATTTCAACCTCTCACAATAAAATAAGTTCACTCCTAACGATTCCTTAGTAATTCTAGAATTAAATTATGATTAGTAACATGATTCTCTAACTAAAACATAGGATTAACAATGAAATCCTTCGCAAGCGATTCAAGCTTGGGTTTAGAACATTCTTCGTCAGAAATTAACATAGTTCATTTGCTAGAAGAGATTACAAGTATATAGAGATTCTATCTACGTGTGGGAACATCATTGTTCTTCCCCCACCACAATTATCCATGAAACCATGAATTTTCATAATCTAGGGGTTTTACTCCAGTTCATGATGACCCTATATACATGTACAATTATATTCCATGATATATCTTGACTTCGTTGGTTATATTCATGATATGTTATTGTGATTGTCATGAACTTGTTTGTAATCCATGAATGCATGCTTTAAATTTCATGAGTTCCTAAATTACAAATTATGATCAATGTTACTCACTCCATGAAACTATACAGGCTTTTCATGATTTATACAAGTTATATGATATGTCTATTTCACATGCTAAATTATGATTTCAAACCATGCTTTACAAATTTCTTTCATGAAACTCATGGGCTTACAAATCACTATTTTCAAGTACATATTTTGGGAGTTGCATAGTTTATCGAGAAGGCTCAGATAGCTTGAAACTACGTATTCCACTGTACGATAAGGGTCGCTCTGTATAGGACGATACCTTCAGATTACAGATTGGATTCTTTCATGCGATGTTTATGTCTCATACCCCGGCAAGGTATGGGATTGCTCTGCTAGTCGGGCCAGGTACCAAACTCCACGTATCCACGTAGTGTTTCATGTTGTCGGTTATGCTACTGCTCTCCCCACAAATATACAATTACACAACTTTACAGATTTTACACATGTTTTATACTCATGCGAGATCATGCTCATGTTACAGTTGTAGTTTCATGTCCTATTATTTCATGTGCCTGCTTAATTCTTCAATTGGTTTACATACAGTACAATTCAAATGTACTAACTTTCCTTTGCCCGCGGCCTGCACTTCACGGTGCAGGTATTGAGTTTTAGGACAATGGGTCTGCTCGTTAGAATTTGCCTTAGTATCAGCTATTGGTGAGCCTCATTTCCTTCGAGGTGTTAGTTAGTTATTTTACATGTCATGCTTATTATTAAAGGTATGTTAGGGCCTTGTCATGGTAAACAGTTTTGCAGTCATCCTAATGTGTCAAAAGGTTTCAGAGACTAGACTACTTTAGCATGTCAGCATTATTTTGATACTTGTTATATTTTCAGATATTTCCACAATATATTTTTCATACTATATTTCAATATAAGTTACTATCATCATTATTTCATGCTTTCGATGTCCATGTTGATTTAGCAGCCCATATGGTTCGCTCGATCACATACAGTTAGACACCGAGTGTTGTGTTTTGCTCAGGTCATGATTAGGGGCATTACAAGAACAATGCATCTTCCATAACAAGTTTCGTCTCGTTAAGCAGAAATATGATAGCTCTTCAAGAGCCTTTAATCAGTTTCGAATTACCATAAATTATACTAACATTTGTTTTTTCCTAAGCAAGTGGGAAAAGTATCTCTCATCTTTGAATATGACTTGCATTGTTCGACTATCAATCACACAAATATCTACATGATTGATCATTAATCAAAATAAAATTTGAGAAATTTCCATATACTCTTCGAGGCTCTCAAAATACTTGCTTCAGATGGTAGAGTCTTGTGTTGATAATGTGTTATAAAATAAAGATTATAAAGTAAATACACCAAAGATAAATATAGAGAGAGACTGATATATTATTCAAATTTTGAACTGATGTACAAGTGAACTAAATTAGCTTTCTATTTATGGAGGAAAATAAGCAGCTGCAAGACTTTTTAGGAAGCTGCTACGAGGCTTTTCAGAAGCTACCTGCTTGAGCTACTTGCAAACTATCTGCTTGAGCTACTTGCAAGCTCCCTGCTTGATTGCAAGTCTGAGGAAACTGCTACAAAACTTTTCAAGACAACTGCTGACAAACTGCCTGCTTGAGCTATTTGTAAGTTATCTGCTTGAGTTACTTGCAAGTTGTCTGCTTGATTATAAGCTTATTCAAAAAATTATATATTTAAATGAACATCCATAATACATTGTATTTATGACTAATGCGGTATTATTTGATAAGGCAGCACTAGAGTTTCAGTTAAGGGTTCGAAAGAAGCTAGCAATTTTGACCAAAATTCTGTATTTGCATTAAAAAATTTACTTAATATGAATAAATAACTTATGCAAAATTTATTAGACAACATTTTCTAGATACCAAAACCCATAAACTCAAAATTTAAAAATTCGCTTCTACTATTTGATACGGCCAACCCAAAAGATATGAATTATACATGACTTATTTTTTCTTATTCACTCAACCTAACACCGCATAACTTCTACAATTTCTAATTCTTCTAATCAATTATTAGACTCTCTTTTCTCAATTTATGTGATGCAGCAAACTTTAAAAAAGAAAGACTGGATTTTAAAATTTATGATCTAAAATAAGTTATATAATATTAAGGATAAAAAGAAAAAATTTAAACTTAAATTATTTATAATAATTTACACCACATAAATTGAAATAAATTAAAAGGAAAATGTAACAGCTATTATTTTGGCAATCCTCTCAACCAAACGACACTGCGCTTTCATTTTGAGAGGCTATAATCCAAAAAAAAAAACAAAACTGGAAAATGAAGTTAATCTGATTGTGGAACAGACATGATATAATATCAAAACTCGTACACTATATTTTGTTGTACTAAACGGTCATATACAAATTAATACAAGTAGTATTTCTTAATTTATATAATCTTTTTCATTGTTGTGAAGTAATAAAAAAGTAAAGTTGAATGATTGACCAACTTCATTGGAAAACACCCTTTCCCTTTATAGCTCATCATGCACCACTTGTTCAACTATGGCAGAAACGTTATAATATTCACTAAATATATCTAACAGTGCAACAACAAATGGGTACTGGCAAGCAAAGATGGAAAATCTCCTTCCACAAATCTCCATTAAAGCACGACCCACCATTTCCTAAAGAATTCATGTGTCCAATTTCTGGGTCTCTCATGGCTGATCCAATAATTGTCTCGTCTGGACATACCTTCGAACGTCACTGTGTTAATGCTTGCAAATCCCTCTGTTTTACACCCATTTTACCTGATGGTTCTGTACCCAGTTTCTCCACTATCATCCCTAATCGCGCCCTTAAATCTACCATTTTCAACTGGTGCTCTTCTTCCCATATCGATCCTCCTCAACCCCTCGATTTCCTCTCTGCTCAAAATCTCGTCTGTACATTAATGGCTTCCCAAAACCCACAAAATAGTACCGTTAATTTTGATGTCATGAACCGGTTTATTGAGTCTGTAACACAGTTGAATCACATAACTACGGGTTCTGAAGAGTCTGTAACTTCTTTACCGCTACCCACTCGACCCTTTTGTTCCTCTTCATCATCATCATCCGAAATGGACTCTAATTCGTGTGAAGAAGATGAACTTATTGTCAAATTGAATAGCTCACAAGTGTTTGAACAAGAAGAAGCTGTCATTTCGCTTCGAAAGCTGACCCGAACCCGGGAAGAAACCCGTTTCCATCTCTGTACTCCTCGGTTACTGTCAGCTCTTCGTTCTATCATCACGTCCAGATATGCTTCAGTACAGGTAATAGCCTACTTGATTGTTAGTTACAAATATTCATTAATAAACAGAGTAATTGATGTTATTCAATTGAAAGAGCAAGATGCTATATTATATATACAAAATACAGTTGTTTCCAAATTAATGTATATTTGCAACTAACTATCAAGTATGCTATTAATAGGTGAATTCCGTAGCAGCGTTAGTGAACCTTTCGTTAGAGAATCGAAACAAGGTGAAGATTGTACGGTCTGGAATTGTTCCCCCTTTAATTGATGTGTTAAAGGGAGGATTCCCTGAATCACAGGAACATGCTTCAGGTGCACTTTTTAGTTTAGCATTGGATGATCAAAACAAGACGGCGATTGGGGTTTTGGGTGCATTGCCACCTCTTCTTCACTCGCTCCGTTCTGAGTACTCAGAACGGACGAGACATGATTCAGCTTTGGCACTGTACCATCTTTCGTTGGTTCAGAGTAACCGTGCTAAGTTGGTTAAACTTGGCGCAGTTCAGTCACTATTAGGGATGGTGAGAAGTACGGGTCCTATGACGTGTCGGATTCTGTTAATACTGTGTAACATGGCAGGTAATTTAGAGGGGAGAGGAGCTATGCTTGATGGGGGTGCAGTGGAATGTTTTGTGGGTATGTTGAGAAAGGGAGAGTTTGATGGAGAGTCGAATATTCGGGAGAGTTGTGTTACTGCATTATATGGATTAAGTCATGGTGGACTTAGGTTTAAAGGGTTGGCAAAGGAGGCTGCTGCAGAGGACTTGTTGATAACAATTGAGGAAACGGGAAGTGAGCGGGCAAAGGATAAGGTCAAGAGGATATTGGAGGTGTTGAGGGAGAAAGATGAAGAAGAGGAGGAAGTTGATTGGGAGGAGTTGCTTAATTCTGATGTAGATACAACGTCTGCATAGCTTTTTTTCCTTAATTGGGTGCTTTTTCTGGACATGAAATTGTAATTAGGCAAGCACATAGTGGGTTTTAGTTTTGCTTGTGGTGTCTTTTGAAACAATTTGTCGATTGACAAAGTAAATAACAGTTTCTTGATTGTTGAAAGTGTAAAGAAAAGTTTTTGAACAGTGTTATGGTTTTGGGAAAATGTTTGTAACATGAGCCTGTTGTCTTCTACTATTGTTTGGCCATCCTTGATCCCAATTACCAGATAATGTTCTTTATTTCTTGTGTGAATGAGGCTTATTCTGTATTACGTCTCTCTTCTTTGGTAGCTGTGCTTGATGTTGATGAGTTGATCAGCTATCTCTGGTCGTGAAAAGTTAGAACATACAGTGCTCTTTTCTCTATGTTAGTTTCGTGAAAGGTCTGTTATAGTACATATTTACTGCTAACTGGAGGCAAAATGAACTAACTTTTGCGAATGTTAGCTTCAATCATCCTGGTGGTTCAACAATAAAAGAAAGAAAAGCAAAGCATTCCTACTATTTGAATACTTCCAAAGGAGGATTTCCTCTTTAAGCAGAGCTGATTTCTTGGTGGTGGTTACTGGAATTTTGAAGCCACCCGGAGATGCTGACTTTTGGTACTTCTATGCAGGCTTGGTTTTTATGGACATGATCTTAAGCTTTATTAGGAATAGAGTACTCTAGCATTTTGTACTTCTCTCCAGAGCTTACTGCAACTTTTGTGATACTTCTTAAAATCTGTTTTGCCTCTTCCAGCCCCACCTCCCCCAACCCCCCACCCCCCGGCTGTGAATGCAGATTAATAATGGTGCTGAATGTTTGCAGAGTATGCCAATTGGAAAAGATAAGTCTATATAATGCAGCATTAGATCTAATAATTCTACTTGGAGTCACAAATAACTGGTACTTTTTAATCTTTCCGTTTACGTATTATGTTTGTTCTTTTATGGTAATTGGGATTTGGGCGTTATTGATGACCAGACACTGCCACTCATCCTATATGTCTGCAAGTGATATATGTATCGGAGCGGAGTTAGTATGTCTTTCCACTTTTGTGTATACATTTGTGAGATCAAAAGCCATGGAGACAAACACAATCTGAGCATCCATAATTCCGAAATGGCCAAGGCAAATGCCAATAATGGAATTTGCACAAAATTAGAGATTTAGTGATTCCGCTCATTCATTGGCACCTTAAATTTTAAAAGTATCACATAAATTGTAACTAGGAGAGTACTGAGTTGAAAATATAGTCAGAATGTAATCACATGAATGATCTTAAGCAAATGAAACAAGAATCCTTACACATCATATAAATTTTTGTATGCATGTCTATAGTAGTAAGCATAAATACATCAACAACTTGACATGGCATCCAGTACGAAGAAGATCGGATGCAGGATAAATTTCTATTAAGGACACGAATACTGCAAGATTAACATGAGAATCGTTCCCTTCCATAACTAAAAACACCCACACCCACACGCACAGACACAAAATATAAAATTATAAGATACTCTGAAAGATATTTGGGCTTAACCTCAAACAGCTGGAGAAAACTTGGCATCTACAGACGAATATAGACAGGTTTTCTGGATCTGTTTGGACGTCTAATTATCAAAATATATTTAGCAAATTATTTCTGGCACTAGTCAACTACTACTAATCACAGATGCAAAGTCATGCAACAGCTCCCTGTATGAACCATCTAGCTTCCTTTTAAGTTTTCATGGGCACTTAGGCTTGCCTCCGTGAGTGGTCATATTAGCATAGCATTTGCCACATTTCTCTCGCCGCGGCCATCTGGTTCACCGGTACTACCAAAAAGTCTCATGCTTACCATTGTCCTGGTGGAACGCATTTGCATCTTAAACAGCAAGTAGTGCATGCATGCTCTTAGGCATACATTCTTCCTTGAATGCAATTTGTATTTCACCTCGCATAGGGGAAAGCACTCTGCACATACCAAATATATAGAAAACTTGTTACCTAAGGGCATCCTCAGATAGTAAATATACTATTTGAAGATTAAATAAAGGGTTTAAGTTACGTACAGGGACAGTGTTTGAATCTTTTATACTATTAGTATAATTTAACTTGTGATAGTAGATTACTTGTCATCTCATGTTACCAATAAATGCTTATTATATAGATTTATAAGTGACCTGATTGTGACTTCTATGAAGTTATTTTCGTTGCTACAGTGGATAAAAGTCATTGTTTTAGACGAAAGAAGAGTTTGACTCTATGCTTTATTTCTATCCTAGTTGATACATATATTTGTCTCATCCCCAATCTTGAAATTTACCATAAGTTGATTCATAATCTGTCCATCAACCTTTTCGATTAAAACAGTAATCTTGCTCAATAAAGTCGGTTTGTTAGGGTAAACTTGTATCATAGGTAACCGTACAAGCATCTTTTGATTCATACTGTTCAAAAAATTTCGAATCCATGTACTTCTTTCTTCTTTCTTCTTTTTAATTTCATTCTTTTTTATTTGAAGTAGTGTGATTATGTTACTATTGCCCGATTTCATTGCACAAGACTGTTCAATAGTTTTTTATTCTAAAATAGAATGAAAGTCAAATTTGTCTAAATGCTAAATATAAGAAAGCATGGGATAAAATACAGGGAAAAAAAGAAGCTAAAACTTAAAACTCTTATACAGGTGTATTATACCTGTTGTGGTCTTTGGTGGTGAAACAGGGGGAGTAGGGACTGGTGGTTTCGTGGCTGGTGGTGGTGGTGGTAACTTGACTGCCGGAGGTGGGGATGGTAACTTAACTGGCGGTGGAGGAGAGGAGGGGTCACCGGGGTGGGTGGGTGAGTGGTTGGTGGCGTGTGGACCGGAGGGGTTGGAGAGGATCCATTGACTGGTGGTGGGGGGATTGATATCTTACCATGTGGACAAGCACCGGGAGCAGTGTTGCTATCCTCCTGCAAAAAATAAAAAAATAAAAATATAAGTTCAATGAGTTAACATACTTAGGTGAACTATGCTTTATTCTAGGGTACAAATGAAAGAATCTATAAGTCGTTTACACTTCATAAAAGTTGTTTATCATCAGAATGCTACAGTATAAAACTTCATATCATTAGGAACGAACTTCTTTCATGGTGAATGCAAATGCTCATTATGCTAGCATGTATAATGGAAAATGTACTATTTAACTTAAGATCTAAGCATACTAAACTAGGTAAGTATCTGTTGTAGTTCAAAAACGAAGTGGTGAAAAGACATACGGTAGAAGCGATGAGAAGGAAAAAGGCAAAGAGAAGCGGCATAGACTTGAAAGACATTGCTGGACAACAAGAATAGGAGTAGCTGAACTAACAAGTTAGTTGATGAAAGATTGATGACAATAAGAATAGATATATATAGAACGTCAAGCATACACAAGGAGAAGCTAGCCAGTGACGGATCCAACTATGAATTTGCGGGTCGATAGGATTATGAATCAAGTGCTTTACGTATTGTTTGGATAGACTTGTATCGTTTGTTGTGGTTTAATAATATTTTTATTGTTTGATTTGACTGTATAATACATTTAAGTTTACTAAAATACATTTATCCCTTAATTACAAATTAGTTTATATATGTTAACAAAATTAAGGTTAAGAATAAAATAGGAACTTCAAAGATAAGTAGGTGGTGTGTGGGGTGGGTGGAGTAGGGGGTGGGGTTTGGGTGTGATGTAGGGGGTGGGTGGGGGTGGGTTTGGGGTTTGTGATGGTGGGGGTGGGCGGGTGGAGTGAGGGGTGGGTGCGATGGAGGGGTGGGTGGGGTGAGGTATAATGAGTAAATGAAATACGAAACCAAGCAAAAATCACCAAATTCGTAGTTTAAAAATTGGATTTTTTCATGATTATATAACCACGAGATTACAACGGGTTTACAACACCATACAATATAATTTTAAGAACAATAGAAACAAACATGGTTTCATAGAAGACAACAATAATGAACCACGGGAAACAACCATCCAAACAAGGGGTTAGGTTGAATTCAAAGACGGATTCAAAATTTAAATTTGATGATTTCTACCCTAACTCCCTAACGTTCTATCATCAAATTCACATCATTTTTAAAATTATGAGTTCAAATTTTTAATTGGTTGAATTTTTGGATTATGCTTCCACCTCTAGTGCAAACATATATTCTTTATATAGGTTGAATATATTAATAGCCTCTTAAATTTGTCAGTAAATTATTTAGATACTCGAATTATAACTTGTTCTAATTGTGCACTTGAACATATGATAAAATATTTCTATTAAACGCTTTCGGCTTATATTTTTTAAAAGTTTCTGTGCGTGTTCACAAGCATCCCGTACATAGATAATTTAATCACATAAATATGTCAGCTCCTTTATTTATATATATCAATATTAATTGGAACATGCATGAGACTTTACTACTTATTGAGGTTAATATGTATAATTAATAGCGAATATATTTATATATATTCTCCGTATATTCTGTAATTAATACTTTAGTGTAATTATGTAAAGTAGAGATTCTCATTCAATTAGGATTAATATTGTATACACTATATATATTGTATTAATGAGAAGACTCCACTCAAGGAGATTTACACTATTCTACATGGTATCAAGAGCCAAACCCTAAACACCTCTCTTTCTATTCTTTCTTGCTTGCTCCCCCCCCCCCCCCCCCCCCCCCCCCGCCTCCCTCTACCAGCAGCGGCAACCCTACCCCCAAAACCCTAAATTTTTTCTCTCCTCTTGACCACCGAAAACAACCCACTAATGGCTTCTCTCAATTCTCCCGCGGGGTCCTCCTCCACCCCCGTCGTCACATAAAACCCCCCACCCTCCTCCTCTCCTATCTCCTTCCATCCGGCGTTCGCCGTAACCAATATCAAGAACTTTGTCCCTTTGATTCTTCATCAAGAGGATGGACAATATGCATCATGGGTTGAACTATTTCACATTCATGCATGTTCATACAACTTGCTTGATCATATTGACAACACATACCCCCGCCCTATCGACGTCGACAACACAACGTGGCGCCGGCTAGACGCAATCGTCAAGCAATGGATTTATTGCACCATATTCAAGGATTTGCTTCATACTATTATGAAAACATGTGCTTCAGCTCGCGAGCTATGGACAAGGTTGGAGGAAATTTTTCAGGACAACAAACATACACGTGTCATGTATCTTGAGGAAAAACTCAATAACACACGTCTTGAAAACTTTGCGAACATGTCCGACTATTGCAAATAATTAAAATTACTTGCCGATCAATTATCCAATGTGGGCACTCCGATTTTGGACACTAAGATGGTCTTGAAACTAATTAATGGTTTGCCGAAGGGTGAATACGACACACTCGCGACGATGATACAACAGGTCGGTCCCCTACCCAGCTTCAACAAGGCCCGAACACAATTGCTCTTTGAAGAAACTAGACGTGCCAAACAAGATGAACAAAATCAAAAGGCTTTTGTGGTTGATGCACCGGCGACCACCGCACCCGCCGGCCACACCGACAACCAACAGTCGCGGAGCAGCCGCGGTGGCGGCAGAGGATGAGGTCGCAGTGGCGGACGCGGAGGTAGAGGAAAAGGCTGAGAGGGAAGGCCTAATTCGGTCGGCCAACCACATCAACAAGCTCGGTACCCACTCTATTGGGCTGGCCCACTGCCTTGGCAATTTTAAGGGAATTGGGTCTCACCCCCCTGCCCTTACCCGATTGCCTCGGCCCAGTGACAGCAGCCCAGCGTGCTGGAACCTCCTCTTAGTACACGCCCGATGGGCCTCTCTCAACTGGATCATCACGGAAGCCTAATAGTCCACTGCCCAATTCGGAATTCTCATGCCAACGGAATTGTCCTAGGCTTACATCACCATAAATTTACAGCAGCCCGATGATGCTTGGTACATGGACACGGGTGCGACACCCCACCTCACTCGTAACTCTGGTAATCTTTCACACCTATTTAATTTACGCAATTCTCAATTTATTTTGGTCGGAAATGACAATCGCATTCCAATTCAAGGGTATGGCACCACCCATACACCAAAACCTCACCCTCTTTTTTCCCTCCGCAACGTACTATATGCTCATAACATCATTAAAAACTTAATCTCTGTTAGGAAATTTGCTATAGATAATTCTCTATCTCTTGAGTTTGACCCATTTGGTTTTTCTGTGAAGGACCTATGTACGGGGACACCTCTTACGAGATGGAATAGTGTGGGGGACCTCTATCCTTTCTCATCCACTTTCGCTGCCAGTATCAACCCACATACATCCCTTGCTGTGATCTCTCCATCCACGTGGCACAACAGACTTGGACACCCGGGAGCTCCAGTTTTTAACTTTCTTAGAAGTCAAAATTTAATTACATGTAATAAGGGGAAACTTGCCCCAATTCGTTATTCTTGTCCTTTAGGAAAACATGTTAGACTTCCGTTCATGTCATCTGTAAGTGCTATTTTTTCTCCCTTTGACATTATTAATGCGGATTTATGGACATCTCCCATCGCTAGCAAACTCGGTCATAAATATATTATTTGGTTTTGTTAGATGATTTCTCTCATTTTCTTTGGCTCTATCCGCTCAAATTTAAGTCTCAAGTTTACTCCATGTTTCTTGAATTTTGCACATATATTAAAACTCAGTTTGAAAAGGACATCAAATCATTCCAATATGACAATGGTCGTGAGTTTAATAATTCCCCATTTCATAATTTTTGTGCGGATAATGGCATGGTGTTTCGATTCTCGTGCCCCCATACCACTCCCAAAAATGGTAAAGCCGAAATAATCCTACGTACCATTAACAATATGATTTGTACAATGCTCTTTCATGCTTCTCTTCCACCCACTTTTGGGTATATGCATTAAAATTGGTAGAATACATACTTAATATATATTACCTACCAGTACCCTCCATAATAGAACCCCTACAGAAATTCTATTCCGTCAAATCCCCACATATGGTACATACGCACTTTCAGTTGTCTATGCTACCCGAATCTCGCCTCCACGACTCCTCACAAGTTAGCACCTAGGACCACTCCTTGCTTTTTCTTGAGATTCCCACCAAATCACATGAGAATGTTGTGTTGCGTGATTGAGGGTGTTATTATGATGTTAAAGTACTGAATTTAAGATGGTGTTGAGGTTGTAATTATGATTATTGGTATGGAGTTTGAAGGGATATTAAGATAAGGAAGAGGTGTTGTTAAACTAGTTGCATAACGAGCTTATAAATACTTTGAGCTTAAGTTGTTAACTTTAGTATTGCCATTATTCATTGTAAATTATCGTATAGAGAAGGTTGAGTCTGGTATCACTCGATAAAGCATCGGTGTTGTGGTATTTTACAGATATCTTTTTTCTTCTTTTGGCATGAATTCAACGGAAATGAAACATAAATGAATGTCCCACCAAAATGACTTTACTCTTGAACGTTAGAAATGTTCTTGTTCTTTATTCTATGGGAATGTTCTGAAATATTGCTTTTCCCTTGTTGGGAGTACTTTCATATCATAAGCGTTACTCTTCATTGTATTGTATTCTTCATTGTGTTAATGAAATGTATGATGGCATGTTAGCTTCATAATGATAGTCGGAGGTGTAACAACCTTATGTCACTCCGACAAGTTCAGAATGTTCTATCATTTCTCTCATGCATGTATATACATGTATATGATATGATTTCACACCCCGAGCTATAATCGGCAGGTACGGCACCTAGTGTGATACATATATATACATATATATACATATGGCCACCACTGATAAGTTGGATACGAGATGATGATGATAATGTTAGCCCCAAAGAGCTATCACGCCCCAGCTCTGGAGAGACGAGAATGGCACCCGATGCCTTACTTGACCGAGCGTACCAACTGTAACTCGGACCTCTGGATGCAATCAAGCATACTTAAGCTCATAAGGCCAAGCTGAAACTCAAACAATACCAATGTAGGCCGACAAGGCCTTACTCAGGATAAATTGTAAATAATGACTATCTCAACTGCAATGAAAATAACTCCAAAACTCCAAAACATATATACATAAACGGGTTGCGGATGCCACTATGAGTGTTGTCATGATACAACCCAAAAGACATACAAGGACCGGCAAGGCCTCAAAACTGACAACTATACAATAGCAAAACATGTCTACAAGCCTCTAAAGATAACAATCATACTATGGTCGGGACAGGACCCCGACCTACCCATACTGTCTGTACAATAAAATACCAAACTTGCCAACTTCGAATGAAATGAGGCTTACCAACAAGCTGATGCTCGACACGTCTACTATGGGGGTCTATATCTCTGACCATCATAACCTACAAGCATCAAATTCAGTACCCCAGACAAAGGGACGTCAGTACAAAATCATGTACTGAGCATGTAAGGCAACTGAATAACTGAAAGCTGAAACTAAACTGAATATGTAACAACTGAAAGTACTGAGAGTCAATGGTAATCTGAGTATGTACTTACATGCTCCTGTCTCAAGTCACACACCAATGTAATTTATTACATACATAGCTATCCGAAAACATATAAGGCTCAGTAAGTGTGTGACTACCTGGCCACGTGGGCTCAGTAAGTGGCTACTCGGTCATGTGCGGCTCGGAAATGCAGATATGTTATATAATTGTAACCATATGAATGTACTTTATGTGCGAGTCGGTAATGAAGATATGTTGTATAACTATCACCATATGAATGTACTCTTTTCTTTCTCACTTTTGAGGAATAACTATGAACTGGAATGTACTCCCGACAAGGGACAATCACAATACAACTCTAAAGGAAAAGACTTAAATAGAATGAAATGCTTATCATTGAAAACTCTTCTTTAAAATGCCTCTTTCTGAAAAGTAGTTTTGGAACTAAGGTCATGCCAAAAGAGAGAATGAATAGCCTTTACATACCTTATAATAATCTGTCCAATAACCACATTGAACTCAATTCATCTCACCTTAATCTACAACAACGATAATGATGTTATCATTAAGCTACGAAAGATACAATTATCATACAACGTATGATAAGATTATTCTATATCGAAATGATCAGTATCTCCCCTGTTCTTCTTACATTTCTCAAGCCCTCATTAGGCATAGATAACAACTACAAGGCAGCCAATAACTCAAACAACAATACACGAGCGACAAGCTCAATTTACAATATCAAACAACGTTTCTCCAACTTCTCCCTTCTTCCAAATTATGGAACTTTATCAATAATACATAAACATATATATAAACATTTACAACCCTTTTCTTATAGCAAAACGATCACCAAAACCATCCCCAACACATTATACAACACAAACAACACTTCAACTACCTCATCTAGTCATTTAACTTGTAACTTACCTCTTCCAAGCATAATCAAATCATCAACCTAACTCATATAGTTGATGTTTATACTTACAGCATCTAAAAAAGTATATCCAAATATTCTCCAGCCTTATACCTATCACAAGAAAAACACTAAATAGTCCAACACAACTCAACTACATCACAAACAACGTTCAAATGTTATCTTGTAACTTACTCCTCCTTACAACAAATCTAAAGCTTATATACAAGAAATAGTATAAGAGGGGAAATCTTACCTTAGATAACAAGAAAAACCTTCAACAAGTACTTCCTTTAACTTAGAACAACCCTCAATATGACAATAACATAATAGAAGCACCTTCCTCAAGTCTCACAAGACTTTTGATATTGGATTTGGATACTTTAGCTTTGGATTTACTTTTGAACCATGGGAGGACACTTAGAAAGAGTTTAAGAGGTGTTAAGGGACTGGTCTGGTCAAAAATGGATTAAAACAAGCCTTGCACCGCTTAAATAAGTAATTAGAAAATTCCATCACCTAAGTGGGTCACAAGGGAGATGCTTTGCAGCATATTCTTAAAACGTAAATAACATTTTGTACAGAATTCCGATTGTCAAACGGTTTGTTGTGTTGGAAAGTAGGCTCACTAAACTTGAATTTAGATAGGGCACCCCATAACACCTTATACATTAGGAGATATACCCCTATAAATTTGGACCAAAATCTTGTCCAGAATTCTACCTACCTTTCCCCCGAGTTTCAATAAACTTAATTTCTTCAATTTGTTTAGCCATGTGTTCTTTTGAGAGATACTTAAAACTTGTTTTAAAACCTTATCTTAACCTTGTAGAGGTATCTTAACCTCTCCGAGTCATGTTCACCTTAACTTATTTATAATTTCAAAGATGATCTCATTCCGAGCTTACATCAACTAACTCACGATTCAACTTAGCGTGCGAAATTATAAAATGTAACAAGAGCATTTTATACGATATGATATGGCCCCACAGAGCAGCTTGACAGGTGTGTGTGTGTGTGTGTATATATATATATATATATATTAGTATAAGCATGCATGCATGTCATACACCCTCAGTAGCAATTCAGAGCTCCATGTTGACCTTATCGTATCTCACTTGCTTTTATGTTTCCGTTTATACTTTAATGCCTTACACCAGTATATTATTTTGTACTGACATCTCTTTGTCGGGGGCGCTGTATTTCATACCTGAAGGTCCAGATAGACAGGCTGACAGATCTCCCCAGTAGGCTACTTAGTTCAGCGATGGTGTTAGTGCACTCCATTTGTCCCAGGGTTGCCATTTTGTGTCGGTATGACTTTTTATATATGTTATGGGTATGGAGGGGACATGTCCCTATATATATATACATATATATGTCTTGTTGAGATTGCCAGTTGTGTATAGTTCTTTATTTTCATTCAAATTATTCCATGGCAGCCTTGTCAGCTCGGACCTTCTGTATGTTCAGGTTATGGTTTTAGAAGTAGTACGCTCGGGCCAATAAGGCATCGGGTGCTGACCATACCCCCTAAGGTTGGGGTGTGACAAATACGATAGGAAAACGCTCACATGGAAGGAACAATTGTATATAAATAGAAGACTCACAATGTTACATTCTTGGAACCACATATAGGAAGAAAATCATATGAAAAGACGTCATGCCGAGAAGACAAATACAATATGAACATATTCACTTACTGTTCTATAATTCTCCTTAAGTCGGGAACCTATAACCTATCAACAGTCGCCTAAAGCTATCAATATAATTCATCTTAAATAGGACCTATAATTCATCAATGATCATCTGAAAGCTATTGATACAATTCATCTTACGTAACCACTATAATCCATTAACGATCTCCTGATAGTCTTTAATATGATTATCATGAACATGAACTACAACTATCAATGAACACTTGAAATCTACCAATATCATTCATCTTACGGAACAATTTGTAGCTCTTAAACAATATCTTGGAAACCATCGATATTATTTCCTTAAGTAATTTATTTATAACTCTTTAACAATACTTTTGAAACTCAATCCTATCACTCGAATGATCTTATTCTCATTAAAATTGTCGAACGACTATTTTGATATGATTCATCTTAGTGAAGTAGTATAACCCCAATGACAGTAATTCTTGGAAGCTTGATCCTAAGAATAGAACAACCACGTGAAGTACCACCTAATAATTGAGCACATGATGTATCTCATATTCAACTTATGGAACCTATGACATGGAATTGATATGCTTTCACAAACTCTATACTTCATAGCTCATATAGAGAAACAATTAACGAAAGTTGTGTCATAGAGGCAAAAGACGAAATAGCCTTACATACCTCGATTAAATCCTTCAGATGACTACGATGACTCAATCCTCCTAATAGACGCCAAACCTATTTAAGACGAGATAATATCAACATAAACAATCCCAATTGATACTACAACTATACTAACAATGTCATTAAGAAATCAAAGAGAGACGATCTCCCGAGGTTATATACAATATTGTACTCCACACCCGGCCTTTTTTTAAAGACAAACAAGCTCTACATGAGCTGCCGAACCCCTACCAATATCCATATGATAAGACGACAACCCTTAATCTACTTATACAACTATTAAAACTTAAACTCACGGCCTCTGATCATCATCCCATGAGTTCTTTACCAAAAACATACCTTAGATGCTCATACGAGCTCGTAGAAGGTTGTAGATGATAAATCACACTTGGGTCGCATTCATGAAAGCCTCCCGATATCTTACTTCACCATAAATTAATCCCCGACTTACTACATTCTGGAGAAAACCGAGGTTAGAATCATAGATTTATGGAAGAGATCAGCAAGTTGAAGTTGGAAGAACTCGCCTTGAAGAGCTTGATGTTAGAGATGAAGTTAAGAGCATTTGGAGAGTGATTCCTGCCCAAATATCGACCCATGAACTTGTGAAATGTTTTCCCAACATTATATACATCTATAATTACTTCCCACGCCTCATCATAGCTCACGGTGTGAGATCCAACGCGAAAAACATGGTCGTTGTGGAGCTCGCATCATGAGGTCCTTTCTAGCCCGGACAGTACATCATAGAATGCTCATAACTATTTACTCTGACATTATATTGATGAGCGGTTTACAGCGTTGGAAACTAGGCTCATCGGCTTTGATATTATAATTGGATCACCCCTAATTCAAAATACACAGGGAGAAAAGATAAGAAGAAAATGACCTAAATATAAAGGAACTCATGAACGCTAACTTGCGATGACCTTTATCGACATTCAAATTACAACTTATTTGACTTCAAAACTTAATGTACGACTATTATATGATTCAAATACCTTACGACACGGCCTTCATAAAATGTCAAGAACTTGTAATCTTAACCTAAGAAGTAAGTGTTATTACATTAACCCTCCTCTAGGATCATCCATCCTTGAATGAGAAGTGTAACTCAAGGAAAAGTTAAACTATGGTGACACATGACCTGTACATCTAGAGAACATCTTATTTGATAGGAACTCCATGTTGACTTATCGCTTTAGATACAAATGTATGAAGTAGAAGGATGTCTTAAAGCATAACTCTATCGCACGATCTATAGTATGAAAGCAGAGTAACTTTAACGACCCGTTTGGTTGTTTTTACCTTGAGACCTCTATTTGACTATTTTATTATTCTCATAGACTCTGTGTAGGGTTTGTAATACGTGGAGATGTGTGAAACAGATCCCGAGGTCCATTTACATGAATTTCGGATGAAAACCCAAAACTAGAAACTTAGAGTTGGATAGCTTGACTCAAAGTTGACTTTTGACTAAATAGGTTTGTTTTCGGATGCCATCGCTTTTGGTATCTCCAGAGTGTCATTTATGACTTAGTCGAGTCATTGGTTCACTTCTTGAGACAAGTAAATGTATTTTGTGGTGCTATTTGTGAAATTTGGATATTTGGTTTTCCCACATGATTCTATAAAAAAGTATGTCTTAGCTTGATCAGATGAGAAATTTGAGGGTACGAGTGAGTTTGTAGCACTGTTTACCTTAAAAGAGCATGTCTGGTGTTTGTCCGAGAGGTCTCAAGAGTGTTTCGGGTGTAGATGCTTAGACGCTAATACAAGTTCGTAAAAGGTCGTAGATGATGAATCACATTTGAGTCACATTCATGAAAGACTCCCGACACCTTACTTCACCATAAAGTAATTCCCGACTTAATACGATCCGGAGAAACCTGAGGTTAGAATCATAGATTCATGGAAAAGATCATTAACTTGAAGTTGGAAGAACATACCTTGAAGATCTTCATATTAGAGATGAAGTTGAGAGCATTTGGAGAGAGATTCCTGCCCAAACATTGATCCCTAAACTTGTGAAATGATTTCCCAATGATATATAAATACATAAGGACTTTCCACCACCTCACCATACCTCGCGGCGCGAGGTCCATTGAGAAAATATGGCCGCTATGTAGCTCGCGTTTCGAGGTCCTTTTCGACTCAGATAATACTTCGTAGAATGCTCATAACCTTTTACTCCGCCGTCGTATCAACGTGCGGTTTGTGGAATTGGAAAGTAGACACATATACTTTAGCTTTGATAATAGGTCACCCCTAATTCTTAATACACATGGATAAAAGATTCGATGAAAATGACCAAAATAGAGAGAACCCATGTATTACGGTTCACTTTTACGCGGGTGCAAAAACTACTATCATAACTTGACTTCATGTTTTCGTTTGAAACAGAGTTGCCACTTAATTAATTATAAAAATTAGAAAACCAATTTTTGTTAAAGGTTTGCTAGTAGGAAATACCTTTGAAAATAGTATCAGAGTTCGGCTAAGAGTTCTGGCGATTCCCCGAGGAAGGTGTTAGGCACCTCGGAAGGAATTCGCACAATGCGGTTTACCTACGAATTCTAATATTGTGGCTAAAAATATGTATTTGATTAAAAAGATGTTTTTAAAAGATATGTATAAAGAAATAGAGCTTCATGGCATTTGGAAAGAAAATTTGTGAATAATCCCTTTGATTTAGGTAAAAAGTTTTGAACTTGTTTAAAGATCTAAGTGGACCTTAATTACTTTTCTAGACCAAGATACATCCAAAATCTCTTTTGAATAAAGTCCCACTTTATTTGGTCCAAAATAATGTAAGTACTTATTTCTTTAGAGTTAGTTCAAAAAAATGACTTGGTATATTTTGTTTTAATACTGCAGCCATGGTTTTGGTAATTTCTTAAGCGAAGACTTGTGTTTTTATTTGAAACGTTCAAATGAAAAATATACCTTTAAAGCTTTTTAGAGAGAAGTATAATTTTTATTTTTTTGCTTGATTAATTAAAAGAAACCAAATTCTAATGGGCTGATCGAACCCCTTCCCTTTATTCTGGTAACAGTTTATGTGGGCTAGACCCAAAGTGATTCTATTTCAAGTGGGTTGTTCTTTGTTTCAAGTGGGCCGAAGCCCAGAAAGCTGTTTCTGGCCTATTAAGTTCGAAATACTTCTTCGAAAATATTTGGACAAAACCTGTTTTAGTATTTTCAAATCATACACCATTTCTAAATTAGTTAACACTAAGTTGAAAGGCGGAACAATTTAAAAGAGATTAATTACATCTTATTCTTATCTTTTATATCGGGTCTTTGATTTATAAAACGGGTTCCTATTCGTTCTATCGATATTCGCATCAAGATTCCAACTATAGCTTTAAAGGGTTCCAATAAACACATCGGTGTGTCTTTACATGTACAAATAAATAAAGCAGAACGGGCTGATTGCTTGTTCTTCAATGGTGCAGGCCCACCTTCTCTCTTTTGTTCGTCTGTACGAGAGATGGGCCCAGATCCTTGGACTCTCGATCTAAGAGGATATTGGGCTTTAGGCCAACAGGAATGGCCGAAGAGACTACCAGACCCAGCCGAACAATTGATGCAAAGATAAAGGGGAAAAGGAGAGTGGGAGTTAGAATGCATCCACACTATCAATTAATTATTAAAGAAATTATTCATCATATGAATCCATTTAATCAATTCTAAGCATGTTAGAAATGCACATACAAGAACATAGGTAGCATATTCAAATCGGTAACTAATTAAGCCCACAAAGTAAAAAAAAACAGAAAGTGCAAGAAGGCCCATTTTGGCCAAAAGCAAGATGATTGAAGGCAAATAAACTAAACAGGCCACTCTCCGGAAAGTTCAGAGAAGACCAACACAAACAGGCCTAAGACCATAGTAAATTATCATTACAGCTTTTGATATTACAGTGTATGCATGACATACATCAGTACACACTTGAAGGTGTATAACAATGTTTATTGGATGTATATACGATATATTTAGGCATGTTACTTAAGAATATAAGAAAAGAAGAGTAATTAGATGATATACACATGATATATTTCCTAAGACCTACTTCCTATATCTCAAGTATATACTGATATACTATGATATACACCTTGTATATTTTGGAATATACAGATCATGTGTATGCCATGTATGCTCAGTAGTATACCTGGGTTTTATGGGATGAACACTTTACATTAAGGACATCAAACAACACATGCACTCAAAATCACAAACAAAGTTGGATCAAACAAGTAGGGACATGCTTATTGGATAAAAGACTCAAACAATCAGCTTCACACCTGTAACGATCCATCCGGTCATTTTTAGCCTGAGACCTCTATTTGATTATTTTACACTTTTCGTAGACTCTATGTGGGTTTGTGATAAGCGGAGATGGGTGGGTGGCACGGATCCCGATGTCCATTTTCATGAATTTCGGATGAAAATCTAAAACTAGAACTTTAGAGTTGGATAGTTTGACTCAAGGTTGACTTTTGAGTAGATGGGTTTATTTCGGAGTTTTGTGGCTTCCGGTAGCTCCGGATTGTCATTTATGACTTAGTCGAGTCATTAGTTCGCTTCCCGAGACAATCGGATGTACTTTGTGATGCTATTTGTGAAATTTAGATATCTAATTTTCCCGAACGATTTTTTAGAAAAATATGTCTTAGCTCGATCAGATGAGAAATCTAAGAGTACGAGTGAGTTCGTAGCACTGTTTACCTTAGACAAGCATGTCTAGTTTGTGTCTGGGGGACTCGGAAGTGTTTCGGATGTTTGATGGGAGTTTGGCTCGTAGAAGCAAGGATGGGGAAGTTGTGGAGTTTCTGCCCTGGTGGAGGATTTACACGCATGGGCAAGATTGCCTCTAGGGTATGGAGTTCGCCATAGCGCTGGGGTGTGATGTCAATTGACTATGCCCCAGCAAGGTATATGTTCGCGATAGTGGGTCCGCTTAAGCGGTGTCGATTCTGTTGGGGTGGAATCACTTGTTCAGGTGTCCTATTTAATTTCCTATGTCAGATTCTTTTCCCAAAATAGCATATCTCGAACCTAGAGCCGCAAGGGAGATTATTCTGAAGTTTAACAGTGAAATTCATCCTAAAGGTAAAGATTTCCTTCCATTGTGATTTCATTTTAAGTTTCTAAATCCTTTAATGGTGATATAATATGTTTATAAGTTGGGAAAGATGAGTTGCAAGTTCTTATGAGATTAAAAGAATTAAATCATGGATTTTAAAGGGTGTTGATGGATTAAATGACTTGATTATTATGAATTAGTGATTGATAGTACAAGATTATCATGTTGTAGAGTTTAATTTGAATATAGAAACATATTCCAATTGGGGGGAAATTCTAGGGTTTTCAAATTGTGACTTTTTGTATATTGTTCAATTGAAAGCTCAAATGCATATAGTTCCTAATTAACTTAAGGATATGATTACCTAGTACGTGATCTTGATATTTGAGTAATAAAGTTTGAGTGATCGTGATGTGGGCCCGGGGTTGGTATTTAAAATCTTGCTTGTTAAGGATTATGACCTTGTATATTTTGTAAGCTCTTCATTAATGAATAGTATATGCATGATTAGACTTTGATTATCATGAGGCACATCGGAAGGGAAAGGCGATCACCGAGGCTTGATTGGTTAGCGCTCTTGTTCGGCCTAGAGGTAGGCTACGATTTACTTTCACAAGAATTTGATAGAAGTGCGTAATTAGTTATAAATATTAAGGGGGTAATGGACGTGTTTGGAGGTATCACTCAGTCGGTTGTGATGAATGGTTGAGTGGGTACCGATGTTGAATTGTGATGATGGGTGATTTAGAGAATCAATCTTTTGTTGGTTCCGCCTGCTGATTGATTGGGCTTGTCGCCATATTTGCTATTGGTTGTTTATTCATCACACATGCTTCCGATATGATATCCCGATTTGGACTTGGATTGTTATGTTGTTAAATTCTTGGAAGCATGTGATATTCATCTCTATACTTGGTTGCATCTTATTACATCACGATTTCTTACCTTATATTGTAATTTGCATTCATACACTCATGGTTCTAAGATATTGATATGACAGTGGTATTGAATGTTGTGGGTCCAAGAGATCGAAAATCTGAAATTACTTATGAGATTTTGTCAATACTGAGATAATGATAATGATATTTGAGGGGCGGGTTGCACGCCTGCAACATGATATTGTTCAGCCAAGAGCTGGTCTCCGATGAAAAATTTCTGAGGAGTATATGGACTTTGCGGGTCCTCCATGGGTGTGCGTCTCATAATAAAAACTTGAGCACATGTATACTGGAAGATCAATGTACATGTCATATGTATTGCATTCACAATATATCATAAATGTATCATTCATGGATTATATGTTGATGAAACAAGTGTTGAATTGATTATTGATGGCTTGATTGAATTTCTGGATAAAGGAAGCATGTTACTTACTCAATGATACTTGGAACTTGTTATTGAACTATTGAAGTTGGGTGACTTATATGATCATGAACTCTTATATGAACATTGCCTTATGTTGATTTTGTGAATCATTATGTGAACATGTGATATATGTTGGGTTATTGAATTTTTAGAATAGAACTAAACTTGGTATTTATCTCTTTTTACGTATCATCCGTCGTTGTCGACCTATGATTCCTACGGGGGTACGTTGTGTACTCATACTACACTTGCTGCATCTTTTCTGGTGCAGATTCAGTGTCTTCTACTAGTGCGAGACTGTGTGGTTGTGTCCGAGCGGTTGTTTCTTCAACATTTAGGGTGAGAATTTTATCTGTAGCATACTCTTGGGTGTTCTATCTCTATTACAGTCTTTTATTCGCTACTCGAGAGACATGTCAGACTTATTTGATTATGTATTTGGTTTTAGCCTGCGTGTCTATCTCAGACTTGTATTGAATCTCTAGTTCTTTTGTATTCACAGACTAAATTTTGGGGGATGTTGTTGATGTTTAGGATTATATTTTCCATGTTTATATTATGAGACAGATTATGTAGTATTCTCTTATATTTCCGTTTTTATTTATGTTATATCATGGGAATGATTCGGGAGTAATTCGCCTACCGGTGGAAATTATGTAGGTGCCACCGCGATTCTGTAAAAGGGGTCATGACAGAGTTGGTATCAGATCTTTAGGTTCAATGGTCTCAAATACAAGAGCAATTTCTAGTAGAGTCTCATGAATCGATGCGGAGATGTCCGTACTTATCTTCGAGAGGCTATGGGATATTTAGGAAATTTCACTATCTTCATTCCTTTCGTACTAAGTTGAATCAAATTGGTATCTGACCTTTGTTCCTATTCTCTCATAGATTGTGAGGACTCATGCCGACTCAGCGAGGGAGGAGGCACAGGCACAAGCACCTGTAGTATGCGGTCACGGTAGAGGACGTGCTCGGGGCCAAGGTAGACCCCGAGGAGCTGTACCAGCTCGGGGTGGGGCAAAGGGAGTCGGTCAGACTCGTGCTAGATCAGTCTCCCCTCAGCGGGCTGTTGAGCCTCATGATGAGTTACTTGAGGAGGAGATGGGACCATCCCAGGATCAACCTGGATTTATTGATACTCTGGTTCTACAGGACTCGTTGGTCATATTATTGAGTATTCTAGATGGTTTTACCCAGGCGGGCGGTGTCCGCCTACTCTGGGTGGTTCTCAGACTCGTGTGGAAACGGGATAGACTCAGACTCCCAAGTTTTATACTTCTTGGTTAATCTAGTGGCAATGTCAGTGCCTCGTATTGATGAGGTTCCTGCTCTAGAGTTTGGTCCCCTACCGATTGCAAGGACTGCTATGACCCGCGATGAGCGAAAGATATGGGAGTACTTTTTGAACACAAAGTCTCTAGTATTCTATGGTCATCCTGAGGAGGATGCTTATGAGTTTATTGTGAGCAACCATGAGAGGTTGCATACCTTGGGTATCGTCGAGTCGCACGGAGTTAGTTTTCTGGCCCTTCAACTTTTGAAAGATGCTAAACAATGGTAGAGAGCTTATATTGATTGTCGACCAGCGGGGTCACCTCCACTATCATGGGTTAGGTTTTATCGCATATTTCTAGAGAAGTATGTGCCTTTTAGCTTGCGTTTGAGCAAGCGAGATGTGCTTCAGAGGATTGAGCAAAAAGGTTCTTCAGTTGCAGACTATGAGACTCGATTTCATGCCTTATCGCGCTATGTAAAGTCGTTGCTACCTACAGAGGCTGAGCGAGTGAGATGTTTTGTTAGAGGTTTGAGTATTCCCGTTCAGTTGGCTACATTACAACTAGTGGCAGCTAGGGCTTCTTTTGAGACTGTAGCTGAGCATGCTAGGATGGTGGAGTCTGTGAGAGGAAAGATGCCCAGATATAAGTTAGATAAGAGGGCTAGGCAACAAGGACAGTTCAACGGATCTACTTCTCATGGTTATGGGCAGCAGGGTAGTTATCAACAGTCGCAACGTGGTCGACCAGTTCATGCAACCTTTCAAATTACCGATGGTGTCTTTGTAAGGAAGAGCAGTTATGGTGGGGCCCAGCCTTCTAGGGGTTCTCAGTCTCGATATTTTGATTATGGTGGTTCGGGTTCTTCTATCTCTATTCATCAACTTTTAGCGGCCCGGACTTGTTACACCTGTGGTGAGGTTGGGCATTTCGGGAGAGATTGCCCCAGATTTGTATCAAGTGCATCCCGTGCACCTAGGACCCCAGCATAACCATCTAGAGGTGGTGGTCAGGTTAGCCGAGGAGGATCTCAGTCAGGCCATGGTGGCCACCAGACCAATCGTGGTGGATCCCAGTCAGGAAGAGATAGAGCTCGTTCAAGCCGAGATGGCTAGCAGAGTACTCAGTCTAAGGGAGGATGCACTCATTGTTATGCTTTCCCGAGTAGACCAAAGATTGAGGCATCAGATGCGGTTATTACAAGTATCATCTTAGTCTATCATCGGTCTGCTTCAGTGTTGTTTAATTATGGGTCTGCATTCTTATATGTGTCTTCCTACTTTTTTGGTGATTTAGATATATGGTGTGATATGCTTGACGTTTCTATTCGTGTGTATACATCGGTCAATTATTATATGGTTGTAGATCGAGTCTATCAGCAGTGCTTGGTTACTTTTATGGGTTACGATACTTGGGTAGACTTGGTTATCTTAGACATGATTAATTTTGATATTATTCTGGGGATGGATTGACTATCACTGTATCATGCGATTCTGGACTATTATTCCAAGATAGTCACATTAGTATTGCCTGGACTAGCGAGGTTAGAGTGGAGAGGCGCTCCCAGACCTGCTCCTAAGAAGATCATTTCTTTCATTTGGGCTAGGAAGTTAGTAGATAAGGGTTGTTTGGCATACCTACCTCATATTTGGGATACAAGTGCGGAGACTCCTTTCCTTGAGTCTGTTTTGATATTTAGCAAGATTGATGAGGTTTTCCCTTCAGACTTACCAGGTATGCCGCCAGACATGGATATCGACTTCTCTATTGATCTCGAGTTGGGTACTCTACCCATTTCTATTCCTCTAGACCATATAGCTCCAGTAGAATTAAGAGAATTGAAGGAGCATCTTCAGTATTTGTTGAGCTTTCATTTGACCAAGTGTATCTCCATAGGGTGTTCATGTCTTGTTCGTGAAAAAGAAGGATGACACCATGCGTATGTGCATTAATTACAGATAGTTGAACAAGGTCACCATCAGAAACAAGTATCCGATCCCTCGTATTGATGACATGTTTGATCAGCTTCAAAGTGCTTTAGTATTTTGAAGATTGACTTGAGGTCTGGGTATCATCAGTTGAAGATCTGGGCCGAGGATGTTCCCAATATGGCTTTCCAGACTCGTTATGGTCATTATGAGTTCTTGGTTATGTTTTTTGGGCTTACCAGTGCCCCCGCAGTGTTCATGGATTTGATGAATGGGATATTCAATCTGTATTTAGATTCTTTTGTTATTGTGTTCATTAATGACATCTTGATCTATTCGAAGAGTTAGGAGGAGCATGAGTAGCATTTGAGGGTGGTCCTTAGTTTATTAAAGGAGAAGAAGTTGTATACTAAGTTCTTGAAGTGTGAGTTTTGATTGAGTTATGTGGCATTCTTTGGACACGTGATATCCAAGAATGGGATTATGGTTGACCTTAAGAAGATAGAGGCAATTAGGGATTGGCCTAGACCGACTTCTGTGATAGAGATTCGGAGTTTTATGGGTCTTGCTAGCTACTATCGTCGGTTCGTCAAAGGTTTCTCTTCTATTGCTTCTCATCTGACGAGTTTGACTCAGAAGTAGGTGTCTTTTCAATAGTCCGACCAGTATGAGGAGAGCTTCCAAAAGCTCAAGTTTTTTTACGACATCCCCAATTTTATCCCTTCCAGTAGAAGGGAGGGACTTTACTGTGTATTGTGATGCTTCTAGGATTGGGTTGGGCTGCGTGTTAATGCAAGAGGGTAAGGTTACTGCTTATGCATCGAGGCAGTTAAAGGTGCACGAGGAGAATTACCATGTTCATGATTTGGAGTTGGCTACCGTTGTGTTTGCTCTAAAGATATGGAGGCATTACTTGTATGTCATTCATTGTGAGGTGTATTCCAACCACCGCAGTCTTAAGCACGTGTTTAATCACAGGCATTTAAATTCTAGTCAGCGTCGGTGAATGGAGTTGTTGAAAGACTATGACAAATGACCATTTTTTACCATCCAGACAAGGCCAATGTGGTGGCGGATTCCTTGAGCGAAAAGGCAGTCAGCATGGGAAGTTTAGCTCGTTTGATCATTTCTGAGCGTCATTTGGCATTGGATGTCCAGACTCTAGCCAATTGTTTCTTAGGGCTTTATATTTCAAATCGGGTAGGATTTTGGCTTGTGTGAAAGTGAGGTCATCTCTTTTGGATCAGATTCGGACCCACCAGTATGATGATGTGAAGTTGTGCAAAATCAGAGATAAGGTGATGAGTGGAAAATCCAAAGGAGGTTGTGATTAATAGTTAAGGGGTTTTGAGGATTAAGGGTAGAGTGTGTTTACCTCGTATGGGTGATTTGACTAGATTGATTATGGAAGAGGCCCACAACTCTAGGTATTCGATTCATCCAGGTGCTACTAAGATGTACCATGATTTGATACATGCACTAGTAGTGGGGGAGGATGAAGAGGGATATTTTGGAGTTCGTGTCTCGGTGTCAGAATCGTCAACAAGTCAAGTATGAGCACTAGCGACCCGGTGATGTGTCTCAAAGTATGCACATTCCTGAGTGGAAGTGGGAGAGCATTGCCATGTATTTTGTTGTGGGATTGACCAATACTTTGGGCAAGTTCGATGTTATTTGGGTCATTGTTGATAGGTTGACCAAGTCCACGTATTTAATTCTGGACTAGACAACTTATAATCCAGAGAAGTTGGCTAAGATCTATATTCGTGAGATTGTTCATCTTTATGGGGTTCTTATTTCTATCATCTCAGATCGGAGGACTCAGTTTACTTCGTATTTCTAGCAGACTTTACAGAAAGAGTTGGGTACTCGCTTAGATCTCAGTACAACATTTCACCCTCAAACTGACGGTTAATCCTAGCGGACTATTTAGGTTTTGAAGGATATGTTACGAGCCTATGTGATTGATTTAGGTAGTCATTGCGACCAGTTCTTACCTTTGGTGGAGTTTGCGTACAACAATAGATATCACTACAGCATTGATACGGCACCGTTCGAGGTCGTGTATGGGATGGGATGTCAATCTCTAATTGGTTGGTTTGATGCGTTTGAGGTTTGTCCTTGGGGTACCGATTTATTGAGAGATTCCTTAGAGAAGGTGAAGGTGATCCAAGATAAGCTCCTGGCAGCGCAGAGCAGGTAGAAGGAGTATACGGACCAAAAAGTCTGAGACTTGGAGTTTATGGTTGGTGACAGATTTTTTCTAAGGTCTCACCTATGAAGGGTGTGATGAGGTTCAGCAAGAGAGGGAAGTTAAGTCCGAGGTATATCAGACCTTTTGAGATTCTTTAGAGGGCTAGATATGTGGCATATGAGTTGGCTCTGCCACTAGGTCTTTCAGGCGTTCATCTAGTTTTCCATGTGTCCATGCTGAAGAAGTATCATGACGATTGTTCTTATATCATCCCATTGGACTCCATGTTGCTTAATCAGAATTTGGAGTTTGAAGAGGAGTCTGTGGCTATACTGGACAGGCAAGTGAGGAAATTGAGGTCTAAGGATATATCTTCTCTGAAGGTTCAGTAGAGGCATCATTCTGTTGAGGAGGCTAATTGGGAGACAGAGTCTGACATGCGAAGAAGATATACTTGCTTGGTTACTACTTCTGGTACATTTCCTCTATTTGCTTCTCTCCGTTCGAGGATGAACGTTATTTTAATTGGTATCTGATGTAATGACTTGTCCAGTTGTTTTTAGCCTGAGACCTCTATTTAATTATATTACCCTTTCCATAGATTCTATGTGGGGTTTGTGATGCGCGGGGATGGGTGGCACGAGTTCTGACGTCCATTTTCATGAATTTCGAATGAAAAGTTCAAAACTAGAACCTTAGAGTTTGATAGTTTGACTCAAGGTTGACTTTTGAGTAGATTGGTTCATTTCCGAGTTCCGCCGCTTCCAGTAGATCTAGAGGATCATTTATGACTTAATTGAGTTATTGGTTCACTTCGCGAGACAATCAGACGTACTTTGTGATGCTATTTATGTAATTTGGATATGTTATTTTCCCGGATGATTATTTAGAAAAGTATGCCTTAGCTCAGTCAAATGAGATATCTGAGGGTAAAAGTGAGTTTGTAGCACTATTTACCTTAGACGAGCATGTCTGATTTGTGTCTAGAGGATCTCGGAATTGTTTTGGGTGTTTGATGGGAGTTTGGCCTTGTTTCCAAAAAGTTGGTGTCTGGTGTCCGCCGCGGCAGGCGAGGTTGGCTCGCAGAAATGGGGGTGGGGAAGTTGTGGAGTTTTCGCCCTGGCGGAGGATTTGTCCCTAGGGGCAAGTCCGTGTCTACGGTATCGGGTTCACCATGGTGCTTGGTGAGCTGTTAAGTGAATATGCACCAGCGAAGTATATGTTCACGGTAGTGAGTCCACTCCAGTGGTGTCTATTCCGTTGGGACTGAATCACTTGTTCAGGTGCCCTATTTAATTTCCTAGGTCAGATTCTTTTCCCAAAATAGCATATCTCTAACCTAGAGCCGCAAGAGAAAGTACTCTGAAGTTCAAGAGTGAAATTCATCCTAGAGGTAAAGATTTTCTTCCCTTGTGATTTCATTCTATGTTTCTAAATCTTTTAATGGTGATATAGTATGTTTATAAGTTGGGGAAGATGAGTTGCAAGTTCTTATGAGATTAAAAGAGTTAAATCATGTATTGTAAAGGGTGTTGATGGATTAAATTACTTGATTATTATGAATTAGTGATGGATTGTACTAGATTATCATGTTGTAGAGTTTAATTTGAATATAGAAACTTATTCCAAATGAGGGAAAATTCTAGGATTTTCAAATTGGGGCTTTTGTATATTGTTCAATTGAAATCTCAAATGTGTATAGTTTAAAATTAACTAATTTATATGATTACCTAGTACGTGTTCTTGATATTTAGGTAATATTTGAGTCATGGTGATGTGGGCTCGGAGTTGGTATTTAAAGTCTTGCTTGTTAAGGATTATGTCCTTGTATGTTGTGTAAGCTCTTCATTAATGAATAGTATATGCGCGATTAGACTTCGATTATCACGAGGCATAGCAGAAGGGCAAGGTGATCACCGAGGCTTGATTGGTTAGTGCTCATGTTCGGCCTAGAGGTAGGCTACGGTTTACTGTCACAAGACTTTGATAAAAGTACGTAATTAGTTATAAATATTGAGGGGTATTGGCCGTGTTTGGGGGTCCCACTCAGCCGGTCGTGATGAATGTTTGAGTGGGTATCGGTTTTGAACTGTGATGATAGGTGATTTATGGAATCAGCCTTATTTTGGTTTCGATTGTTGATTGAATAGGCTTGTCGCCATATATGGGCTTGTCCCCATATTTGCTATTGCTTGTTTATTTATCACACATACTTCCGATATGATATCATGATTTGTACTTGGATTGTTATGTTGTTGAATTCTTGGAAGCATGTGATATTCATCTCTATACTTGATTGCATCTCATTACATCTTGATTTCTTGCCTTATATTGTAATATGCATTCATACACTCATGGTTCTAAGATATTGATATGACAGTAGTATTGAATGTTGTGGGTCCAAGAGACTGAAAATATGAGATTACTTATGAGATTTTGGCAATACTGAGATAATGATAATGATATTTGAGGGGACGGGTTGCACGCCTGCAACACAATATTGTTCAGCCAAAAGATGGTCTCCGATGAGAAATTTCGGAGGAGTATATGGACTTTGCGGGTCCCCCATGGGTGTGCGTCTCATAATAAAAACTTGAGCACATGTATACTGGAAGATCAAGGTACCTGGCATATGCATTGCATTCATAATATATCATAAATATATCATTCATGGATTATATGTTGATGAAACAAGTGTTGAATTGATTATTGATGACTTGATTGAATTTCTAGATAAAGGAAGCATGTTACTTACTCAATGATACTTGGAACTTGTTATTGAACTATTGAAGCTGGGTGACTTATGTGATCATGAACTCTTATATGAACATTGCCTTATGCTGATTTTGTGAATCATTATGTGAACAAGTGATATATGTTGGGTTATTGAATTTTTAGAATAGAACTAAACTTGGTATTTATCTCTTTTTACGTATCATCCGTCGTTTTCGACCTATGATTCCTACGGGGGTACGTTGTGTACTCATACTACACTTGTTGCATCTTTTCTGGTGCAGATTCAGTGTCTTCTACTAGTGCGGGACTGCGTGGTTGAGTCCGAGCAGTTGTTTCTTCAACATTTAGGGTGAGAATGTTATCTTCAGCATACCCTTGGGTGTTCTATCTCTATTATAGTCTTTTATTCGCTATTCGAGAGACATGTTAGACTTATTTGATTATGTATTTAGTTTTGTCCTGCGTGCCTATCTCATACTTGTGTCGAATATCTAGTGCTATTGTATTCACAGATTAGATTTTTGGGGATGTTGTTGATGTTCAGACTTATATTTTTCGCATTTATATTATGAGACGGATTATGTAGTTTATTTATGCTATATCATGAGAATGATTCATAAGTGGTTCGCCTACCGAGTGGGAATTGTGTAGGTGACATCGCGATTTCTGAAAAAGAATCGTGACAACACCATAATGGTTTAATCAGAAATATACAAATGTCATGCAAGATGAATAACAAGCTCAAAGCACTCCACATGTTTTCTATCTAAAGCTATGCACTCAACTTTTTATGGGTCTAAAAAAAAGCAAACTTATCCCCCGGGGCATAGCTAGGTGGAAAATGATGGGAACTTAAAATCCAGCTGGAGGCCTGCAGCGTGTGTTCGAATCCTGGTAGGATCAATTTTCTCTCTTCTGGGGTAGGACCTTGTAGGCGATATTAGTTGCTCTGTTCTCAAACCCTAATCATTCAGGCACATCCCCTGATTTACTGGTAGTAATGCTGAGTGACCGGGATTACTATCTCCAAGAATAGTCTAGCGTAAACCGAGAAGCTGGATATCAAAAAAAATAATAAGCAAACTCAACTACCAAGATTCACAAGACCCACAAGTAATGTTGACAATAACAGTTTAACAAATAGAGAGAGGAGTTGGCCTAAACATGGTCAAAAGAGAAACCTATATCACTTAGTGGTATGATTCATTTTACGTGAGGCATAAAAGCGATTTCACTATTATGGACTTTTTTTTGAATTTATTATTTTTTAGAGTCGCCACCTAATTTATTTATGAAAATTAAGAAAATCAATTTTTAAGGTTATTTGTGAAAAAAGAACCTTATTTAGTACTAAAGTTCAGGTAAAGGTTAAGGTGATTCCCCGGAGAAGGTGTTAGGCACCCCGATATTAAAAATCCGCAGAATGCGATTAACCTTCGTATTTAAAGTGTGGCTTTGGTAAATGTTATCTTAAAAGTATGTTTAAAAATGTATATACAAAGTCATGGCATATCAAACATGGTTTTGTGAAAGTAAAGTCTCATTTATTTTTTCTCAAAAAAAAAAAGGTTTGAGTCCTTTTTGGAAATGCGAATAAGATTTAACTAGTTTATCTCATTTTTCGGACCAAAACATACTTGAGTCCCTTAAGTGGAGTTTTACTTGGCTTGGTCGAAAATGTTATAATACACTTATCTTTATGAGTTTTGAAAATGCATAAGTGTATCTCCCTTGTTTAAATATGCCATAGACTCATATATAAAGGTGTGACAAAAATTTATCCCTTTTGTAAGTTATAAAGTCATATGTTTTCCTCTTTATTTTGGTATAGGTCAACCACACTCGTTGGATCAAATCTCATTCCTAACCCAAACTAAAGTGAGGTTCTTTTATTCATTTCTGTCTTATGCAGGCCAAAGCCAAAAAAAAAACTGCTTTGAAAAAAAAAATAACAAACCATTCATAATCTCCTTTCAAATAAACCTTCTTTTGAAATGTGTTCATTCTTTAAGATTCCTTTTCGAAAAAAATTCAAATTAAAGAAATTAATTCTTTCGAAAAAATGTACCACTGTTTTCGGTTTTCAGTTTCCTATGCAAAAGAAAAAATACATTTTTCTTTATCACATTTTTCTTTATCTTAAGAGAAAAATTATCCTTTAATTTTTTGTCGGGTCCGATTCAAAACTATGGCGGGGTTCCTATTCTTTCTAGAGATATTAGCATCGCTTGCCTATTTCTTCTAAGTTCTAACTTCTAACCATGGTTTCAATATTTACACAAGTTATTTACAATCACAAGATACACAAAATATTAAAGCAACGGGCTGGTGGGTTTACTAAGCCCACCAGCTAAATTATGCACCATTTTCACCCATTGTTGGGCCTTCAAGAATGGTTTGACTCGAGAGAATGCGGAGTTGGGCCAGAGGTCCAACATAAGCAATAGTCATGTGGGTTTATGCCCAGTTGGACCCGAGCGAATGGGTTCATGCAAAAAAAAAAAGAGGAGAGAAGGGTAATTACGGTTAGAAGGCGTCTACGCTTAACAAATTATTTAACAAAGAACTTAATAAGAGAACAAGTGATTAAAACACTTCTTAAGAAAATTCATCTTTTTATGAGACAGTAAACTAAGGGTGGCCAGTGGGCCGGGACGGCCCGACCCCGTCCCGACCCAGTCCCGAGCCCGCCTCGGTCCCGCCCCGACCTCGAGTAAAAAAAAATGGTAGCGGGACTCGAACTCGGGACGGGACAATGTCTCGTCCAGCCAGACCCGAGCCCGTCCCAGGCCCGCCAAACCCGACCCCGCCCCGAGTCCGTCCCGACCCCGAGCCCGACCCCGCCCGAGAGCTCCCCTTTGCAAATATAGCCGTTGCACCAACGACCATTTTAGATTTTGGCCGTTGGGCAACGGCCATTTTAGGCCTTCCCCCTCCCCCTACCCCCTTAATATTTATTTTTAACCCATAAGTTATTATATTTACACTTTAACCCAATTTTCCAACTATAAATAACTCATTTTCTCTTCATCTTTCTCACAAATCTTCCTACAATCTCTCTAATCTCTCAATATACATCTCTACAAGTCTACATTATTTACTAAATATTCAATTTTATTTATTCATTTGGGAATTGGGAGTGAAGTTGGCAACTAGCTTGAGGATCTTCCATCGGGCAAAGGTTCAATTTTCAACCTCTCGATTACACGTCGACGTTACGTCGGCATTTGGTACATTCGTTCCTTCATTAAATTATTATTATCTGTTTATTTTATTTAGCGCACTTAATTTTATTATCTTTAATTATTTATTATCATAATTAAAATGGAAGGATTAAGAGGTATGTTTAAGGGTAAGGGTAAGGGTGCTTCTTCTAGTAGGGGCAACCAGGGCAAGGGTACTTCTTCTAGTCATCTTATTCCTACACAGGATGATTTTGTTGATACTCAACATTTCCCTACAATACCATTAGATTTAGACGAGGAGCTATTTTCTGGAACTCAAGAAGACTTTAATTTAGACGATGATCTAGATGATACACCCACTAATGTTGATGACAACACACCCACTAGTGCACCTTCAACTGAAATACCTCATATTCCCCCTAGTATGAGACGAGGTCCAGCAAAACGACCATTAAAATCAGATGCACGGACATTTTTTGATAGGGACGTAGAGAATCAAGTAGCTATATGTAAAATTTGTAAAAATGTTTTAAAATTTAAAACTGGAAAAGGTCACGGTGGGACGGGGGGTTTAATTAGACACGTAGTAAGTGCTCATCCAGCTAGGTATGCCCAATACCAGGCTTCAAAATCGAGTGCGCAAACGCCCGCTCCATCGGGACAAGGTTCACATACTGATACTGTCCCGGACCAAGTACAGGGTCAAATTAACCCTATGACGGGGGGAATTGTAGGCCCTAAATACAATAAACATATAGATAGGGAAGCAATATCAAAATTAGTTGTTGTGGAGGGTTTGCCTTTTTCATTTCCTTCATCTCCCGGTTTTATTCATTACATTAGAGATATATATAATCCTGCTTTTAAGGGTTTTCCTAGATCAACTGTTAAGAGAGATGTATTTAAATTCACGCATGAATATCAACAATATTTACGTTATTCATTATATCATTTTAATGGCAGAGTATCTATCACGTCTGATATAGGTCGTAGTACTAACGACCATGATTATTTAACTGTAACTTGTCATTGGATAGATTATAAATGGTCTATGCAAAAACGTATCTTAGCGTATAGATATATAGATGATAGGCACACTGGTATTTTTATTGCATATAATATTTATCAAGTGTGTCATTATTATGGAATAACCGATAAAATTATGACTATTACATTAGATAACGCTTCTTCTAACAATTACGCAATTACAATTTTAAAAAATAGTTTAACTCCATCTTTTCCAGATCATTTTCATATAAAATGTGCGTGCCATATATATAATTTAATTGTAAATGATGGTCTATCACTTTTTGAAGACATTCTTAGTAAAATACAATTTGCTATAAACTTTATTTTTAAAAGTAATAAAGTACAACGTAGAAAAGAATATAAAAAAACTTGTCACGATTGTGGACTATCTTATAGAAAAATTCCACAAGAAGTATCCACTAGGTGAAATTCTTTATACGAGCAACTACTTGTTGCTTATGACTATAGAAAACCTATAACTTTATTTTTTAACTCTCATAATCAAAATCCAGCTGATATGATTGTAGATAGTGATTGGATAAAATTTTCCGAACTTATTGTATTTTTAGAGAATTTTTTTCAAGCAACAAAAGAATTTTCCTGTATATATTATCCTACTATTTCAACTATGTTGTTTTATATAACTCTAATATTTTTATTACTTAGTGAATATATGGAAAAACCAGCTTATATGGCAGCTATTAAAAAAATGTTTGTCAAAATAAAAAAATATTTTATTCCTATTCCCACTATTTATATTATTGGTTCTGTATTAAATCCGACTATTAAAATAGACGGTACTAAATCACTAATTGAAACTATTTACGATTATATAGAAGTACTACCACCTCAAAGTCCCAAAAATCTAAATCACCCACCACCTATTGAACAAACTAAAGAAGAAGTGTTGTCTAGCGTAGAACACCAATGCAAAAAAATATATAGATTTTATCAACAAGAAATTGCTAGTAACTTACCGGCTTCCATACCATCTTCTTCATCTTCAACACAACCTCACAAAAGACATGTTGTTTCTGTGGCTAGTATTGAAAGCCTCAGAAATAGAATGTGCGGCCGTACCTCTACTACTAACCAAATTAGCGAGTTGGATATTTTTGTTTTGTAGGGTTCGTACCGTACCAAGAAGTTATCAATGAAAGATGGACATGAAGACTTGCTGAAATACTGGAGGGGGAATGAGAAGACCTTTCCGACACTTTCATTGATGGCCCGAGATGTTTTGAACATTCAAGCGTCATCAACTGCGTCTGGAAGCGCTTTTTCTGCCGGCAGATATCAAATAGGAGACCACAAACACTCATTAGCCGGAGACAGCTTGGAAATTGTAGTATTATTCAGAGATTGGATACGAGCGGAGTGGAGAAGGTGCGGTCAACCGGAGATCAACGAAGAAGAAGACGAAAACTACAACGAAATCTTATCCGAAGGTGGTGGAAGCGACGTGGATCAATTTGACCAACAAATACCAATTCCAACCGAAGAACCACAGGAATTCATCAAGCAATTAGAACAGGTTTTTTTGAGAATGTAATTTTTTTAATTGCAATTTTATTATGTAATTTGCAACTTTTGGACAACACCACAAAGTTGCAATTTAGATTTTAGACAATTGTATTTGTATTACAAAAAAATTATATGTCTATTAAATAATATAAGATGCACAAAAACAGTCTTGGGATATTTTTATTACACTATCTTGTCTTGTTTAAGTTTTTTTTTATACATATGTTATTTTAAAAAAAAAAAAGAAGGAAAACCCGCCGGACCCGACCCCGCCCCGACCCGATTCCGACGGGATCGGGATCGGGACGGGACTGGAGCAAGTCCCGCCAGACCCGACCCCGCCAGACCTGACCCCGACCCCTTCGCCCGTCCCGCCCCGACCCCGACCCGGCCTACAGTAAACTATTTGTACTTATAATATGCATATGAGCACAAATAGTTCCAAATAGTTGAAACCAGCAATAAGAAGATTTGGGCATGTAGCCCAACATGATCTCAACACAACAGTCAAATAAACAAAGGGAGATGTCCAGTTTCGACCTAATCCATTTGGATGTAAACAATTCAAAGGACATGCTATACTTTATTTATATACGATATACACCCATGGTATACCAAAGCACACAAATGGTGTATAACTTGTATACCCATGACATATCGCACCATACCATTTTAAAAGAAAAGAGAAGGAAAATGTTGAAAACATAACCTACTTATTTATGTCAAATTAGTCCAATATACACCAAGTATGCTAGAATATACAGAGGATATACCCCTGTATATTCGAGGTATACAAGGTGTATACACCTCTGCCTTCAAGGCATACACTTGATATATATATATAAGGCTTTCGCTGAACCACTTAACAAAGCACAAAAGAAAAAGCAATTAGGTGAGGAAACCCTTTATTTTTCCTACAAAGATCTTCAGCATGCATATGTCATAGTCCAGTTCACACCACAATGATCATAGCTAAATCTTAACTGTGTATGATCTAAAGAAACCAGTAAAGTAGTGCACATACATCTAAAATACATAGTCTAAAAGGGGACAAGAGTGAAATAACTCATTCTTAGTTTCATACAAAGGATTCATATGAAGGAGATGACTGATTTTTTCAGATGGAAATAAAACAAACCCAAGGGCAGAATGCACTCATTCAACATCTAATTTCATCCTAAACTCATGAATGATCAAGTGCATGGTGTCATATGAAAGTTTTACATCAAAATTCAAGTTCATTCTCACATGTTAGGTGTAGATAACACAACCAACTTAAAGGGGAAGGGAATAGGGAGGACCATGGGCCAACACACCATGTCATTTGCATCCAAACCTATTTGACACTTCTGAACTCAAATTCTCCATTCATGAAAAAATAAAAGATACACTTGTCGCCTTAAAACTGCATACTTAATCTAGAACACACTGAAGGAACTTGAATAACATCTGGTTTTTCAAAGAGCCTTAAGCAAGGGATAATAGATTTTGAAAGGGATTATTCCTTCCTATTTTCAGAGCCAAAAAGGTCAAACTTCAAAGAGTCCTTTACAATTTATCTTTTTAAATCATGGCCTTAGCTGGGACACAGACATATGACCCCTAATGAATTCACACTTAAGCAACAAACAGTTTGACAATTATTTTTAAAGGCAAAACAGTCACAGTGAATCAAAGAAAACATGAGAGAAAAGAAAGGTCATGTCCACAGGAACTCAGGTTGGCATACCATATATGCTCCTAGAAGAAATTGGGTACTAAACAATGACAAACTCCAATGCCCCTATATATCAGAGTCAAATCAGTAAAGAGTTGATGAACATCATAATATTCTATATATTTTGGAGACTCAACACACGTAAAGAATGTAGGTTAAAAGTGTATCTGAAAGATTAATGAAGAAGAGGAGAGGATTTTGTATTTTCGTGTCTTTGAACTGAACAGTAATGTTCAATTTATAGGTGAAGAAGAGGGCAGATTCTGACTGTCGAAATCTTCAGAAACCAAAATGTAAATAAAAAACATTTTAGGGACCAAAAAAGAATTCCGGAAGAAATCCCAAAGCCCACAGCCCGAACCCGACCCGGACAGGGCGGGCGGCGGCGGCGCGCGTGGGGCTTATCCCCGAACCCAAGCTCACCTAGGTCCTCCCTCTTCTTAAAACTTGGGTCACCTCTTGGGGGCTCGAACCCTCACTCAAAACTATAGTTAATATAGTCCTTAATCCTTCCATATTCAATCGATGTGAGAGTTCTATTATTTGGCCAAAATAATCCATTCATTTGAGAGTCAAACACCTTACTTTGTGCATCAATATCTCTTTCATTCCTCAACGAAATTTGACCATACTTGGCACTATTATCATCTACTCATTTAGTAGATTAGGCATGTGCGAAGAAACGATATTTCCTACATGCGGGGCCCATGTATTTAAGTCATTAAAGATGGAAAAAACTCAATCCCATATAGTTAAATTTCCAACAATCCCCTATTGAAAGAGAATTGGTGCACACGAGGTGCCAAAGTTCAGCAATCTTTCAGCGGAAAGATATTGTATCAGGAAAGGTAGCTTTCGACTTTGAACCTTCCTTAGTCGATTACCATCGGATTTACTTACTGCGCGGTGAACGTGATGTTTAGAACCGTCAGTGTTTAGTGTAAACCAAGACAATGATATCAACACAATAACTCATCTTATTAATTTCTTCTTATAGTTTTGTCCGTTGTGGCCATTGACAACTCTTGGATTCTTAAGTGCGTACATTTGAACCGGCTTGTCTTCGCACTTAAATAGGTGATCTTATATAAGGTATCCTGCTATACCCCACTCACAAGTGTTAGGAATCATTAAAAGTTTTAGAAACTTATCATTTACCATTTATGTAGGTAGCACTTAATGTCTATCGCGGGAATAGCCTTGGAATTATACTTCTTTAAAGAATAATAATCTGAATTGCTCTTACTTCAAGTGAAGCGCTAAAACAGAACCTCTACAGTTTAGTTTTCCCATTGAACCAAAATTCTTGGGATCTCCAGTTAGTAAGGTTGGGTTACCACCATAAATAATCTTATTGTTTGGGTTTTAAGCCCATTCCCCTAGACATGCAGAATATTTGATCTTTGGGTGGGCCTTTAGTTAATGGATCTGCTATGTTATCCTTTGATTTGACGTAATCAATGGAAATGACACCCATAGTGATCAACTGCCTAGCGGTCTTATGTCTCTGACGAATATGTCTAGACTTGCCGTTGTACATACTATTATGTGCCCTTCCTACAGTCGATTAGTTATCACAGTGAATCATCACCGAAGGTACGGGTTTATCCCAACATGGGATATCCTCTAAGAAGTCGTGAAGAATTCTACTTCTTCTCCTGCTTTATCCAAAGCAATAAACTCGGATTCCATAGTGGATCGGGCAATGCATGTTTTCTTAAAGGACTTTAAAGACACAGCTCCACCACTAATTGTAAAAATATACCCACTGGTGGATTTGGTGTTCTTTATGTCTGATATCCAGTTTGTATAAATGTATCCTTACAATACGACTGGATATCTAGAATAATGTAATCCGTAAGTCAACGAATATTTCAGATATCGTAGTATCCGATTTAACGCCTTCCAGTGATCAATTCCAGGATTACGAGTAAACCTAGCCAACTTATTGACTGGATAAGCGATATCGGATTGGGTGCCGTTTGTAATGTATATTAAACTATCAATGACCTGCGCATATCGCTCTTGGGATACAGGTGCACCACGATTCTTATCAATTCTATGATTCATATCCATTGGTGACTTCATAGGGGGACTGTCAAATACATCAAATTTCCTCAAAACATCTTCAATGTAATGAGATTGAGATAAGACTAGCCCGTCAGATGTCATAGAGATCTTAATTCCTAAGATTACATCTGCAATACCCATATCTTTCATGTTGAAACATTGTTTCAACATATTTTTGGTTTTCAGGATCAAGTTTAGACTACTTCCGGTGATGAGCATGTCATCTACGTAAAGGCATATCATGACAAATGAGTCAGAGTTCCCTTTGATATAGATACATTTATCACATTCATTTATGAGAAACCTTTTGATAATAAAGTATTATCAAACTTTTCATGCCATTGTTTCGGGGCTTGTTTGAGTCCGTATAGAGACTTAATAAGTCGACATACTTTCTTTTATTATTCTGGAACCACATACCCCATGGGTTGTTCCATGTATATTTCCTCTTCCAACTCTCTGTTTAGAAAGGCTATCTTAACATTCATTTGATGTATCTCAAGGTCACACAAAGCTACAATGGCTATGAATACCATTATGGACGTTAATCTAGACACAAGGGAGTATGTGTCGAAGTAATCGAGGCCTTCCTTTTGTCTGTAGCCTTTGACTACTAATTTGGCCTTATACTTGTCAATAGTTCCATATGCTTTGTACTTTCTTTTGAGTATCCACTTACAACCCAAAGGTTTGCTTTCCAGAGGAAGATCAACCATTTCCCAAGTATGGTTCTGCATGATGGAATCTATTTCGCTTTCTATAGCTTCTTTCCAAAGCGGTGCTTATGGATTTGACAATGGTTTCTTAATTGTCCTCGGTTCATTTTCAACCGTATAAGTTAGAAAATCTAGACAAAAGGTGTTGTCCTTTTTTGCCCTTTTGCTCCGTCTTGGTTCAACCTCTGCAACCCCTAAGTTCTGTAGGTGAGGAACATTAAGTTCCGGATAGTCAGCAACTTTTGAGTTCTGTAGATGTGAAACGTCTAGTTCCGTATAATCAAAAACTCCCGGGTCTTGTTGATTTTGAGCATTTTGTTCATAACTTCATTTGCGCGAAATTATTTCTTTTTCCTTTCTAGGAAAGATATGTTCAAAGAATTCAGCATTCCTTGATTCCATGATCTTACCCTCGTGGATATCAGGTATCTTCGACTTATACACTTAGAAGCTATAAGAACTACTGTTATTTGCATATCCGATGAATATGCAGTCTACAGTCTTAGGTCCAATTTTGACATGTTTTAGTTTAGGTACTTCGACTTTTTCCAAACAGCCCCACACTTTCAAATATTTGTAAGTGGTTTTCTTTACTTTCCATGATTTATATGGAGTTTTATCCTTACCCTTATGCGGAACTCTATTGAGAATTGTATTAGCGGTAAGAATCACTTCACCCCACATGTTTTGGGCTAAACTGGAATTGATAAGTAAAGCATTCATCATTTCCTTTAACATACGGTTTTTGCACTCGACAATACCGTTAGACTGAGGCGAGTAAGGAGCGGTCGTTTGATGAATAATGTCGAATTGAGCACAATATTCTTCAAACGATGCTACGTATTATCCCCCTCTATCACTACGAATTGCCTTAATCCGTAGGTTTAGTTGATTTTCAACTTCTGTTTTGTAACGTTTAAATGGTTCAAATGCTTCATCCTTACTTTTCAACAAGTCAACATAACAATACCTTGTACTATCATCAATGAAAGTCACAAAGTACTTATTTCCCCCTTTAGTTTGTACAAACTTTAAATCACATATGTCGGTGTGAATAAGTTCTAGAGGAGCGGTGTTTATTTTGACTTAATGGAAAGATGATTTGATTAATTTTGCCACTACACACACCTCACATTTATGTTGAGGGTTTATGTCGAAGGAAGGCAACAATTCCAACTTTACTAACTTTTGAATGGATTTGTAGTTAACGTGTCATAATCTATGATGCCATAAATTAGAGGACTCAAGCAAGTAGGTAGAAGGCATTATTTCATTAGATGAACGGATTGCAAACATAGTATTTATTTTGAAGAGGTCGTCACACGCAAATCCCCTTCCTACAAATATACCATTCTTAGTTATTATAAATTGTTGGACTCAAAAACTAGTCTAAAGCCAGCCTTGACCAACAGTGGCCCTGAAATCAAGTTCTTGCGGATGTCAGGGACGTGCATCACTTCCTTCAGAGTAAGCTCTTTGCCTGAAGTCATTTTGAGGACAACATTTCCAACCCCTTGCATTTCAGAGGTAGCGTCGTTGCACATGAACAACTTTTTGCCCATGATTAGGGCGTAAGAAGAGAATGCACTCTTGTCATAGCAGATATGACGGGTTGCACCCATGTCTATCCACAATTACCTTGGATTCTCCACCAGATTTGCCTCCAACACTACAGCCAAGAAATTCACAATTATGTCGTCAAGGTTCGAAGGACCACCTTCGTCTTGTATAACGTTAGACTTGGCCTTGCCTTTGTTCTTGGCTTTTTCCTTCTGCTCTCGCTTCAGTTTGCAGCACTCTATGATCACATGGCCAGGCTTTCCACAATGATGGCAGTTTCATTTGAACCTCTCCATCGGTTGGCTTTTGCCATCTCTCTAGAACTTGCGCTTTTTGTTAGCGTTTCACTTCGAATCAACCAAATTCTCTTTTGCCTCCATTGGCTGCTTTCCTTTAGATATAACCATTTTATTGTCCTCTTATATTTGCAGTTTGATAATAAGGTCTTCAAACTCCATTTCTTTTGTCTTTAGTTTGAGATAACTCATGAACACGTTCCATGAGGGAGGCAATTTCTCAATCAAAGATGCAACCAGAAACTGCTCATTTGGCTTCATTCCTTCCAAATCCAGATGATGCAGAATCATTTGAAACTCCTGGATTTGGGATATCACTGATTTACAATCCACCATTTGAAATTTTAGAAACTTTCCAACGATGAATTTCTTAGTACCCGCATCCTGTGCGTTGTACTTTTTCTTGAGTTTTTCCCACAACTCATTTGCCGTCTTCACGGTGTAATACACAGTATAGAGTGTATCCGACAGACCGTTCAGAATGCAGTTTTTGCATATGAAATCACTATGATTCCAGGCATCCAGTGTTAACTTTAGGGCATTCGTGACCTGGATATCTTTACCCACTTCAATCATTGTGTTAGACTGAGTGTCTATTGCATCCCCACCAGAAGGAGGATATTATGTCAAAAGCATGACAGGTTTAACGTAGTAAGATAAAACAACATCTTTCATTGTCATCTCTTGAAATTGGTACCCAAAAACTTTTCTGGGCGTTCGTTTTGGAAACTGGCTGGAGCAGAACCATTGGCAATAGTTGAAGAAGACATCTTTCGAACACTTAGAAATAAATTTTTGTCTTAAACTGTAGGTTAAAAGTGTATCAGAAAGATTAATGAAGAAGGAAAAGTTGGGTCGAGAGATGACTCTCTTTCTTTAAGATAAAATTGCCCCATATAGATACTTTTACTGTATTGAACAATAGTCTCCCAAGATAAAACGGCAACAACCAACAATACAAAGCAAGTAAAGCTGATTCTGATGAAGAAAAAGAATATTGAACAAATTGCAAAGAGAGGAGAGGGTTTTGTATTTTCGTGTCTTTGAACTGAACAGTAATGTTCAATTTATAGGTGAAGAAGAGGGCGAATTATGACCTGTTGAAGTCAAATCTGTTGGCTGGCGTTGTTTGGAGAAGATAGAGTCATTGCAAAGTTACTAAAATCTCCAGGGACCAAAATGTAAATAAGAAATATTTCAGGGACCAAAAAAGAATTTCGGAAGAAAGCCCGCTACCCGCAGCCCGAGACCTAAGACCCATACCCGGACTCGGACTCGGACCCAGACCTGACCCAAATCGGGCAGGCGGCGGCGGCGCGCGTGGGGCTTAGCCCCGAAGCCGAGCTCACCTAGGTCCTCCCCATTCTTAAAACTTGGGTCACCCCTTGGGGGCTCAAACCCTCACTCAAAACTATAGTTAATATAGTCATTAATCCTTCCATATTCAACCGATGTGGGAGTTCTATTATTTGGCCAAAACAATCCATCTATTTGTGATAAAAACATCTTACTTTGTGCATCAATATCTCTTTAATTCCTCAACGAAATTTGACGATACTTGGCACTAATATCATCTACTCATTTAGTAGATTAGGCATGTGTGAAGAAATGATATTTCTGACATGCGGGGCTCATGTGTTCAAGTCATTAAAGATGGGGAAACTCAATCCCATATAGTTAAATTTCCAACAAAGAATACTCTAATGAAGAATGGAAAGCAACAACAAGGAACAACAATGATTACATTGTCACGGTCGTTTTTTCAGGAATCGTAGTGGCACCTACACAATCCCCACTGGTAGGCAAACCACTTCCGAATCATTCACATGATATAACATAAAAAAAGCGGAAGATAACAAAATACTATATAAACTGTATCATGATATAAATATGGAATAAATAAGGCTAAACATTAAACAACATCTCCCAAAGATCTAGTCTGTGAATACAAGAGCGCTACAATCTGATACAAGTTTGAAAGCCAATGGCGGCATAGTGCCAAAACTGAATACATAATATGAATTGTCCGACATGTCTCTCAAATACAATAGAAGACAGAATAAAAATAGAACATCCAAGGGCATGCTGAAGGTAGCATCCTCACCCTGAATGCTAGACATCGCCCACTCGGACTCAGTCACGCAGTCCCGCACTAGTAGAAGGCACTGAATCTGCATCCAAATATAATGCAACAAGTGTAGTATAAGTACACAACGTATCCCCGTAGTCATCATAGATCGACAACGACGGAAGATACGTAAAAAGAGATAAACACCAAGTTGACACCAAATAGTCCTATTCTAACAGTCCAATAACCCAACAAATATCACATGTTTACAAAATGATTCACAAAATCAGCATAAGGCAATGTTCATATAAGAGTTCATGATCACATAAGTCACACAACTCCAAATAGTCCAATAACAAGTTCCGAGTATCATTGAGTAAATAACATGCTTCCTTTATCGAAAAATTCAATCAAGTTATCAATAATCAATTCAACACTTATTTCATCAACATATAATCCATGAATGATATATGTATGATATGTTATGAATGCAATGCATATGTCATGTACCTTGATCTTCCAATATACATGTGCTCAAATTTATATTATGATACACACACCCAAGGGGGAACCGTGAAGTCCATATACTCCTCCGAAATGTCCCATCGAAGTCCAGCTCTTGGCTAAATAATATCATATTGTAGGCATGCAACCCGTCCCCTCGAATATCATCATCATCTCAGTGTTGCCATAGTCTGATAAGTAATCTCACATTTTCGGTCTCTTCGACCCAGAACATTACATACCTCTCATATAAATATCTCACTTTCATGAGTGTATGAATGCAAATGACAGTAAAAGGCAAGAAATCATGATATAATGAGATGCAACCAAGTATAGAGATGAATATCACATGCTTTCAAGAATTAAACAACATAACAATCCAAGTATAAATTAGGATATCATATCGGAAGTAGGTGTGATAAATAAACAAGTAATAGCAAAATATGGAGACAAGCCCACATATGGCGACAAGCCCATTCAATCAGCAGTCGAAACCATCATAAGGCTAATTCCCTAAATCACCCATCATCACCGTTCAACACCAGTACCCACTCAAACGTTATCACGACCGGCTGAGTGGGACCCCCCAAACACGCCCAATACCCTTAATATTTATACCTAATTATGTACTTCTATCAGAGTCTAGTGAAAGTAAACTATTTCCTACCTCTGGGTCAAACAGGAGCGCTAACCAATCAAGCATCGGTGATCGCCTTGCCTTTCCGCTTCGCCTCGTGATAATCGAAGTCTAATCACGCTATGTTATTCGTTAATTAAGAGCTTACGTAACATACAATGACACAATCCTTAACAAGCAAGACTTTAAATACCAACCCCGGGCCCATGTCACCAAGACTCAAACTTTATTACCCAAATACCAAGAACACGTACTAGGTAATCATACCCTTAAGTTAATTAGGATACTATGCACATTTGAGAATTCAATTAAACAATATATAAAAAGCCTCAATTTGGAAACCCTAGAATTTCCCCCCAATTGGAATAGGTATCTATATTCAGATTAAACTCTACAACATGATTATCTAACCGTTCCCATCACTAATTCATAATAATCAAGTAATTTAATCCATCAACACATTTTAGATCCATGATTTAACTCTCTTAATCTCATAAGAACTTGCAACTCATTTTCCCCAACTTATAAACATATTATACCACTATTAAAGGATTTATAAACATAAAATGAAATCAAAAGGAAAGGAAATCTATACCTTGAGGATGCATTTCACTCTTGAACTTCACAATACTCTCCCTTGCGGCTCTAGGTTCGAGATATGCTATTTTGGAAAAATAAATCTAACATAGGAAATTAAATAGGACACCTAAAGCAGTGATTCCGCCCTAGCAAAATTGACACTGCTTGAGCTGACCCGCTACAGCGAATATATACGTCGTTGGGGAGCAGTGACTTGACAGCTCGCCCCAGCATCATGGAAAACCTGATACCGCAGAGGCGGACTCGCCCCTATGGAAAAATCCTCCACCAGGACGGAAACTCCACAACTTCTCATCCCCTCGGATTTCCCATTTAACCGAGCTAAGGCATACTTTTCTAAAATAATATCCAAATTAATTAAATCTCCAAATTTTATAAATCAGGCTGCAAAATACATCAAATTACCTTGGGAAGCAAACCAATGACTTGACCAAGTCATAAATAACCCTCCGAAACTATCATAACCGAAGGAACCCAGAAATAAACACATCTAGTCAAAAGTCAACTTTGAGTCAGATTATCCAACTCTAAGATTCTAGTTTTGGGTTTTTCATCCAAAACTCATATAAATGGACGTCATGATCCATGCCACACATACCTGTGCATCACAAACCACACATAGAGTCTACGAGAAGGGTCAAACAAGCAAATAATGGTCTTTAGCTAAAAATAACTAGATGTATCGTTACATCAGATACCAATTAAAAGAATGTTCATCGTCAAACAGAGAGAAACGAACATAGGAACATACCAGAAGTAGTAAACAAGTCAGGATATCTGCTCCTCATATTAGACTATGTCTCCCAAGTCGCCTCCTCAATAGAACGATGCCTCCACAGAACCTTCACAGAAGCTATCTCCTTAGACCTTAATTTTCTCACCTACCTGTCCAAAATAACCACGTGCTACTCTTCAAACTTTAAATTCTGATCAAGCAACACAGAGTCCCACTGAATGATATAAGAACCGACATCATGATACTTCTTCAACATAGACACATGGAAAACTGGATGAACGCCTAAGAGACCTGGCGGTAGAGCCAACTCATATGCAATCTCCCCAATTCTCTGAAGAATCTAAAAAGGTCCAATATACCTCAAACTCAACTTGCATCTCTTGCCGAATCTCATTACACCCTTCATGGGTGAGACCTTCAGAAGAACTCTGTCACCAACCATAAAATCCAAGTCCAGGACCTTCCGATCCGCATACTCCTTCTGCTTGCTCTGAGCTGCCATAAGCTTATCATGGATCACCTTCACCTTCTCTAAAGAATCTCTCAATAGATCGGTACCCCAAAGCTAGACCTCAAACGCATCAGACCAACCAATCAGAGATTAATATGTCCTATCATACAAAGCCTCGAACGGTGCCATATCAATACTGGAGTGATAGATGTTGTTGTATGAAAACTCTGTTAAAGGTAAGAACTGGTCCCAATGACCACCAAAATCAATCACGCAGGCTCGTAACATATCCTCCAAAACATGGATAGTCCGCTTGGACTAACCGTCTGTCTGAGGGTGAAATGTTGTACTGAGATCCAAGCGAGTACCGAACTCTTTCTGTAAAGTCCACCAGATATGCGAAGTAAACTGAGTCCCCCAGTTTGAGATGATAGAAATAGGAACCCCATGAGGATGAACAATCTCAAGAATGTAGATCTTAGCTAACTTCTCTACATTATAAGTCGTCTGGACCGGAATAAAATACGGGGACTTGGTCAACCTATCAACAATGACCCAAATAGCATCAAACTTGCCCAAAGTCTCGGGAAACCCAACCATGAAATCCATAGCAATCATCTCCCACTTCCACTCGGAAATGGGCATCATTTGAGATGCACCACCGGGTTACTGGTGCTCATACTTAACTTGCTGACAATTTTGACACCGAGACAAAAAACTACACAATATCTCTATTCATACTACCCCACCAATAGTGTTGCTTCAAATAACGGTACATCTTAGTAGCATCTAGATAAATCAAATTCCTAGAGCTGTGGGCCTCTTCCATAATCAATCTGGTCAAATCACCCATACTAGGCACATACACTCTACGTTTAATCCTCAAACCACTTCATTATCAATCACAACCTCTTTGGCTTCTCCACTCATCATCTTATCTCTGATTTTACATAAATTCACATCATCATATTGGTGGGTCTAAATCTGGTCCAAAAGAGATGACCTCGCCTCGACACAAGCTAGAATCCTGCTCAAATTTGAAATATCAAGCCTCATGAAACGGTTGGCTAGAGTCTGGACCTCCAATTCCAAAGGACACTCAGAAGTGATCAAATGAGCTAAACTCCCCATTATTGAATGCCTTTTGGCTTAAGGCATCTGCCACCACATTGGCCATGCCTGAATGGTACAAAATGGTCATGTCATACTCTTTTAATAACTCTATCCACCGACGCTGCCTAGAATTCTAATCTCTCTAATTAAACACATGATGAATACTACAGTGGTCGGTATACACCTCACAATGAACACCATATAAGTAATGCCTCTAAATCTTCAGAGCAAACACAATGGCAGCCAACTCCAAATCATGAACATGTTGATCCTTCTCGTGCACCTTCAACTATCTCGATCCATAAGCAATAACCTTACCCTCCTACATCAACACATAGCCTAACCCAATCCTAGAAGCATCACAATACACAGTAAAGTCTTTTTGCTCTACCAAAAGGGATAAAATCAGGGATATGGTCAAAAGAGACTTGAGCTTTTGAAAGCTCTCCTTACACTGGCCGGACCACTGAAAATGCATCTCCTTTTGAGTCAAACGTGTCATATGAGAAGCAATAAAAGAGAAACCCTTGACGAACCGGTGATAGAAGCTAGCAAGACCCACAAAATTCTGAATCTATGTCACAGAAGTCGGTCTAGGCCAATCCCTGACTGCCTCTATCTTCTTAGGGTCAACCATAATCTCATCCTTAGACACCACGTATACCAAGAATGCCACAGAACTCAACCAAAACTCACACTTTGAACTTATCGTACAACTACTCATGCTCCTCCCGACTCTTTGAATAAATCAAGATGTCGTCAATGAACACAATCACAAAATAATCCAAATACGGCTCGAATATCCTATTTATAAAATCCATGAACGATGTGGGGGCATTGGTAAGACCAAATGACATCACCAAGAACTCATAATGACCATAACAAGTTCGGAAAGCCATATTGGGAACATCCTCAGCCCGAATTTTCAACTGATAATACTCAGACCTCAAGTCAATCTTTAAAAATATTAAAGCACTCGAAAGGTGATTGAACATGTCATCAATATGAGGGATCAAATACTTATTTCTCATGGTGACCTTATTCAATTGTCTGTAATCAATGCACATACTCATGGTGCCATCTTTCTTCTTCACGAACAAAACAGGAGCACCCCCATGGAGATACACTCGGTCGAATGAAGCCCTTACTCAACAAATCCTAAAGCTGCTCCTTCAACTCTCTCAACTCTGCTAGAGCCATATAGTACGGAGGAATAGAAATATGTTGAATACCCATCTCGAGATCAATACAGAAGTCGATATCCCTATCTGGCGGTATACCCGATAAATTTAAAGGGAAAACCTCGGCAAACTCACTAACTATCGAAACAGACTCAAAGGAATGAGTCTCCGCACTCGTATCCCAAATATGAGCTAGATACGCTAAACAACCCTTATCTACCAATTTCCTAGACCGAATGAAAGAAATAATCTTCTTAGGAGCAGGGTTGGGAATGCCTCTCCACTCTAACCTCGAAAGTACATGCATCACTAATGTGACTATCTTGGAATAACAATCCAGAATCGCATGATACAGTGATAGCCAATCCATCCCCAAAAAAATATCGAAATCAACCATGTCTAAGATGGCCAAATCTACCCATGTATCATAACCCATAAAAGTAACCAAGCAATGTCGATAGACTTGATTTACAACCACAGAATCACTGACCGATGTAGACACACAAATATGGACATCAAGCATATCACACAACATATCCAAATCACCAGAAACATAGGCATACATATATGAGAATGTAGTACCCAGATCAAATAACACTAAAGCAGACTGATGACAGACTGAGATAATAACTGTGATAATCGTATTCGATGCATCAGCCTCTGGTCTATCTGGGAAATCATAACAATGAGTGTGTCATCCTTGGACTGAGTACTCTACTGGACACCTCGGCTTGAACGAGTACCATCTCTCCTCGATTGGGATCAACTACGACCGGTCTGATTGCTACCATGGACTGACTGAGATCCTCATCGGCTAACCTGACCACCACCCCTAGATGGTTGTGCTTGGGTCCTAGGTGCACAGGATGCACTCGATACAGATTTGGGGTAGTCTCTCCTGAAATGCCCAATCTCACCACAGGTGTAACAAGTCTTAACCGTTGAGGGATGCTGAATAGAGATAGAAGAACCCGAACCACTATGATCAGAATACTGAGACTGAGAACCCTTCGAAGACTAGCCCCCACCATAACCGTTCTGCCCTGCAGAGACTCTATTGGTAATCTGAATGGCTGCCTGAATCGGTTGACCATGTTGCTACTATTGATATTTACCCTGCTGCTCATAACCACGAGAAGTAGATTTGGTGAACTATATCTATCGCCTCACCTCCTTATCTGACTCATATATGGCCATCTTGCCCCTAATAGACTCCACCATCCTCGCATGCTCAGCTACAGCCTCAAAAGAAGCCACTAGCTACAATGTAGCCAACTAGAGGGGAATACTCAAACCTCTCACAAAGCATCTCACTCGATCTACCTCTATATGTAACAATGGCGTTGCATAGTGTGATAAGGCGTGGAAGCGAGTCTCATAATCTGTAACTGAAGAACCCCTATGCTTAATCATCTGAAACTCATCATCCTTGCTCAGATACAAGCTAAGAGGCACATACTTCTCCAGAAATATGTTATAGAACCTAACCCATGACAGTGGAGGTGACCCTGCTAATCGACATCTAATATAAGCTCTCAACCATTGTTTAGCATCTCCCAAAAGCTGAAGGGACACAAAACTAACTCCTGCGACTCGACGATACCCAAGGTATGCAACTTCTCATGGCTGCTCATAATAAACTCATAAGCATCCTCCTCGAGATGACCATAGAATACCGGAGGGTTCATGTTTGATCTTCCGCTCATCGCAAGTCATAGTTATCCTTGCGATCGGATGAGGACCAAACTCTAAAGCAGGAACCTCATCAATATGGGGCACTGACATCGCCATTGGCTGAACCTTGGGAGTACAAAACTCGGGAGTCTAAATTTGTCCCTCTCCCACACGGGTTTGAGAACCACCAGGAGTAGTCGGATACATGCCCGTCTGGGAAAATATCTAGAACACTCAGCAATCTGACCAACGTGTCCTAAAGAACCAGAGTATCAATAAATCTAGGTTGATCTTGGGCTGACCCCATCTCCTCCTCAAGTAACTCATCCTGAGGCTCGAAACCCGCTTAGGAAAGACTGATCTAGCACGATTCTGACCGACTCCATATGCCCCACACTGAGCTGGTGTTGTTCCTCGGGCTCTACCTTGGCCTCAAGTCTTTTCTCTACCGTGACCGCACACTACATGTACCTTTATCGGTGACTCATCCCTCGCTGCGTCGGCATGAGTCCTCACCGTCTATGAGAGAATAGGAACAAAGGTCAGATACGGCATGAGTCCTCACCGTCTATGAGAGAATAGGAACAAAGGTCAGATACCAATTTGATTCAACATAGCACTAAAGGAATAAAGAAAGTGAAATTTCCTAAATGTCACATAGCCTCCCGAAGATAAGTATGGACATCCCCGCATCGATCCGTAAGACTCTACTAGACATTTCTCTTGTATTCGAGACTATTTAACCTGCATCTCTAATACCAACTTTGTCATGATCCCTTTTCAGGAATCGTGGTGGCACCTACATAATCCCCACCGGTAGATGAACCACTTCTGAATCATTCATATGATATAACATAAATAAAAGTGAAAGATAACAAAATACTATATAAATTGTCTCATGATATAAATATGGAATAAATAAGGCTGGACATCAAACATCTCCCAATAATCTAGTCTGTAAATACAAGAGCGCTACAATCTGATACAAGTCTGAAAGCCAAGGGCAACATAGTGCCAAAACTGAATACATAATCTGAACTGTCTGACATGTCTCTCAAATGCAATAAAAAATATAATAAAGATAGAACATCCAAGGGCATGTTGAAGGTAACATCCTCACCTAATGTTAGAGATCGCCCACTCGTACTCAGCCACACTGTCTCGCACTGGTAGAAGGCACTGAATCTGCATCCAAATATAATGCAACAAGTGTAGTATGAGTACACAACGTACCCCTGTTGGCATCATATGTTGACAATGACGGAAGATACATAAAAAGAGATAAATACCAAGTTGACACCAAATAGTCTTATTCTCACAATCCAATAACCCAACAACTATCACGTGTTCATAGAATGAGTCCCAAAATCAGCATAAGGCAATGTTCATATAAGAGTTCATGATCACATAAATCACCCAACTCCAAATAGTTCAATAATAAGTTTCAAGTATCATTGAGTAAATAACATGCTATTTTTATCTAGAAATTCAATCAAGTTATCAATAATCAATTTAACATTTGTTTCATTAATAGATAATTTATGAATGATATGTTATGAAAGCAATACATATGCCAGGTACCTTGATCTTCCAATATACAGGTGCTCAAGTTTTAATTATGAGATGCGCACCCATGAGGTACTCGCGAAGTCCATATACTCATCTGGAATGTCCCATCAGAGCCCAGCTCTTGGCTGAATAATATCATGTTGCACGCGTGTAATACGTCCCCTCGAATATCATCATCGTCATCTCAATGTTTCCATAGTCTCATAAGTAATCTCACATTTTCGGTCTCTTGGACTCACAACATTCCATACACTCTCATATTAATATCTCAGAACCATAACTGTACAAATGCAAATGACAGTATAAGGCAAGAAATCATGATATAATGAGATGCAACCAAGTATAGAGATGAATATCACATGCTTCCAAGAATTCAACAACATAACAATCCAAGTACAAATCATGATATCATATCGGAAGTATGTGTCATAAATAAACAAGCAATAGCAAATATGGGGACAAGCCTATTCAATCAGCAATCGAAACCAACATAAGGCTGATTATATAAATCACCCATCATCACAGTTCAACACAGATACCCACTCAAACGTTCATCACGACCAGCTGAGTGGGACCCCCTAAACACGCCCAATATCCCTCAATATTTATAACTAATTACGTACTTCTATAGGAGTATAGTAAAAGTAAATTGTTTCCTACCTCTGGGACGAACAAGAGCGTTAACCAATCAAGCCTTGGTGATAGCCTTGCCCTTCCACTGCGCCTCTTGATAATGAAAGTCTAATCACACTATACTATTCGTTAATGAAGAGCTTACACAACATACAGGGACTCAATCCTTAACAAGCAAGATTTTAATTACCAATCTGGGGCCCACGTCACCAAGACTCAAACTTTATTACCCAAATACCAAGAACACGTACTAGGTAATCATACCCTTAAGTTAATTATGAAACTATGCACATTTGAGACTTCAATTAAATAATATATAAAAAGCCCCAATTTGGAAACTCTATAATTTCCCCCCAATTGGAATATGTCTCTATATTCAAATTAATCTCTACAATATGACTATCTAACAGTTCCCATCACTAATTCATAATAATCAAGTAATTTAATCTACCAACAACATTTAGATTCATGATATAACTCTCTTAATCTCATAAGAACTTGCAACCCATTTTCCCAACTTAAAAACATAACATACCACCATTAAAGGATTTAGAAACATAAAATGAAATCACAATGAAAGGAAATCTATACCTGTATGATGAATTTCACTGTTGAACTTCACAATACTCTCCCTTGCAGCTCTAGGTTTGAGATATGCTATTTTGGAAAAATAAATTTGACATAGGAAATTAAAAAGAACACATGAGGCAGTGATTCCGACCCAGCGGAATCGACACCGCTGGAACGGACCCGCTACCACGAACATATACCTCGTTGTGGCGCAGTCACTTGACAGCTCATCCCAGCGCCATGGTGAACCCGATATCGCAGAGGCGGACAAATCCTTCGCCAGGGCCAAAACTCTACAACTTCCCAGCCCCCATTTCTACGAGCCAACCTCCCGCTGAGGCGGACATGTAGGAGTGAGCAGAGGTGCCACCGAGGCGGACACCAGACACCAGACACCAGATAAGGGAAAATAATCCCAAACCCCCATCAAACACCCGAAACACTCCCAAGACCCCTTCCCCCTCCCAGTCACAAACTAGACATGCTCATCTAAGGTAAACAGTGCTACAAACTCACTCATATCATCGGATTTTCCATTTAATTGAGCTAAGACATACTTTTCTAAAGAATCGTCCAAAATAACCAAATCTCCAAATTTTATAAATAAGGCCACAAAATACATCTGATTGCCTCGGAAAGCGAACCAATGACTCGACTAAGTCATAATTGACCCTCCAGAACTACCTGAAGCAATGAAACCTAGAAACGAACCCATCTAGTCAAAAGTCAAGTTTAAGTCAAACTATCCAAGATTCTAGTTTTGGGTTTTTGATCCGAAACTCATATAAATGTATTTCGGGATCCGTGCCACCCATCTTCGCGCATCACAAAACCCACATAGAGTCTACGGAATAGTCAAACAAACAAATAATAGTCTTTAGCTGAAAACGACCAGACGGATCGTTATATCCATTCACTGTTGATACGGAATTAGGAATCTTACTTTGTAAATTCAAATGGGAAGAATGTTGTTCAACTTTGAATCTAGCTTTTATGATTCTATCAAGTTCAAAGTTTTTATATTCCTGTAGAATTTTTTTGTTTGTTTGTTATCTATTGATAAAAAGTCAGGTATTCTGCCTGATGACAAAATTTATCTAAAAAAGGGAAAAAAAAATGTCCAAATAGGTCCTAAGCATAAAAAAGAGAAGTTTTGGCACGAATTTTCCTTCAAACGCACTGGTCTTTAATTTTGTTCCTCGTATCTGTGGTTTTTAATTTTTTACCCTACCGCTTATTTAGTGAAAATATCCAGACCTATTTCGCTTGGCATAAGTTCTATAATATTTATCTTCAAAAACTAAACTTTGACTTGGCTCGGCATAAGTTCTGTAGGAATTAAGTTATGCAGCATAAGTTGTATAACATTTTTCAGCTTTTGTAGTAGTGTTTAGAAATTGAAGTTATATTTTTTGTGGCATATGTTTTTTATCCTTTTTGAGTATATTAACATGACTGTTTTGTGGAGTTTTGATGTGTTTTGATCCATTTTTATGTTGAGTTTTGAAAGTTTTATTCGTGTCCGACATAACTTGTAGGATATTGTGATACGAAAATATAAACTTATTCCGAGTGAATATAGACTTATGATGCGAAAAGTGTTGAAGAGTAAAAAGTAAAGACCACAGATTTGAGGGGCAAAAATTAAATACCACCCCGAAATAGGGGCATTTGTGCGAATGACCCAATTAAAAATGAACTCTCTTCTTTCAAGAGTATTGGACTGGGTCATTCGCACAAATGCCCTTATTTCGGGGTGGTCTTTAATTTATGCCTCTCAAATTTGTAATCTTTAATTTTTGTCCTTCAGTATTTTTTGGCGCGACACAGTTTAGATTTCGCAAGGCTAGTTTACGTTTAACTTCGGCATATGTATCATAACATCCACACAAATTATGCCTTACAAGGAAAAACTTTCAACACTCAACATATTCTGAAAAACGTCATAATTTTATATTTCACTCGGCATAGTTTACGTTTAACTTTGGCGCATGTATCATAACATCCACACAAATTATGTCGGACAAGGTAAAATTTTTAACACTCAACATAATTCAAAAATACTACAAACTGCATAACTTCATTCATACAAAAATGTATGCCAAGCCGAGGCAAAATTCAATTTGCGAAGATAAAATGTTACAGAAATTATGCCTTATGAAACAAGGTTAGATATTTTCATTATTTAAGTAGCAGGGGAAAAAATTAAAGACCACGAATATGAGGGGCAAAAATTAAAGATCATTGTGCTTGAAGGACAATCCATGGAAAAAAAATGTATCGAACTAGGGGTGCTTATCGGTTGGTTCGGTTCGGTTTATCGGTTTTCCATTTTTAAATATGCTAAACCGATAACCAAACCAATAAGATATTCGTTATCGGTTTTGATTTATCGGTATTTTGTCCTTAACGGTTCGGTTTTCGGTTTAATCGATAAGAAAATGTTTCTCTAATTTTTCTTTTGCTTTCTCTTATTTTCATTAGAATATACACTGTCTTCATACATAAAATATTAAAAGTCTACACAAATTACAAGAAGAAGCGTATTCAAATACGTTACTGCTATTTGCTAAAACAAACTTGTTTTATTTTATGCTAGCATCAATCTCTCAAAAAGAAAAAGAAAAAGAAAAAGAAAAAGAAAAAAAAACCAACAACTTCAAATTACAGAAAGAAAACAGCAGCACCAAGATAATCATAAAAGTGAGGGAGAGGAAGAGAAGCATCGCAAGCCCTAGTTTCGTATGGAAATTGAGAGTAAGGGAATAAGTGTGCCTGCGTTAAAAATTTAGAAAGACGATTTGTATTTAAAATTAAAATTTAAAGTCATTACTATATAATTAGGGATAAAGAAGTAATTTAATATAAGTTTATCGGGTTATCAGTTTAACCATTAACTAAATTATTAAAATTGAAAACCGAACCGATAACCCAATAATTATTTTTATAAAATCGTTAATCCAATAATCCGATACTGACAAAACTTTTTTATTGATTTGATTTATCGATTAAACTAATTTTTGCACACCCTATATTCAACTGGCATCTCAAATCGTTTTCTAAAATGGGCTACAAGTTTAACGTAGCCCAATTCAAAGACAGTTTGAGCAGGCAAAGTGTAGATCCAGTACCAGTAGCTTTGTCTCAATAACTCATTACTCAAAAAGCAGCCTTTTCATTTCCTATTTGAATCTCTGTCCTCTCCTTTCTTGCTTTTCACTGAAACAATGGGAGACCTGAAGAGGAAAAGAGGCCGGAAACCTAAAAATGCGGTAGCGGACTCCGGCGGCGGCGCTGGTACCTCTTCCAAAGAAGCCGTCGATGACGGCGGCGCAGTTTCCACAAGCCCTATCGAAACCGCCACCAACGGAGCCGACCCACAAACTCACCGCCGCCTCCGCGCTCGCCCTAGGAGAGTAGGCAAACACGAAGAAGTAGACAGGGACATTGCGGCGTCGCCAGAGAGGCGAGGCCATCGGTTCACTGACCACAACAACGGCGATATCACCACCACTATATTGAGTGGCGACTTGAGGCTTGGGGCGGCGGCGAAGGCGGCTCCGTCAATGGATGCGGTGGTGAAGGTGTTTTGTGTGCATACAGAGCCGAATTTCTCGCTTCCGTGGCAAAGGAAGAGACAGTATAGTTCGAGTAGTAGTGGGTTCATTATTGGTGGAAGGAGGGTGCTTACGAATGCTCATTCTGTGGAGCATCATACTCAGGTTAAGCTTAAGAAACGTGGGTCTGATACTAAATACTTAGCTACCGTACTTTCCATTGGAACTGAATGCGATATCGGTATGTCCGATAACATAAAAATTTTCCATTAGTTTTATGTATTATCTGTTTTTTGGCTATTGTTGCATAAACTTCACTTTAAACTAAATAAATTAATTACCACTGTTTTTCTTAGAAAGACTCTAGGTTTGTCAATTCATGTTGAGTTCCAACATCTGTTATTTAGGGTTAGGAAGGTCTCTTTATCTGGTTTTAGGCCATACCTAGTTCGCGAGTTAGGCTCAAGGTCCATTCCTTATCCTGGTATCAAAGCCATACCCATCTCAATTGTTGGTTTACCGAATGTTGGCCCCCATGTTATATTATCCACACTCCATTTGGCTGGCCTGGCGTGTAGGGGTGTTGAGTTTCCACATCGATGAGAAGGCCTCTTTATATGATCTTAGGTAATTCTTACCTTATAAGCCGACTTCTGGAGTTGAGTTAGAGCGAAGATCCGTTTCTTAAGTTCAATATTACTGACTAGTGTGCATTTGGTAGGGGGTAAATATTTTACCTTGGGAAATAATTTATGTTTGGTCGGGTATAATAGTGTTTCTATGACATTTTTTAGTAGGAAAGGTTGATAACATTGGTTGAAGCAAGTAATATGGAATAAAAGTTGAGATATTTGTAGCCTTTCACTGAACTTTTATTCGTTGGAACAATTTAAGTGACCAAATACCAAAAAATGCTTTCACAAAGGAAAATGTTTTGACGTTTTACATGAAGGTGATTTACTCCATACCAAATGTATCCCATAATTGCATCATTTTACTGTCAGAATTTTGGTAAATTCAGTACCGAGTAGATCTTAAGCTAGCTATTTCTGTTGGTATTTTGAAACAGCGATGTTAACAGTGAATGATGATGAGTTTTGGGAAGGAGTATCACCTCTTGGGTTTGGGGATTTGCCTGCGCTGCAAGATGCTGTAACTGTTGTTGGATACCCTATAGGAGGAGATACGATCTCTGTGACTAGCGGTGTTGTCTCGCGCATCGAAATACTGTCTTATGTTCATGTGTCAACTGAGCTCCTCGGATTGCAGGTTATGTTTGGAAGTTTCTTCCTTTCTGCGAATACTTTCTTTAATATATAATACAGGTCTTTTATTTCCCTAATTTGTTTGCTACGGTTTTAATTTCCCCAGCGGAGTCGGATGACTGCATTTAAATGGATCGTTTAACAATAAAAAAAACTATTGTGCAGATAGATGCTGCCATCAATTCTGGAAATTCTGGTGGACCTGCATTCAATGATAAGGGGAAGTGTGTAGGTATTGCATTTCAATCCCTTAAACATGAAGATGCCGAGAACATTGGTTATGTCATACCGACACCAGTAATTATGCATTTCATCCAGGATTATGAGAAGAATGGAGCATACACAGGTACATGAAAATTCGAATTAACATTTTGAACTTGATTAAATTGATTGTCTCAAAATGCAAACTTATTACTTATATGGATATCTCCTACATTGTAGGATTTCCTATCATTGGGATTGAATGGCAAAAAATGGAAAATCCTGACCTCCGCTTGTCTGTGGGTATGGCACATAATCAGAAGGGTGTTCGTATCCGAAGAGTTGAGCCTACGGCCCCAGAATCCAATGTTCTAAAGCCTTCAGATGTTATCCTTAGCTTTGACGGAGTTGATATAGCCAATGATGGAACAGGTGAACACTGTTTTCATCCCAAATTAGATATGTTCGAGACAGTTCTCTTAGTATCAGTGTGCTTCTAGTTTGTATTTAAGTCGTAAAGTCATCTATACTGATGAATGGTGTAGGGTTTAGAGAGGATTGTAATATAGTAGGATTCAGAAAATGCATCATGATTGGTGGAGATAATTCTCCTAAATCACACACACACACCCCCCACCCCCCACCCCCGGGGGGGAAAAGGAATGCAAAAGAGATTATCAGTGAAGGATATCAACATTAAATAGGTAAATGCACCTGGGCGGGGTCTACTGAATTTCCTTGTACCTCTTCATGGGAACAGCTAGCACACAACTACAGAAAGAAATATGACGATGAATAATAACCTTCCTTAGTTAAAATCTTTTGAACTATTAAATGTGAGATTGCATTTACCTATCAAAAATTCTAGAAGATAAGAAAGCTGATTCTGGTGAAATTAGTCCCTCTTTTCTGATATTCACATGCCCTTTTCTTTTAGCCTTAAATCTTTCTAGATCTTAAACACGTACAATAAATATAGATGAGATAATACATAATTACCCCCTCCAATTATAACACTTTTTTTCAAAAAGACACTTCAACTTTGCGAGGGTCCTAGTACCCTTATTCTTATTCAGAGTGCATTTATTATCCCCTTACGAGCCCATGTGGAGTGGAGAGAGTACTTCACTCTCTAATAGAGCGTGAGCTAAGCAAAAATTAGATAATTCATCTTTTTCAGCATATATTTCATTAGGAATAACTTTTTTACTTTATTTATTCTAATTTGTTATCTTCTTCGAAGACATTCTCTTTCATTTTTCCATTTCAAACCCATAAAACCAAAAAATAAAACCAGACATAATATAAGTGAAGATGAAGCTTTAAGCAGAGGAGAAAGGAATAAAGCAAAAACAGTGATTTTGTTAAACACCTAAAGCATGCTCAATGGCAAGAGCAGAAACAAAGAAAATACAGAGATAACGGACAATAATCAGAGAACTCAGACTGAGCAGAAGCATAAACAAGTGCAAGAGGAACTTTCCTCCTTGGGCCTATTCCGACTCGTCATTGTACTTTGTCTATTTTTTTTTGCTTTTGATTTTTTTTTATGGAGTTATTACCCATCATTTTTTGATTAAGGAGAACTGCAAAGCTCCATTTTACTGGAGTTCCGATCCCATTATTATTGTAGCGATTTTGATTTTCAAATTTGATTCTAGTGATAATTTGGCCTTGGCTGCGATAATAGAGGGCTGAAGCTTATTAGGAGAGATGAGACAAAATGAAATAGTGGCAGCTTCATCGGAGGTTGGTCAGTGGCAGGGAGTAGAGGAGATGGGGTGGCGCCGGGAAGAAGAGGGAATGGGGTCGGCGGCAAAGAGAGTTGGGGGAAGAGGAATAAAGGAGGAGAGAGAAAAAACTAAAAAGAAAAAGAAATAAAGAGTAGATAAATAAAAATGTAAAAATAAAAGAATTTGACATGTGGCAAACAATGATTTGTGTGTGACTTTCCCTTCTTTCTTATAACTGGGGTTGAACAAAAAAAGTTGTATTTATACTATTTTGAAATTGATCAAGGGAGGACGGACCCCTGCAAAGTTGGAGTGTCTTCTTGAAAAAAAGGTCTTACTTCAGGGGGTAACGATGTATTTTCTCAAATATAGATAGGACAAATTTCATTGGTTCAAGCCATAGAACACTGGACTCAATTTGTTTATCAAAATCATACTTCGCAAAGATTAAGCAGCTATCCGAGCTAGAACCAATAGATACAAGTACTAAAACAAATACTCCCCCTAGTTTCATTCTATATTGCACTCTTCCTTTTTAGTCCGTTCCAAAATATTGTCACCTTTTTATACTTGAAAAGTATTTAAGAATAACATTTCCATTTTAACCTTAACGACATTCTTCATAGTTATGACATGGCATGTTTATGACTACAAGATTATGTTTAGCTTGTGAGTCAAAAGTAATTCTTTCTTTCTTGAAATCCGTGTCAGTTAAATACCACCATATAAAATAAAATGGAGTATGAAAGACCATATGGAATGTGTAACCTAGTATTGAAGTCTTCTCCTGTTCGCTAATTGTCTTTATTTGATCTTATAGACTACTAAAATGGTGATTTCAAGATTATCCTTTATATCCCGGAAAAAAAAGAATGCTAGGTAAGTGTAGATTAGTTAAAGTAGCGTATTCAGGTAGAGGTCCGATTAGTGTGAGTGCTAGACTGAGTTGTGATTGCAAATCTACAAGTTGGTATCAAGGATTCATACCTGACTTCCATGCTTAAAGTGGAATGTATTGTTGTGCTCAAGAGCTAGAAAGCATACTAAAGTCATGAAAGCGTCAAGATTTACTGCCCCTTTTGTTGTCTGCTTTTCTCGGCTGTACCATCTTTCAAATGCTTATCTGAAAAGGAAATATGAAATTCTGGTAAATTCCATATAATGTATCCATAACATACAAAGAAAGCCGAGAAGTTGCTCAAATCATTGTGATTTAGGTACCTGGCGTCTAGAAAGGGACAGAAGAAAGAAAAAAGTTTATTCCTTTTCAAACAAAAGAAAGAAAAAGATTACCATAAAAGAGGAGTGAAGGTTCGAACCCATTTACTAGACATTATCCATTGATGCTCTAGAATATGCTTCGAGCTTTGTCCTTTGCTCTTTGTTGGTGTGCTTAGTTTCTTTTTTCTTTTCTGATCTGCTTTTTGTACGTTAGAAATTATTGTCTAGTAGTTAATACATATCCAACTTCCTGCAAAGATGTTCATTTTGGTAGCTGTGCAACATATGGTGGAATGCAGCAATGTACACATTGCTCAATAGGGTATTAAATCTAGCCGTGCAGATGACTGCATTTCATGCGTGTCTATTTATAAAAAGGGCAGCCCGGTGCACAATGAATCCCGCGTTAGCATGGTCCGGGGAAGGGCCCATGTATGTCTATTTATCTTGATAGAATTGTTACTATCGTTAGCATGTCATTCTTGTGCACAATTGACAAGTTGTAATATATTTTGTGCTTCTTCAAATTCTCTCTTCTTTGCTGTGTATGAATTTATTTGACCATTCGGGAAAAAATAAGTCGTTTGGGGGATGGATGAAGGGGAAAAGGAAATACAAAACTGTTCTTTGTGTTGCTTCCTTTGGTAATACTAGCTATTGCATTGTTATTGAAAACTTAGATAAATATGGTAGGCATTGCAAGATCCTTCAATGCAGAGTCTTCACACTAGAGTTCAGAAGCATTCCCTTGGCTGGAAATAATGGTTTTGTGAAATCTGCATTGATATGCTTGTAAAGAATCATTTAGGCGCCTAAGAGGGATGGTTGGGTAGGAATAATGGATGTATGAATCTGGTATACCTAGTTTGATTTTTCGGGAATGCTATTTGGGTGCTTATAGGAGTTATTGTTGCATGTTTTTCTTGTTGAAGGAGAAATGAATCCTATATTTGGCCCAGCCGGGAACTCAATCCCCCTATACCTAAGAAACTGAAAAATAAGTTCGACTCAGATATAGATGACTTCCTGAGATGGAAACGGCGAACTCTCAATCACTAAGTTTGTGAACTTAATTATTATTCTTTAAAATTTTAAATTCCTGATTTTTGGTCTTCTTATTTTCAGTACCGTTCAGGCATGGAGAGCGCATTGGTTTCAGCTATCTTGTTTCTCAAAAATATACTGGAGATGATGCTCGAGTGAAAGTTCTCCGTAAATCTAAGATTCTAGAATTTAAAATAAAACTCAACGCACATAAACGATTGATTCCAGCTCATATCAAGGGAAAACCTCCTTCTTACTACATTGTCGGTGGTTTTGTTTTCTCTGCTGTTTCTGTTCCATATTTACGTTCAGAGGTTTGTAATCAACTGCATAACTTATTATTTTATTTATTGTTACTACTTGTCGGTGACTCAGAGGGCTTACATAACTGACTTGGCACCATCTTTGTTCCTTAAAATTTAGTATGGCAAAGATTATGAATTTGATGCTCCGGTTAAGTTGTTGGACAAACTTCTACATGCAATGGCACAATCAATTGATGAACAGCTGGTTGTGGTTTCTCAGGTCAGGCTAGCTCTCTGTTAGTTTACTAGTCCGTTATATCTATGACTCTTTCTGATCTGCCTTGTGCCTTCTTATTAGGTGCTTGTAGCTGACATCAATATTGGTTATGAAGAACTGGTAAACACTCAGGTGAGAAGAAAATATTGTGGGACAACAGAGCTGATCACAGTAGTATTTACAAATTAGTAAGCTGGCATTGTGTTATCTTATTCATGTCCATCTGAATGTTTTGACATTGGATCCAACGTAATCTAGGTTATTGCTTTCAACGGCAACCCTGTAAAGAATCTGAAGAGCTTGGCTAACATGGTGGAGGCCTGTAAAGAAGAATACTTGAAGTTTGATCTTGATTATAATCAGGTCATCTCTTTTTCTGATTACTTTTCTCTTTTCTTTTCTTATCCTTCTGGAACTCTCAAGGTGATTCTGTTGTTTTCTTCAGATTGTTGTACTGCAGACTAAAAATGCAAAGGCTGCAACGTCCGATATTCTTGCAATGCATTGTATACCTTCAGCCATGTCTGATGATCTGAAGTCATGAGAGCTGTTTGTGATGGTTTGGATGCCCATGAAATCTCCACATTCATCTTTCCCCTCTTTGAGATGAAAAAGATGCTATGAAAGTTTGTACCAGATTTGCTTTCTTTCATTCCAGATATACAAGTGGAGCGCGCTGTTTCTCTGCCAACGGCTATGAGTACTTTAAAAGCTGTAGAATGTAGTTCAGATATCATATCAGGAGATCTATACAAACAAGGAAATATGCAAACACTCTGCTGCACTCTCCCCCTCAGCATCCTTTTGTTGCCTGCCTATACAACTTTTGTCCTTGTTGAGAAAACATAGCTTCCTTTAGCATTATAATTGCTGTCTATAAATCACCTAATGATGTGATGAGCTCGGAGGAGACCATTTAACTTTGTTTTCTTTTTATGATGCACTATTTTAGCTGAGGAAAACTCAAGATCAGTAACACTGAATTCTGGCGTCTCTTTTGCTTTCCCCCACTTTACAGCTTTAGAATCCAATGCCTGTTAAGAGAAATCAGTTGGAAAGGACCTTATTTAAAATTTGATTTCATACGATGATTTAAGGCCACTCTAATATATATTTTCCCCCCATTTTAAAAAGTTTTACAGATATAATTCTGGCACTACACACGGAAGAGAAAAAATTACGCTTGTTTATTTTTTCACAAAGTTTTGCAGGGCGGGGCAAAACTTGGAAGAACCATTTTCATTGTATCTATCTTGTCAAATTATTTAAAAGTTTCGGCAAATCTTGCCTTGTTCACAAGTTTTGTCGGGTGAGGCAAAATTTTGGCATTATCCTCATTTTACATATTTTATTAAAATAGTTATTAAAAGAAAATATTAAATTAGTTACTATATAAGTGTAGTCGGATGGGCAAATTTTGCCCCCGTCATAAGTTTTGCTGGGCAAGGCAAAAGGTACCATCCTCATTTTCCCTATGTTAAATTGTTCACAAGTTTCACTGGATAGATGAATCTTGCCTCGTCCCAAGTTTGGTTGGGCAAGGCAAAACATTGATACTATCCTCGTTCTATCTTTCTTGTTAAATTGTTCATGAGTTTTGCTAGATAAAAATATTACATGTGTTGTTCTATTGTTTACAAGTTTTGTTGGACGGGCAAAACTTGGTACTATATTCATTCTATTTATCCTGTTAAATTGTTAATAAGTTTTTCTGGATGCACAAGTCTTGAACGTGATGTTCAACTGTTCACATGTTTTGTTAGAAGAATAAATCTTGTTACTATCTTTACTCTCCTATCTTGATATGAAATTCACAAATTTTGTCCGATTGAATCTTGCTTGTGTTGTCTAATTGTTCACAAGTTTTGCCGGATGGACAAAGTTTAGTGTTATTGTAATTCTACCTATCTTGTTAATTTTTCCATGAGTTTTGTTGGATGAGCAAACATTGCTTATGTTATCCAATTGTTCAAATTTAACAAAATTGGTGTAGGTCGATTTCTGTAATTGACCAATGGCGCAATGAAGAAATAATCAACTAACTAATAGTTATATTGTAAGATGTAACAAACTATTGTTCTACTTCTTGTTAATCCAATTAAACTGCCTCTTCAAATAACTATTATACTGGTAATCAACGAGTTGTAAAATGTCTAAATGAATTCGTGAAAGCTTTTGAGGATAGCATCAAATTTCCCAATTAGTATCCTGCTATAATTATATTCACACTTTTAAAGCACTCTTTTCATATGTAATATTACCTGCAAGTGATGAATCGAGATTTAGTCTCCTATATCTTTCTTTAAAGGAAGACTGGAATTTCTATCATAATACAAGAGGTCTACAAACTGCATCCTTCAGTATAATCCCATTCACAATGCCAACTAATAATCCCCTCAATATATCAGTTGGTGTATTTATATTTTATAACCCCTTTCATCTTGTTCATGAAACAAGCCTCTAAAAGCTGTGCAACATGTTAGAGAACAGTCAGACATTGAAGGAAATAAATTATCATCCTTTCAAAATCAGAGTTTTGAACAATGGATTCAACTAAACCCAGTATTTTCAATACATTAACATAAATATATACGTGAAAAGAACCACTAAAATTCAACAAATATTAAATACCAAACCCAATTTTAAAAGTACAATGAGTTTAGTTCTAAAACATTAAAGATTGAATCCACCAAGTTTAAAGTCTGGATCCACTGCAGCTAGACGTTCTACCTCGTGTAGGTTGGAGCTTGCTCAGACCAAGACCAACCAGTCAATTGTGTTTAAAAGACAATTGATTTCAAAGATGAAAAGGTACAGAGTACATGCATGAGCTAATGAATGAATGCATGCATGTATCAGAGCTTCTTATACCTAACCAACTTTTAAGTTCCAATTCCTGAAAACTTGAGATCTTAAATCTTCTAATAAAACTATGCTTCCTTGTTTTTTCATGCTTTTCTCTTCAACCGATTATGACTCGGTACCCAGAACCTCAGTTCTAATCTGCGAGCCATTTATGGTTGGAGATCAAGGACCTCGGTGTTTCCTGAAGCAGAAGCAGCCCTGCCGTAGATCAACAGGGATCATCCCACCTCCCTTTGATGTGTCAATAGTTTCCAACAAGGATACCACTTCATCCATTTCTGGCCGTTTGTCAGGGCTAGCATCCCAACACCGCTTCATTACATTTGCCAAAGAACTAGGGCAACAACGAGGTATCTCTGGCCTCAAATTCTGCAAATTCATAACACTATTGTGACTTTCAAGGACTTTTTGCTCTTCAATGAACAAAGATGTGTATTCACTAAATATATATTTCTACCTGTCGGACAACATCTGCTGTCACTTCTGAGAAGCTCAGGTCTGGATATGGCATGTCACAGCAATATATCTCCCAGAGGCAAATGCCAAAGCTATATACATCACACTTGCGGTTATAGGGGTTGCCATTAAGAACCTGTCTTGTAGACCACGATAGAAATAATCAAGTTAACAAGAGGAGGCAACCTACATTTAAGTATGATGCACAGTGAGTTTCGTAAGTCAAGCACATACCTCAGGTGCCATGTAACCTAGCGTTCCAGTCTCACCGGTCATATCATTAGGATTTGAAGCTTCAACACGAGCAACACCAAAATCAGCTATTTTTAGAGTACGATTCCTGTCAAGAAGCATGTTCTCTGTTTTGACATCCCTATGGACGATCTTCTCAGAATGAAGATAACTTAACCTGAGAGTGGATTTTAACACGTTAAGTGTCGAACACATCATGCTGTTAACAAATATAAAAGAAGAGGAGTAAGCATTATGAAATTTCACCCCCGTGCTAGATCCAGCGCCAGTTGGACCACAACTTTGAAGGCCAATTTCCTCCTATGGCTCTTGATGAGAAAAGATTTGAGAGTACCCCCAGGAAGATATTCAACCACCACACAACAAAGGTTCCGTGGAATCCCCATGAAACCATTCTCAGTCTGTATGTTAAGATCTGGTGTGCCCATTGCAGCTCCTATAAACTGCAAAAAGATTGCCATTAGAAATGTCTAATTATCCCAAATTTTTAATATTCTTGCAAGCCGAACACTTTATGCTCCAGAAAAAGACTTTCAAAGCAGCAAATTAAAGATCCCATGCCACTTCTACACATCTATATCGAAATTAAACAGCTGAGTGGAGCATGACACAAAATTAGACAGGAAAAAAGGCACTAACGGCACATTTGGACAAAAAAAGGTTTTCCAGGGGACTCGAGTATGTTGAAGTTCAATAAGTTGAATTATGTAGAGACTTCTGGTCTTTCTCAAAATATGGAAACAAGACTCCTTTAACAAAAACTGTTGATAAAATGGAACTTATGCAAATTCTAGTTAGAATGTCATTTTCATTGGTCAGCGGGATGTCAATGTGACCGGAAATACTTCATGCCTTCAGCTTGGTCACATGCCTTAGATTTGCTATGAAAAGCAATTTATAATTCAACTCTATAATGTTGTGGACCAAGTTAAGAATCAATAGACCTCCATATTTCAGTTGGATATGTAGCAATGAGGGCCCGTGACTTGGATCACGTGAGGTGCATCAAGGACGAGGACGACAAAGTACTAGTGGAGGACGCGCATATTAGATAGAGGTGGCAGTCTTACTTCCATAATCTCTTGAACGAAAAAGGAGACATTGTGCTAGGAGATCTGGAGCAATCCGGAAGGTACCGGAATTTTGGATATTGTAGAAGCATTAAGGTTGAGGTTAAGGGTGCTATTCACAGGATGTGCAGGGGACGAGCGACCGGGCCTGATGAGATCCCAATTGAATTTGCAGGCCAGGTTTGAAGTGATTGACTGAGTTGTTTAATGTCATTTTTAAGACGGCGAGAATGTCCGAAGAATGGAAGTGGAGTACAATGATTCCTTTGTACAAGAATAAAGGTGACATTCAGAGTTGCAACAACTATAGGGGTATGAAGTTGCTAAGCCACACTATGAAAGTTTGAAAAAGGGTAGTAGTGATAAGGGTGAGAAGAGACGTGTCTATTTTCGAGAATCAGTTTGGATTCATGTCAGGGCGTTCGACTACAGAAGTCATTCATCTTATTAGGAGGTTGGTGGAGCAGTATAAGAAGAAGAAGAGAGACTTACATATAATTTTCATCGACCTCGAGAAGGCATATGACAAAGTCCCTATGGAAGTTCTATGGAGATGTTTGGAGGTTAGAGGTGTACCTGTGGAGTACACTAGAGCGATCAATGATATGTATGATGGAACCAAGACCAGGGTACAGACAGTAGGAGGAGACTCGGAGCACTTTTCTGTGATGATGGGGCTGCATCAGGGATCAGCTCTTAGCCCATTCTTATTTGCCTTGATAATGGATGGACTGACGCGACAAATTCAAGGGGAGGTGCTATGGTGTATGTTATTTGCAAACGACATAGTCCTGATTGATGAGACCCGCAGCGGAGTGAACGCTAAGCTGGAGGTTTGGAGACAGACTCTGGAGTCTAAAGGGTTCAGGCTGAGTAGGACCAAGACATAATACTTGGAGTGCAAATTCAGTAATGGGAGCGACTATGAGACATGCGTGGAGGTGAGGCTTGGTACTCAGGTCATACCAAAGAAAGGAAGCTTCAAGTATCTCAGGTCTATTATCCAAGGAATTTGAGAGATTGATAACGATGTCACACATCGTATTGGGGCAGGGTGGATGAAATGGAGGCTCGCATCTGGAGTCTTGTGGGATAAAAAGGTACCACAAAAACTTAAAGGCAAGTTCTATAGGGTGGTGGTTAGATCGACTATGTTATACGAGACGGAGTGTTGGCCAGTCAAGACTTCGCACATCAGAAAGATGAAAGTTGCGAAAATGAGAATGTTGAGATGAATGTGTGGCAAACAAGGAGTGATAAGATTAGAAATGATGATATTCGGACAGAGTGGGAGTGGCCTCGGTGGAGGATAAGATGCGGAAAGCGAGGTTGAGATGGTTCGGACATATGCAGAGAAAAGACACAAATGCCCCAGTGTAGAGGTGTGAGAAGTTGGCTATGGACGGGTTTAGGAGGGGTAGAGGTAGGCCGAAGAAGTATTGGAGAGATGATTAGACTGGATATGGCAGGTGCAACTTACTGAGTACATGACCTTAGATATGGAGTTGTGGAGGACATAGATTATGGTAGAAGGGTAGTAGGTAGTTGAGTATAGTCCTACTTACGTTTACAAACTGGTAGTTGTAGTGTTATTATTGTAGGCCTGCTTAGCCTATCATATTAGTAGGCGCAATATTGCTTTATAGTCCCATGTCGTTTGATTTCTGTTGTTATGTGTTCTTTAGTATACTTTGTTTATCTTATTTACCTGCGTTAGTTACTGCTTCTTTTTTCAGAATGCGCTATGATGGATTATTCGCTTTTGTTACCATCATTTTCATACTGCTTTAAATTTCTTGTCCGGATCTGACTGTTTCTCTTGCTTTGCTTGTGCGTATGCTTTGTCTTGAGTCGAGGGTCTTTCGAAAACAGCCGCTCTACCTAACAAGGTAGATGTAAGGTCTGCGTACACTCTATCCTCCCCAGACCCCACATTGTGGGATTTCACTGGGTATGTTGTTGTATGTAGCTACAAAATCGAAATCTAATTTGGACGACTATTGAACCCAAAGCCTTTTTTTTTGTATTTGCTTTTTTTATATACTTTGGTAATAGGTAGAACCTAAAGTAATTTCAGCAAATATCATGCCATCATTTACAGAAATTTGGATTTATTTACCATTTCATGGCGGCAGGATGACAAAAGTTGATTACTCAATGTAGTATATATTCAATGTATAAAAGAACGGCAAAATGAGTAATTGACGATGTATTTGAAATTAAGTACCTTACTTTTGTGACATTAGGATGATCAAGTCTGTGCCAAACGGAAACTTCTTGAGAAAAAGCTGCTCTGACTGAAGAAACCTCAGCCTGAGACCTCTGGCCTTCTTCTCCCCAATCAAGAAGCTTTACTGAGGTTAAGGCAAGAGAAAAGCTGTTAATTAGCTAAACAAGAAATTATGGTGCTTCTCCTTAGATCTGCACTTTGAATTAAAAGATGAAAATGGATTGTGGATACTCAGGCATGACTTGACAAATTGCCAGTTTGAAAGTTTTGTCTCGAATAGGCTCACGTTGACAGCAAGTTAGAATTTTAGATTTCAATTTCCAATTTGGTTCAACTTTTCTTCTTTTGCCACTAGGCTAAATTATGGTTGATAATAAATTAATGATCAACAACTTAATGCAAAATATTCAACATCAATATGTCATTCATTCATAACAATTGGGGAACAATGTTCTTGCATCATTTCCAAGAGTCGGCCCGGAAAATTGAGCATTGCAGATAGCTTTAAATAGGCTCAAACTTGTTAGCCCATACGTGTGATAACACCTTATCCAAAAGGAAATTAAGGGCAATGACTCGTGACAACAGATACAAAGCGCCAACTATAGATATAGCTGAAAAGAATGAATCTTGGGCCTAACTCAACCCCAAAAGCTAGCTTATGAGGGGAGGAGCGCCCAAGTCCATATAAAGACACCAAGTCCCCCATCCCTAACCGATGTGGGAGAATTCAACACCCCCGCACATCCAGGCCCGTCAACTGGAGCGTGAACAATATAAATGGGGGCCCAACATCGGTGAAACAAAGAATTGGGATGGGTCCGGCTCTGATACCAATGAAAAGAATGGATCTTAGGCCTAACTCAACCCAAAAGCTAACTCAAAGGGATGAGGATTCCCCAAGCCATATAAGGAGACCAATGACCACTTATCCCCGATGTGGGAGAACTCAACAGTAGCATTATGGTATGTACATCAAACCAAACAAGTTCTTTCTACTTTTTTAATAAGGTAAAGTTTTATTAATATTAGTAACATGCTGCTATTGCAGCCATTTACATCACATAGTCAGAGATTTTAACAAGTGCAACAAGTTTTTCATATTCAATACAAGATGCCCATTCATCCAATAACACCAAAATTATATACATCTATATTTGACAACATAAAGCATTTCCTTTCTGTTTTCAAAGCATCTTCTGTTTCTTTCAGTCCATTGTACGTCAGACAAGCCAACATCGAATAGTAAACACTTACATTCCATGTGTCAAAATACTTTGGAAAAAAGATCCATATTTACATTTCTACTTTTGACTATGATATAAAATTATCCCATTATATTTAAAGTTGGAACAACAAATACAAAGATGATTTTAACGACAAAAGCTATAAGGGCTGCAAAGTAAAATACAACAACATACCTAGTATAATCCCACAAGTGTGGTCTGGGTAGGATGGTGTGTATGCAGTGGCGAATTTATGTGTTAATTTCAGAGCACACCATGGTCTTTCCGCAAAACTAGATATTTTATGTACATATTTTCTAGAATTGATCTAATATTACATGTTGCCACTCATGCTATAAAAGGCTTCATGGTGCACTTGGTTAAAAGCTTAGTTATTTACCATGAGGAAGAAAGACTTTTTTATCCCCCATTTTTGAAGGATCTATAGTGTTTCCCATGTTCTAGAAATTCTAGATTCGCCTCTGCGTGTATGTGGCCTTACCCCTACCTTGTGAAGGAAGAGAGGTTGTTTCCGATAGACCTTCGACTCAAGTAACGCACACAAAAATCACGTATGTAAAGCAAATACAATATAGTAAAGAAGTCATACTCAACAACAATGGAGAAGAGAAAAAGGGGTAAAATTAATATGCTTCCTATAATAAAGGGGTATGAGACACTTTCCTTTTTAGTCTGTTCCAAGAAGAACGACACATTTACTTATTTGACAATAATTTAACTTTAAATTTTACCTTTTACGCTTAACGAGATGATTTATTTTATAAACACACAAATATCATTGGCTTGTTTTAGATCACAAAATTCAAAAATCTTACTTTATTTCTTTAACTTCGTATCTGATCAAATTACATCATATAAACTGATATAAACTGGGACGGATGGAGTATCTTTTAAAGAAAGAAAGGTACAATAACTAGTCAAAATCCCAAGCAAGCTAAGATCCGCCATGATATTAATTAAAATAAAGAAAATTAAATTAAATTACCTGCTACATCTAGGCCATCATAGATGCCACGATGAACTGTACCGAAGGTGCCTCGAGCAATGACAGTTTTAATGATAAGCTTAGATGGGTCAATTTCCCAAGCATGTTTAATAGGGATCTCTCTATTTTCTTGTGTTTCTTCTTTGTTGGTCGTCTTTTGCTTCTCCATAGTCCATGCTCGGCTCAGATGCCTTTGTAGCTGTTCGTCTATGCTCTTCAGATCTATACGATCTGCTCTAACAAAACCCACTTCCCCACTTCCCTCCATCACCAGATTTCGAAGATTTTCTAACACATAAATTTCTTATTTTTTCACTTTCAACACAACCCTATAAATTCATTGAATACATATGGGGTTTCCGAAAATGGCCGAAGAAATCAATAAACACAGAGAAAAATGGGTCTAGTCGTTGAAAATTGGGGCAACGGCCATGTTTGTGAGTACAACTGTCACTGTTGCTGCAGATTTACAAGCAGGAAGATTAGTATTTATGTTGTCTTTTTTTGTTTTTTAGATAATCTTTTTGTTGTTCTTTTATTTTTAGGAAACTATTTTCTTAGTAAATAGTGTTGACCAGATGATTTTAGATCTTCTTTTTTTCCCCTTTTTTTTAATTATTATGTCAATCACAAATAAAATGAGAGTAACTTACATTGATAACATACCCCTTTCACTTTTAGTTACTTTAATATATTAAGAATTTTTTTTTTGATTTTATTCTAAGTATTAATTATTCATTTTAAATCATTTTCAAGTTCGTTAAAATTATACACCAATTAATATGAGTATCATAAAAATATGAAATTCATTTTTTTAAATATGTAAAATTCATTATGGACAAGTAAAGTGAACGGATGAAGTAATAAATAAATAAGATAAGTGACATGTTATACCAATAATTAAAAAATTATTCCAGTTTATATACTAACTCCATCTCAAATTATTTATCGATTTTTTGTTATACACGTCCGTTAAGAAATATTAATTAAGAGAAATATTTGACTATTTTACCATTATTTATGTCTTAGTTATAATCTATCATCATTAAATGTTTACTCTATTTATGTGTTATCCCCATTAATGACAAAATTTTACTTAGGGTAAAATGAGAAAAAAATAATTAATTATGTCTTAAACTTCTAAAATAATAAATAATTTAAAATAATTATTTTTAATAATTACAAAAAATAATTTGAAACACGAGTAACTTGATGAAGACAACAAAGTTTATATAACTTAATTGCTACTTACTATAAGTATTGCAGATCTTCTGGAGATTTACTTATTTTATTTCCTCGTATTCTAACTTAGTCACGTTTTTTAATGAGTTTGAATAGTGCACAAATCTTGGTTAACCAAACTTATTTGTTTTACATGAATTTATCTTATCCTTTTGGAAGTTGATATTTCAAAAAATGTAGAGAAAAAATAATGAAACTTTTCAGTACTCAAAATCATCACTTCATGACATGTCTTAACTAAGGGTGGCCCCGACCCCGCGTAAAAAAAAAACGGTAGCGGGACTTGAACTCGGGACGGGATAATGTCTCGTCCCGCCAGACCCGAGCCCCCCCCCCCCCCCCCCGATCCCACCCCCCGATCCCCCTTTGCAAATATAACCGTTGCACCAACGACCATTTTAGATTTTGGCCGTTGGGCAACGGCCATTTTAGGCCTCCCCCCTCCCCCAACCCCCCTACCCCTTAATATTTATTTTTAACCCATAAGTTATTATATTTACACTTTAACCCAATTTTCCAACTATAAATAACTCATTTTCTCTTCATCTTTCTCACAAATCTTCCTACAATCTCTCTAATCTCTCAATATATCTCTCTACAAGTCTACATTGTTTACTAAATATTCAATTTTATTTATTCATTTGGAAATTGGGAGTGAAGTTGACAACTAGCTTGAGGATCTTCCATCGAGCAAAGTTTCAATTTTCAACCTCTCGATTACACGTCGACGTTACGTCGGCGTTTGGTACATTCGTTCCTTCATTAAATTATTATTGTCTGTTTATTTTATTTAGCACACTTAATTTTATTGTCTTTAATTATTTATTATCATAATTAAAATGAAAGGATTAAGAGGTATGTTTAAGGGTAAGGGTGCTTCTTCTAGTAGGGGCGGCAACCGGGCAAGGGTACTTCTAGTCATCTTATTCCTACACAGGGATGATTTTGTTGATACTCAACATTTTCCTACAATACCATTAGATTTAGACGAGGAGCTATTTTCTGGAACTCAAGAAGACTTTAATTTAGACGAGGAGCTATTTTCTGGAACTCAAGAAGACTTTAATTTAGACGATGATCTAGATGATACACCCACTAATGTTGATGACAACACACCCACTAGTGCACCTTCAACTGAAATACCTCATATTCCCCCTAGTATGAGACGAGGTCTAGCAAAACGACCATTAAAATCAGATGCATGAACATTTTTTTATAGGGACGTAGAGAATCAATTATCTATATGTAAAATTTGTAAAAATGTTTTAAAATTTAAAACTGGAAAAGGTCACGGTGGAACGGGGGGTTTAATTAGACACGTAGTAAGTTCTCATCCAGCTAGGTATGCCCAATACCAGGCTTCAAAATCGGGTGCGCAAACGCCCGCTCCATCGGGTCAAGGTTCACATACTGATACTGTCTCGGACAAAGTACATGGTCAAATTAACCCTATGACAGGGGGAATTGTAGGCCCTAAATATAATAAACATAGAGATAGGGAAGCAATATCAAAATTAGTTGCTGTGGAGGGTTTGCCTTTTTCATATCCTTCATCTCCCGGTTTTATTCATTATATTAAAGATATATATAATCCTGCTTTTAACGGTTTTCCTAGATCAACTGTTAAGAGAGATGTATTTAAATTCACGCATGAATATCAACAATATTTACTTTATTCATTATATCATTTTAATGGCAAAGTATCTATGCAAAAACGTATCTTAGCGTATAGATATATAGATGATAGGCACACTGGTACTTTTATTGCAGATAATATTTATCAAGTGTGTCATTATTACGGAATAACCGATAAAATTATGACAATTACATTAGATAACGTTTCTTCTAACAATTACGCAATTACAATTTTAAAAAATAGTTTAACTCCATCTTTTTCAGATCATTTTCATATAAAATGCGTGTGCCATATATATAATTTAATTGTAAAGGATGGTCTATCACTTTTTGAAGACATTCTTAGTAAAATACAATTTGCTATAAACTTTATTTTTAAAAGTAATAAAGTACAACGTAGAAAAGAATATAAAAAAACTTGTCACGATTGTGGACTATCTTATAGAAAAATTTCACAAGAAGTATCCACTAGGTGGAATTCTTTATACGAGCAACTACTTGTTGCTTATGACTATAGAAAACCTATAACTTTATTTTTTAACTCTCATAATCAAAATCCAGCTTATATGATTGTAGATAGTGATTGGGTAAAATTTTCCGAACTTATTGTATTTTTAGAGAAATTTTTTCAAGCAACAAAAGAATTTTCCGGTATATATTATCCTACTATTTCAACTATGTTGTTTTATATAACTCTAATATTTTTATTACTTAGTGAATATATGGAAAAACCAGCTTATATGGCAGCTATTAAAAAAATGTTTGTCAAAATAAAAAAATATTTTATTCCTATTCCCACTATTTATATTATTGGTTCTGTATTAAATCCGACTATTAAAATAGACGGTACTAAATCACTAATTGAAACTATTTACGATTGTATAGAAGTACTACCACCTCCAAGTCCCAAAAATCTAAATCACCCACCACCTATTGAACAAACTAAAGAAGAAGTGTTGTCCAGCGTAGAACACCAATGCAAAAAAATATATATATTTTATCAACAAGAAAATGCTAGTAACTTACCGGCTTCCATACCATCTTCTTCATCTTCAACACAACCTCACAAAAGACATGCTGTTTCTGCGGCTAGTATTGAAAGCCTCAGAAAATAGAATGTGCGGCCGTACCTCTACTACTAACCAAATTAGCGAGTTGGATATTTTTGTTTTGCAGGGTTCTGTACCGTACCAAGAAGTTATCAATGAAGATGGACATGAAGACTTGCTGAAATACTGGAGGGGGAATGAGAAGACCTTTCCGACACTTTCATTGATAGCCCGAGATGTTTTGAACATTCAACCGTCATCAACTGTGTTTGAAAGCGCTTTTTCTGCCGGTAGATATCAAATAGGAGACCACAGACACTCATTAGCCGGAAACAGCTTGGAAATTACAGTATTATTCAGAGATTGGATACGAGCGGAGCGGAGAAGGTGCGGTCAACCGGAGATCAACGAAGAAGAAGACGAAAACTACAACGAAATCTTATCCGAAGGTGGTGGAAGCGACGTGGATCAATTTGACCAACAAATACCAATTCCAACCGAAGAACCACAGGAAATCATCAAGTAATTAGAACAAGTTTTTTTGAGAATATAATTTTTTTAATTGCAATTTTATTATGTAATTTGCAACTTTTGGACAACACCACAAAGTTGCAATTTAGATTTTAGACAATTGTATTTGTATTAAAAAAAAATCATATGTCTATTAAATAATATAAGAGGCACAAAAACAGCCTTGAGATGTTTTTATTACACTATCTTGTCTTGTTTATTAAGTTTTTTTTTATACATATGTTTTTTTTAAAAAAAAAAAAGGAAAACCCGCCGGACCCGACCCTGACCCCGCCCCGACCCGATTCCGACGGGATCGGGACGGGACTGGAGCAAGTCCCGCCAGACCCGACCCCGACCCCGCCAGACCCGGCCCCCAGACCCGAGCCCGGCCCACTGGCCAGGCCTAGTCTTAACCATACCAGCATTGAAAAGCCAATTATTCTTTTGGAATCTGGATTTGGATCATTTATTACTACTATAGATGAATTCACCTTATCCGAATTTCTTTTGAACAAGTTAAGTAGAAAAAAATCAAGGAAACTTTTTACTATTCACATATAAATCTACCGGGGATTATGTACTATAAGCACAAAAACAGATTTTGGTACGAGGAGAGGTTAAAAAAGATGACGAGCCTCCTCTAATATGTTCATTTCCTATCTTTAGGGGTCCTTTGGTTACAGAAATTGGAGTTATCTAAATTTTGAGATTAAATTTGTCAAATGTTTGATTGTAGGTATTAATTAAAATTAGAATAAAATTTATATCAAAATCGTGGGATTATCTTATCTCATACAGGAAGTGCGATTGTCTATCTTAATTATAATCTTGAGATTATATTTCTAAAATAACCTTATTTTGAATGAAACGATCTCTTATAACTTTACTCACCTACTGAGATGTTAAGTGTGGTCGAAGAGCCAATATAAAATTTTTAAAACTTGTGGGAATGAATTAAAACTTAATATATTTTGGCTCCAAACCTAAAAAAATCTAAACTATTCCTTCACCTTTCTCTTTCCCGTCTTCCTTCACCCTTCTCTTCCCATTTCTCCCATATCTTAATAAAAAATGGTTCCTGTTCAAAATCATTTAGGCCATGATGAAATTTAATAACTATAAACACGATTAGCAGTGACTTAAAGTATGTTTTTGAATTTTCTCTACTTTTACTGTTTTTATCAAATTAGTCATTGGGCCTAATTCACATCCCAAAAGCTAGCTCAACGGGAGGAGAATTGTTCAAGCCTTATAAGGAGCCCAAAGTTTTCGTCTGTCACTGATGCGGTATATTCTCTTCACCCCTCATGCCCAGATTCGGACACTCTTTTATCGGGGATCCACTATCCGGTCTGGAGCGTGCACTTTCATGGATCGGGGGCATTTTCACCCCCCCCCCCCCAATCGGTCTGGGACCAGTCAATTGGTCCAAGGAGCATTGTGCTCCCTTTTTTTTTCCGGGGGCCTACATCGGATCGAGCCTGGGCCTGATTTTGATATCATGTCAAATTAGGCATTGGCCTTAACTCACACTCCAAAAGCTAGCTCAAAGAGAGGAAGATTGCCCAAGCTTGGATACTAATTTGAACGAGAATATTTTATTTATGAACTTTATGAATCTCTACAATATCTCTTGTTCTCCCTTGTTTTCTCTTGTTCTCTCTTATTATCTCTTGTTATCTCTTATTATGAAAATAATTAGCAACACCCCTATTTATAATAGTAAGAAACCTACTTTAACTCAAAACGTGATAACCTATTCCTATATTAATTCTAACTATAAATTCTATTTAAACATTAATTAAAATATTAAATTCTAATCAACTTTAATTTTCAATCCACCCTTTTCTGGATTATTGCCGATGTAATCTTCTACAATTTTGAATTATTTTTTCCAACATTCTCCTATAATTCAAAATTGTATATCTAATTTTTGATTCACTTGTCACCATCTTCCAATTGTTGAAACACTTGTTTTCAATCCATCAATTGTTGAAGCACTTTCTCTTCACCCTTCATGATCGTTGGAGCACTTTCTTTCTAAAATTCCAATTTGTTGATGCACTTTCTCATCAACCTTCAATTGTTGAAGCATTTTCTCTTCAACCTTCAATCGTTGGAGCAATTTCTCTCCAACATTCCAATTTTATTGATACACTTTCTCATCAACCTTCATTGTTAAAAAACTTTCTCTTGAACCTTTACTCCTTGGAGCACTTTCTCTCCAACATTCCAATTTGTTGATGCACTTTCTCACCAACCTTCAATTGTTGAAGCACTTTCTCTTAAACCTCCAATCGTTGGAGCACTTTCTCTTCAACCTTCAATCGTTTGAGCACTTTCTCTCCAACATTTCAATTTGTTGATGCACTTTCTCCCTAACCTTCAATTGTTGAAGCACATTATCTTCAACTTTCACAATCGTTGGAACACTTTCTATCCAACATTCCAATTTTTCTTTTTGTCCTACTCTTAAACTTTTTAGAGAAGATGTTCTTCTTCTTCTTCTGCCATATTTGCTTGCACCTCTTTAAACTTAATGTTTTGGTCAGTATTTCTCAACATGATTATTTTCATGCATATATCATTGGCCCGAAGTTTGCCACCATTATCTTTGGCCAGACGGGTGACACACATTGGCTAGTGCGGCCCCCAACAGCGAAAGTTATTTAATTTTCTATCAAGATCGTAGAAGCTCGAATACCAAGTCAAATTAGGCATTGGCCTAACTCATACCCAAAATCTAGCTCTACGGGAGGAGGATTGCCCAAGCCTTATAAGGAGCCCAGGGTTCTCATCTGTCACTGATGTGGTACATTTCTCTTCATGTCAAATTAGGCATTGGGCTTAACTCACACCCCAAAAGCTAGCTCAAAGGGAAGATGATTACCTAAGTCTTATAAGGAGCCCAGGGTTCTCGTCCTTTATCGATTTGGTATATTCTCTTCACTCCTCCCTCACGCCCAGATCTGGGCACTCTTTTATCCGAGGTCCACTATTCGGTCTGAAGCGTGTATTTTCATGGACTGAAGGCATTTTTACACCTATCGGTCCGGGACATGTCAATTGGTCATTGGAGTATTGTGCCCCCCCTTTTTTCTTCCGAGCCCCACATTAGATTGGGCATAGACTTGGCTCTGATACCATGTCAAATTAGGCATTAGGCCTAACTAACAGTCCAAAAGCTAGCTCAAAGGGAGGATTTCCCAAGCCTTATAAGAAGCCCAGGGTTCTCGTCCGTCACCAATGTGGTATATTCTCTTCACCCTTCCACGCCCAGATCCGGACACTCTTTTATCCTGGGTCCACTATCTGGTCTGGAGCGTGCACTTTCATGGACCGATAACATTTTCACTCACCATCGATCTGGGACCGATCAACTGGTCCGGAGAGCATTCCGCTCTTTTTTTTCTAGGGCCCACATCAGATCGGGCCAGGGCCTGACTCTGATACCATGTCAAATTAGGCATTTGGCCTAACCCACACCCCAAAATCTAGCTCAAAGGGAGGAGGATTGTCCATGCCTTATAAGGAGCCTAGGGTTCTCGTCCGTCATCGATGTGGTATATACTCTTCAGTGTTAAATTAGGCATTGAGCCTAATTCACATCCCAAAAGTTATCTCAAAGGGAGGAGGATTGCCTAGGCCTTATAAGAAGTCCAGTGATCTCATCCCTCACCGATGTGGTATATTTTTCTCCAACATTCCCCCTTACGCCCAAATCTGGATATTTTTTATGTGGGGTTTCAATGTCCAGTATGGACCGTGCACATTCATGGACCCAGGGTACTTTCCACCATTTCAATTGATCCGGAGGGCATTTCACCCCCTTCATCCGAGGGCTCACATTGGATGGGCCTAGCTTTGATACTATGTCAAATTAGGCATTGGGTCTAACTCACACCCAAAAACCTAGTTCAAAGGGATGAGGATTGCCCAAGCCTTATAAGGAGTCCAGTGATCTCATCCCTCACTGATGTGGTATATTTCTCTTCAACTTCCCAGCTCACACCCAGATCTAGATATTTTTATGTGGGGTTTCACTGTCCAGTCTGGAGCGTGCACATTCACGGACACAGGGTATTTTCCACCCCTTTCAATTGGTCCGAGAGACATTTCACCCCCTCATCCGAGGCGCACATAGGATGTGTCTAGCTCTAATACTGTCAAATTAGACATTGGGCATAAGTTACACCCCAAAAGCTTGCTCAAAGGAAGGAAGATTGCCCAAGTCTTATAAGGAGTCCATGGTACTCATTCGTCATCGATGTGGTATATTTTTCTTCAACATCCCTCTCACGCCCAGATCCAGATATTCTTTATACGGGGTTCCACTGTTCGATCTGGAGCATGCACATTCATGGACCGGGGACATTTTCACCCCTATCAATCTGGGATCGGTCAATTGATCCGGGAGTATTCCGCCCTTCTTTTTTCCGGAGCCCCACATCTGATCAGGCCTGGACCTGGCTCTTTTACCATATCAACTTATGCATTGGGCCTAACTCACACCCCCAAAATCTAGCTCCAATGGAGGAGGATTGCCCAAGCCTTATAAATAACCTAGTGTTCTCGTCCGTCACCGATGTATATTCTCTTCAGTTTTGAAAAGCAGCAATTTCAAGCTTGTTACACTTGAAAATATATATAGGTATGAGACCTAATTTTATCCTTTTTTTATTTTTCATTGTTCAACGTGTGTATGTATGCCTTGCTTGTTTGATTTGCACACTTTATGTCTCCAATTTTACAATACAATCATGGCTATGAATAAAAATGTAAATAAACTAAAAAAAATGATGTTAGAAAAAGTATATTGGTGAGGGGGTCCACCAAGTATCCAGGATTAATAAAAAAAGGTGAGAGTGAATTAGGAAGAAATAAACAAAAAACACTGTATTGACTGAGTTTAGTAATAGAAGAAAAAAGATTATTAATATATCAGTAGTAGAAAAAAAGAATTGTGATTTTAAGAAAAGAGAAACTACGAGGATGAAGAGAGGAAAATGATGGTTATGGTGAGGAAAAAGAAACTTCTAAAGATGAAGAAGAATGAGGAGGAGGAGGAGAAAGAGGACAAGGAGTAAGAAAAAGATAACAAAGATGACGAGTTTGCCATAGACGTCCAAAGTTATTGATTGATCACATGGCGGGATAAGTTCGATAATTTTTTTTCTGACAAGATCTCAATGAGGTCGAGGATGCAATTATTTTTCAAATTCAAAGAGGTTAAAGGAGGAAGATCTTATGACAGAGTTTGAAAATAATTGTCTTGGACACTTCTTTAAATTTTCAAAACACTGGTTGGATTCAATGGACAAATGATTCATTCCCTTCTTCTCCGTCAAGTTACGAACTATGGGAAAAAGCATGAGATATGATTCGTAGTGGAGGAAGTGCTCTATTATTTTGGGCCGAGGGAGTTTGCACTGCTCACAAGATTGAATTGCGGTAGATTTTTCAAGTATTAGAAGCTAGTGAAGATTCATGAAAAAGGTGAGAAATTGTGGGAAAAACCACAAGGTAAAAGGCAAGGGTGTGACCTCATGTATTGATATGTTTTCTGGGCAGGAGAAAATTGATCAAAGACAAAAGTTATAAGAAATATTGGTATGGTTTGTCCACACCATCTTGTTGGCGCGTCATACACTTAAAAGAGTTAAGAAGAAGTGGATCACCATGGCGGTTGATTTGATTTTTTTGAATAGATATTCATGGAACAAGAAATGTTTCGATTGACCCTTGGTTATCTCAGGAATAACGAGATATGGAGAAGCTCTTTAAAGCAGTTTGTATGAACGTGACCATCACCATATTCTCTCCATGACTACACATGAGTCTTCGTTGTAAGTATTTATTACGAACCAATATGCAGATTGTTATAGACAATAAAGTGGACGATTTATTTTTTTGTGGATACAAATGCTATTCCTGATATTCGTAGTATGACCTCTACCCTTTTGCATGGTCGAGAATTATTTTTCATGAAAGCTAGCATCAATTCATTTACAAAAGCCTTCCTAATCATGAAGATTTTCCAGAAAAAAACTTATTTCATCAAGAAGACTGTGTTGTAGCAGACTGTGCAAAATCGTATTTGTTGAATACAACGACATGCTATTCGACAGTCTCGTCATCATTTTCTTAACAATTACTATATATAGATTATCCAAAATCATTCCACGTGAGTTTGTTCTTCAATGAATGGTGGTGGCAGTGGCGATGTTGTCGTTGTAGCATTTACTTTCAGTTACAGTTATCCTTGCAATGGGCCTAGAACCATTCCTATTAATATCACGAAGATACAAATGAACATGATTATCTATCTTTATAAATGAATGAGATACTTTCCCCCTTGTAGGTGCAAAACTAATAACTTAATAAATTGAGACGTTGCTCAATGAGTATTCAATTGACCACTTTCAATAACGCTTAGATTGCCTTGGTATTATTACCTTTATTCTCGGATGTCAATCCAGCAACTTGAAGTCTTCACCCATCCATCAACAAACTTTTTGCCGACTACTATACTGTCCTCTACACCAACTAGACTAAATCTAATAACATAATAACATGTCTATAATAAACTAAGGATCGCCTCAACTCAATAAATCTAGTAGACCGAGGCTAATAAAATACATAAAAGTAATTGTTTATAAAAATAAAAAAATTGTAAATTACTTGGTCCCACTTTTTTTTCAAACCAGGAGATCAGATCCTCACAAATGCATAGCATTAAGAGATTTACAACTTATCAGAAGAAACTATCGATGGATATATCTATTCAGATTAATGGCCAAGCAATTATACTCAGAAAAATAGTTTAGTCCAATATCGAAATTTGAATAAAGTTTTTTCGAACAAAAATGAAGATATCCGAGCAGGATAAAAGGATGAATAAAAGAAGTTGAGACGCATATCCGAGCAGAATGAAGGTGGACTGAATTGAAGTAATTTTACGACCTGGAACGAGCTAGGAGAAGGAAGATTAGTGGTGGAAGACGAAGAAGCAGTTGGGAGTTAGCTGGATTTTTATATTTTAAAACTTTAGAGCTGGTTGCTAACATTATATAAAGACTCGTAATTTTATCATTACTAATTCTAAAAGGGATTTATACATTGAAAATAAAACTTAAGGTTTAAAGTCTCAATTGAGCCTTGATAAAAGACCTTTTAATTAGAGCTCCCTAAAAACTATTTCTGTTCTAGTCAATTAAGATGCAAGGCATTCTTTGTATTAGCATTCACGCTGCTCAATATTGAGTTCAAGTGCGACTCATAAGGTTGTCACTAAATGGCAACATGTGTTATCATGCAACCACAAATAGAATGATAAAGTCACAAATGTATATTGATAGTGTAATTTTTTTTATGTTATCAATACAATTTAACCTATCATAGTAAATTATTTTATCTTGTTATTTACCATATCAAAACTTATTATGTAGAATTACCTATATTACAGGTCAATATAACCTAATAAGATATGAGAATCATTAAGTCGAATACTAAACAAATGGACCATATTTGATTTGAGAAATTAATAATGTTCTAAAACTGGAAGGCGTCTATATTTTCCATAAATAGCAAGTGAAGAATTACATTATTGGAGTTGGAGAACAAACACGAAGTGATCCCACATAAATAGTAGTAATAATTAGGGAGAAAAGAAAAGGGTACCATTCTCGCATACTTCTCCTTTTGCTTAGTTAAAACAAAAAAAACTACCTGTTCATATTTAAAATAATTTTATTTTAAATTTTATATTTTATTTTTAACGAGATTATTTATAACTACACATATTTATGACTTATTTAAATTATAAATATTTAAAAAATCTATCTTGCGATCTTGCTATTAATCAAATACTGTCACATAAATGGTATATGGTGACGGTTGGATTCACAGAAGGGTTATAATTCTAGATTCAGCAAAGGCAATGACATTAAAGTGCTACCACCACCTCTCTTTAAATTTTAAAAATATGTTGTGACTTTTCATATCACACAAGAGGAGGCCCATCCGCCATAAAAGCCACATGGCACCCCAAAGAAAACTTTAGAATTTGCGGTAGCCAGACGCTATACATTTTGAATTGAAGTGAATTCTTCAATATATATAGAGATACATGGTGATAGTTCGGATAGAAAAAAGGAATAAGGGATAATTAGAATTTAATGAAGGAAATAGTTTCTTAATTATTTTCATTGATTGAAAGACTATATATACAAGCTACATATTTCCATAATAGGAGAATCTTATTCATATTCTACTTTTAAAACCTTATTCTAATTAGATCCTAACTATACAATTATGGTAAGTGTATAATACTAATTACACCACAACACCTTACCTAATCTATCTTGTACATACACGGTAATACAAGGACTACATACACGGTAATACAAATACAAGGAACCCGAGAGTAATATACACAATATACACATGTATATTGTGTGTATATTGTGTATATTTAACACCCCCGCAGTCATAGCGGACGGTCTTCGAACGTTGAGACTGTCCCTAAAATCTTCAAAAAGGACCGAGGGAAGACCCTTTGTAAAGATGTCGGCAATTTGATATCTTGACGGGACATGACAGACGCGTACCTGACCACGAGCAACCTTTTCGCGGACAAAGTGAATGTCCATCTCGATATGCTTAGTGCGCTGGTGCTGAACTGGATTTTCAGAAAGGTAGATGGCACTAACATTATCTCAATAAACCAATGTTGCTTTCTGAATGGGACAATGAAGCTCCAAAAGCAAATTCCGTAACCAACATGATTCTGAGACCACATTAGCAACCCCTCGATACTCGGCCTCGGCATTGGATCGGGACAATGTTGACTGACGTTTTGCCGACCATGAGACCAGGTTATTACGAAGAAACATGCAATAGCCAGACGTAGACCGTCTGGTGTCCGGACAGCCACCCCAATCAGCATCCGTATACGAGACAAGTATGGATGTCGAGGAGGGATATAAATGCAAACCATAGTCCAGCGTATCCTGAATATACTGAATGATGTATTTGAGTGAATTCATGTGCTCAATCCTAGGATCATGCATGAACAAACATACCTGCTGGACATCATATGTAATATCTGGTCTCGTAAATGTAAGATACTGAAGGGCCCGTGCAAGACTGCGATAGCGGGTCGGATCCTCGTATGGTACGCCGGCCGCGACACTAAGCTTGGGTTTAGTATCAACTGGAGTAGAAGTGGACTTACAGGATGACATCCCAACCCTTTCAATGATCTCAGCTGCATACTTCCTTTGAGATAAGAACAACACATCTGCATGACAAGTGGCAACAATCCCCAAAAAGTAACTCAAGGGCCCCAAGTCTTTCATAGCAAACTCAGAGCTGAGCATTGTCATGATAGACTGGCGTAAGGCATCGGAAGAGGCAGTCAAAATAATATCATCCACATATAACAGAATATAGGCCAATGACGAACCACGACGGTAGATGAACAAGGAATTATCCGACCTGGTGTGAGTGAACCCAATAGTCGAAACATAGTATGCAAACCGCGTATACCAGGCCCGTGGAGACTGCTTAAGCTCATACAAGGACTTCTTCAACAAACAGACATGATAAGGATGTTTGGGTCCCTGAATCCCAAAGGCTGATGCATATAAACTATTCCCTTGAGATCCCCATATAGGAAAGCATTCTTTACATCTAACTCATGAATAGACCATGCTTTTGAAAGAGCCAAGCTAAGCACAGTGCGAATGGTAGCTGGCTTGACCACCGTACTAAACGTCTCACCACAATCTACACCAAACTGCTGAGTCTTACCATCACCCACAAGCCGCGCCTTATGTTGGACAAATGAACCATTTGAATTTTCCTTATGAGCAAAAATTCACATAGCCCTGATAATATTAATACTAGATGGACGGGGCTCCAACTCCAACATCTTATTATCAATAAGAGCATTATATTCATCACTCATAGCAATTTTCCAATTCTGGTCATTTAAGGCAGACACAGGATTATGGGATAAGGGGGATTAGGGACATTAGAATGTAAATTAAAATGTATTTTTGGTTTAAAAATACCCCGTTGACTACGAGTGACCGATCTATGACTCGAGGAAGAATTGGGCGGATTTTGAGAATTTCCTGGGCTCGGGACGGACTAGCCAGTAGGCAGTGGGCCTGCTGGCCCAACTCGGTACACAGAAGCAGTAACTGGACCAGTTCCAGAATTGGGTTGGATTGGCCCAATCACTGGAACTGGCCTAGTGGTGGTACTAGGATTGGCAGTAGGTGACGGACCAGTGGTGTAACGCCCCGTATTTTTGGGTAGCGGTTGAACTCGTAACGTAGGTGAGTAGACCCGGACCCGGAAATATTTTCCTTGTACTTGTGAATATTAATAAGAGGATTAGTATATAAAGGGCGTGATCCCGAAATAATTTTGGGATTTAGTAAGAGTGACGATGGAGTTGAATAAAAATTGTATGTCCCCGAAGTGAGTATAGACTGATATTTTTATTACGGGAAGTATGATATTGACATATGAGGATTTTAGTAATCGTCGGGATTTAAATAATTGGAGATCGGAGGTTTAATTGTGTGTATAATTAATTAATTGTGAGATTAATTAATTAGGAAGGGGACAAATTATAGTGGGAGTTGGTAAGAGGGAGTTTAATAAACGATTTGGGGGGACCAAGCCCCAAACCAAATCGACTGTCCGATGCCTTCTCTTCTCTATTTTTTTTTTCTTTCTCTTTTCATTTCTCCAACTCATCTCTTCTCTATAATGAACAACAATGGATCCTTCAGAGTTCTCTTCATCTCTACCAAACTCCTTCACCAAATTCATTTCTAGCAACAAGAGTAAGCTCAGTTGATGGTTTTCTGAAATTTCGACCAAAAATTAGGGATTTTCGGGAGCTTCCATATAACCAAAACGAGGGAGAAGTCAAGGTGTTCTAGGCTTTGATTCTAGTAGAATCGAAGCTAAGAACAAGCTTAGAAACTCAGGAGCTTTACAAGAACCTTGAATGCGAAAGGATTCTGGCGCAAATCGATTTTTGGTTCTATTTCTGGGTGTCGGAATCCGGCGAAAGCGCAAGGCTTTCCGGCGATTCTCGTCACTGCGTCTAACAGAGAGGTAATCTTCTTTATTCTCTAAGTTTGTACAAGTTTTGGACTTGATTCTTGCTATTAGTTCTTAAGACGATTGTCGAAAATGCGAATTTGGGTTGGGTGTTGTCGGGACTGTCGTTACTGAGAGTTACTGGGTTTGCATGTGAAATTGTGGTACTGTTTCGGAGATTTTAGTAGTATAAGAAGGAGGATTAAGAGAGTTGGATGTTTCACTACTTACATAGATTTCGATATAGAAGGAATATAGGTTCTACGCGGTAAGGTGTTCGTTAGAATATCCCTAAGAATTTGTTTTTAATATGTTGTGTCGATTATGATTTAAATCATCCGTATGATGTAGATAAGCATTCATAGGGGCTTACAAGGACCCGCGGAACTTAGATAAATTCGACAACAAGGTTGAAGTTCTAAAACGAGGCGTACGCTAATATTGAGTCGATTAATTCGTCTAAGAGGTATGTGAAACCCTTACTTCTTTCTTTTGGCATGCTTTAATGAAGGTACGGCGGACGTACTTAATTCTTATATAGTTTAATTCCTAAAGAGGATTGTTATGAGAAGTGCCTATGATTCTTCAGCAAAGAGTTTATTATGACATTATTGTAATGATTGTATGGAGAGTCAAATGATGATTTTTACTTGCATGGCACTCATGATATCTACTCGTGCTAAGTGTTACTACTTCACCTCACCGAGTCCCGGGCCGGGTTATGATTCGTGCACCACTTTGCATTGTTCACCGAGACCCTCACTAGGGGGCCGGGTTACGTAGGATGGATCCATAAATGAGATATGATTTTATCGAGTCCCAGGATGGGCCGGGTTATGATATGATTCACCGAGTCCCGCATTAGTGGGCCGGGTTACGTTACAGGTATATATATGTATATGGACAGGCATACATGTTTTTCTTGACTTGCCTCTCATGTTTATAAGGCACAGCTGACTTTTATGGTTTATGGCACAGTTGGATTTGAATCCTGATTTTTTTATACTGATCTCATGTTTCTGTTGGCTACTTATGATTTATTTTACAGCTTCATGTTTTACATACTCAGTACATCATTTCGTCCTGACCCTCCTTTCCTCTGGGGGCTGCGTTTCATGCCCGCAGGTACATGCTCTCAGTTTGGTGAACCTCAGGCCTAGGTTCCTACTCAGCAGGTTGGAAAGCTCCTTTGATCCAGAGTTTTGTCATGTTGGTACCGAATCTCTTTAGAGCTTCTGTTTGTATTTAGGGGCACGACGGGGCCCTGTCCCGTCATATGTCGTTCTTCTTCTTATAGAGGTCTGTAGACAGTGGTGGGTTGTACGTATGTAAGGGTTATGACTCTGTTTGGGTCAGTCATGTTATTGTGTTCTGTGCTGGGGTGTTCCCATGTTTATACGTTACTATCTGGTGGCAGCCTTGTCGGCTTGCTTGTTATTTTATATTGGCTAATTGTGACTCCTCAGGAGACAAGTGCATTCGGGGGTAAAGGCAGCCTTGTCGGCTTGCCTACCCTGGCATATGTTGTTATTGCGACGTTATGCTACCGAATTTCAGACTTATTAAGGGTTAGTTGAATTATGTGTGACATGTTAGTATAATGACGTCATTAGGGCGGTTAGTCGCGGCCCGTCGGGTCGGGTCGTGACAAGTGGGACCAGCGGACAGTGGGCCCGCGGGAGAATTTTGGGTGCGGGATATGTCCGAAAAATGGTGAATAATATACGGGGATATACCATCATCCAAAAAATTATACGAACTAGGCACGGGAGCACTAACCTTAGCTAACGGAAATTGGGATTCATAAAAAATTACATGGCAATTAATGATGATTTTATTAGAGGATAAATCAAAGCATTTGTAACCACGATGATTAGACGGAAAATCCAAAAACACACACGAAGTAGACCGAGCCTGAAGTTTATTAATTGTGGTGGACGAAAATAACGGATAACACAAACACCCCAAAACCCGAAGATGTGAATATGAAGGAATTTTATTATATAATATTTGAAGGGGGAAAGAATAAGTCAAACCTTTGGAAGGAATTATATTAAGGAGATAGGTAGCCATTTGTAAAGCATGATGCCAAAAAGACAGGGGTACGAAAGCATGAATTAATAAAGTTCGGACAATGTTATTTATGGAACGAATTTGCGTTCGACTTTTCCATTTTGTGAAGACGTATGAGGACAAGAAAAACGAAAATTGATCCCATTATTAGCACAGAATTTATGAAACACCCCATTGCCATATTCTTTGCCATTATCACACTGAATATTTTTTATTTCTCGTTCGAATTGGGTTCTAATGAATGCTCTAAATTTTAAGAAGATGAAAAAAACTTGAGATTTTTTCGCTATCGGAAACGTCCATAAAAACATAGAATAATCATCCAAAAAGAGAACATAATACCGATGACCCAAAGAACTGAGAACAGGAGACGTCCATAAGTCGCTATGAATAATATCAAATGACATTAAAGTATGAGAATTTGAGTCTACAAATGACAACCTAACAATTTTTCTTAAAGAACAAGATTGACAATTTGGAGTACTATTCGTACCCTTACATGAAATAAAATTATTTTTATCTAATGATGACAAAATAGATGATCCCGGATGGCCAAGACGAGCATGCCACAAGGAAGGAGAAAGGACTGCAAAGGCGGATGGCAAGGCTTGACTCGATGGACCGGAACTGGATGTGATAGGATAAAGATCTCCCCTACTATAACACCTCATGAGAGGACTCCCCGTCTCGAAATCCTTCACAGAGAAACCAAAATGATCAAATTCAATAGAAACAGAATTGTCAGTAGTGAATTTTCGGACAGAGACTAAGTTTTTAATCAATTTGGGGGCATGTAGGGTGTTTTTCAAGATAAGAGGTGGATGAGGGGGAGATAAAATTTTATGACCATAACCACGAATTGGAATACAATTACCATTACCAACAATTATACCGCAAGGGTTGCTCAAATTGAAATAAGACGAGAGCGTACCTGAATCGGATGTCATGTGGGTAGTGGCACCGGTGTACATATACCAATTTGGGTCCGGAGGATTTAAACCAAGCGTGTGCATTGCGGCTTCGATGTCGGTAGACGTGGGTACCGCTGCGTGATGGGCCTGCGGGGGCCGAGGCCCAAGTACCCCTGCTTGCCGCCTCAACCCAGAAGACTGGCTGTAAGTGGGCCAGGGCGAGGTGGGCCTGGAATGTTGTTGGGCAGCCAACTGCCAGTGGGGCGAAAACTGTCCTGGCCCAAACTGTGGTTGTGGGGCCTACTGTCATGGCATAGGGGCCCACTGTGGGCCCTAGAACTGTTGTTGTTGTTGCTGACCACTGCGGGGGCCACCACCGCCACCGCTATTCTGCCGGTTGCCGCCGTTGTTGCCGCCGCGGTTCTTGCCATTATTTTTCTTATTTCCACCCTTTTTGCCGCCACCGTTGTTGTGGTTTTGGTCCGAGTTGGTAGAACCGGTAGGATAAACCGTGGACTCGGTCATCATGACTACGGGACTAGCACCGGTAGCCGCCCTTTTTGCCATGCCTGCTTCTTCGAATGTAAGCATAGAACGGGCTTGATAAAATTGCGGAAGCGGATTGCTTTACCAAAGAAGCGTTCCAACACCATTATAGGCCTCGGAGAGGCCGAAAACCATTTGGAGGACCAAACGATCATTCGAAACTGGCGCGCCAACGTTGCGAAGTTGGTCCGCCAATTCCTTTAATCTTTTGTCGAAACGTTAGGGAAATATTTCATATTGACGTGGGAGAAATCCTGCTCAAGAGTAACGGCTCTAGAATTTTGATTATCTTGAAATATATCACGCAGTCTATCCCAAGTCGCCTGTTCCGTAGCGTCAGGCTAAAAATAATCGTTTGCAAAAGGTCGGTAAAAATTGTGGAATATATCTACTGGAGGACTGTGGCATCAAGAGTCGTCCATAACTTAGGATCATCCTCGTGTTTGGGTACCTCCGTATCCTCAGGAGCCGCGGGTATTATGTGATGGATGACTTGATGTGATCGTGCGTGAATTTTGAACAGTTCAGCCCACGTCGCATATGGACGTTTTCTATTTCAAGAACAAGAGGGATGTTATTCTTGATGTTAGAAACTGTAAGGGCAGGATGAAATGTGTTCCGGGAGGTAAACATATTGATATAACAATATGTGATTGAGGGATTTGGGAGAAAACTTTGGAAAAAAAAAATCGGAAGGAAGAACAAGCAAACCGAGAGAAGGGATTCGGGTTTGTTGCTCGAGAAGAAAGATTTTTGGAGAGGAAATTTCGAACCTAGACTTCTGATACCATGAAAGAAATAATTCCTTGATTATTTTCATTGATTGAAAGGCTATATATACAAGTTACATATTTCCATAATAGGAGAATCTTATTCCTATTCTACTCCTAAAATCTTATTCTACTTGGATCCTAACTATACAATTATGGTTAGTGTATAATACTAATTACACCACAACACCTTACCTAATCTATCTTGTACATACACGATAATACAAGGACTACATACATTGTAATACAAATACAAGGAACCCGAGAGTAATATACACAATATACACATGTATATTGTGTGTATTTAACATTTAAAACTCACGAAAATGTGATGGATATATATAAAAAATAATTTTGAGCAACAATTAGTGTTTGATCAAGCTTTGAAAAAGTCATTCTAAGTGTATTTTTCTCAAAAGTATTTTTGGACAAAAAATATTTTTTTAACTTTTGAAAAACTGTTTCTGCTACTTTGCAGAAGCACTAATTTTCTCCCAAAAGCTTTGTCAAACACTCCACTTTTTTTAAATAAGCACTTCTTGAAAAAGAAAAAAACACTTTTGGGAAAAAATAAGCTTGGTCAAACAAGCTATAGGCCAGCTATCAGTTGTTCCCTTTTCCTACCTAAATTATCATCTATAGGTGTTTTTTAATATATAAATGGTTATCGTTCGGATAGAAAAAGCAACCACGGATAGTTGGATCGTGAAACTAGCGAAAAGTGATAATTCAGGTGTGTGTTTGACATAAAGGGTTCGACACTGGAACATTGAATTTTGCCGAATTCACGAACCCAGAATCTTGGGGGACCTAGAAGATGGAATCGTCATGCTCTGCCTTATATTGTGCTGTGTCCCAGCTTCCTCAATTCTGGTCCAAGAGAACCCTGTCCAGTCCTTTTTTTCTTGCAGGAATCTTGTGTTCCAGATATAAACTACTGCCATTTATTTTTATGAAATTATAAAAAATAAAACTACTAGTGTTTAAAAGGTAGTAATAGGAACCCCGTGTAGTTTGTGTCCACAAGAATTGTTCTTCATTGCGGGAAAAATGGCACGTACGCATCCTACAATGTTTAATGGAGTATAGACATTACATGATTTGGTACTCCAGAAAAGTTGACAAGTAAGAATAAGAAAGAACCAAGACAAAATTGCGAAAAGTGATTCCCCACATATACGCACTACGGTTATCCAACACCTAGAAAATTGTACCATGTATTGGATCACACTCGTAGTTGTTGCATCTATTGGAACAACTGAAAGAATTTGTTGTGATGCTGTAGCCACCATCCAACTGGAAAAAAAAAATACCTGAAGGACAAATTGCCCTCCCCTTTATCACACTTACTATCAAGCATATGCCATTTTCTCATCTTTGGGTACACACATAGTAGAAACTATTTTTTTTAAAACAGCCTTGAATAAAAAAGATGCCAGGTTAGTAAACAGTAACATTCTTTATTCGGCAGCATCGTAAAACTTGCAATTCCACATCCACGTGCCCATGTAGTGTGTATGTATAATAAACAGATGTACACCCATTTTATGTGGGATTATTTTCAATTTATAGGTATGTTTACATTGGATTTGACTGAGCTTTTCGACAGTGGAAACTTATCTAGCTGAAGGAGACAGTCAGTGGTCAAGTAGACAATATTTATGGGGATAATAGATTCAAAAAATGATAAAATGACTGAGTTCAATGACATGAGCTTTAGAACTCGCCTGCATTTGCCCAACCTTGCAGCTGTTTGACCTCGAAATTGCATATATACAGCTCCCTCGTCAATTCAAGTGGGAGCGATGGCTCTCACTAGGGTGGTTGTCCCAGACATGTTAAACTGGCATATACCGACCATTTTTACTGAAAGTCTTTACTGCAAAAGACATAGTTGGACAAGCAACTATGATGACTGAAAATGTAGTATGTCCATCTATTTAGGTGCTAGCCTTATTGGGCAGATTGAGAACGCAACACATCGAGCAGCTTTTGCCAGCATGAACCGCTCATTTTCTGTCAATGGCCTCTCAATGACCTTCATAATATTTGCATCCTAATTCATATTAGATAGAAACAAATTGTCATTCCTGGTTCAACATTACATATAAAGTAACACTTTAACCCTCAGAGAAACTATACTGATGATGGGAATGAAAAGAGACATTTTCTATATCATTAGTAAAACAGACTGTCACATTAATTTTATGCTAATCTGGAAAGGACATCAAAAGAAAAGTATTCATATGTTAAGATGGGAATTAGATGTTTTATTGTTAAAGATTGTCATCCTCCATCATTTTCAAGGAAAGGATACAAAAGTTAACTAACCTTCTTTTGTTGTTGAATGGAAGGCCTTACACTGGCAACATCACCAACAACAATTACATTATTGAGATTTCCCCTTTCATCCCTTTCAGTTGGTGAATTGGTCGAATACCTCCAGTTTCCACTAATAATGTACTTATAAAGGTACCTGATAAAAAAGATATCGACTTTTTATGCAGCAAAATCTACCTAAGAGTAAAAACAGGAAAATCAACATAAATAATGACAAAGGTTCAACATCAGGGAGAAAAAGGAAGCAAAAGGGTGAACTTAAGATTTCTAAAGGTTAAGCGGAAAAGGACAATTAATGTTGGACAAAAGGAATCATGTAACAGAGATTCAAACTGACAAGAATAACCTATAGCATGCAGGATTACAGATTTAAAGTGGAGCAAGAAGAATGAAACTAAAATAAAGTCACTTGTTTCAGAAAAAGCAAAGAAGAAAAGCACAGTGATACCAATTTGCATGTAACTTGACAATGAAACTTCGGTAGATTTCAGGTACAGCTTCCCTAAAAAGCTAATATTTGACAATTTCAAGAATTAGTATATCAGTTCTCTAATCTCTGTTGTCTTATTTCCCTTGAATTTCTGCATTGGCTATGTTCTTTTGAGCCGAGGGTACCCCACAACGGTAGAGTTTGTTGGAAATTTACTAAATGTGGAAATAAGTATATCCCATCAATTTATGACTCGAACTATTGGGCCCGCACGTCGGAAACGTCGTTTCCACACACGTAGTGCCAAGTATCGCAAATTTCATTAGTGAAAAAGATATTGGTACGCATGTAATACATTTGAGACATAGGATTATGGACGGTTATTGGCCAAATGACAATGTATTTCACGTTGGTAAATGAAGGAAGAAGTGTACAAAGTGTAAAATGAAACGAGTCGGAAATCGCCGCGGCGCCACACCGTCGGAGCCGTGGCGCCTCCCAGGCTGTGCCGCGGCACAAAATGGCTGGTCAGCTACTGCAGCCGCGAGGCTTCGGAGGCAGAATGCTGCGACGGGAAGTTGGAAAAATCTGACGTTTGGGCTGATTTTGGAGCATTGATTCTCCATTACTTGTCACATGAATTCAGCCATTATTTGGCTGAATGTAACCCCTCAATCAAGTGCAATTACATGGCTATTGAAGCCATTAGTTGGCTAGTTGAGGGGCCTTCTACTTACACTATAAATTGAGGCCTTTGGCTCAATTGAAACTACACTCAACACTTAGAAAAATACTCCAGATTTTCTGATTCTTCCTCTCTAGCAAAGTCACTATACTCAAAGTTCTTCAAGAGTAACACTTGAGTTTCCTTTGCTCACTTGTTAAAGTTGTTGTATCTTGGGCGACTATTGCTCAATACCGTAAAAGGAGATATACGGGGCAATCTTGTCTTAAAGAAATAGTGTCATCACTTGATTCAGCGAATCACACAAGCAATCGGTTAAGTTCTTGATTTTCAGTTTATTGTAATAGTTAGTTTATCCTTTCTATTATTGTAATAGTTACTTACTTCCCGTTCCCTACAACAATTGTATCCAACAATTTTAAGACAAGATTTTGTTGTAAGTAACTAAGTTAGAAAGATGACTGGTATAAATCAAACTGCTTCTGATTCTGCTGCTCAAGGCAATCCTCTGCCTTCCCCACTGCTCAAGGCACTCCTAATGCCTTTCGGGTTGCTCAAGGCTCATCCAACGCCTTTGCTTCCACTCAAGGGAATGTTGCCGCTCCTCCACCCGCTGGATTTCACCATGAACGCCCTGAAAAATTCATGAGAACAAACTTCAAAAGCTGGCAACAAAAGATGCTATTCTATCTGACTGTTATGAGAATGGCATGTTTTCTAACAGAAGATCCTCCACAAGCTGGAGATGAAATGGACCATTCGCCTTCTGAAACGGGTGAAGGGGGCCTAGGTATCTATGTCATTAATGGCGTGAAGATGGTTCTTGATGCATGGAGTCATAGTGATTTCATATGTAAGAATTACATATTGAACTGCTTGTCAGACCCTCTCTACACGATGTATTGCACCGTTGACACTGTCAAAGTGTTGTGGGAGAAGCTACAAAAGAAGTACAACGCACAAGATACATGTACTAAGAAATTCATCGTTGGAAAATTTCTGAAATTTCAAATGGTGGATAGTAAGACATTGATGTCCCAAGTCCAGGAATTCCAAATGATTTTACATCACCTAGATTTGGAAGGTATAAAGCCAAACGAACAATTTTTTGTTGCATCACTGATTGAAAAATTACCTCCTTCATGGAATGAGTTTATGAGCTACTTAAAGCTCAAGACAAAGGAGATGACCTTTGAAGAACTATTTATCAAACTCCAAATTCAGGAAGATAATAAGAAGGTCATGCCTAGGGGTAAACAACCCGTTGAGGCAAAGGAAAATCTGGCTGAGGCCAAAGGGAACCTACGCAAGAAACGGAAGTTTCAAAAAGACGGCAAGACCCAAGCAGCGGAGAAATTCAAAGGAAACTGTCACCACTGTGGGAAACCTGGTCATATGATCAAAGACTGCCGCAAGCTTAAGACTGAGCAACAAGAGAAGGCCAAGGCTAAGGGCAAGGCTCAGGTTAACGTTGTCAATGACCAGTTTCTGGACGACATGATTGAAGAGTTCTCAACGGTGGTGCTAGAAGCAAACCTGGTTGAGAATCTTATGCAATGGTGGATGGACACACGTGCTACAAGACGCATATGTTCCAGCAGAGATGCCTTCTCCACTTATACACCGGTTACAAACAAGAAGTTGTTCATGGGCAACAACGCTTCCTCTGACGTGCTGGGGGTAGGAAAGGTAGTCCTGAAGATGACTTCTGGAAATGAGCTCACTCTGAAGAAAGTGATGCATGTTCCTGATATTAGAAGAAATTTAATTTCAGGTCCTTTATTGGTTAATGCTGGTTTTAGGCTAGTGTTTGAGTCCAATAAATTTGTAGTCACTAAGAATGGAACGTTTGTTGGAAGAGAATTCGTCTGTGAAGGCCTCTTCAAAGTGAACATCATGTATGTATTACGTAAAAGCAATAATATTGAAGCCTCTTCATCTTACTTGCTTGAGTCCTCTAATTTATGGCATCATAGATTAGGACATGTCAACTACAAGTCCATCCAAAGGTTGGTCAAATTGGAGTTGTTGCCGTCTATCGACGTAAACCCTCAACATAAGTGTGAGGTGTGCGTAGAGGCAAAACTCACAAAGCTTCCTTTTCGATCCGTCGAAAGGAATACCGCTCCTCTAAAACTTATTCACACAGATATATGTGATTTGAAGTTTGCACAAACTAGAGGGGGAACAAGTACTTTGTGACATTCATTGATGATAGTACAAGGTATTGTTACCTTTACTTGTTGAAAAGTAAGGATGAAGCCTTTGAAGCATTCCGACGTTATAAAGCAGAAGTTGAGAACCAACTAAGCATGCGGATTAAATCCATTCGTAGCGATAGAGGGGGAGAATATGTAGCGCCATTTGAGGAATATTGTGCCCAAGAAGGCATTGTTCATCAAACGACGGCTTCATACTCACCTAAATCGAACGGTGTGGCGGAACGTAAGAACTGCACATTGAAGGAAATGATGAATGTCTTGCTCATCAATTCCGGTCTTCCCCAAAACATGTGGGGAGAAGATGTCCTTACCGCTAATACAATTCTTAACAGAGTCCCACATAAGGGTAAGGACAAAACTCCATATGAATCATGGAAAGGAAAGAAACCCACCTATAAATAATTAAAGGTGTGGGGTTGTCTGGCAAAGGTTGAAGTACCTAAGCCAAAGCAGGTCAAGATTGAGCCTAAGACTGTAGATTGTATATTCATCGAATAGGCAAATAATAGTAGTGCTTATCGCTTCTTAGTGCATAAGTCAGATATTCCAGATATCCACAAGGGTACAATCATGAAATCAAGGAATGCTCAATTCTTTAAAGGTACCTTTCCTAGAAAGGAAAAAGACATAACCTCTCGCAAACGAAGTTATGAACAAAGCTCTCAGGAACCGGGAGTCGTTGTCGGCCCGGATCTAGATGGTTCAGATCTAGTGGATCTCGAGGTGGCTGAATATCCAGAATCTAGTGTTCCAGATTCTCAGAACTTGGAGACTCCAGAGATGGAACTAAGGCGAAGTAAAAGGGCCAGGAAGGATAAATCCTTCGGTCCTGACTTTGTAGCTTATATGGTTGATGATGAACCAAGGACAATTGCTGAAGCATTGTCAACTCCAGAGGCACCGCTCTGGAAAGAAGCTATTGAGAGTGAAATAGGCTCGATTCTGCATAACCATACTTGGGAGTTGGTTGATCTTCCTCCGGAAAATAAACCGTTGGGGTGTAAATGGATACTCAAATGGAAGTATAACGCAGATGGGTCTATAGATAAGTACAAGGCCAGGTTGGTAGTCAAGGGCTATCGGCAGAAAGAAGGTCTTGACTACTTTGACACGTACTCCCCGGTATCTCGGATGACGTCCATACAGGTATTCATTATGATCGCAGCTTTGCGTGACCTTGAGATACATCAAATGGATGTCAAGACAGCCTTCCTAAATAGTGATTTGGAAGAATAAATTTATATGGACCATCCCGAGGGGTATGTGGTTCAAGGGCAAGAGAAGAAAGTCTGTCGGCTTGTCAAATCTCTGTACGGGCTGAAACAAGCCCCTAAGCAATGGCACGAAAAAATTGATAGTACTCTGCTATCGAAGGGTTTCGCCATTAATATGTGTGACAAATGTGTCTACATGAAAGGTAACTCTGACTCGTTTGTTATGATATGCATGTATGTAGACGACATGTTGATCACATGGAGCAGTCCTAGGATAATTCAGAGACTAAGAACATATTGAAACAATGCTTCGACATGAAGGATATGGGTATCGCAGATGTCATCTTAGGGATAAAAATCTCTAAGACGTCTGACGGACTGGTCTTATCTCAGTCTCACTACATCGAGGATGTTTCAAGAAAGTTCGAGATGTTAGACAGTTCGCCTATAAAGTCACCAATGGATAGAAATCAAAAACTTGATAAAAATCGTGGTGCACCCATATGCCAGGAGTGATATGCACAGGTGATCGGTAGTTTGATGTACATAACAAACTGCATCAGACCTGATATTGCTTATAAAGTCAACAAGTTGGCTAGGTTTACCCGTAATCCGAGTGATGATCACTGGAAGACGTTGAATCGGGTACTTCAATACCTGAAATACACACTAACTTACGGGTTGCATTATTCGAGATATCCAGCTGTACTAGAGGGGTACAGTGATGCAAACTGAATATCTGATATAGAGAACACCAAGTCCACCCGTGGGTATGTATTTACAATTGGTGGTGGGGCTGTGTCTTGGAAATCCTCTAACCAAACTTGCATCACCCGATCCACGATGGAATCGGAGTTTATCGCTTTAGACAAAGCAGGAGAAGAAACTGAGTGGTTTCATGACTTCTTAGAGGATGTTCCTTGTTAGAACAAACTCGTACCTTCTGTAATGATCCACACGACAGTCAGTCAGCTTTAGGAAGGGCACGGAATGCTATGTACAACGGCAAGTCTCGTCATATTTGACGGAGGCATAAGATCGTTAGGCAGCTGATCACCACGGGTATAATATCCATTGATTACATAAAGTCAAAGGATAATATAGCAGACCCGCTGACAAAGGACTTACCCAAGGATCAGATGTTCTGCATGTCTAGGGGAATGGGCTTAATCCCAAAGTATAAGGACTAATACGGTGGTAACCCAACCTTACTGACCGGAGATCTCAGGAATTAGGTTCAATGGGAAAACTAAGCTGTAAAGGTTCAGTTGATCGCTTCAGTGGAAGCATGAGCACTTCGGATAGTGATTTCTGCAAAAAAACACCAAATTCAAAGCCGTTCCCGCGATAGACTATAAGTGCTATCTGCCGTGTGGGTGAAAGTTAAGTTTCCCAAACCTTTAATGATCCACACCGGTTGAGGTTAGGTTTGGGAAAATTTTTAATGGTTCCTAACACTTGTAAAATGGGTATAGCAGGATACCTTGTAGGAGACCACCTATTTAAGTGCGAGGACAAACCGCCTCAAATTGAACGCACTTAAGAATCCAAGAAGTGTCCACGGCCACAACGGACAAAACATTACGAAGAACTGAGTAGAGGAAGTTGTTGTGTTGGTACTGTTGACTTGGCTTACACTAAACACTAACGGTTCAAGACATCACGTTCACCGCGCAATAAGCAAGTCCGATGGTATTCAACTATGGAAGGTTCAAAGCGTATGCTACCTATCCAGATGCAACATCGGTCCGCTGAAAGATTGCTAGAAAAGGCACCATGTGTGTGCGTCAAAATCTCTTTCAAGAGGGGATTGTTGAAAATTTACTAAATGTGGAAATAAGTATATCCCATTAATTTATGACTCGAACTATTGGGTCCGTACGTCGGAAACGTCATTTTCACACACGTGCACACATAGTGCCAAGTATCGCAAATTTCATTAGTTAAAGAGATATTGGTACGTATGTAATACGTTTGAGACATAGAATTATGAACGGTTATTGGTCAAATGACAATGTATTCCACGTTGGTAAATGAAGGAAGAAGTATACAAAATGGTTGGTCAGCTACTACAGCCGCGGCGCTTCAGAGGCAGAATGCTGCGACGGGAAGTTGGAAAAATCTGACGTTTGGGCTGATTTTGGAGCATTGATTCTCCATTACTTGTCACATGAATTCAACCATTATTTGGCTGAATGTAGCCCCTCAATCAATTGCAATTACATGGCTATTGAAGGCCATTAGTTGGCTAGTTGAGGGATATTCTACTTACACTATAAATTGAGGCCTTTGGCTCAATTGAAACTACACTCAACACTTAGAAAAATACTCCAGATTTTCTGATTCTTCCTCTCTAGCAAAGTCACTATACTCAAAGTTCTTCAAGAGTAACACTTGAGTTTCCTTTGCTCACTTGTTAAAATTGATGTTGTATCTTGGGAGACTATTGCTCAATAACGTAAAATGAGATATACGAGGCAATCTTGTCTTAAAGAAAGAGTGTCATCACTCGACTCAGTGAATCACACAAGCAATCGGTTAAGTTCTTGATTTCCAGTGTATTGTAATAGTTAGTTTATCCTTTCTATTATTGTAATAGTTACTTACTTCCTGTTCCTTACAACAATTGTATCCCAACAGAGTTAAGGTCTGCGTACATCTTACCCTCTCCAGACCTCACTGTGTGGGATTACACTGGGTATGGTGTTATTATTGTTGTTGTAGTTCTCTAATCTCTACAGAATCTCGATTAAATCATTCTCTGGTGTCTTCATTGCAAGAACAACCAAAACAAGTTTCGATCTCTCAGAGCAGAGAAATGCAAACTAATTAGCTGAGATCAGCCTTATGAAATTCTGCTACAATGCCGAAAAAGATAAGGATGACATCGAAAGGCATGAGTACGAGTTGCGATTTGGCGATACAGCAAAAAGAATCATTAAAGAAAAGGATAAAGTATGAGAATAGAGAATTAAACACTCCACTCGTAAGCTGGAAATCATTATAAAAGCTTGACAATCGCAAACACTACTATGGCTGACAGGAAGAGGCAAAACTTACTTTCCCTGTGAAAGTCGAACTTCAGCCTCAAATCTTGGGCCACCTTTGTGGACTGCCTTCATTGGTTCTTTCCAGTTACCTGTAAAATCTCCAACCAGGTAGACATCCTCCCCCTGTTCAAAGAAGTCATGAAGAGATACTTAGAAGTAAATACCCCCTTTCAAAACACATATGAAAGCAGACAACAGCGTAACATGGAGTATGCAACATTCTTTTCAAAGAATAAGTTTTGATTTTGAGGAAAGAGGTCACGAAAAGAGTGCAACATAACATCTGGGTTCAATTTCACTGTTGATTTTCTTGTTCATACTTTTTTTTCTGATTTTCTTATCATACACAACATCTGAGGACATCAGCGACAAACACCGGAGATGATAAAATTGATTACCTCGTGTCCATTCCATACAAATGTTACTGCATGTGTTGCAGGTCCATCACGCAGACCAGTCTCCACCATTGCTATGAGATCCCATGTTGCCCAGGCAATGGATGGTCTGCGACCAATATGTTTGGATAAGGTAAATTGAGAATGTTCATTGTACATTGCATTCTTTTTTCTTTGCAATAGAAACTAAATTTTCTTATTTCTTGATTAAGAGTTTAAGAAAGTCTAAACAAACAAGAGATAAGATAGGGATCGTGACTGTGAGCTATATAAGGTGGCATGGTTACATATGCAAAATGATAACAGCATACTTTCTATATTTAATATTTGGTATACATCATTATACACCAGCTGTCTTCCAATACTCACATGCTCGTTTTTGTACTAATATTCATGTTTTACCATTTTACAATCCAAAGAAATGCACGTTACAAGATTTTAGTCATGCCCTTGGTAACGTGATACACATGCAAGTGCTTATCAAGCCAAGGCCACCCCAAAAGTAAAGAATGGAACTGAAGGAATATGAGAGTTGGGAGAAGAACCTGTCAGGCTTGCATGAATGCAACCCAGTGACAAAATTATAGGCTGCGTGAAGGGAAGTATCTGTCATCCAATGAAGGTAAGCTATTACACAAGCAGGGGATCTATCAAAACCAGTTGTACAAGTCACATAGACTCTGTGGTTTTTCTTCAATAGGCGTAGAAGAAGACCAACACAAAATGGAAGTTTCTTTCTCATGTCAAATGAATCTCCTTCCCTGCAAAAGAAATTATTATGCAGAAGGATTACATAGCAAAATCCAAGGTGATGGAATAAGGTTAAGCTCCGTAATTGTTAATCTCAAATGCAAAGAAAATTTCGATCAATGATATAGGCAAATGCTAGAACTTCTGAAGAGCTATCGGTGCATCTATACAGGCATCACCATCACATTTCCAGTACAATAGAAAGATAGACTTCCTTAAAGAAGTACACAAATAAGAGAGCTCAGGGGTATGCTACAAGGTACCGGGAGTATAAAAGAGAACTTTCGATTCATAAAGTAATTCTTTCTATTACCTTATGGGATAGTTGATCATAAGGATATTAAACTTTTGGCACGATTCGTTGATTATGTTGGAATTAATTCCCCAATTTTCAGCCTCTATCCCACTCTGAAAATTCAGCACAGCAGTGATCCCCTGATATTCACTGGGTTAGTTGTAAGTAAATGAACAAGGAATAATTATCTTGATCCAGATATCTGGGTTAGTGTAAGTAAATGAACAAAGAATAATTAATTCTGCAAAGGAACACTGCACAATGGTAAGATAAAGGTGCGCACAATGTGTCTCCACACTCATATTCAGATAAAAACTAGAAATGTCCCACATCCATCACCATTCCAATTTCCACAGTTTTTGCTGGTCATTTATTATTAATTTTAGAATCAAGTACATATGTCCCTATTTGTATAATTGAATTGGCTTTTATTAGTTTAATGGTCTTGGCCTACATCAAGCAACTGTCTTCATGCTGCAACTTAACGTGGGACAACTATACTCATTCTTGATAACAACAAGTAACTGCAGGTCATTATGCAGCTGACTTCACCATATAAAACTATTGATGTACTTTCTTTATGTATATACTCATTTGTTTCTTTTTTGACCTGCTATTAAGGGTTGGTTAAAGATAGTCACGATACTCTCAGTTCTATCAGATAGTGCGCAAACCGAAATTCTACATAGACTGGAAAATCTAGAGATGTACGGGACATGATCCTCAATATATCATTTGTATACAGTTCATGAAATAGAAAGGGCAAAAATAAATTATTTTCAACCCACAAAAGCATAGCCTCACCACAACATCTGACAGCATTTCTACATCAGATTCCTTTTGTATGCACGATCCCACGTATATTTGCTCCGTAATCTGGCATAGCAAGCAAGCAATGTACTTCAGAACCAAGCAACAGAAAAGTATCTTCTTGGAAAAAAGCGTACTACAGCAGTGGATGCAAATGGTGTTCAGCAAAATTGAAAAGAGTAAACTTCCTGGAAGCTATTCACTTTATCTCAAGCAGTTGAATATTAATCATTTGAGTAAAGGAAAGGTTCTGCACAGAAAAATCTGAATGTCACACCTTGCTGTAGCGCATACCAAGATCATGACGGTAATACAGTTCTCCCTTTGAACGATCCAACGCCTTTACGTATTCTTCCAATGGGAAACTCCCATGCGCCCATTCAGAATTTCCTACGTCTTTCTCAGAGAATATGTTGATAATTGGGCTAAATGGTAAAGAGGGGGTACCATTCAGATTTCCTTGTTGCCTGATTTGATCTCGATCACTCAGAACATTCCATCCTTTTGAAGTTAGTAACTTGGGGGAAAATACTATAAATCCGGAGTTCCCACTGCCCTCAGATGTTTGCAAGTTGGAGGCAAGTAAATTTTTGTTCCATGTAGCAACTGAAACACGACCTCTATTATATAGAATATCAATATCATTCATAAGATATAGCTGGTGGATAGGAAATGGGTAAAGTGGTCTCTCAAGAACCAGGCTACAAGGCCCTGATTTCTCTTTCATCATCTTCCTGCAGAAACCATAGTAAAATACAGTACACTTATTGAAACATCTCACTACTTCTGTCAGAAATGCATTCTTAGCATTTAGTTTTATAGCTTAAAATTGGTATAATGTTCACATTTCATACTCTGTATCGCCGAAGTCTTTGATCTCAATAAGGCCCCTGCCTGAAGAGTCACTTGCCTTTTTCAATGTATCACCAACCATTATTATTCTTGATTTCTCAGCATTTCCCTACAAAATGACAATTCCAGAAACTAAGAGATGCTTCAGAAGGATGAATTCAAAGGAAAATGGTTATGATAATCATCCACGCTTGAAACGTATCTTAATGCCGGAAAGTTGGATAGGATGGCCCTTTAAAAGGATTATATTACCCCCAATTTTTATGAAATACAAGATGCTCATTGAATGATTTATTATATTTGCCTGAAACTCGAGAAAATAGAGTTGTTTGAGACCAAATGTTATAGAGTTGAGAGCTGGCAACAACCACGGTAGTAGTTGCGGAACTACTGGGCCGGGAGAGGAGCTGAAAACCACTTGACTATAAGGAGAGGACAACCTCTTGTTCCTGCTCCTCTTTCTTCGCTTCGGGGATGGAGGTCCTACGGTAGGTACCATCCGGCACAAGCAAGTTGAGCGAAGGGGACCAACGCTTCTACTCCTCCACCGAGGAGCCGTGCTTTTTAGATATTCAAGGATTGCACGTTCTATTCTATATTAAGCAGATCTAATTTAGGAAATTATCAATAGGCTAACAAAAAAAAGATAATTAGGGATTCATTGGAATTCTCAAATTATTTGGAAGATACTTATTTCGGACGGGTAACACCAGTTGGATGAAACCAAATGAGTTGTGCATCATGAACTTTGTACTGCACACATTACTAAGATGGGTTCGACAAAGGCATATAGGAAAAACAACTATTGGTAGATCCAGGATTTAGATCAATCTATTCCAAGTGCGTACAATGACACAGACAAACACCCTTTTTACTAATTTTAATGCACAAGCATACATGGTATGAAAGGCATAAATTAGTTGAACTTGCTGTGAAGGGCTAAATTCGCCAATGAGATAATGGTAAAAACAACACCTGAACTATCCCTCTTTTTGCGAGTTTCACACCCCAACTATCATCTATTCCCAAAACCTTATCAGTTAGAAAAAGGAAACACAAATAGTTGAGATGTATTTTAATAAGTAGATAGTGATAGTTCAGGTAGAAAAAGGGAAAATGGATAATTGGGGTGTGAAACTCACGAAAAAATGATAGTTGAGATGTGTTTTTGACCATTAACTTTTATAAGATCATAGCTATTCAAATGTAAGGATGTTAATTGCGAAAACTAACCCCTTTCTTAAGAGCATGAACGAAAACTTTCCCATCAACAGAGAGCGCGAAGCGAATACCAAGCGGTTTTTCAAGTGTAACCATATACTCATTCAAATTCATCTTCAAAGGTGAAACACTTGATGAAGAAGAAGACATAGCAGTAACCCTCCGATATTGGCGTCGGTTTACTGCCAAACTAGCTGTTAACCTTCCATCGTTGACAGACAACTCTACTCCCCAAAATGACGAAAAAATCACACATTTCTGCAACTTCTCTGACGAAGTGGCGAAGCTTGAGTGGTTGAAAACACTGTAATTTGGAACATGCAGTGAACACATTTCTCAGATGAGTATATAATGTGATTTGATTGATTATATAGCAAAATGAAATGAGGGTAATTGTGCATAGAGATTGGAGAAGGTTAGTGTAGGGTAGGCCTGTCCAATGGGCCGGGTCGGCACGATCCCGACTCGGCCCGTCCCACTACCCGCCCAGCCCCGTCCCGATCCCATTAAAAAAAATTATTGGTGTTGGGTTCAAACTCGAGACAGGCCACCCGTCCCGATCCCGACCTGACCCACCCCATCCCGACCTGTCCCATCCCGCCAGCCCATCCATTCTGCAAAAATAACTGTTGCAACAACTATCAAATTTTGATTTTAGTCGTTGTGCAACGAATATAACAACCATTTTGGCCCCCTACCCCCTAATATTTATTTTTAACCCCTAAGTAAATATAAATACCTCATTTTTCTCACAAATCTTCATATCATCTCTCTAATCTAGTCTCTCAATTTATCTCTCTACAATTCTACAAATCTTCCTACTATTAAATAGTATACCAAAGTTAAAAAATTAGGAGTGAAGTTGACAACTAGTTTGAGGATCATTCATCGAGCAAAGTTTTAATTTTCAACCTCAATTACACGTCAACGTTTGATACCTTCGTTCTTTCTTTAAATTATTATTGTTACTTAATTTTAATTATCGCACTTAATTTCATTTACTTTAATTATTTATTTGTATAATTATAATGGAAGGATTAAGAGATATGTTTAAGAGTAAGACTTCTTCTAGTATGGGTAACAATGGCAGGGATACTTCTTCCAGTAATTCTATTACTAATCCCGATGATTTCAGTCATATAGATGAAACTGCTATTTTTAATGATATACCATTAGATAATGAGGTAGATGAACCAAATTTTAATTTAGATGAACCACTAGATGACACACCCATTAGTGCACCTCAACCTCATGCGCAGGCTGAGTCTCAGCCTGAAACTGGAATGTCTCCTATTCTCCCTAGTATGAGTCGAGGCCCACACAATGAAAATTAAAATCAGTTGCATGACATTTTTTTATAGGGACCAAGAGAATCAACTAGCTAGATTTAAATTTGTAAAAATGTTTATAAATTTAAAACCTGAGAAGGTCAAGGTGTGACAAGAGGTTTATTGAGACATGTACAAGGAGAGCACACATTTAGGTGGAATGAAACCAGGCTAGAAAATCGGGTGTGTCAATGCCATTTGAGTCGGGACAAGGTTCACATAGTGTCTCCGACCTAGTACAGAATTAAATTAACCCGACAACGGGGGGAATTTTTGGTCCTAAATATGATAAAAATAAAGGTAAGGAAAATATGGCAAAATTAGTTGAGGTGGAGGGTTTGCCCTTTTTCATTTCCTTCCTCTCCTGATTTTATTCATTACATTCGAGAAACATATAATCTTGCTTTTAATGGTTTTCCTAGATCAACTGTTAGAATTGATGTTTTTAAATTTGCAAGTGAATATCAACAATTTTTACGTTATGCATTGTATCATTTTAATGACAAAGTGACTATAACTTTTAACATAGGCCGTAGTACAAATGTTAATGATTATGTAACGGTAACATGTCATTGGATATATCAAAATTGGTCTATGCAGAAACATATTTTAACATATAGATATATTGATGATAGGCACACTGGAGGTTTATTGCACAAAATATTAATGAAATTTGTGATTATTATGGAATAAATGATAAAATTATGACTATTAAATTAGATAATGCTTCTTCTAATGATTATACTATAAGACTTTTAAAAGTTTGATTAATTCCATATTTTCCTAATCATTTTCATATAAGATGCGCGTGCCATATTTATAACTTAGTTGTAAAGGATGACCTAAAACTTTTTGAAAGCATTCTTGAAAAAATATAATTTGCTATAAATTTTATTTTTAAAGATAATAAAATATAAAGACACAAAGAATATTAAAAAAATTGTCATGATTGTGGATTACCTTATAGAAAAATCCAGAAGAAGTTTCGACTAGGTGGAATTCGCTATGAGCAACTACTTGTTGTTTACGATTATAGACAACCTATAACTTTATTATTTAACGCCCATAATAAAAATTCAAGGGATATGCTCGTAGATAATGATTGGGAAAATATTTTAAAACTTAATGAATTTCTAGAGATTTTTTTTCAAGCTACTAAAGAATTTTTCGGTATTTATTATCCTACTATTTCAAATATGTTATTTTATATAGCTCTAATATTTTTGTTACTTAATGAATATATGCAAAAACCAACTTATAAGGCATCTATTTAAAAAATGTTTAAAAAATTTAAAATATACTTTTTTCCTATTCCCACTATTTATATTATTATTGCGGTATTAAATCTGATTATTAAAGTAGACGGTTGTAACCCACTAATAGAAAGAATTTATGATTGTATAGAAGTGCTTCCAACAGATCCAACGGAAGAACTAACTCACAAACCAACTAAAGAAGAAGTTACGTCTAGCATACACACGGAATGCAAACACGTATATACATATTAGCAAAAACAAAGTGCAAATAATCAACCGGCTTCTGTACGATCTTCTACTACTTCGCTGCAACCTTATAAAAAACACATGCATTTTCTGCTTCTAGTATTGAAGGCCTTAGAAATAAAATGTTTAGTGGTTCAACTTCTTCACAAGTTAGCGAATTTGATGTTTATGTTCTGCAAGGTGTTGTACAGTACAAATTAATTGTCTATGATGAAGGACATGAAGACTTGCTGAAATACTGGAGGCAGAATGAGAATACATTTCCAACACTAGCAAAGATGACCCGAGATGTTTTGAACATTCAAGCGTCGTCAACAACGTCTGAAAATGCTTTTTCTGCTGGAAGATTTCAAATGGGAGAGCACAGACATTCATTGGCGGGATACGCATTGGAGATTGAAGTTCTTTTCAGAGATTAGATTCGAGCGGAGCGTAGAATGTGCGGTCACCGGATATCGACGAAGAAGAAGACAACAACTACAACGAAATCTTGTCCGAGGAAACAGGAAGTGACGTTGAACAATTTGACCGATAAATTCCAATTCCAACCGAAGATCCTCAAGACATTGTGAGGAAATTCGAAAACGTATGGTTAACTATGTAATATTTTTAATTGCAATTTTACTATGTGATTTGCAACTTTTGAACAACACCACAAAGTTGCAATTTTGAATTTGTATTACCAAAAAATCATATTTCTATTAAATAATATAAGAGGTACAAAAACGGCATTGTGATATTTTTATTACACTATCTTGTTCAATTATTGAAGTGTTTATATATATTATTTTTTAAAATTAAGTGGCAAAAAAAATGTCAAATCCCGATCCCAACCTGTTCCGACCCGTCCCCCCAAATCCCGGCCCCTATACCGGCGGGATGAGGGACGGGACCTCTTCCCGTCTCGCATCTCTTGGCCCGCCGGAACCCGAGTCTCGACCCTCCTCCATCCCGTCGGGACCCGCCCCGCCCTGTTGTACAGCTCTAGTCTAGGTAGTTGGAGTTGGAATTGGTTTATGAGAGATTAGCTAAGGAAGAAATACCGTTGATTGGAACTAGAGTTGACAGGCAGAGGCAATTATGCCAATTATCCGCAACGCCACGTGAGATCCTACAAAACCCCATATCCACGTGCATCCAATGACCTTTTCTATGTACAAATATCAATGAATTTCAATTATGTGCATTAAGATTATTTTATACCATTATTGAATTGTTGTAATAGTAAGTTAATAATTATTTTTATTAAATTATTAATTAATGATCAAGAGGGAGATCTATCTATGACCAAATTGCATAAATATTCTCTAAGCCATTATTAGTACATAGACTATAACCTCATATCAATTGGTGTGACTAGGCACTTTGTATTAAAACACGTTATCAAGAACACATAGTTCCACCGAAAAATTTATTCAATTTTTTTCACTAAGACATCATAATCATATTTTTTTTGGTGAATAAAGGATTTTATTACCAAAGTAGGATATGTACAGCTTAACAAACTAAAAAAAAAAACCAAAAAACTAAGTCATTCAAAGCAGGAGAATTGGACTACAAGCTCCAGTTCCTCACAAACTATCACTGCCTAATACCTATCTGATCCCTCCCAACTACCATAGCTACGTAGAATAACTATTGAATTGTGCTACATAACAAGCTAGTTTAGGTACAAGGCTAGCTCCATAATTCCCCTAAGGATAGTTGTTTATGGTCTTCATGTATTCTGAAAAATCTTGTTATTCCTCTCTTGTCACACATAATATACTGCAGCAGCTAAGGAAATTCTGTACAGTCCAGCTCCTCTGCTTCTCCCTTTGCAGAACCTGGTGGCTCACTGAAGTTCTTCTGTCCAGTTCATAGGGGACCTATGCACACCTTGCCATGTCAATAACTTTCTCCATATATTTCCTGGATTCACACAATCAAAAAATAAATGCTGGATGGATTCCTGTTCCTGCTCACACAGAGGGCAATCAAGGCTTGTCTGTATGCCCCCACTTTGAAATCCTATCTCTTGTTAATAGTCAATCATGTGCTGCCATTTGTAGAGTAAATTTCCATTTTCCATCCCCCTGATTATTACACACCAGCTTCCTCCATGCTACTTTAGGAAATATGCCTTGGAAGTTTTTGATACACTTGCTTAATGGAGAAGTGTTATGTGTGTTCCACATCCATCAAAGAGTATCCTACCTCTTCAAAGTAGTTTTCGACTTTGAAAATCTGCTGCATTACCCATGAAGCAGTGCTCGGATTAGTATCCCATATGCTTGCAACCTTTATATAATAAGTGTAAGCCGAAATCACCCATAGCTTTTGCTTATTTCTACACAGGTTCCACAATAATTTTCAAAGTGTAGCTTGGTTCCTATTAGCGAATATTCTCAGAATATTCTCCGTATATTTTGTAATTATGATAGATGTATATTTAAGGTAACTTAGGATTCTAGTTGTATTAGGAATCAACCTTGTACAACTATATATATTGTGAATAATGAAAGGAATTCCCAAGGGAAATTATTCATCTTTCATGGTATCAAGAGCCTAAAACCTAAATCCCTTCTCTTCCTCATTCTCGGCCGAAATCAGCATTTTTTTCTGATTTCACAGAAAAAAAAAATCTGGTTTCTTCCTCCCTTTCTCGGCCAAACCAGAAAATTCCCTTCCCTCGGCAGGCGGCAACCATGTCTTCCCCCACAAATTCTGTTTCATCCACTGGCACACTTGACAACCCCTCTCAACGTTCAGTATCTTCTTTTCATCCGGCATTCGCCGTTAACAACATCAAGAATTTTATCCCTATAATTCTTGACCAAGAAGACTGTCAATATTCCATGTGGATGGAACTATTCTACATTCATGCATGTGCATACAACGTGCTCGATCACATTGACGAATCTGTTCCTCATCCCACCGATATTACAGACTCAATCTGGCGTCGTCTTGACGCCATCGTCAAACAATGGATCTACGGCACCATCTCCAAAGATCTGTTATACACAATCATGAAAACAGGTGCTACGGCACGTGAACTTTGGGTCCGGCTAGAAGAAATCTTTCAGGACAATAAAAATACTCGGGCTGTGTATTTGGAAGAGCAATTCAACAATACCCGCCTCGAGAATTTTAACAACATGTCCGAATATTATAAGCAATTGAAACTCTTAACCGATCAACTATCCAACGTCGGGACTTCTGTTTCAGAAACTAAGATGGTGCTTCAACTTGTAGCGGGTTTACCGAAAGGTGAATATGACACACTCGCAACAGTGATTCAACAAGCCGACCCTCTCCCAAGTTTCAACAAGGCACGTTCACAACTATTGTTGGAAGAAACTAGACATGCTAAACAAGAGGAACATAATCAAAAGATATTAGCCATTGACGGGATGGCAACACCTGTGGCCAGCAGCAACCAACCCAAAGAAGAAGAAGAACGGCAACCAGCCGGTTCCGGCGAAGCGGAATAAAGCGAGTGGCGGAGGTCGTGGCGGCAAAGGTCGCAACAACAAAGGCAAGGGCCGCGGAAAGGGCCAACGCAACCGGTGGATGGACAATAACCAACCACCGGACAGGCGGAAGCGGCCCAACCAGGCGGAATCCGGGCCTCGCCCGCATGCCCGTGCCCGATTGCAGGGGGCCCGGTTCCGGCGACCTTGGTCAATCGGCCTCTTGGGGGCCCCGCCCCGACCACTAGGCGAGCCCACCGATGCGCAACGAGCCCCACTTGATTGTAGTCCAAGAAGAATCGCAAAGAACCCATTGCGATCCGAAGCGGAAGAATCGCAGCGCCCCGCCGGCCGGCCCATCGATTTGGGCCGGGCATACACCACCGTGCACCTTCAACAAATTTCCGACGAAAATTGGTACATGGACACGGAGCCACATCTCACCTCACCGGTCGTCGGGTAACCTATCTCAACTACGTCGGTTAAAGTGTCCTCAATTTATTACTGTCGGCAATGGTCATCGCATTCCAATTGAAGGTTACGGTAACACACATACCGAACATCCACACCCACATTTCTCCCTAAACCACGTCCTATACACACCTAACATCATTAGAAACTTAATCTCTGTTAGAAAATTCACTAGCAATAATTCTGTGTCTGTCGAATTTGACCCTTTTGGTTTTTCTGTGAAGGAACTCAATACGGGGAAAATTCTTACACGCTGCAATAGTGTGGGAGACCTCTACCCATTCACTCAATCTTCCGCTCTCAGACCGCAAGCACCTCTATCCCTTGCGGCGATCTCTCCCTCAACTTGGCACAACAGACTCGGACACCCCGGAGACCTAGTTTTTACTTTTCTTAGGACTTCTAAGCGTATTCAATGTAATAATGGGAAAATTGCCCAACACTATTTTTCGTGTCCACTAGGCAAACATACTCGTCTTCCCTTTATGTTATCAAACAATGTTACTTTTTCTCCCTTTGATATTGTTCATGCTGATTTGTGGACATCTCCGATTGCTAGCTCTTTGAGTCATAAATTCTATCTAGTATTCTTGGATGATTTTTCACATTTTGTCTGGATTTACCCACTGAAATTCAAATCTGAAGTTTTTGCAAAATTCCTCGAGTTTCAAAAATTCATTAAGACACAATTTGAAAAACCTATTAAATCATTTCAATGTGATAATGGACGTGAATTTAATAACTCGGCATTTCACAATTTCTGTTCTAAACAAGGCATGGTTTTCCATTTTTCTTGTCCCTATACTTCTTCCCAAAACGGAAAGGCTGAAAGAATTATACGTACCATCAATAACATGGTCCGCACACTTCGTTTCATGCCCGCCTACCACCGCCTTTTTGGGTCTATCTTTGTCAAAATGGTAGAATCCCTTCTAAATATTTTACCAACTAGCACACTCCAAAACAAAACCCCTACAGAAATCTTATACCATAGGCAGCCATCATATGATCACCTACGTATTTTTGGATGCTTATGCTACCCCAACATAGCCTCCACTGCACCCCACAAACTTGCCCCTCGCACTCTTCCATGTGTCTTCCTTGGTCTATCTCCTAATCATCGGGGCTACTTGTGCTATGACATTGCTACTCGCAAAATCATCGTCTCCCGTCACGTCACCTTCAACAAGACAACCTTTCATTTTTCAAATCTCCAGAAATTTCAGACCACCGATTACATCTTTCTCGATGAACCAAGTCTGTCCCCTTTCATCCAAAATCTATACCAACAGCAGCCCACTTTTCAGACAGTCTCGCCACTATTCGGCACCACCCCACCAGCTCCCTGCTCACCCCTACATCCCCCAGTCGAGTCACTTGCACCACCAGCGACACTGCTGTCCTGCACTCCAGCAACCAGTCCCGCAGGTCTGCAGGTTTCCAGGCCAACCAACAGCACAAAAAACAACCCATCTGAACTGCTGCCCATTGGTCCAGAACTAGTGGACCAGCAACCTCACATCCCTGACCCACCACCACTGCCCTCACATAGCATGGAGACTCTTGCACAACACGAGATCTTCAAACCCAAGGTTCAATTCAATCTCTCCACACAAACCTTATCACCCATTCCAAAAAATCCAAAACTAGCAAAACTAGACCCAAATTGGAATGCGGCCATGTGCGAGGAATTTAACGCTTTAACCAAGCAGAACACTTGGGATTTGGTACCTAGACCTGCTGGTGTGAATGTTATCCGGTGTATGTGGCTATTTCATCATAAGTTCAGAGACAGTGGTGACTTAGAGAGGTATAAGGCAAGACTAGTTGCCAATGGCACTAATCAGCAAGAAGGTATTGATTGTGGTGAGACATTCAGTTCGGTTGTTAAACCGACCATTATTCGGACTGTTCTCAGTATTGCTATGGGCATGCATTGGCCGATTCATCAGCTTGATGTCAAGAATGCGTTTCTTCATGGGGATTTGAAAGAGATCGTGTACATGCATCACAGCCTCCGGCTTTGTTCATCCGGCGTGACTCCGCGGTTGTGTGTGTCGTCTCGGGAAGTCATTGTATGGATTGAAACAGGCACCCCGCGCTTGGTATGATCGGTTCGCCAGGCATCTTCTGCAGATTGGTTTTGTATGTAGCAGTGTGATACATCTCTCTTCACTTTTCATCGAGGTAGCAAGACTTGCATATTTGCTATTATATGTCGATGACATTGTTCTTACTGCCTCATCTGACGGGTTGAAGAATGAAATCATTGCTCTACTCAAAACTGAATTTGCTATGACTGACTTGGGCAACCTAAGTTATTTTTTGGGTATATCGGTGACAAGATCTGCAGCCACTATGTTCCTGTGTCAGCATAAGTATGCAGAAGAGATAGTGTACTAGGCCAAGATGGCAAATTGTAAAATTATGTCAACTCCGGTGGACTCAAAATCCAAGCTTAGTGCCAATGACGGTGCGCCAGTTTCTGATCCCACTCTGTATCGGAGTCTAGCAGGTGCTCTTCAGTATCTTACATTCACTAGGCCTGATATTGCATATGCCGTTCAATAGGTGTGTTTGTTCATGCACGACCCCCGAGAGTCCCATTTTATCGCCCTCAAACGTATTATCAGATATGTTAAGGGCACACTAGACTTTGGTTTACATCTATACCCCTCTGCCCCAACCAAGTTACTAGCTTACACGGATGCAAATTGGGCAGGATGCCCTGACACACGTCGCTCCACCTCGGGTACTTGTGTATTTCTTGGGGATAATCTTATCTCATGGTCCGCCAAGCGGCAGCCACGCTATCCCGTTCGAGTGCCGAAGCCAGAATATCGCGGAGTTGCTAATGTCGTCGCTGAGATCTGTTGGCTCCGAAATCTTCTTTTGGAGCTCCAGTGTCCATTACGCAAGGCGTCTATAGTCTATTGTGACAACATATATGCTATCTATATGTCTCATAATCCAGTCCAACATCAGCGGACCAAGCATATTGAGATGGATATCCACTTTGTGCGAGAGAAGGTTGTCCGTGGTCAGGTCAAAATTTTACACGTGCCTTCCTCTTATCAGTATGCAGACATTTTCACAAAGGGACTACCGCGACAGCTCTTCACCGACTTTCGATCTAGCCTTAGCATTCGACCTCCTCCCGCTCCGTCTGAGGGGGAGTATTAGCGAATATTCTCAGAATATTCTCCATATATTTTGTAATTATGATAGATGTATATTTAAGGTAACTTAGGATTCTAATTGTATTAGGAATCAACCTTTGTAAGGTAAGTTAGGATTCGTACCATATTAGGAATCAACCTTGTACAGCTATATATATTGTGAATAATGAAAGGAATTCCCAAGGGAAATTATTCATCTTTCAGTTCCACTTCTCAATTATTATGATATTCAAACCACCTACTGTGACTGGAGCACATATCCTATGCCAAGCTAGCAATGCTTTCCTGAAAATTTCTACTTGACTAGTCCACAAGAATCTTCTACATATTACCTCAATGAATTGGACTATTTTCTTTGAAAGTACAAACACTTGAGCTCAAAAAGTCTAAATAGAGAACAATACACTCTTAATCAAGTGAGTTCTACTAGCATAAGACAGAAACTTGGAAGTCCAGGATGTAACTCTTCCTAGCGTCTTCTCTATTAAAGGCTTACACTGGATAGCAGAGAGTCTTTTTTGAGGGGCATCCCAAGATATCTAAATGGCATTTCACCTTTCTCATACCCTAGAACATCTAAAATTTATTACTGAACCTGCTCCTTAATTCCTCCCATGTAAATTGATCTGTTACTAGCATTTGCCACCAAACCCGAGCCCTATGAAAACACATAAAACCCGATATGTAACCATGTAACAGATGACACATCCCCTCTACAGAATAAGAGGAGATCATCTGCAAACCTTAGTTGTACTACATTCACCTGAGCACATCTAGGGTGGAACTTGAACCGAACAGCGTCCTTCAGATTTTTACGTAATCTTCTTAAGTATTCCATTGCCATAACAAAAAGGAATGGAGAAATAGGTTCTCCTTGCCTCAATTCCCTTTTAGCTTCAAATAGGGTTGTGGGCTCCCCATTAATCACAACAGTATAAGAGATAGTCCTCATGCAAGTCGTAAAACAAGTTACAAACTGTTTAGGAAATCCCAGTAACACCAGAACCTGCTCTATATAATCTCACTCTACAGAGTCATATGCCTTTTACATATCAACCTTAATTATGCACCTTGGGGACACTCATTTTCTATTGTATCCCTGCACCAGCTAATGGCTCATAAGTATGTTATCTGCAATTAATCTTTCAGGGACAAAGGCATTCTAGCAGTTATCTATCAATTCATGCATAACTTGTTGTAGTCTTGCTGTCAAGATTTTGGATATGATCTTATAAAACATGGTACAACAAGAAATTGGTCGAAATTGTTTCACACTTGAAGGATTCTTGACTTTAGGTATTAGAGTAATAGTTGTACAATTGATAGCTTTGTACATGTGCCCATATGTGAAGACGTATTGTACATGTACACTTGAAGGATGTTCATGTTATTCATTTCTATTGTCAAAACATGTCTAACTATGTTCCTAAATCCTTATTGAGGTATATGGAAAAGATGTTAGTATTCATAATGTTAATTGGAGGTGAAGCGACATTACGTCACTCCGACAAACTTGTAGTGTCTTATTATCATATCATTCATGCATTATATTCATGTATTACCCTTGACCTCAAAGGTGTTATATACACCACTATATGATATGCATTATATATATGTATGGGGAATGGGAAAAGGGATGGCGTTATATACGCACCCCACCTGCAGCGGGTACAAATATATATACGATGATGATTATGCCCACAGAGGCCGATATGATATGATGGGATGCCCACAGAGGCTTGATGATATTATATACGCATATGTATATGTATGACCGCATTGTACATGACATTTAGTCATATTATGGCCCTCAGAGGCATTCTGCACAGACATGGTACTTAGGCATATTATGGCCCTCAGAGGCATTCTCTCCTGGTTGGTTGTTTCTTGTCTCAGGTTACTTTCAAGTCTCTATTATGCTATTTTTCATGCTTGACATACTCAGTACATTATTTGTACTGACATCCATTTTGTCGGGGGACACTGCATTTCATTTCATGCCCGCAGGTCCAGGTAGATAGGGCGACGGTCCCTACCAGTAGGTTGTCAGTTCAGCTGATATTGGAGCACTCCATTTGTTCAAGGGTTGCGGTCTAGTATTGGTACAGTATTTTTGCATATGCATATGGGTATGGCGGAGCCCTGTCCCGACCTTGTGATATCACGTACTCTTTAGAGGCTTGTAGACAGTTGTTCTGTGTATAGTAGTCGTGTATGGCCTTGTCGGCCTTGGTATGTATATGTATATAGGTTGGGTCCTTCTGGTTGTAGGATTTTACATAGCTCATTTCCAATTTACTATTGTCATATGTCAGCAGGGTACCTCGTGGCGGCCTCATGGGCTATGTGAAATTATAGATATATGCTAAACATATGATTAGTGGTACTCGACAAGTAAGGTCCGGGTGCTCATCATGACCCTCCGGTTTGGGTCGTGACAACAATATTTGTTGGTGCATGTCCCGATCACTCCAATGGAGGAAATCAATCTCAACGGCCAACTCTAGCGATATGACTTCACCATTTCAAGAACTTGTATGTCAACATCTTCTAGAAATTAGTCAACACTGATAAGATTTGTCCCATAGGGACCGTTTGGAAACCATCGCCCAACAAGAAAGTAGGATGTTTGTATCACTCGAGAGCACCGAGTCATGATATCAAATAATGTGAAGCTTTCAAGTTCGAGATCAAACATTTGGTCAACAACGGGGAGATCTGGGTGGTTCTCCCTCCCAGCTACTAAGAAGTAAGGACCAAGGACCAAATGCGCAGTTGTAAGGGTGACAACCCACCATGACTTTGAGGATAAGTCATCTTTTGGGTAGATTTAGGCACCCCCTATGAATAAAATGTTATCCGCTCCCTTTTTATGTAAAAGAAACTATGTCCGACCTGATGTCCCAAGGGGGATACGTAGGAAGCCCTTATTGGGGCTGGTCTGGGAATTTTGGGTAAGAATCAGTTGAGGAAGGATGTTTTATGTAAACCGAACTCCGAAAGGGCATGACTTCCTACGGTGGGATACGTAGGTAGTCTACGTACGACTCGATCCCTATATTATATAAATATATATCCCCTCTCTTTTTAGAGCAACCGAGTCTAGCTGGCGGATCAATCGTCGGGGTTGTTATATAAAGCAAGTCAACCAAAAGCAATCAAATTAAAAAACCAAAGCACTCAGAAATGCCAGGAACAAAGAATCAATCTAATATTCGTATCCGAATGCGTGAATTTGTGTGTTTATTTGCAAGTTATGCATTTATTTTCGCACTTACGATTATCATTGACTAACATGCTTACGTCATCTGCCTTTGAGGTTTTTATTTCTTAAATATGAGGTTGGTTCATGTCATGACACTAGCGTACTTCACAATGTCTAAAGCCGCAACAACATCCCTGTCCGAGCAAAACAAAGGAAAGAAGACAATGACTGGTACTTTGAACGATGAATACAACATCAGGAACTCAGAATCTCCCGAACTACTGAGCCCAATGCATTACGAAGACGAGATCAACGTCTTGTTCAAAAAGGTCAGAGACCTCTAGGAAAATACTGCACAAATGGAAAAGGCCCAGGCTGCTAAAGAAACACAACACGAGGAGAAAAGGCCTCATTCACCTTTTCAATCTCCATCCTCTCCAGTGCCTGAGAATTTCCCCAACTATCCTGCAGGAATTGGTCCTTCCACTCACAATCCGTCTACCTCCAACCTGCACCATGTTGGTACTTCTTACCAGACTCTTCCACCCGCTAACACCACTCAAATGCCCGGAACTACTCACTCTGTCCTTTCCTACCAAGATCCATTACCCACTAACTCCACTATGCTCCAAAACACCAATACCAATATTCGGCAAAATAATTCCACACGTCCAACCGTATTATAACATACCCCTATTGCTCAAAACTACCTCTCCACAGACCATGCTGAACTTGACCACTATGAGGAGATAGAAAATGCCTAGAAAACCGAACAAAGTAATCTTACGAAAAAGATGAAATTGGAGATAGCCCAAGAAGTGGAACAAATAATGAGGGAAATGGCCGCACACACTATGTGCACCGCTCGAAAAGTTACCAAATTGAACTATGATGATCTATGCATACACCTAAAGTTGGATCTACCCGAGGGCTTCAAGGTGCCTAAATTTAAGATTTTCAATGGGCCGGGAAACCAGAAAGCTCACCTGAAGCCTTAATGTGACCAATTGGAAGGACTTAGAAACAAACCCGCTCTGATAATGAGATTGTTTAGCGAAGTTTGACTGGAGAAGCCTCAGAATGGTTTGCTGTATAGGAGTTGTGTCAGTGCGTTACTTGGAATGATATGACTGAATCCTTCATGGAAAGATACTAAATGTCAAAAGTGTGCCTAACCAATACTACTTGGAAAAGGTCAGGCAGAAATCTGCAAAGAATTACTGGAAATACACAAGTAGGTGGAGATCCAAAGCCGCTCGAGTACAACCACCTATGAAGGAAAAAGAATTGGTCTCCGCCTTTATCCATTCCCAAGAGTTGGATTTCTATGACAAAATAATTTCTATGGCCGGGCATCCATTCTCAAAACTAGTCAATATAGGAGAGACTATAGAAGATGACCTCAAGTCCGAAAAGATCAATTTGACTAGCAAATCCTCTTAGTTGAATGCTGCAGGGCCCTTGCGAAAGAAGAGAGAAGACGTGGCGAATATATCCCACTCATCCAGCCACAAATCAAAGAGGCAAAAAGACCCTTGCTTGCCCATGGAAGTATATTAATAACCTCCCATCAATAGCTACTTGACTGCACCATACCGCCCAGTCCCCATCTATGACACCCAACAAATTACCAAGCACCGGCCCCTCCAATATTTCAAAGTTCGCCAACTAATACTTAAATATTCTCCTCTGGCTTTCATACTCCACAACCAAATTATGAAAATCTAGGTCCACTCCCCAATCACCACAAAGCTATCAAGCTCCAATGAAAAATTACCAAAACCAACCACCTCCGGCCACATAGAATGTGCCACGTCTGAAGTTTGAAAAAAGGCCAGCCTGGACATTCACGCATTTGCTTGAAACACGCACCGGGCTATTCGAAAGACTGAGTGCCGCCGGTATGATTCAGGCAGTGCCCTCAAAACAAGTTGACCCGATGGACTGCTTCTTTTAAGCCGAACAGACTTGCACCAATCACTATGGTGGGGCCGAACATAGCACTGGAGATTGCATCAACCTGAAACATAAGAAATTAAGTTACAAAAAATGGTAGAAGTCATTTCCTTCAAATTTTCCACCAAACCAAACCTTAGACATCGCCCAAACTCTCACGCGAGGTTTTCATATAATTTAAGAGTGAATCAAAGGGGAATTAAGTGATTTAAGTGCCGAAAGAATCGTAGAGATCATTAGATCATCTTCCTCTCTCTTGTAGCAAATTTGGAGGAGAATTCATAGCAAATAAAGCTCGAGTTTGGGGTCTATCTTTGAGTGGTGAGGTAAGAAATCTCATCTCCTATATGTTCTTGAGTTTTTAAGAGTTGTAGCTAAGTTGAAAGGAGTAGAACTCATGTCTTTTGACGGAGAAAACCATGTTTGAGCTATGAGAGCCTATTGCATTGTTTTTAAAGGGAAATTGCTTAATTTTATTGCTAGTAATAGCTATGAGAACATGCGTATGTTGTTGTCTTGAAAGAAGAAGTAGGATCTTGAAAGTATAACTTTGCTTGACATAAACCAAACTTGTTGCTCGTCGTACTATTATATTAAGTTGCCGGTTGTGTTGTTACACCCATTGTGGGTTTGAGAAAGTAAGAGAAACAAGGGAAATGCTGCCCGTATAGTTATAAAATGAGTTAGCTTTCATTATACGAAAAAGGATTTGTTCGTAGTTTGACAATAGCTTCTTATTGTTATTATTATAGATCGATGAACGTATCCAAGTCGAGCTCCTTGAGTTGTTGAGAAAGTTTTGGTATGTAATGGCTACCCTTTCCTTCATTTTGCATGACTCATTAGAGTGTACTCGACTAGGAAATTTACGAAAAGAAATTGGCGATAAGTACTATACTTTTGTAGTTGACATTCTTACTATCTTGAAATTGAGGCGTATAGTTGAGTTGAGAGTTTTGTTATTAATATGTCTGTTCCTAAGTTCAGTAGCGTTTATTTGATCGTTGCAATAGAATTATCGTCAATAGTAAGTAAACCAACTTGTAAGAGTTGGGTCACACATTTGTTAGTCTTACAATAGTCCGTGCGGGTAACATTAATGGTATTACTTACTTTGTTGCATTGCTTGTAAATAATTGTATGTATCGTATGTTATACCCTCAGAAGGGGGAAACCTTAGTTGGATGAGTTAACATACATAAATCTTAGTTACGTTGAGCGATACGATCTGCTGGCCCTTGTGGCTTATTTTTCAGCCTTTGAGCTTATTTGCTAGCCTTTGGGCTCACTTGCTAGCAATCGAGGCTTATTTGGTGGTCTCCGAGGCATGTTTGCTAGCCTTCCAAAGCCTATTTGTTGCTCAAAGTAGAGCGTATTTCAATATAGAGTTTTAGTTATACGGTAAATGTAACTTAAACCTGTTACGATGTTTTAGTTGGTATAATTGATAGAAGTTTCAGTAGAGTGCGACTTATAGGTAAGTGATAGTCCCCATTTCACTCATTGCTACTTGTTTACTTTTTTCTACTCAAGGCTTTTGTACTTGTTATTGTGTTTATCTGTCTTACATATTCAGTACATTATTTAGTATTGATGTCCTTTTTACCGAGGTCGCTGCATGTCATACTGTAGGTCTAAGTTCTTAAGTGGGACGACTTTCCAGTAAATATTCCAGTCGATCAACAGAGTTTTTGTGAGCTCCACGTCCTTTTAGAGTATTCGAGTCTAGACACCGGTGATATAGTTGGACATGCTATTTGGGTAGACCGGGGCCTTGTCCCAACCAAGTTGTTTTGGTCAGATACTCGTAGAGGCTTTTGTAGATGTATGTACACCTATGGTCAGTAGGCTATGTTTATAAGTGTAGTGTTGTATAGTTGGGGCCTCATAGGCCCACACATCTATATTCTTGTTTCGGGATCTTCTATTAGCAGGTAGTTGAGTACAGTAAGTTACGTGTATTACAGAGTATGTCATTCGCATAATAGTGGAAATTAGTGCCGTCCGCTCCACCAAGGTTTGAGTGTAACATGGAGTATAAGACCTAAGAGTTCTATAGTTATATAAGTAAGTTATTAATCCTAAGAATAGGTAGAGCTTCTTGTAAGAACATCAATTCCTTAAGATATCGAAAGGTAGGATTATAGGCCAACTCATTATGTAAGTAATGAAAGAGTTTAAAAATTAACATATAGCACATAAGTGGAGAAGCCTATGAGTTCTAGACGAAGATTCATGACGTCCCTATGAATAACATATCAAACCAAAAATATCGTAGAGTGTATAGAACGATTGAGCTTACGAGTATTAGTTGGGATTTCCAATGATTGTCCCTAATACCTAGCCTATAATATAAGAATCTAATGACATATTAATATAGAAAGATGAGAAGTGAAGAAAATAAGATAATAAAAGACATTTGATCTCATTATGAAAGGCCACGATTCTTTAGCTTGTTAAATGTTTGCTAACCTTTGTATGTTGTGACTGAGGTTGTGTGAGCTATCCCATACCGGAAATCTACATTTAATTTTTACTTATTTTACGTTAATAGAAAGAGTAGAGAGTATATATATATATATACAATACTACTATTATTTACAAAGTTACTATATCTCGGCCTTATGGCTGGTGTGAGCCCAACCTTATAACTGGTGAGAGATATACATAGATATAGTTTGCCTTTGGGGCTATGCATTTTACTCCGGGGCTATAAAAATATACGCATTGCCTTCGAGGTTATACATAATTACAATTTTGCTTTAGGGCTATACACTTACACACCGAACCCCACATGAGGCCGGAGAGTTTATTTTGAGCATTGCATTCATGATATGAGACAGAGATAGGAAGATATGTTTCCAGATTATCATTGAATCCTTAGTTTATATTCAGTATATCATGTATATAAGTTCAATTTCAGTTTTAGTTATTCAGCCATTATCTGCCTTGCATACTTGGTACAATTTTTTGTACTGATGTCCCAATGTTAGGCTATTGCATTTCATTCCTATAGGTTTAGGTATCCAGTTTGACGAGCCCTCCCAGTAGACAAGGTCGATATTCAGTGAAGGATCAACAATACTCCATTTCATCCGAAGTACATCCGAGTTTAGTTGTCAGGTTATCAGATCATGTTTATAAACTTCATGGGTAGGCTGGGGCACTGTCCCGAACATATGATGTCAGTCACTCTTAGAGGCTTTGTAGACACACATCGATATATATCGTATGTTATGTGCCTTGTCGGCCCTTGTTTATGTTGCCTTGAGTTGTTCCATTGTAGAAAATTATGGTGGTCTTGTCGGCTTAAGATATTATGATTATTTTATGAATTGGCCTTTGTTGGTCCTAATTATTTGTTGGGTTTCCAGAGCTCACGAGTTACAGATGGTATGCTCGGGTTAAAGTAAGGCACCGGGTGCCGGCCATACCTCTCTAGGTTTGGGGTGTAAAAAACATGGTATCAGATCAAGTTGTATCTTAGGGAGTCTACAAGCCGTGTCTAGTAGAGTCTTGCTTATGGGTGTGTTGTGCACCATACTTATAATCAGGAGGCCATAGGGATTTTTGTATTAGTTACCATTCTTTGATATTTTCTAGGTCGTGCAGTAGAGCTGAGTTATATGAATTTGATTTTGACTCGTGCTTGTGATAAGTTAGTAAAAAGTTTTCACCAGACTATGTATGCACCAGATGTGCAAGTATTGGATGTCAATCCCAACTATTTTTTTTGGGGGGGGGGGAGATAGGGAAGGTTGTGGAAGCATAAAAAGATAAAGTGCGAGATTCAGATGTAAGAAAGGTAGAGGTAAAAGAGGTATGGGATATCTAAGTACAAATGATTGTAAATAGACCAGAATTAAGATAGAGGGCCGGAAGTGCCATGATTTGGTATTAAGAAATGATAGTGGTACCGTTGTATCATATCTTCTAGCTTGTGGTTTTCAGGTACCAGATGGTCTAGTGATGAGAGTAAGGATAAAAAGTGGTGTGATGTCTCTTTTAAGGTTCTAGAACATTATAAGAAAGTCTATGATGCCAGTAAGTTAAGTGGAAGGTTATAAATAGTATGAACAGATACGTGTAGGTCGTAAGCCAAAGTATGATCGTACGACAAGGTTTTAGATGGATAGAAGTAAGGGTAAGAGAAAGTGAGTGAGAAAGTGGCGAGGATAGGTATGACCTTGGGATTAAGCCCATCAAAGCAAGTGAGCGGACGATTTCCATAAGTTGTCGAGAGGTCGGTATAGCTTGAATAAAATCAGAGGAGTTTAATTTTAGAAGAACTTAGAAGAAGTGGAACGCCGCCCTTATAGCAGATTGAGTGAGTAAAATGATAAGCGATAATAGAATAATGTTTAAGAATATAGTCTATGATTGAAGTAACGGGTCATCGAGAAAGTATTTCAAGTATTACATGGGATTAGAATACCTGCAATAAGATGAATCATGTTGATATATTATGGAATACTTTATTAACATATAGTATCGTCTCTAAGACGAATCATGCAAATAGTTTCAAATGTTTGTCGACGAGTCATACGAGTAGTCTAGTACGCGGATAAGTCTAACATTTGAGGAAGAATGTTCCTAAGGGGGGAGAGGATGTAACACCCCGTACCTTAGCATTATGATGTATCGCAGTAAATCCCTATGAGCTTAAAGGGATTAAGATAATTCGTGAGATTAAAGAAGGTTTTTAACAGTGTTAAAGAGGTTACATGGGAATTTTAGGTTAAACAAATTGGAGAAAATAAGTTTCGTCGATGTTCGGAATATTGAACAAGTTATACGGACCATATGAAATTTTGGTCATACTCATGTATGCAAATCGGGAGCTCAGTGTATAAAAGGATGAAGTTCCGAAATAATTTAGGACTTAATAAGTGGGAGGATGATGATTGGGAATAATATTTTTGTATGTGATAAAAGAAGCTATGGATTAATGTTATATTACATGATTATGATATTGAGTATAGGATGTGTCTTAAAAGTGGTTATTATTCAAGTGAATTTAGATTAGGAAATAGAATTTTATGGATAAGTGGTTAAATGGATAAGTGATGAGGTGGGTAGTACGTGACACATGGAAACTTTCCAAGAAGCTAGTGACTAATTATAGATAGGTGATGTGGCTTTCATTAATAAAGAATTAGGATGTGGGCATTAGAACCACACGCGTAGCAAAAGGGGTAAAGAGTAGCAATTAGATATTTGAATTACTTTGTGGAGAATTCACCATGCATTTAATACCCTATCATCATTTTTTGGACTAGAATCATAGTTGGATATATATATATATATATACCTCATTACATAGACAGGAAGCAATGAAGTGGTTTTGGCTTTCCTTTATTCTCTTTTTACAACTAACCAAAGTGGTGCAACAATATTGGAAGCTTTCATTTTTGTTCCATGAAATTCTTTCTAGTTCTCTCAAGATAAATTCAATTTCAAGTTTAACATGGTTATTCCTTTGATGATTCCATGATTTTAACATCGGTTTCCTCCGAATGATAGCAAATCAGAGATTTCTTTATAGTGAAGTAAGGTGTAAAGATTTTAGTTCTTGTCATCCAAGATTTAGGTGCTATACAACTTGTGTACATTGTGTCATCGAATAGATCGACGACAGGTATGTAATGGCTACCATTTCTTTCTTGGCATGATTCCGAACAAATAACAGATTCCAAAAGAAGCATTCTGTTCTTACTATTATTTTACCCTTGTTGGGAGTACTTTCATGTTGTAGAGCTTTCTTTTGTCATGTATTGAGTTGATTGGTATTCTGAGCATGTTGTATATCTTGTTCCTCCCAAATGGAGAGATTCGGAAGTTCTATTCATAGAGTGGACCAAATGTCATACGAGAGTAAAAGAACGAGTCTTATGGAGTATAAGAGCCAAGAGTTCTATAGTTACATAAGTAAGTCATTGATCCTAAGAACGGGTAGAGCTTCCTGTAAGAACATCTACTCCTTAAGATATCGAAAGGTAGGATTATAGGCCACCTCTTTATGTAAGTAATTTTAAGAATTAATGCATAACACATAAATGGATAAACCTATGAGTGCTAGACAGAGATTCATGACGTCCCTATGAATAACGTATCAAACCAGAAATACCTTAGAATGTATAGAATGATTGAGCTTACGAGTGTTAGTTGGGATTTATGTTGATTGTCCCTAATAGCTAGCCTATCATAGAAAAGGCTAATTAAATCTTAATCTAGAAAGACGCGAAGTAAAGAAAAGAAGATAATAAAAGTCCAATGATCTTATAATGAAAGGCTACAATTCTTTAAGTTATTAAATGTTTGCTAACCTTTGTATGTTGTCACTGAGGTTGTGTGAGCTATTCCTTATCAGAAATCTACGTTCAGTTCGAACTTATTTTACGTTAATAGAAAGAGTAGAGAGTGTATATATATATATATATACAATACTACTATTATTTATAGAGTTACTATATCCTAGCCTTATTGCTGGTGTGAGCCCAACCTTATGACTGGTGAGAGATATACATAGATATAGTTTGACTTCGGGGCTATGTATTTTCCTTCGGGGCTATACAAATACATGCATTTTCTTTGGGGCTATACATAGATATAGTATTGCATTAGGGGATATGAACTTACACACTGAAACCCACATAAGGCCGAATAGTTTATTTTCAATATTGGACTCATGATATGAGACAAAGACATGTGGATATGTTTCCACATAATCATTGACTCCTCAGTTTATAGTTAGTATATTATGTATATCAGTTCAGTTTTAGTTACAGTTATTCAACCATTATCTACTTTACATACTTTGTTCAATTCTTTGTACTGATGTCCCATTGTTGGTCATGCCTTCAGGTTTAGGTAGCCAGTTTGAAGAGCCCCCAAGTAGACAGGATCGATACTCAGTGAAGGATCGATAATACTCTATTTCATCTGGAGTGCAATCGAGTCTAGTTGTCGGGTTATCAGATCATGTTATAGACTTCATGGGCAGGCCGGGGCACTGTCCTGACCATATGGTGTCAGTCACTCTTAGAGGCTTTGTAGAGACACATTGATATATACCGTATGTTGTGTGACTTGCCGACCCTTGTTTATGTTTCCTTGAGCTATTCCATTGTAGAAGATTATGGTGGCCTTGTCGGCCTAAGATATTATGATTAGTTTACGAATGGGTCTTGTCGGACCTGATTATTTGTTGGGTTTTCAGAGCTCACGAGTTATAGATGGTATGCTCGGGGTCAAGTAAGGCACTGGGTGCCGGCCACACCTCCCCAGGTTTGGGGCATGACATTATATAACTTTTGAGTGATTATTATTCAAATTCTGATAAAGAACTAAGCTTTATGACTATTGAATTATGGATCAATTTATCTTGATTATTTAAATATTATGAACTCTAGTGAGGTTACTAACAAGGTTAAGATATGAATATCTGAAGTACCAACCCCTTGTCATCGCTATAGTTTAGGTTCGGTCAATGATACTACTGGGTACACATATTTTACATAGTCACTCAACACTTGTTGCACCTTTTTTGTGCAGGTGCAGATCTGGGCACGGGTTGAGGTTTAGATTCCATGTGAGCTGATGATGGTCCAACTACACTAGACTCTTTCCTATCTTTATTTTATGTTTTTCTTCATTTCAGAAAGTATTATGTAGAATTTCAAACTTGTATTCGGATTAGCAACTTTTTTATCTATGACTTCCAGGTTTTGGGAGATGTATTGACTTAGACCACTTTATGTCCTTGTTATTAGACTTGTTATGAACTACTTATGGTTGTTCTTTATTAATTTCATAATTTAATTATGTTTCAAGACTTAGACTCTATTTGGGGGATTTTAGATCGTGACAAATTTGCTATCAGAGCTATAGGTTGAATGATATCATATGTACAAAGCAATATCTAGTAGTGTCTTGCGGATCAGTACAATGACTTCCCTACCTATCTTTAATAGGTTATCAAATATTTAGGAAGTTTCACTTCTTTCATTCTTATCGTGCATTCTTGACTTTATTGAATTCTATTTTTTCACTCTTTCTCACAGATGGTGAGGACTAGATCTAATGCAATGGGAGAGTATGAGCCTGCACCTGTACCCAAGCCAATTGCTAGGGCTGCTGTTCGGGTCAGGAGTGGGGGTGAGGCAAAGGTAGACCTCAAGTTGCAGCACTTGCCTAAGGTTGAGCACCAGTGGCTCATCAGGGTCGTGCTAGGGCAGTATCCCCTAAGCCAGATGTGATTGAAGAGGATGATCCAGTTCCAGTTAAGGAAGTTGGACCAGGACATACACTTCCAGGTTTCATTGCTACACATGTGCTTCAGAACACCTTGGTTTGCATGTTGGTTTTTTTAAGAGTATGTCTCAGACAGGTGTTCTACCAGCTACTTTTGATTATTCACAGAGTTGAGTTGGAGGACAGACTCCAAATATTATGACTGCTCAAGGATTTCAGACACCTAGAGTGAGGCCAACACCCGTTGTGGCTCCCCATTTCTTGGGTGTGCCAGTGCCTCACTTTGCTTCACCCGTAGTTGCTTAAGACATGATGACAGTGGAAGAACAGAAGATGTTTGACTATTTCAGAGTTGGATGATGCGATGGGGACCTAGAGGATGATGTTTATGAGTTCTTAATAAGTTGTCATGAGAGATTGCACAACCTTGGGCTAGTGGAGTCTCCTGGAGTGCACTACACCACTTTTCAGATGATTAGACCGGTCAAGCAGTGGTGTAGGTCATTTGTTGAGACCAGATGAGAAAGGTTGATGTTCGGCCTAAAATGTGTGCATTTAGCCTCTAATTACCTCACATTTTATGTCTTTTGTTATATCTGAGTATGACTTATATCGCTTTATGCTTAATATCTTTTTTGATGTTTAGGTTTGAAACAAAGAAGAAATGAGCTATTTCCGATCAGGAAGCTTTGAAGTTTGAGTAAAACTCCTCAATCCAACTAGAATTGAGTTCAGGAGATAAGAACCAAGTATGCTAGCAAAAGATGTGAAGAAAAAACCCAGAAGCTGGAAAAAAGCTAGGCGTGACGTGCACCACGATGCTGGCCGCGCCACACCTGCTTAGGACAGGAAAAATGCTGGATGGAAACAAAACTTGGAAAATTACCTTGGCGAGACACGGGCTGCGCCGCGCTAGGAAAAATTATACCCGTCCATTTAAATTTTAGATTTTATGGATATTTTGGTCTGAGCTCATTTGTACTCAGTATAAATACACTGTAAACTTATTTTTGAGGGGTTCTTCACACTGTTTATCCTAGGTATCAAGGGTTAGAGCTGTTTAACCTAGGTTTCATCTCATTTCTTTATTTTTAATCATTAAATCTTTGTTTAATCATGAATTGTTGTATTCTTGAGGGAATCATGAGTAGCTAAACTCTTTAAATTATGGGGTTGTGATGAAACCATGAATTTTAACGTTTGAACAAGTATTTTCATCTTAACATATTACTCAAGTGTGATTGTTTCTTTACTTCTGTTCTTAATTGCTTGATTTCCTTCGCAACAGTCGAGTTCTTTTACTATTTAATACATAAACTTGGAAGAGTTTTTATTAAATTATAGAAGAAGTAAAGAGAGCGTCATCTGATTATGCTAAAGGTAGGGCTTGGATTTGCGGCTAAGATAGGGATATACTTAGTCACCGCTTTCAATTAAATACCCTATACTTCATGCATTCTAAACAGAGAAATTCCATAGGAGGCGGCAAGCTATTTTGAATAGGCGAATAGTAATTCAGGAGAATACTATGAGACTTAACAATTCGGTTAAATAGAAATCGTGAATAAACTAGTTAGGGTGAAATATTTGTAGCACTCAATACGATTTTTGAACCAACCAAGACCCTGGAATACTCATATCTATGTGATAAAAAAACTCAGGTGGCCTAACGTTACGTGTTTCACTAATATTTTACATTTTTGCAGTAGTTATAAATAACAATCAATCTTTTCTACACGTATTTGTGTACTTAGGGGTATTAGTGCATTCTAGTATAAACCATTGATCATAATTCTTTGTGGGTATGATATCCGACTTCCTAAGTCACTATATTACTTGGCGACCGCGTGTGCTTATGAGACCAAAGAGTTTTTGGCGTCATTGTCGGGGACTTAAAAATTTATGGTTTTATTAATGTCTTGATCTTAGCTGTTATTGACGCAAGTACTTTACTCGAATGCGAAGGTCTTCTAGACAAAACAATCTTGTGGAATTCATTCCTAAGCCAAAACGGTTATTACATCAACGCAGTAGAAAAGTAATTTTTTTTGAAAACCAACATGCTATTGTTGAGGTACCTGAGAATATGGAAGCTAATGCACCACCGTCGATAGTGTGAGAAGTGGCAGTAACTCTCGTGGTGAATGTCACCATAAGCATTGCCAAACCTGCTATTTAGGGGAACTTTAAGTTGAAGCATCCTTTGATTCAGCTACTTCACTTCAGCGGGAAGTTCACAGGTCTGTCGCACGAGGATCCTCAATGACACATCTAATCATTCTTGGAGATTGTTGACACTTACATTACCAAGAGGGTCTCTACTGATTATGTGTGACTTACGCTATTACCATTCTCTCTACTTGGGGAAGGAAAGTATTGGTTGTTGGTAGAACTAGCAAACTCCATCACCTCTTGGGACAATTTAGAAAGGAATTCTTTACAAGGTTCTTTCCATCTGGGAAGACATCTAGACTCAAGAGGAAAATCATGTCATACAGGCAGAAACCTAGAGAGATTTTAAATCAGGCATGGGAGAGGTTCAAAGCTCTACTCAGAGATCTCCCTCACGATTATATGTTGAATAAAGTTTTGGAATACACATTCATTGAGAGTCTGGATGTTCACACCAAAATATTATTAGACTCTGCAGTAGAACCTCAGCTATAATGAATTTTTTGTCCAATTGAACAAGTTCTCTTAGAGCAACCCAGATTGGAAAGGTGACATGAGCAGAACTGTGACTAAGAAGGCAACATGAGTTCTGGAAGTGGATAACTATACAACACTATCAGTGTAGATTGAGGCTATGCAAAGTGAATTCAAAAGGTATACTATGGGGCAGGCCCTACCATAGGTGCAAACAGTGCATCAAGCTCAGATATTTTGCGAGATATGTGGAGAAGGACACACCAGTGTTATATGTCTAACAAATCGAGAGTTAGTTTATTTCATGGTAATGCAAATCAAGACCAGGGTAATCAGAATGCATACGGTAACACTTACAATCCTGCCTAGAAGAACCCCCTAAATTTCTCTTGGGGTGGAAATCAAGGTAATAATAATTAGTATAGAGCACATTGACAGTAATAGAACTATCAACAAAATCAGGGAAATCAGTCCAATCCTCCTACTTCTGCGAGAAGTATGAATGAAATGATGAGGAAAATGACAAGTGATGTGCAGGTTTTTGAAACAAAAGATACTTGCTGAAAATTAGAATCGTGACCTAGCAGTGTGGAACTTAGAGAGACAGATGAATTAGCCAGTAGGTGCTCAGAATACAAGACCACGGGGGGGGGGGGGGGGGACTTTCCGACAATACCGATCCCAATTCGTGTAATGTAGTCACACTTAGAAATGGTAGAGAATTAGAAGAACTGACACCAAAGAAGGCTACTCAGGTAGAACCTAAAAAAGAGGGAATTTATAATGATACTATCAAGGTAGAGAGGGTAGCGAATACACCATTGGTAAAGCAGCCACAATCAGTAGTTGCCAAACCACCTCCCCGTTCCCTCAGCGATTAGAAAAGCAGAAAGAAGAAGCCACATATAAGAAGTTCCTTGATTTACTAAAGAAATTGCATGTAAATGTCCCCTTGGTAGATATGCTGCATGTGATTCTAAAATATGCTAAGTATATCAAGGACATCATAAAAACAAGAGCAGATTCACAAAGTATGCCACAATTGCACTTACTGAAGAGTACACGTTTCAAATTTAGAACAAATTGCCTACAAATCTAAAAGATCATGGTAGTTTCACTATCGAGATCACGATTGGGAAGCAGGTCATTACATGAGCACTGTGTGATCTGGGTGCCAGTATTAATCAGTGCCAATCTTGATGTTTCGAATCTAGGGTTAGGAAATTAGTGACCACTACTTCATTTTGCAATTGGTAGACAAATCCTTTGCTAGACCTGAGGGCATTATTAAAGACATGTTAGTTCAGGTTGGGTCTCTTATCTTTACAGTGGACTTTGTCATTTTAAACTTCAAGCCATATTCGATAGTCCTATTTATTTTGGGGCGTCCATTTTTTATCAGAGGCAGAGTGTTGATTGATGTAGTTGCATGGAAGCTAATTATGAGGGTGCACAATTAGGTTGAAATGTTCAATGTTTACAAGGCCCTCAAATTGCCAGTAGTTTATAAAGAATTGTCAGCTATTATGTTGATTTCGAATTACCTTTTATCACATCTAGGGATCCATTGGAGCGAGTGCTAGTAGGTGATGATATTTTTGAAGATGTAGAGGCTCACAAGATGGTGCAGGTACTAGACTTAGCAAGTATTTATGCGAGGAACGATGAGTTCGATCCCCTTGAAAGACCTTTTGGGCCCCCGGCCATGTTATTTATATAGGAGGCTCCGAAGTTAGAGTTGAAACCCTTACCCATGCACCTCAAATATGCATTCTTGCATGAGGGTGAAACACTGCTAGTCATTCTCGCTGCCAAACCTGCGAGGTGGTAGATAAATCATTGAAAGTGCTATGAAATCGCAAGAGAGCTTTGGGTTGTAGATATCAGATATTCAGGGAATCAACCCTGTGTTTTTTATGCAAAATATATTCTTAGAAGAAGATCATAAGACTAACATTGAGCATGAAAGAAGATTGAATACCACCATGAAAGAGGTGGTGAAGAAGGAAGTTATTAAGTGGTTAGATGCAAACATCATCTACCTAATTTTCTGCAGCAAATGGGTGAGTCTCGTGTAGTGTATCCCAAAGAAAGTAGGGATGACTGTAGTGAAGAATGAGAAAAATAAGCTCATTGCAACACTAACTGTGATAGGATAGCGTAAATGTATGGACTATCGTAAGATCAATGATGACCCTAGAAAAGACCATTATTCGATTCCCTTCATTGACCAAATACTTGATAGATTGGTTGGACATGAGTACTACTACTTCCTTGTTGGGTATTCTAGCTACAACCGGATTGCTATTGCTCTTGAGGACTAAGAGAAGACCACCTTCACGTGCCCTTATGGTATGTATGCCTTCAAATGTATGTCATCAGGGTTATGCAATGCACCAACAACTTGTCAGAGGTGCATGATGTCTATATTTTCAAAGATGGTGGAGGACTTCATGGAAGTTTTCATGGATGATTTCTCCATCTTTATAAAGTCGTTCAATGTGTGCTTGCAGAATTTGGATTGTGTCCTTGCCCAATGTGAATAAATCAACTTGGTGCTGAACTGAGAGAAATGTCACTTTATGGTCCAGGAAGGTAATGCCTTAGACTTAAGGTGTCTAAAAGAGGGTTGGAAGTAGATCATGCTAAAGTGGAAATCATTGAGAAACTGGAACCCCCTGATGTTGTGAGGGGCATGCGTAGTTTTCTTGGCCATGACATTCTACAGACATTCCTTTAAGGACTTCTACAAAATATCCAGTCCCATGCATAAGTTGCTAGAGAAAGAGGTAAATTTTTTGTTTAGTGAAGCATGCCTGAAAGTGTTTGACGAATTGAAGAAAATGTTGGTGCCTACATAAATTATGATAGCACCTTATTGGATGCCTCCCTCTGAGTTGATGTGTGATGCCAATGATACGGCTGTGGTGACTGTCCTAGGCTAGAGGGAAGACAAGATCTTTGACTCAATTTGTTATGCCAGCAAAACTCTTGATGCTGCTCAACAAAACTACTTGGTCACTGAAAATGAGTTATTGGCGGTGGTGTACGCTTTTGATATATTTATGTTCTATGTTGCAGGAACTAATGTCATTGTGTATACAGATCATGCTGCAATCCGGTACTTATTCAACAAAAAGGACGCAAAACCAAGGCTTATACAATGGATTTTATTACATAAAAAATTGTTTGTGGAGATAAAGGACCGTAAAAGGACTAAACATCAGGTAGCAGATCACTTATTGAGGCTAGACACCCATAAGCACATGGTGGAAGATAGGCATATTCGAGAGGCGTTTCATGATGAGAAACTTTTTTCTATTCTTGCTGTAGAGGAGCCATATATGCGGATATCGTGAATTTAATAGTAAATGTAATCTATCCACCCAAAACAACAACGCAAAAAAGGATGGAGATTTATCATGACTCACGATTCTATAAATGGGATGAGCCATATTTGTTCAATAAGGGTCATAACCAACTGATAAGAAGATGTATCCTGTAGATGGAGGTAAATCAAGTTTTAGAGAGTTTTCATTCCTCCCCATATGGGTGACATCATAGAGGTGATTGCACTGCAGCTAAGGTGGTGCAATCAGGCTTTAATTGTCCTACGTTATTCAAGGATGCGCATGCGTTTGCCAAAGATTGTGATAAATGTCAACTAACAAAGAACATCTCCAAGAAGCATGGGTTGCCTCTTACTAACATATTAGAGGTTGAGATATTCGATGTTGGGGAATTGATTTTATGGGACCATTCCCACATTCCTATGGGAACAAGTATATTCTTCTAGTGGTGGACTGTATATCTAAATAGGTGTCGGCGGTCCTCTCCCTACCACTGATGCGAAGGTGGTGGCAAGTTTTGTGAAAAGGCCATGTTCATGAGGTTTGGGACTCCTAGAGCTATGATCAGCAATGGTGGAACTCACTTTTGTAACACTTTGATGAAGAACCTCTTGGCAAAATATGGGGTGTGATCACCCCAAAACACATCTAAAAAGGATAAGCAGTCGTCATAAATATAATTCAGTTTTCAAGTCCGGAGTCGACCCACAGAAAATTATTTCAGTCAACATTCGTATCACCAAGAATATTAATTTTTTAATTTTTTTTTATTACAGAGGAGGAGAGGGAGGGGAAATGGGGGATGGAATTACAATGTGGAGATTCGAACCCTCACAAACAAGGTGAAAGTTCATGTAATCAACCAATTGAGTTACTAGATCCTTATAATAACAATTTAATCAACCTTCTGAGGTATACTATTTTGGATGTTTTATGTAAACTAACAAATAGCGAATAACAAGAGTACTATGGTTATCAAATAAATAAAACGACTTTTCTTTCGATATTAAGAGGCCTTGGATAATGACTTCCCCAAATTGGGGACTAAACCCATAACGTGTTAACTATACTCTCGCCGAACTATTCTCTATCAATTATGAATCTTTTCTTACCACAAATATATCTCGATCAAGTGTAGTAATCTTCTAGAGTTATTCTCTCGAGCTAACTCTAGCTAATAATATATGTTGTTCATAGGATCACGTCAAAGCGTCGTTATCTCTAAACCCGCTTTTTAAATCTAAGTAGTTTATCTCTTCACAACTTCGAAGTGACATTGTTCAACTAAAAACTAATCTCGCAATATTTCTCAAGTAATGCAAGATACATCGGTATTCGTTAATCGAGGTCCCTTCAGTTAACAATAATAGATACGTAGTTGAACAAATAAAAAAATAAGAAAACAACTTGATTATAATTAAACACAGTCACAAATTCATCCCACAATTGGTTCTATCAAAATCCTAGAGAAGAAATCTAGCTACTCATAATATTGTTTGAGCACATAGAATAGAATTCCATAAAGAATAAGTAAACGAACCGAAGAGATTAAAACTCTAAGCCGAATTTCGTCGCTTCGCTCCGTGCTTATTTTTGCATCCAAAATAATGCGTAGCTCTCAAGTATATGTTTAGCAGGGTATATATATGACCTGGAATTGAAAGAGGTCTTTTAAGCTAATCCAATAACCTTTCTTGGTTCATCTGAACTCTCACTTCGCGAGGGCCAAGCGAGCTTGAACAACTCTCAAATTTCTCTTGTTTCTTGGCTCATCTAAATTTTTGCTTTGCGAGGACCACAGGCAAGCCCGGTCATCCTTTAATCTTCATTCCTTTGCTTCAAATCAAGCCAAAATCAACTTTTGTCGATTGTATTCATCCACCACATTTCCTACACACATAAAACTCGTAATAAACTCAAAACACCCAAGATAACGACGTAAAAACCCAATTATGCATAAGATATGACGCGATAATATAATATACATATATAGTTCCGGTTGAATATCACCACCCCACACTTAGAATTTTGCTCGTCCTCGAGCAAATTCAAAAATTTAACATCATCGCTAAGAACAACTTTCAGTTATGCTCATGCATCCTGAATAATGCCAACGATTTATATCAACATGTAGAACCTAGTATATTCATATAACACCTTTCTTCACATTTTTCATGCCAAGACTATTTAAAAGTTTAAACTGATCTCTCCTAACATGCTAGCCTCAAAAATTGACTTTCATCTTATCTCTTTCATGACTTACTTTTCTATGCCACTTTAAAAATCAATTACCTCACCAATCCTTCGCGAATCATGTGCCCTGACCAATTAAATCAAGAGATAAGATAGTCTACACACATAAATAAAATTCAAATATATTTTAAGGACTCACATATAGAAAAAAACTCACTCTCTCTCACAAAGAAAAATCATATATTTCCCAAGGTTATACCATAAGCTTGCCCGTAGTGTAAGACTCAACTAATCTAAGCCCGTCAAATTTAAGATGAAGTTGGACTTTCGTAGGTTGTAATGAAGGCTAAGGGATGGGTAGGATAAATTTAGGAGAATAATAACTGAACCCTCCTAAGCATTTTCTTACAAAACATATTTTTTTTCAAGCACATACATCTCATAACCCCAATTCAATTGTTCATTAAACACGTGCATCACAAAGATCCCTTTATTCTTACCTCATCACACATAAAAACTTTAATTAACAAATAACTAAGTAGTGTTCTTTTTCTCTTTTTCTTTTATGTTTTTTTTTTTTTCATTTTTTTTCATTCAGCTAATGAAACTATTTTTTTACTCCTCTTCTTTAGTTCCACTCAAAAGCTACTCATGTTCCCTACTTGCTTCTTTCTACCGCTTATTCTTGAAAATCAAGTTATTTCAGAGGTAAAAGTTCAAAAAAGAATCAATTAAGAACAAAAAAAATGACGTAGGCTTGTAATGTGGGTGCCAAAGAAAAGGCTTATAGGCTCAAAACGGCTTACTGGGGATATTGTTAACACTGGTATGCAAACATGCAAAAATAGCTAATAAAAGAAATGCCTATGTCATCTCCTGAATTTGACACAACTTATTTATTTCGCTTTGGCCACACACAGAGCAAGTTCTTGACTAATAAGGGACAACACAAATTATCATCTAAACCCCACTTCACATAATGCACATGATCCACTCCAGATTGTTCAATCATGACTCTCAAGTTAAAGTAATAGGGCACAATCAGTTAATATAATTCAACCACTAACGTAATAATGAAAGTCAAAATTCGAGCCTCAAGCGTCAAAATAAGATCACACAAATTCTCAAGGCATCTGAAGTAGGTATACCCTGAACTTGCTTGGCCCTAAACCTCAACATAAAACATGTCACACAATCACGATACAATAGTTCTTCCTTTTATTTAATTGATCGTTCATCCTAAAGACTAAAACATTACTACCTAAAAACACCCGGTTCAAAAGAAAAATTGGAAACCTTGGGAAAGAACCATGGTCAAAAGAAACCTGAGTATTAAGCCAATATATATAAAAAAAACTAATTAAAGTCATACAATTACAATGGCGTAGGTTGTGATCATTTAATACTATAACCAAAATCAAATACTGCACAGATCAAATATAACATTTAAGTAACAACCAAAAAATTCAAGTTTGACAACCCCACACCACACTTAAGAATGTGCACTGTATTAAGTAGCTCAATCGCTATTGTAGGAGTGTCATCAGTGGGACCTGACTCAATTTTATCCGATTCCGTAAGATCAACCTGAATGGCAACATCCCATGTTAGCTTGGCACCCCTAAAGATGGAAATCATGTTTTTGAACTGTCCCTGCATCCACTGGTCTCTAGAAGCGCACGATATCTAGCGTCAACAGTTGGATCTCAAGATCCCCGACAACAATGCCAAAATTTTACCACGCCCAAAACTCATCCTAAAAATGATAAGCGGTCGTTGCAAATATAATCTTGTTTTCAAGTCTGGAGTTGATCCCGCAGAAAACTATTTCACTCAACTTTCATATCACCAAGAATATAAATTTAATCAACCTTATGAGGTATAATATTTTGGATGTTTTATGTAAGCTAACAAATAATGAATAACAGGAGTACTACAATTATCAAATGAATAAAATGACTTTTCTTTCGATATTAAGAGGCCTAGGATAATGACTTCCCCAAATTGCGGACTAAACCCACAATGTGTTAACTATACTCTCGCCGAACTATTCTCTATCAATCATGAATCTTTTATTACCACAAATATCTCTCGATCAAGTGTAGTAATCTTCTAGAGTTATTCTCTTGAGCTAACTCTAGCTAAAAATATACGTTGTTCATAGGATCACGTCAAATCGTCGTTGTCTTTAAACCCACTTTTAAATCTAAGTAGTTAATCTCTTAACAACTTTGAAGAATATTTCTCAAGTAATGCAAGATACAACAACATTATTTAATCGATGGCCCTTCAATTAATAACAATAGATACGTAGTTGAACAAATAAACAATAAGAAAAATGACTCGATTATAATTAAACACAGTCACGAATTCATTGTAGGGTTTTGTTGGGTTCAAAACACATAAGTAAGGCACAACGGAAGTTTAAAATTTTCTTACTTACCCCAACAACTTATTCTGGTATGGTTATACAACAATCAAACCTGTAACATGAAGCATAAAACTTACATGTTATATTAGCTGGAATCTTTATCTACTATAGGGTTGTCACGCGGTTGCCCTTTCGATTGCAAGCTTCAATGTACTTTTCTTTCGCAAAGCTAGAAAATAAAGCAGAGGTACGAGAGAGTTTTGATTCTAAGTCTCTAAGGCTTAGAATGATAATCTGAAATTGGTGTGTAAATAATGAAGAGAATGCCACTATTTATAGGTGAAAATTAGGTCAAACCGGATTAGAGTTTAACCTTGGGCCTGGCCCAAAAATCGAGGCGGAAGTGTAGCGGCCCTAGGGTATGGGCGCCGCGGCGTTTGACGTGTTCATGCACTGTCTCGATTTATTTTTTGTACATTCATAATTAAATCCAAAATCTAATTTTGACTTAATTAAAATAATTATTATTCATTTAAATATCTCGATTCTAAATCGAATATTTAATACTCTCTCAAGACATCCTTAGATCGAAAGGACAATCGACATAGTGTGATCCTACAAGCCTTAACATATCGACATTAATCAAATTAAGGTCTACGCGGAACTCCTAGACGGCGCCGCAAGACGAACTCAATATGTGAAGTACGTTTACACGAATCCAGTAAACTTAACCTCTATGTGGTAAGATAAAATTCTTTCATTGACAACACACCCGATCAAGCTTAGGACTTGTCAAGTGTCTGTCCAAATGGCTTAATCATTATATCTCATCTATATTAGTTGACAACTAGACCACATTCTAAATATGTCTATTGCGTTGGCCAACGACTTAGTCAACCTAATATCACTGAGAATCCGAGTGTTCTCTCGAATATGCATTCGAGGAATGAATCATAATCTTGTCTCAACTACCACCTTTAATTCACATCGTAATGTACCCAATACAAGTCGTATCTCAACCTATAAGGCATTTGAGCTTAGGACAGTATCAAATTACATTACTTTGTAGACAAGGTGCATATTGACCTCAAGTCTAAGGACTTCTATCTCCCACACACTGATCATACTTTAGACAAGTATAACAAACAGTATATCAACATGTTATACCAATACTTCCAAAGTATCCATGTGTCCATCACGAGTAGCCATTACTCGTAGCATGTGAGACATACTACATCCTCTAAGGATGTGATGCAGACCACATGTCGACTTATCACATATCATCGATATCCTATTCTCGATGATCATTAGTCGATGCTATTTTAAGAGTTATGTTATAATATTAATATCTCACACTATTAATAACAGCGTAACCTCCGCGGATGCATATTATAGAATATTATAAATAATCAATTAATAATTCAATAATTGCAAATGCCAAAATATTAATCTCCATTAATAATAATACGAATGTGTATAAAGTACATTTGTCCTAATACAGATTATCTCTAGGACATAAATATACTTTCAATCTCCCACTTGGCCTAGAGCCAATCTCCAACACATCTAACGCCCATATTCTCAAAATGACCATTATGCTTGACTAAGCTTAATGGTTTAGTGAATGGGTCAGCTGTTGACACCCAATTTTGTCCCATCTTTTCTGATTTTATTTGCAATTTTAAATATTTTTGACACCTTAAAATAATTTTAAAATATATGCATATATATGTATATATATCATTATTATTACTATTACTTGCATTTTTATTGTCATTTGCATTTTATATATCATAATCATACTTTTTATCCTAATATTATATGTTATTTTTATTTTCGCAAAACGACATCACATTTTTTATTTTTAGCACCAAGTATTTCGCAAATATTATATTTTTGTCATATTGTCATCTTTACAATTTATAAATTTTGCAAAGCTTTCTTTTTATATAATAAAACCCCTTTTTATATTTTAAACCCATAACCCATTTATTTCCAACCCAACACAAACACCAATTTTAAAAGGGGCAACCCATTTGGCCACCCCATTTTCGGCCAAAGCCCAACCGAAACAGCCCACAACCCCAAGCCCAATCCCTTATTTTATTTCCCCCTTTTATCCCCTAACCCTAAAAACACAGCAACATAAAAAACCAATACTCCTCTCTTTCTCTCCTTCACAAAACAAACCCAATCCGCCGCACCTCACCCATACCCGTGACCCCACACGCCGGTCACCTCACATGGCACCACCACCAACCCCCTCTGCCCCTGACACCCCCATACTCTTATCCCCTAAAATCTGCTCCAAAAATCGTCACTTTTGGCCTTTATTTTGAAATTCAAACCCATTTTTTTTCCATCTATAAAAACACCCCATTGTTCTTTATCTTAGAGGGAGGTTCGGGTATAGTTCTTGTGGAGTCCGAATTGCAAAAGAGGGGATTTTTGGGGGAGGTCCTAAGTCCGAAAAAAGGAGGTTCGGAAAGTTGTTTTGTTGGTGGTTTTCGGTGCTTTTTTGTTGGTGGTTTCCGGTCGGTTTGTTGGTTTAATTTTGGGCCGGTTTTGAGATTTCACTTTTCGATCGTTGTTTTGGTTGGTTTCTCTCGGTCGGAGTGCTAAAAATAAAAAAATCAAGAACAATCCGGGTCGGGTCATTGCTCTATCTCGGTCACTGTTCCGACGAGTAAAATTTCCAGATTTTGTGTTTATATTTTGTTGTTGGTTATCTAAAATTTGGAAAGAAATCGATTCGGGTTGAAACATCCGAATCGGGTCGGGTCACTGATCTGGGTCGGGTCGACCCGATTTGGATGAGATTTCCAGATTTTGTGTTTATATTTTATTATTGGTTATCTGAAATTTGGAAAGAAATCGATTCGGGTCGGGTCACTGATCCAGGTCAGGTCGACCCGATTTGAGTAAATTTCCAGATTTGTGTTTATATTTTGTTGTTAGTTATCTGAAATTTGGAAAGAAATCGATTCGGGTTGAAACATCTGATTCGGGTCGGGTCGATCCGGTTTGAGTAAATTTCCAGATTTTTGTGTTTAATATTATGTTGTTGGCTATCTGAAAATCCAAGAAAAACTGTGGGTTAGATTTCTATTTTGGGTCGGTTTTTTGATTCAGGTCGGGTCAGCCTGGGTCTAGTAATAATTTCAGATTTTTTTTGTGTTTAATATTTTGTTGTTGGTTATCTGAAAATTCAAAAAAAAAAGAGTTGTTCGATTCCGGGTCGGGTCGACCCGAAATCTGGTCGTGTCACTATTCAGTCTCGGGTCGGATTTTTCAGAAACATTCCAAATACTGCTTCGGTCCGAAAATTTCAAAATTCGGGTCAGACGTTTTAATTGCAAATTTTTGGTTTATTTTGGCATTTAAACATAAACATCCGTACACGGATATCTTACTGTTTTACATGTTTGAACAAATACTGCACTTTGGCCAATGAAATCGAATTTGAGGCCGCGCCCCTTCGAATATTGCTTCTCCGTTTCAGTTTGCTATTTTGGTATTTTACTGATTTGAACTAATACTGCATTAGGCCAATGAAATTGAATTCGAGGCCGCGTCTTTTCGGGAATTGCTCGGTTTCAGTTTGCTGTTTTTGGTTTGTTTTACTGATTTGAGCATGATACTACATGGCCGATGAAAAAATATCCGTCGATTTTTTAGGCCTCCACAGTTGTAAAGACGGAAAATAAAACTTCTGGGCAAGGATGAAACTTAAATCTTTTTCACCCGAGAGACCAACGCGTTCGGTAGGCAAGGCAACTAAAATGACCAACGAGTCATATGTTTGCAGCCACGACGTGATTGGAATGATCTTTTCAAAATTTAAGTCTGAGCCCTCCATAATCAAAACATTTATTGTTTTGGATACGGATCTGAAGTTATTTATATTCAATTGTTTCTAACCGTTTGTTCTTGACAGCTTGCAAGGGATAAAGTCAGAAAAGGCAAATGTCCCTCGGAGATTATTTATTTTGTTGTTTTTACTTTCTTTAATTCAACTTTATTTCATTATGTATTGTAATATTATCGTACTCCTGAAATTATTGAAATATTTAGAATAGGTAGATTAATTAATAGGGTAGTCAAAAACTTGAAACCCATCGCTAGTTTATTTATTTTTAGGCTCGGTTAGTTTTAAAATTGTTAATCGCTAGTTTATCTATTTTTAGGCCCGTTGCCCATAAAAAATCACCTTGAATATATTTTTATCAATTTACATACAGATGCATATTTATTTATTTTTTCTCTCAACTTTACATGTACAAAATGCATCATTTTATTATCTACTTGCAACATTATTTTTATACTTGTAAAAACATGCATTTTCTTAGTACAATAATTAACCTGAGTTTGATCAGATAACCGCAAGTTAGCGGATCTTAAAGGATGCCTAACCCCTTCCCTTTAGGATAATATAGAACCCTTACCTAGAATCTCATTAGTTTTGCAGACCACAAAATTGAAGTTATTTTGTAGCTTTTAGTTAACATTTAGGTGCCCTAATTCACCTTAGAATAATTAGGTGGCGACTCCTCAAAACAAGCATTTTTATCCAATCCAGAGGGAATCGACGCCATCACGTCGCGAAGCCCGCGGGTCAAAATCGGGCGCGACATCAGCTAGATTATCGTCTGTGGGAACATAGTCTAATCTAATCTCTTCAGTCTCCACCATCTCCCTAAGTATGTGGTACTTCATTGGTACATGCTTGTTTCTGTTGGTTGATCTTGGTTCCTTAGCTAGCGCAATCACACCAGTGTTGTCACAATAAATCATTATTGGACAAGTGGCACTTGGAACAACCCTTAGTTCCTTCAGGAACTCAGAAATCGCGACAACTTCTTCACCAACTTCCGATCCAGCAATGTACTCAGCATCTATTGCCGAATCAGCAGTTGTAGCTTGTTTGGAACTTTTCCAGCTTACTGCTCCACCATTGAAAATGAACGTGTACCCAGACTGAGATTTGTAGTCATCAAGATCCGTCTGGAAGCTAGCATCAATGTACCCAGTAGCAGCTAGATTTTCTTCCCCACCATAGACTAAGAAGTAATCTTTAGTTCATCTAAGATACTTAAGAATACTCTTGACTGCCTTCCAGTGGTTCTTCCCCAGATTCTGGCTGGAATTTGCAAGTCATACTAAGTGCAAATGCCACATCTGGCCTAGTACAGTCATGACATACATGATCGATCCTATAGCCGAAGCATATGGGATCCTTTTCATGCGTTCAAGTTCTATAGTATTAGAAGGACTATCCTTCTTAGATAACTTGATGCCTTATCCCATAGGTAGACCGCCTTTCTTGGAATTTTCCATAGAAAAACGTCTAAGCACTTTGTCTATGTAGACTGACTGTGACATCCCCAACAATCTATTAGGTCTATCTCTATAGATCCTAATTCCCAGAATGTAGCAGGCTTCACCTAAATCCTTCATCATGAAGCTACTGGACAACCACTCATTGACTGACTGCAGGAGACTCTTATTGTCTCCCATTATTCATATGTCATCTACATATATGATAATGAAGGCAATACTCCCATCCTTGCGTTTACTATAAACACATGGATCCTCTTTACTTCTGATGAAATCAAATGACTTGATAGCCTTGTCGAAGCAAATGTTCCAACTCCTTGAGGCTTGCTTAAGCCCATAAATGGACTTTTGTAGCTTGCATACAACATTTGGTTTGGACTCAAGTGAAAAACCCTCAGGTTGTTTCATATACACCTCCTCAACTAGATTACCATTGAGGAAAGCAGTTTTGACATCCATCTGCCAAATGTCATAGTCATAATATGCAGCTATTGCAAGCAAAATCCGAATGGACTTAATATTAGAAACATGTGAAAAAGTTTCATCATAATCGACCCCAGGCAGTTGATTATAACCTTTAGCCACCAATCTTGCCTTATAAGTCTGTACCTTGCCATATGCATCAATCTTCTTCTTGAAGACCCATTTGCATCCTATGGGTCTAACCCCTGTTGGTAAATCAACCAAGTTCCAAACTTGATTTATGTACATCGAGTCCATCTCAGATTTCATGGCTGTTTGCCATCTCTGCGAATCAATGTCTAACATAGCTTCGCTGTAGGTTGTAGGTTCATCGTCATCAGGAATATCTATCTCATTGTGTGTTTCAACAAGAAGATTAAGTCTTTCAGGCGAACAATAAGTCCTAGTGGTCCTACGGAGTTGATTATTCTGCGTTTCAGTGTTTGTTGCATTCTGATTGTGAGAAGGTATTTGTGTGTTGGATAATCCATCACTTTGAGAGCTTTCAGGAATGTCATTTTCATGTATTTCCTGAATGGAATGATGTACAACCATTGTATCATCTTCCATTAGTTGTGTATGAGAGTCCTGCATTTCTGCATTATCTCTCACAGCACTCCCACTGGCTGAAGGGCGTACTCTAAGTACCCAATCTTCACCAGATACTCACACTGAATCTTTGTTTAGGTCATTCGACAAGGGTTCAACTTCTGTATTATCTTGTGGTTCTTGAATTTCTTCAAGTTCTATCTTTGATCAGCTATGTTCCTTGTAGACATATTCTTCTTCAAGGAAAGTTGCGTTCCTGGAAACAATGACCTTATGTTCTCCAGGAAGATAGAAGTAGTATCCCTTAGTTTCCTTTGGATACCCCACGAAGTAACATTTCTCACTTTTAGATTCCAACTTGTCAGTGAGCATCTTCTTAACATATGCAGGGCACCCCCAGGGTCTCATATGTTTAAGAGTTGGCTTCTTGCCACACCATATCTCATAGGGTTTCTTTTCTACTAACTTGTAAGGAACCCTGTTTAGAACATATATTGAGGTTTGTATAGCATGTCCCCAAAGGTATGTCGGTAGAGCTGAGGAGCTCATCATGCATCGAACCATATCCAATAAGGTTCGATTTCTCCTTTTGGCAACACCATTCATTGTGGTGTTCCAGGAGATGTCCACTCTGATTGGACTCCATGTAGCTTCAAGTAATCCAGAAAATCCTTGCTCAAGTATTCACCCCTTCGATCTGATCGAAGGGTCTTGATACTTGTTGCAAGTTGTTCTCTACTTCCGACTTGTACTCTTTGAACTTCTTAAAAGCCTCAGATTTGTGTCTCATAAGATACATATATCCATACCTTGTGAAGTCGTCAGTAAAAGTGATAAAGTATGGGAAGCCTCCTTTAGCTTGAGTCGAGAATGGCTCACATACATCAGTATGGACCAACTCAAGCACCTCATTAGCTCGTACACCTTTCCCAGAAAGTGGTTTATTGGTCATCTTTCCTCTCAAGCAAGATTCGCAGTTACCATAAGACTCCAAGTCAAATGGTTCGAGGTAGTCTAACTTCCTCAACCTTGCTATCCTTGATTCGTTGATATGACCAAGTCTGCAGTGCCATAGGTAGGTAGAGTTTCTATTACTTATCTTGGCTCGGTTATTTTGTACATTGAATATCTCTCGACTACAGTTTAGTGTATATAATCCATCCATAAGAGGAGCAGTTCCATATATAATATTATCAAAAGATAGTACTTGACTGCCATTATAAATATATGAGGAAAAACCCTCCATGTCCAAAACTGGATAGAAATGATATTCCTCGTTAACGAGGGTACATAGTAGCAACTATTCAACACTAAACAATAGCCATAAGGTAAATTTAATCTATAAGTCCCTACGCGCTCAACATCCACTCGTGCTCCGTTTCCAACGCGTAGGTCTACCTCACTTGGTCTAACCTTCCTGCTATCAGTTAGCCCGTGCACATTTGTACAAATATGTGAGCCACAAGCGGTATCCAATACCCAAGAATGAGAGTTATTTATAGACATATTTATTTCAATGATGTACATACCTTGTCCACCAGAGGCAGAAACACCTTGTGCTTTTCCTCCTCCTGGTGCCGTGCAGTCCTTCTTCCAATGCCCCTTCTTGTGGAAGTTGAGGCATTCATTCTTAGCCAGGTTTACCTTCTTCTTCTTCACACCTCACTTAGGCTTCATAGCTGAGGGCACATCGACTGCATTGCCCTCATTCTTCTGTCGTTCCTTGCCTTTTGGCTTGAGTCGGCTAGAAGAGCTCACTATGAGCACAACTTTGCCTTTGGAGGTGGAAGACTCAAAGGTCTTGAGCATGTTGTGCAGCTCCGACAAACTCGCCTTAGTTCCATTCATATTAAAATTCACTATGAAGTTTTCAAAGGAATAAGGAAGAGAGTTTAGGATGAGGGTGGTAGCGACATTCTTCTGCAGCTTCGTTCCAATTGAAGCAAGCCTCTCTCTCAGCCCTATCATCTACAATACATGCTGCGAGACGTGGCCCCATTCATTGAGCTTACACTTAAAGAGTTCTATTAGTAACACATAATCCATAGTTTGGGATTGTGAGTCATAGAGACTCTTCAAGTGTTCTAGCATCTCATTGGGACCCATGTTCTTATGTTGTCTCTGAAGTTCCATTGACAAGGAAGACAAAATCACGCACTGTGCTGAAGTGGCATCATCTAGGTGTTTTTGGTAAGCATCCTTATCAAAAGAGGCATATTCATCAGAGTCTGTCGTAGGGACTATTGGGAACACCGTGTCCAACACGTATTGTATTTTCTTTTGTCTCGGCACTATTCACAAATACCTTAGCCAGTCAATGTAGTTGGGTCCAGTAAGTTTGTTCATTTCGATCAACATTTCAATGATAAGCTCGACATATTTGATAATCTGAAGAATTAGATAGACTGGAAATCAAACTCAAAATCTATTTTCTATTACACACATTTGTTTATGCTAATCAACATGGCCTTTTGTTTAATTATCTCCCACTATTTTAACATACTTCTACGACCCCATGGTAGAATACATACCTATTTTAATTGAGGTCATAATGGGCCAAGATCCAAGCCTATGCTATCTCCGCGTTTGCTTTGGCTGATAACTTCAATAACACATCTTGGTAGGTTCTAAACCAATTGCAAAACTTATTTGCAACTCTTGGTTGATCAAATATTACATTTAATCTTGCGTCCTTAGATTAGTCTGACACTTTGGCACCAAGATTTGTCTAAGCAAGTCAACCCTATTATACGACTGCGTTTATGTATCTAAGTAAATTTGGCCTTTGTGAGCAAACACTTTAGTGTAAATACCCACAAAAGTTTATCGTTTACCTTTACATTAAAACACATCTATGAAAGAGTCTGGGTCCTCGTAGACTTAGAGCAAATGCTTTGGCATAAATACTCGTATCGCCGAAAAGGATTTTGCACTCTAACAATTATAATGGACGTTGCGTTTTAATTTAGACTTGTATTTAAAATTCTGGGAACATTTTAATTCAGGGTTTTAACCAAGATCAACTCTTTTACACCATATCCAATATGACATCTTAACATCATGCAAAACCAATGACACATATAGTTGGGAACCGTCAACCCAATATGCATGATATAAGATTGTTTAATCAAATACTGAGCGTCGCCTGCCCAGACAGTTATATCGGACGCTATTCTAATAATTTAAATGACAAACAATTTGTCATTTAGCACATAAATAATATACGTATCAAATATACTATATAATAATAATCTTGGGTTAAACATTCTGAACTCTGATTTTTTTTGTTTCTGGACAGGTGGGGCTGCGACGCTAATCATTAGGGCCGCGACTCCACTGAGGCAGAAGCCTTTCGGCTTCTGCAAAATGCATTAGCACTGCGGCGCTCCACCATGGAGCCGCGACGCTGCAAGGGCAGAAACATTTTTGCTTCTGCAAATGTATTGCATTAGCGTCGCGACGCTCTACCATGGAGTCGCGGCGCTGCAAGGGCAGAAACATTTCTGCTTCTGAAAATTCATTAGCACTGCGGCGTTCCACCATGGAGTTGCGACGCTGCAGAGCCAGAAACCTTTCGGTTTATGCAAATGCATTAGCGCCGCGGCGCTCCACCATGGAGCTATGACGTTCCACCATGGAGCCGCGACGCCTATTGTCCAGTGAGTTTGAATTTAGAAATGAAGCATTAGCGCCGCGACGCTCCACCATGGAGCCGCGATGCTGCCTTGAAACCCTAGCAAGCGTCGCGGCGCCCTACCATAGGGTCGAGGCGCCGATATCCTGACAAACATTTCTGTGTTGATTTTTCAAAATCATTTGAGCCCTAAATCCAATTTAGGTATCAAATCACAGATCCTTTTATCATCACCCACTATTATCAATAACGCCCATATCGACCATCATCCGTTCTTACCCGTTCTTAGCTATGCACCGTGCAATGAGCCAGACAATGCACTTTTGGCTTAGTTCGAGTTAGAGCGGAATGACTTCCTCGAATTAGCGTAGGAGATAATTTAGGGTGATATCAAAAGGTTAACATTCGGTCAAGACATGTAGGATTTCAAGAAACCTCGTTTTAATCCAATTTTATGTTTAACCCATATTATTACTTTATTCAATTGTTATATAACGATTGAACCAGACTGGGCTCTGATCCCACTGTAGGGTTTTATTGGGTTCAAAACACATAAGTAAGACACAACGGAAGTTTAAAATTTTATTTCTTACTTACCCCAACAACTTATTCTGGTATGGTTATACAACAATCAAATATATAACATAAAGCATAAAACTTACAGATTATAGTAGCTGGAATCTTTATCTACTATAGGGTTGACACGCGGTTGCCCTTTCGATTGGAAGCTCCAAGCTTCAATGTACTTCTCTTTCAGAAAGCTAGGACATCCGGCAGAGGTTCGAGAGAGTTTTGATTCTAAGTCTCTAAGGCTTAGAATGATAATATGAAATTGGTGTGTAAATAATGAAGAGAATGCCGCTATTTATAGGTGAAAAATAGGTCAAACCGGATTGGTTTGACCTTGGGCCTAGCCCAAAAATCGAGGCGGAAGCGCCGCGGCGCTTGACGTGTTCCTGCACTGTCTCGATTTGTTTTCTGTACATTCTTAATTAAATCCAAAATCCAATTTTGACTTAATTAAAATAATTGTTGTTCATTTAAATATCTCGATTCTAAATCGAATATTTAATACTCTCTCAAGACATTCTTAGATCGAAAGGACAATCGACTTAGTGTGACCCTATAGGCCTTCATGTATCGACATTAATCAATTTAAGGTCTACGCGGAACTCCTAGACGGCACTGCAAGACGAACTCAATATGTGAAGTACGTTTCCACGAATCCAGTAAACTTAACCTCTATGTGGTAAGATAAAATCCTTTTATTCACGACACAACCGATCAAGCTTAGGACTTGTCAAGTGTCTATCCAAATGGCTTAATCATTATATCTCATATATATTAGTTGACAACTAGACCATATTCTAAATATGTCTATTGCGTTGGCCAACGACTTAGTCAACCTAATATCACTAAGAATCTGAGTGTTCTCTCGAATATACATTCGAGGAATGAATTCTAATCTTGGCTCAACTACCACCTTTAATCCACATCGTAATGTACCCAATACAAGCCGTATCTCAACCTATAAGGTATTTGAGCTTAGGACAGGATCAAAGTACATTACTTTGTAGACAAGGTGCGTATTGACCTCAAGTCTAAAGACTTCTATCTCCCACACGCTGATCATACTTTAGACAAGTATAACAAACATTATATCAGTAGGGTATACCAATACTTCCAAAGTATCCATATGTCTATCACGAGTAGCCATTACTCGTAGCAGGTGAGACATACTACATCCTCTAAGGATGTGATGCAGACCACATGTCGACTTATCACATATCATCGATATCCCATTCTCGATGATCATTAGTCGAGACTATTTTACTAGTTACGTTATAATATTAATAACTCACACTATTAATAACAGTGTAACCTCCAGGGATACATATTATAGAATATTATAAATAATCAATTAATAATCAATAATTGCAAATGCCAAAATATTAATCTCCATTAATAATAATACGAATGTGTATAAAGTACATTTGTTCTAATACAAATTGTCTGTAGGACATAAATATACTTTCATTCATCCCACAATTGGTTCCATTAAAATCCTAGAGAAGAAATATAGCTACTCATAATATTGTTTGAGCACATAGCATAGAATTCCGTAACGAACAAGTAAACGAATGGAAGAGATTGAAACTCTAAGCCGAATTCCGTCGCATTGCTATGTGCTTGTTTTTGCTCCAAAATAATGCGTAGCTCTCAGGGATATATTTATCATGGTATATATATCACCTAGAATGTATATGATATCTTTTAAACTAATTCAATGACTTTTGTTGGCTCGTCTGGACTCTCGCTTCATGAGAGTCACAGGTGAGCCTGACCAGCTCTCAAATTTCTTTTGTTTCTTGGATCGTCTAACTTCTTGCTTTGTGAGGACCACATGTGAGCTTGGCCATCTTTCAATCTTCATTCATTTGCTTCAAATTAAGACAAAATCAACTCTTTTTGATTGTCTTCATCCACCACATTTCCTACACATATAAAACTCATAATAAGCCCAAAACACCTAAGATAACGATGTAACAACCCAATTATGCATTATTTATGAGGCAATACTGTAATATAAATATATACTTTCAGTCGAATATCAGGTGATGCATAAGATATCTAGTTTGTACCACCCGCAAACACGTGGATAAGTCAATGTGTCCATATAGAGGTAAAACAAAATTTGTAGAAAACAGTGAATGCTTATAGGAAGAGTTAGGCACTGAAACTCGATGATTTCGTATGGCCTTATTGAACATCATATAGTACACCTATTGGGACTATTCCCTACAGGTTGATTTATGGAAGATATTTCATCTGCATGTTGAGCTTCAACACAAAACATATTGGGTAATCAAAAAGCTCAATTTAGATATGAGCTTGGCGGGTGAGAAAAGGCTGTTGTAGCTGCATGAGTTAGATGAGTTAAGGCTTGAGGCTTATGAGAATGCAAAATTATACAAAGAGAAGATGAAGATATAGCAAGATAAACATATTCAATAGCCTAAGTTTGTGCCAGGCCAAATTGTACTCTTGTTCAACTCCAGGTTGCGGCTCCTTCGTGGTAAACTGAAGTCGAGATGGTGTGGAATGTTTCAAGTGATGAGAGTCACCTTCCATCGTGCGGTGGAGATACAAATTTTGGATGGGGTGTGCCCATTCTTAGCTAATGGGCAGTGTCTCAAGTGATATTAGGGCCGTGGTTTTGATAAAATGAAGGAGAAGGTGTACCTCCTTGATGATAAGAGGGCATACTTGCGTCTTGACGCGATGTTAAATCAAGCACTTCTTGGTAGGCAACCCGAGTTTATAATGTACTAATGAAAATAAAACAATGAATGAGAAAATGAGAAAAAAACAAAAAGATGTCATGCCACAACCTTAACTAAGACGCTTGTTGGGTGATAACCCAACATTTAAATCATTTTTGCAATTTAATTTTGCTGATAGTGTTGCTCATGGTGAATGTGTTTGTTTGTGCAGGATGCCGAAGCTAAAAATGAAAGAAGAGGAAGAAAGCATTAGAAGGGGACAACAAATAATTTTAAAAAAAGTTTATTTCAGGTAAAAAATGTCCGTACGTGACACGCCACGAAAAGTTGGCCGCATCGCGCATGTTATGTGTCACAAAATATAAAAATGAAAGAAAATATTGAACGACTGGAAAGTTGCCATGGCGCAACGCGAGCCACACCGCGCATGGAAAACTTCGTTAGTTGGGAAAAAATAATGGGCCCTAGAAAACAACCTTGGCGCAACGCGCACTGTGACGCGGGCCGCGCCATGTACGGGTAACTGTGCTGAATTTCTAGAATTTTTTTTTAAAATTAAAAAAATAAGATTTTAAAAAAATTAAAAAATAAGATTTTAAAACAACACCTTGCCCGACCCATACCCTTATTTTTGCTATTCTTTTCATCTCACTCAAACCCTCTCTTCTCTAAGTCCTCCTCTCCTCCATTGTCTTCCACACCTAAAATCCCTTACTTCCTCCATCTCCATCAAGCAACAAGGTATGTATCTCTCTCTCCTCCTTCTCAAGCTCTTGTGAAAGGTAGAAAGTTCATCAATGACAAACTCTCTTCACCAATTTCCTCATTAGTTTCATTTCTCCCTTTAATTTAGAGTAGAATGTGTGAAATTTTGTGGGTACGATGAATTTTTATTGGAAATTAAGTGTGGGGTGGTGTTGCTATGTGATTTTGGATAACTCGGTTGAAATTTCCTAGGTTTCCAATGAAAGAGCAATGTACTTTCCTGAGGTGTCCCCTGCACGGTTTGAGGATTTTTCACTACGGCCTGATTATGCAAGACTTAGTCGCATACTATGCAGATGTGAATCTAAGGCCCCACGGGTCTGCGATGAAGATGCTCGGTACAAGTACCTTCATCGCAAACACTTATTACTCCAAGAAAAGTAATGCTCCAATTAATCAACTGCTGGATCCTGCGAACCAAAAATGACACCGAGATGACCAAACAGAAAGCTTGTATGATCTATTCCCTTATGACAAATATAGACATCAATATGGGCAAGGTTATACTGAAAGAGATAGCGAGAGTTAGAAATTAAAGGAAAGGACGGTTTCTCTACCCAGTATGCTCACCAAAATATTGCACAAACAAAATGTTCCCTCTAACCCTGGAGTTTATTTAGAATGCCAAACCCAGTGAAGATGTTTGATATCACAACAATTAATCCCTCAAAAGAATAATCGAGTTCATCCCTCACCACTGAGTAGAGGAACACCTGCCTAGATCATTCAGTTAGGCTCTTGTTTGCTGATTTGAAGCTTCACGTTGAGCGAGGGGAGGCGAGCATAGATGAGTTACAACAACGTGTCTCACACTGGGACCTTTCTTGGTCTCGATGAGCCTCCTGCACTACTACTGGATAAGGATGTAAATTTCGTGGATGAGAATGGCGAGTTTCACAGCGGCACTACTAATGGTTTTGAGTCCAACGAGGCTTAGAGACTGTAGGGAGTCCCTTCATTGTAGGAACTCAAGCCTATCACATAGTGATGTGATAAGGATATTTTTGTAACAAATATTATCATTGTATGTATAATTATAATAAAGGCAATCTTCATCATCTTGCTGTGTCTCGCTTATATAACTTGTAGACAATGATGAAACTTTGAAATTAAGGTATTTGAGGTTGTGATAGTGATCATACCAATGAGATGCCTCGAAAGCGTGCTAATCTTAAACATCCCTAGTTATTATGGTTTATTGAGAAAGGGTATCGGTAAACCAGTTAGATTAACACATTCTATGTATGTTCAATGCAGAGGATAGTTGATCTCGTAGCCACTTGTGTTTGTGTCACTAATCCAAGAATATGGGTGCTCATTAAAGAATGAGTTCAATGGATTGACCCATATGAGGAAACCATAATGGATGCCCTACTAGCTTGTCAATAAGGAAGTACTCATGTGGAGGTTGTGCAATTGATACTTAGACATGAGATTACCATAGTATCTTATATGCACCAACCTATGCATTGATTCACCTTAGGCGGATCATGTATGGATGTTCACAGGGTGTTTTGCAAGTAGGAAAGTGTATATAAAGGTAATTATTAGATCAAGATGGGATTAGTCGCTCTTAGTATGAGGAGTATCATATGTGATCTCGTGGGATTATGATTCGGGAATCTCTGGCAAGAGTTGGACAAGATCTAGAAAAGAGTTTCTAGTGTCTTGTTATTAAGTCATACATCCACAGATCGAACACATACGGATGAGAATTTGGGATTTACAATATCCATTCCCTTAGCTCATCCGGGATGTACCACATGAAGGATTGAATTACACGTTAACCTACCACGGAAGGGATGTTGGTAACTCCACCATGCCCTAGGTCACTGGGGGTCTTGACCTATTGCTAGATGGTAATCTAGATCATTGGGTTGCCCCGATAAGATTCAAATCAATTAAAGAGTTAATTGATTAATTAGAATAAATAATTATGTCAAAGAGTTGACAAAATTATTTGTATTGACTATCGATCAAATGTTGGTCCGATAATAGTCCATGTTCAGTTTTGACCGGGATCCCAAAGGGTCACACCGTGTAGGATTCAAATGTTTAAAAGACTTAGAGAAGTCTTGAGAAATAATTTTGTTTGGCTAGCACTTAATTAATATTTCCCATGCACTTAAATAAAAGAATAGACTTTGAAATATTTGGAATATTTTATGGGCTAGTATTTGTGTAATTTAATAATGGGCTTGTTGAACCATTAAAATGGGATAGATAACCCGAGTGGGAAATTACTACAAAGAGAGAGAAATAATATAATATATAAGATATTACATATATCATAAAGACTACACACTTTATTATTAAGAAGACACTTGTCTAGAAACATGTTCTTCATACTTGACAATTGTCGCTTTGCATGTAAGGCTTTGAGGTCTATATAAGAGAGCCTTAAATGGAAAAATCCAACACTAGTCTTTACATAAGTTTTTCATCTCTGGTATGAGATACAAGATACTCTCTCTACTTAGATATAGTCTTTTTACATATTAGTACAAAAGATATCCAAAGGATCTTGGTGGACTAGCTTTGGAGGGAGAACATTTGGACTTCTTGGAGATAAGCAAAGCATCTACATCAACAAGCTTAAGAATCAAACGAGTTTATTGGTAGACTTATATTCTTCTTTATCATTTACAGGTAGTCTCATGAGAAATATCCTTGGTTGGAAAGTTGGTTCAGTATAAAAAAAAATTAAAATTACATGCTTCCGCTGCGTTGTCCGATCCAATGTTTCCTTCCAGTGGTATCAGAGCAAGTCTCATTGGATACATGTAAATGCATGTTAGATATGCAATATGGATGTTTCTAAATCCAGCTAATGTGTGTCTTGATCAAATAAATATTTTTGAAAACTTTACTAGAATGCAAAGTTAACCAAATGAATTTTAAGAGAAGCTATTTTTGGGCCAACTTTAGAGAAAGAACTGATCTAATCTACGTGGAGTTAATATTTGAAAATTATATATGTTGTATCTGTATGAACCTAGTTTCTAGCAAAATTAAGGGTGACCGATTTCAATACTCCAATTAGGAGATATGACTATTTTACTAAAGTGGCGCAAAATTGTGTTTTTATTTCTAGTTGGTGCCACAAATTTGTTTTATCTAGTTGTGTCCAAACATCTTATTGATAAAAGTGTTTTATCAGTTATATGATCAAGAACACAACATATATCTTGATTGGTATTGCAAAACTAATATGAATTTTTGTTAGCTTGTTTGTATTATCCATTCATAAAGACGTGTGAATGAATGTGATTATTTATCATGAATGGATGATTATTAATTATTGTATTTCATGTGATGTAATGAAATAAGTGATCACTGATAAAATTAAAAATAATTCTCTCACACAAAAAATTAAGTTAAATACGATGATAAATATTAAGAATATCACCCGTGCCTCTCACCATTTAGTGATAGTAACGTACTGGACCCAGGGCATGAGTTTGTTGTGCCAAAGCCAAGACCCATGTCGTGAGGAAAGGTGATATATCTCTTTAAAAAATGGGATGTTAATATGGAATGTTGAATGAGTAACTTTGTTGTGCCAAAGACAAGGGTGGGAACTTCAAATTTCATAAAATAGGAATGCATTAACATATCTTCGAAAGTTTTGTCAACAAGGATAATATATTGCCTAAGGAGTCTGGATTTTAAGTGGGACTATATGTGACCCCTCTAGTCTTTCCTGGAAACTTTCTTAGTGCATTATTACATTCCTATATTATGAAATGATAGTTATAACTTAACTTAGGTAACTATATTATGAAATGATAGGTATAACTTAACTTAGCCTTATAGTTTGTTGTGCCAAAGCTAAGACTATGAGACTAAAAGGCAAAAGAGATCATCTAGAGTAATATATGATATAATTAGGAAAGAGTTCCTTACCTATTGTTCATCAAGATTTGTTATGCCAAAGCCAAGGTCTTGGAGAAACCAATGGGATCTTGATGCCTGATAGGAAGCCTTCCAGCAAGGTTTTCCATTCTCATAAGAGGGTAATGAAGAATGAGAAAAATACTGGGAGAAATATATTATATAAAGTACTATCTAATATAGATTTTTATCATATAATAAATGTTCATTTATATGTTGTTCAAATTTATGTATCTTTACTACAAAAATGGCATCCTCCGTATCACTTCGCGATTTAATAGATTCGAATAAGTTGACCGAGCACAACTATGTGAAAGATAAAGGAGCTTGTAACTACTGTGGAAAGGAAGGTCATTGGATAAGGAAATGCAAAGCCTATCATGAAAGTAAGAAGAAAGATGCAAATGTTGCTTTTTCCTCGTATATTTTTATGCTTAAATTTAATCTCTCTATACATCATTCTACCTTTCCATGGGTATTGAATACCGTATGTGGTGCTCATATATGTAATTCCTTACAGGTGTTGATCAGAAGTAGAAAACTTGATAAAGGTCAAGTAGAGCTCTGAGCTATCAATGGTGCAAAAGTTGCTTCCTTAACCGCATGAAATATTTGTCTTTTGTTGCTTTCTCGCAAGTTTGTAAAACTAACCAATGTTTACTATGTACCAGAATGTGTGCAAATATTATATCAATTTCCTTGTTACGTGAACAAGGTTATAATTTGGATGCTAAAAGCAATAGTTGTTCATTGTATCATTCTGGTGTATTTTATGGCAATTATTTTACAAAAGATGGTGTTTTATTCTTGAATGTTAAGACCGACATTGAAAATGTTAATCATATTATTAGTACTAAACGAAAAAGATATAATGTTAACATCGCTTGGCATTGCTGCTTCGGTCATGTCAACGAGACAAGAATTAATGAGTTGCATAAGGAGGGTTATGAGCACTCCTTATACAACTTATGAATCATGTCTTATGGGAAAGATGACCAAATGTTATTTCCTTGAACATAGAGAAAGGGCAAGTGAATTATTTTAGGCCTTATACATTCATACGTATGTCGACCAATAATAACTCAGGATAGAGAAGGGTATTATTATTTTGTGACATTCATAGATGATAAGTCTAGGTATGGATAAATGTATATTATGAAACAAAAGTCTAAAAACTTTGAAAAGTTTAAGGAATGCCGAAGTGGGGTTAAGAAATAAGTTGGAAAATATATTAAAACTCTTAGATCGGATCGAGAAGGAGAATACTTATCCAATGGTTTTCTCAACTATCTCAAAGAGAATGAAATTCTCTCACAATGGACACCTTCAAGTACCCCTCAACTAAATAGAGTTGCCGGGAGGAGGAATCATTCCTTATTAGATGTGGTACGATCCATGATGGCGTTTACCGATCTTCCAATATCATTCTGGGGATATGCCTTAGAATGTTTCATTTATATATTGAATAGGGTTCCCACAAAATCTGTTTCAACCACACAATATGAGATATGGACTGGATGAAAACTAAGTCTTAAACATGTTAAGATCTGGGGATGTCATGCCTATGTAAAAAGGCTTGAATCAGATAAACTTGCTCCCAAAATACTAGATGTATATTTGTGGGCTAGTCCAAAAAAAACAAAGGGTTATTATTTCTACCACCCTACTAAACAAAAGGTGTTTATCTAAGAAGAGTTCATCCTTGAAAAGCCTAGTGAGAGGAAAATTGAATTGGATGAGATCCAACATCAACAATTTACATCTAAGACTTTGACCCAAGAAGAGGTCCAAGAGTCACAAGTTGTCACTCCAAAGGGCCATGAAATAATTCCAACTCCTCATAGGTCACAAAGGGACCATAGGCAACCAGAAAGGTATTACAGGCTAGTTGTTAAAAATAACAAAAACATGAATATCATTAAGAATGATGATCCGTCGACCTACGATGAGCCAATAAAGAGTAATGACTCAGAAAAATGGCTTGAGGCAATGAAATCAGAGATGTACTCTAGTTATGCGAATCGAGTTTGGAAGTTTCTTGATGGATCAAGATAGGATCAGTCGCTCTTAGTATGGGGAGTATACATCCTATGTGATCTCATGGGATTATGACTTGGGAATCTCTGGCAAGAATTGGACAAGATCTAGAAAAGAAATTTCTAGTGTCTTGTTATTAAGTCATACATCCATAGATCGAATACATAGGGATAAAAATTTGGGAATCACCATATCCATTCCCTTAGCTCATCCGGGATGTATGACATAAAGTATTTAATTGCACGTTAACCTACCATGGAAGGAATTTTAATATCTCCACCATGTCTTAGGTTACTGGAGGTCTTGACCTATTGCTAGACGGTAATCTAGATCATAGGACTGCCCCAATAAGATTGAAATCAATTAAAGAGTTAATTGATTAATTAGAACAAATTACTATGTCAAATATTTGACAAATTATTTTTACTGACCATCGATCAACTGTTGGTCGGGTAGTAGTCCATATCCTATTTTGATCAGGATCTCAAAGGGTCACACCGTATAAGATCAATTGGATATTATCTAAAAGACTTAGAGAAGTCTTGGGAAATAATTTTGTTTGGCTAGCACCCAATTAATATTTCCTATGCACTTAAAATAAAAGAATATACTTTGAAATAACCATTAAAATGGGCTAGATGACCCAAATAGGAAATTACTACAAAGAGAGAGAAATAATCTAATATACAAGATATTATATATGTCATAAAGACTACAAATTGTCTTATTAAGAAGACACCTGTCATGAAGTCTAAGAACACTTATCTTTGTAGGAAGACACATGTTCTTGAGTCTTGACAATTGTCTATTTGCATGTAAGGCTTTGAGCTCTATGTAAGAGAGCCTTAAGTAGAAAAATCCAACACAAGTCTTTATATAAGTTTTTCATCTCTTATATGAGATACAAGATACTCTCTCTACTTAGCTATAGTCTTCTTACATATTAGTACAAGAGATACTCAAAGGATCTTGGTGGACTAGCTTTGGAGGGAGGACATTTGGACTCCTTGGAGATAAGAAAAGCATCTACATCAACAAGCTTAAGGAGAAAAGGAGTTTATTGATACACTTCTATTCTTTTTATCATTTACATGTATTTTCATGAGAAATATTGTTGATTTGAATGTTGGTTCATTATAAAATTACATGCTTCCGTTGCGTTGTCCGATCCAACGTTTCCTTCAATCACGCCTTGTTTGTTGTTTAAGTGTGGGGTAGGGATTGTATGTGTATGTTTTTAGGTCAAGGATGATTATGCCTTAGGATTATTTCTAGCTTTATGCATAAAAAAGTCAAAAAGATTTTTCTTTCATTTATTTTTCATTTGTAGTGTCTTAGTTCCTAATTTTCGCCATAAATCATTCACCCCTTGGGTTTGGTTATGGCCTTGGTTCTTTCTTGAGAGGGGGGCTCTAAACCGGGTAGTTTTTCTTTTTAGTCATAGAAAGATGACAACCATCTTGAGGGAATATAGTCGTAGGTAATAGGTAGTGACTCTAGCCCTTAAGGTCATTCGAATGCTTGGTTCTCTGGGTTATAATAATAGCGACGAAATGAGAAATTCTCAGATTCTATGTGAAAATATGTCTAGAAATGTAAATAACCTCTCTTGAAACACTTAGACTCATTTACTTGACTCTTTTGTGACCCAATGACTTAATTTTAAATTTGTGCTATTGTTTGCTTTATTTGAGGATCGATATTCATCCATATTGATTTGATCATGTGCCATGTGTGTGTGAGATTTTTTTGTAATACTTCATTCTTTATACGGATGTGTAGAACTTGCCTGGTGTGTATGCAAAGAAAAATGAAGGATGTTGAATCTGGGAGGTGATAGAGACAATTATTTGTTAGCCAATTTTTTTCTTTCTCCTACATGCCTTGTGTTATAATTTTAGTCAGTCCTTTTGATCCTTTAAGATTTTTCTTTGGCCAATGTGTATGAGCTTATATCCTTTGTTCAAGTTAGCCTTAACTTTCATCCCTTAACTCCAAAAGCAATTTAATTGTAAAATTGACACTAAGTGGAAATTGAGGAAGAGAAAAAGGCTTGGTGCTTCAGGGAACTATGGATGAAGAATATTGGTGCACTTGTGTAGAAAAAGAAATGTACTTTACTAGGTTGGAATGAAAAAGAGTGGGAAAAAGAGACAAAATAAAAGAACAACGGTAACACAAAAGAAATAAGGGTTCCCTTCTAATTTATATATAATCATTGACGCTTAAATTCAAGAAAAGAGGTGGACTTGGGGTTAATGTGTGGTTGGTTTGAGAAGATGGTTGTTGAAGAAATTGGAACTCAATAATCATGTTGTGTGTATTAAAGTGCTTAGGGAGGTTAATCACTATATTATCCAAATAATTCTTACCCGTCCCTTATCTTACACTACAACCTTTTAAGTCCTACTTGATCCTAGATTTAACGTGCTTATATTAGTAGAGTATTTACACTAAGGGCAAGCCTATGATTCATCATATATTGCATATGAAGTTATTTGTGAGAGGGAGCGTGAATTCTTTGTCCATTGTATGTGATTTGGTTATATTCATATGAGAAATACGGGCCTCTCTTATTCTTGGTGAGGGCGCATGGTTGACAAAAGATAGGTGAAGTATTGGATTTTTCTCTTAGGTGACATGGTCGTGTTTGCTTGACTTTGGTGTTCTTGAGTCGGTTTTGGAGGCTAAGTTGTTTTGAAGAGGTTGTTTGTGAGTGTTGAATGGATACTTGATATGTTGGCATAACCAAAGTGAGAATTTTCTCAAGGTTTGATATGCCTTGTGATAGTCGTATTAACGTAGCTTGAGTAGACCTGTTTGAATTGGCATAATATGTTGATCTTATAGAGATGGGTGGTTGATAGTTGATTTCTCATGGACAAGCAAGAGTCTAAGTGTGGGTGGTGATGTTTGGCGTAAAATGTGTGCATTTAGCGGCAAATTACCTCACATCTTATGTCTTTTATTATCATTTGAGTATGACTTATACCGCTTTATGCTAAATATCGTGTTTTTGATGTTTATGATTGAAACTAAGAATAAATAAGCAATTTTTGATCGGGGAGCTTTGAAGTTTGAGTAAAAGTCCTTAGATCCAATCGAAATCAAGTTTGGGAGTCACGAACCAAGTGCACTCGCAAAAGAAGTGAAGAAAACACCCGGAAGTTGGAAAGAATCCAGGCGCAACGTTCACCGTTCCAGCTTAGGATGGAGAAAATGCTGGACGAAAACAAAAGCTGGAAAATTGCCTTGGCGCAACGTGCGCCGCACTATGAAAAATTATACTTGTTTGTTTTAATTTCGGATTTTAAGGGTATTTTTGTCTGGGCTCATTTGTACATGGTATAAATACAATGTATCATTTTTAGGGGTTCTTCACACTGTTTATCTGTCATGAACCAAAATCTCATTATGCCGTGAGGGCACCGACCCTAACCCATAGGCGAACCACTAACACCCAAACAGAATAATACAAATGTAAATGTGGAAAAGTAAGGAATGATAGAAGTATTATCAAGTCTTAGAACTTAATACATAAAGCTTGAAATAAAACCTCCAAAATTCGGTTGGTACGAGTATAGAGCTACTAAATAGAATACAAGTCTGAAAATGAAATACAAAGTACTTTCTAAAGTGTAAATGATAGAATGATAACTTATAAGAAAGGAGTTCCAGTGGTGGGATGGGATCTATGGCTCACCATGGACACCAATAGAGAATCTCCGGCTCTGCGATCATGTTGCTCCGTCACCGTTCGGTACAATATCTGCATATAGAGTGCATCAAGTGTAGAGTGAGTATGGGGAGCACGTGTACTAAGCAACATCGTTGACTGACCCTAACTATAACGGTGACGAGGGTTGGTACTTTCCGATACTTCTTTACTAGTTAGTCAACTAAGTATAAAAGAGTTCAGTTATCCAACTGTCACGACCCTTTTTAGGGATTGTGGTGGAACCTACATTTCCCACGGGTAGGTGAACCACTCCCGAATCATTCACATGACATAATATACACAAAACGGAAAGATAAAAAATATTATATAAATCTGTCTCATGATATAAATGTGGAAATATAAGTCTAAGAACAACATAACCCCTAAAAGATCTGGTCTATAATACAAAAGCATTAAAAATATGATATAAGTCTGAACATGCAACATAGGTCAAAACTGAATATGATAACATAAGTATTTATATATGTCTCTCGATCATAAGTAAAAGACATAAATAAGGATAGAGCATCAAAGGCATGCCGGAGGTAGCATCCTCACCCTGAATACTGTAGACTACTCACCCGAAGTCACACTCAAGCTCGCGAACTGGTAGTGAAATCTATATCTGCATCTAGAAAAGATACAACAAGTGTAGCATGAATACACAACGTACCCCCATAGACATCATAGGCCGATAATGACAAAAGATACATAACAAAGATAAATATTAAGTTAACACCGGATAGTCCTATACTAATAGTTCAATAGTCACATAATTAACCTTGTTCACATAGAATTCATGAATCATACAAGTCACTTAGTTTACATCAAGGTTCAATCACCAAATCAAGTAACTTCAATTCAAAATACACACACAAGTAATTTATTGTCCGTACCCACTGATCTAAACTCTGTTTAAGGCATATTCATATTTAGCCCCACTTACCCGATTTGACATATCACATAAGAAAATTGACACTTAGTTCACAACAACCTTTTTAAGATCGCTTCACAAAAGTATTACAACTAAACTAACCATGACGACATTAACACCCTTATCCTCTCTAGTCCTTAGACTTATTCAAAACTCTAGGCAACCACAGTCAGTCACACATTAGTTCATTCAACGTCCACATTCACGATGATTGCACTTAGCATGACTCCTCACTAGACTCGTACTTAGTCATACTGTCAATTATCAGACAACACACAACACACGTAGCTTGCCTAGACCTAGACAATGGTCCTGACATATTAACATTACCGACCATATTAGCAGGTGACATTAAATACTTAGACTTATGAATTATAAACCACAAAACTCATTACTTATGAAATCAAGCCACACATGACGATCGACTGTTCACTGAATCAATGCAATTATACAAAATAATAAGGGACTAAGCCCAATCATGACAACCAATACAATTCAGTATAATCAATTTAGGTGTCAAACACATTCAGGGTGTAAGTCCAATCATGGCAATCAACTCGATTCAATAGAATCAATCCAATTCATTTATTCAGGAACTCACACAAGTTCCAATAACCAATCGATATCACGATGCCAAACATCAAGTAATCGAGGTAATCCAATGTATAAATGTATGTATGATATGAATGCAATGGAAATGCCAGGTACCTTTTTCCTCCAGTATATAGATGCTCAAGCTTTTATTATGAAACGCCACTCATGGGGGACCCGCAAAGTCCATATACCTATCCGAAATTTCCCATAAGAGCCCAACTCTTTGCTGAATAATATATGTTGCAAGCGTAGAACTCGTACCCTCGCATATCATATTTGTTACAGCGTGCAACCCGATCTATCCATAATATTATCACCATCTCAATGTTGCTAATAATTTCATAAGAACTTGCCTTCCCGGTCTTTTGGACCCACAACATATATTATACCACTCCTATATCAATATCATCAGAACCATGAGTGTATGAATGCAAATGACAAGTCAAGGCAAGAATCATGATATGATGAGATGCAATCAAATATAGAGGTGAAATATCACATGCTTTCAAGAATTCAATAACACATAGACAGTCCAAGTATAAATCAGGATATCATTTCGAAAGCATGTGTAATGAATAAACATATCAATAACAAACATGGCGACAAGCCCATATAATGGCGACAAGACCAATCAATCAGCAGTCGGAATTAACATAAAGTTGATTCCCCAAATCACCCATCATCACAGTTCAACACTGGTACCCACTCAAACGTTCATCAGAACCCGGCTGAGTGGGACTCCCAAGCACACCCAAAACCTCTCAAAATTTATAACTAATATATACTTCTATTAGAGTCTCAAAAACTAAACCATAGCCTACCTTATTGCCGAGCAGGAGCCATGAACAATCCATCTTCAGTGCTGGCCTCGCCCTTTCAGAGCGCCTCGTGATAATCGAAGCCTAACATGCATATACTGTACGTTAATATCAAGCTAATACATAATACAAGGATGCAGTCCTTAAACACACAATACTTCCAAAACTGACCCCGATCCCACGTCATCAAGATCCAAACTTAAATACCTAAAAAGCATAAACTCATACTAGGTAATCATATATTTAAGTTAATTAGAAACTTAAGCTCATTTGGACCTTCAATTGAACAATTGCAGAAAAGCCCCAAGTCACAAACCCTATAATTTCCCCCAAATCAAAAGGGTTTCTGTATTCAAATTATCCTCCACAATATGATCATCTATCATATACCAACACTTGTTCATAATATTCAGACCATCTAAGAAATATTGCACCCTTAATTCAAGGATTCCACCTCTCTTATTCCGACATCAATATTAGGATTGATTTTCCCTAAATTAAAGCTTATACCAAGACTAGATCCTTAAAATATGAAATGAAATCACAAAGGGTGAAGAAATATTACCTCTAATGAAGAACTTAGTCCAACCTTCAAGAATTTCCCCCTGGACAGCTCTAGAACCCAGATGAGGTCTTTTGGAAAAGTGATTTCGATCTAGGATTTTTATTTGGCTATCATATTCAGCGATTCTTCCCCAGCGGAATCGAATCTTCTAGAGCGGTCTCACTCCCATAGAAAAAGGTCTCGCTGAGGCAAGGTCAAATTGACACCTCGCCTCTGCACAAAATCAAATAAGATCTCGTAGAGGCACACTCACCTCCTTGAGGAAACCCTCCACCGAGGTGGAAACCAACCTAGCACACAAGTCCCACTTCTGCATGCCAACCTCCCACAGAGGCGGACACGCAGGAGTGGATAGTCCATCCGCTGGAGCGGACATTAGACACTAGAAGCTTGGATTTTAACTCAAATTTCCAGCAAACACCCGAAACATTCGCAAGCCTCCCCCTCCGACATAAACTAGACATGTTCTCTGAAGGTAAATGGTTATATGAACTCACTCACGCCCTCAAATTTCTCATTTAACCGAGATAAATCATGTTTTTCTAAAGAATCGCCCCAAATAACCAAATAGCCAAATTTCACAAATAGTACCACTACATACATCCAATTGCCTTGGGAAGTGAACCAATGACTCGACTAAATCCTAAATGACCCTCTAGAGCTACCGGAAGTGACGAAACCCAGAAATGAACTCATGTACTCAAAACTCAACCTAGAGTCAAACAATCTAAAAATGACTGAACGAATGTTACATCAGATACCAATTAAACAAACGTTCATCCTTGAATGGAAAGAAAGAAAGTAAAAAGCTGACGGGTAACCAAGGAACCCCCATCCTAATCTCATGAAATCCTTAATAGGAAAGAAGTGAAATGATAGTACTGCATGTTCACTTAACCAGTCGAAACTACTATATCTTACCTCAACACTCCAAATTTCTATCCATTCATAACCGAAGTTTCTTTCACCGCTGACTCTCGGATGCACGAACCGACTATGCTCGAATCCCCTGATTTGATCACAACTGGACCTCTTTCACGTTAGATTGAATCCACAATTATCACTATAATCACCATCATCATTTAGTTGTATCCATAATCATATTCCAACATGTACCAATAACATAGTCTGATCCTATTATTCTTCCTTCTTAATTATCAATGTCATCCTTCGCACCAAGATCCCTTAGAAACACATAAACGCACGTCAAAAGCCCAACTTTCCTCACATCTCCAAATCACAATACTATAATCATATCTACTGATTACCTTGTTGTGCTAGATCCGTAGAAAATCAACTGAACAAACTAAAGACTTCCCATAACCAGTTGTTCCTCCTCAATACATACTATGTACCGGTGCAAACCATTAGAGATGTTTAAATTGTTATCATCCAAAGAACATCATTAATCTTACTTGCAATTTCTATGAGAGCCGATAATACTATCATACCTCCTTTCCAAATTGAAATCCCACGAACCCTTGCCGGGGGTTTACTAGAATACCATAAGTCCTCCAGGCAATAATATATGGGTCACCCAACCCTAATTGAATTTTTTTAACCTGGAACTAAGTGCTCAATTTCCAAATCATCGATAGTCGCCTAAACTGATTCCAAATTAACTAGTAAGATCTCCATAAGCATGCTATGACCTCTTCCATATCTTTTCTCATGAACAATCAATTGCGTGCCAGCACCCATAACTTCAAAAATTGGACTCTATCCAAGTCATCAATATAACACCGACGAACCATACCCTTGATCATAATCTCCAAGTTTCCTCAACTTCTGTCAGATACGGAAGTCTGATAGAACTTCATGAACTCTAAATACACCAATCTTCCTCGTACCCTCTTAACTCGCCTACCACTCTAGACATCTTGTCGAACCTCTATCTGTCATATCTCGCTATTTATTAGCCTTACCATTTTCTGATATATCAACCTTACCTAATATCTACCTTACCTTGCTCAATTCCTTCCAAGATCTTCAATACCTGAAATACTCGTTCCTGTTTTTAATCAACAATACTTCAACACAGTCTACCACCGGTCACCATTCGCAAACCTCATGGAACATTTGTCATGCCGCTTACTCAATACAATGAACTCACTTTTTTTAGCGTGCCAAATAATTTCACCCAGTCTAAAAGATGCAAAAATAATGCCACCCTAATCCACATCCAACCCAGAAGTTCCATTATTTTAAATCCAAATCTATTCCTATCTCGAAGAGGCACCTTACTCATTCCAAATTAGATCAACCATACATTTATCGAAATTCTTACATTTCCACATGTCATTTCAATCATGACCAACACTAACATCCGATTATTACTCAAACCTATTACAGAGCATACTAAAATATCATAGGCTTGCAAAATAACCTAACCAATCCTAGAAATGGTAGGATGATGCATACTCTACAATAGAGAATTTTCTCTCACCTCACTCGAACCTTCAAACTGTAAGATGCTCCCTATCTGGCACCTCACATGCACCATCCTTTATAAAATTTGTGCATTAGAAAAGGTTCCGACCCACTCTAGTTACTCTGACCAAAAATCATTTAATACCCAAGCGATAGACCAAACCATCATTGATTTGTCCATAACCCGAAGGTCGATCCTTAATTATCGAACATACGATCCCGCTAACATTCTCATGGAGTTTTGTAAAAATATCCTTGCCCACATTCTCTGACCTAAATAATCCTTCTCCTATATTAGCTCATAAGTTTATTACATGATCATCGATACACTAAACTTTCCACAAATAGAATTAGATCAAACCTCATCAATCTGTTATCATAATTATACCCATTGACCAATACCTTATTCGAGAGTCTAATACGATGCTTGCTTGCGAAAAACCAACCCTTACCTTATCTTGCCGAGCCATAAAACATTCAATTATCTGTGCATTTTTATTCTCCTTCACTCAACTACAAAGTCATTGTACTCGTAACTATAGAACTTCTAATGTATTAACCTTTACATACCATATCCACAATCTTATCCAAGAACTATATGCACAACCGATAATTCCTCAATAGAACCTCACATCATCCCGCGTTAAAGTCATTCATATTAGTCGATCACTGGCTCCCATTAGCCTACGACGTAGTCCAACATACTAACTAATATACGACCTCTTATCACTAACCTTGAAATGCCAAGTGAACCCACGAACACACTTTTAGGTGAAGAAATACAGCTATCTATTCCATAAGCTTCACCGGTCACAAAAAACCTTGCCACATGTCCTATAACAGATAGTCATTCCCCAAAGAAACCCACAATCATTAGATCTTACTCTGCTACGACAATTCGTGTAAGTCGAAGCCGACTTAATCTTTCATAACTTATACAACATCACTCTCATGCACCTTGCAACTTATCCTAACAAGCACGTCATATACTAATATTTTCCTTTTTATAGCAGAGATTGATCTATTCAATTACTCTTTCTTGCACCTCCGTATTATTATTCCCACTTTCCAAGAATATCACCGAACTGAGAAGTCACAATCATAACCCCAATCAACCGTACCTTCAATTTATAACTGAGTAATGAACTTGGTCACGCGCCCGTATTATGGTAACACATCTCATAACCTACCACGCGACATCATATCGAACCACTCATGCACAAATTTATGAGAGTGTTACCACCATCAGCGATAGAATAGGAAGAAAAAGTTTTAGGTACCAATTTGATGCAACTTAGCATGAAAGGAATGATGAAATTGAAGTTTCCTAGATGTCTCATAGCCTTTCGAAGATAAGTATGGACATCTCAACACTGATCCGCAAGACACTACTAGATATTGCTCTTATATTTAAGATCGTTTAACCTAAAGCTCTGATACCAACTTTGTCATGACCCTTTTTAGGGATCTTGGCGACACATACATTTCCCCCGGATAAGCGAACCACTCCCGAATTATTCACATGATATAATATACACTACGCGGAAAGATAGAAAATATTATATAAATCTGTCTCATGATATAAATGCGGAAATATAAGTCTAAGAACAACATAACCCCCAAAATATCTGGTATATGATACAAAAGCACTACAAACCAAGTCAGCCTAAAGTTACCGGTATTCCTTCTATCAAACTATAATATTATAAGTCTATTAGATATCAACACCAAGTACACACATCAGCAGTTACATAGCAAGATATGGATGAATGCAATGTAAATGAGATGTATGCATGCAAGTGGCCATATGTACTCGGTATACACACGGTGATGCATTAGCTATCACGTGAACCGTGAGGGACTCATGAGGTCCATATATCCATCCGATCCCATTGGATACCAGCTCTATGGTTGAAGTGTCATCATCAATCATCACTCGTATCATATACCATATCTAATAATTGGCTTCCCAAGCCTCTCTCAGCAATATCTCAATAGTTCAATTCCAAATATAATATGTATGAATGATATGGATATAGGTACACCATGCAATTAGCATAATTAATACAATCAGTATTATCGTTTTCCTTTCAAGTATTTAGACGAGATGTGGAGTGATGAATGCATGACAAGTCAAATAAAGATGAGAATATCAAACATGGCTACGAGCTCAAATAATAAGCAATCATACCAAACATAAGCGGATATATGCATCACGCTCACGGCCCGAAGGCTAAATACATAATCTTCTTTAAGTATATCATACTAGTTCATTATTAACCCAAGTTAAGTTCACCGGTGCCCTTACTAGTGCTCGTCACCTCACTAGTACGGGACTCCCAATTCCCCATTACTTCCATTAGTTATTAAACATCATACCAACACATAACGCTCTACTAAAGTCTAGTAAGTCTCAATTTGTCTGATTCGAAGCTGAAGACTCACGCAGCAGCCTTGCCTTTCCTCTGAGCCTCCTCACGAGCTCACTCTGATAAATTACATTAATTACATGAGATCGTGAGTCTAATAGTACCCATATCTATAAGCGAAACTAGAATTCCCAAGTTAAACTACAAATGAACCCCAGGCCCACATTACCAAGATACGAACTTTATTACTCAAATAGTACCATAACATACTAGATAATTATAATCTCAAGTTAATTTGACAACTAAGCCAGAATGGATCCTCAATTCCAAGAATTGTCAAATTTAAAAGGCCTAATTCTAACTCTAGAAATTCTCCCAATTCTCAAAAGGGTTTCTAAAATGCAATTGATCAATTAAACATCATCCATTAGTCTAATATAACACTAGTTTGCAATATCAACAACAATAATTCAATAACCAATCCTCAAAGCCCAAGTATTATCCTCTTATTCTCATAAAAGCTAATTCCTTATTTCTCTCAATTAAAGATCATACTTATGATAGAACTTAACTAATACACATTAATTAAAATACGGAAAATACCTTAATGATGAACTCTCTTGAATCTTCAAGAACACCTACTGATCAAGCTCCAATCCCAAGGAGAATGTTTTGGGAAATGAGAATAACCTCTAGGTCATTAAACTCTTATAATCTGAACAGTGATCCCGCTCCGGCGGAATCAAGTTTTCTGGTGCAGACCCGCTTCGACGGAAAACCCATCCACTGAGGCGAGGTCACTTAAAATCCCAAACCTACAGTGGGGCGGAAGGAAACTCCACAGAGGTGAACCCGCCCTAACGAGGAACTCATCCGCAGAAGCGGACCCTCGACACATGGTCAATTCCTCGCGTCTGCGAGCCAGGACACCACCAGAAACCAGCAGTAGTCCATAACCATCTAACTCTCCGTCAAACATCCAAAACACTCTCGAGACCTCCCGGATACAAACCAAACATTCATACCTATCAAAAGATACATTTCAGACATGTTGGAGCACTCGTAATTCCCAAAAAAGGTCTCTAAGGCTCGGGTTTGATTAAAGTCAACTCTTAAGTTCTAATTTCACAATTTCACAACCAAACCTCCAAAATACGCCTGGTTGCCTTGAGAACTGAACCAAAGGCTCGACTAAGTCATAAACGTCATTCTGGAGCTAATGGAACTGATGAAACTACGAAAAAAGTGTGTTTACCAAAATGTCAATTATGAGTCAAACTCATCTATTCTATTAACTTAGCATTTATCAAACTTACAAAAAAGGATCTGAACCTACCCGATCATATCAAAAACCATATCACCCATCCTCGCAAGTCTCAAGCAAGCAAATAAAGACTAAAAAGGGTAATTTAGGAGTTTCTAAGCAGAGCAAGCAAAATAACTTTTCGAGCCGTTACACCTTCTGATGGTTCTCATACATGTATATATATAAGTACTTCCTATCTCCCACAGAGGCCTACGACATTATCTACGCAATCTATACAGGTATGGTACCACTGATCTGTTGGTTATGATAATGATGATGTTGTCCACAGAGGCTTATGGAGTTGTATACACAATCTAAATATTTATATATATAACATCGTAGGCCTCTTTGGTCAACTTCATTAGTACACATCTGTAATATATATATATATATATATATATATATATATATATATCATGGCCCATAGTGATAAGTCCTGCGTTACAGGTTGATCTTCTTGACTCTTCTCTATTGATGCCTTACTTATGCTCTTACTGCATTACATATTCAATACATCTTTCGTTCTGACGTCTCTTTTGTCGGGGGCCACTGTGTTTCATGACGCAGGTCAAGGTACATTGATTAACAACCCCTGCAAGTAGGTTCTCAGCTCAGTTATGGTGTTGGAGCACTTCACTTATTCCGGAGGTATACTGATTGACAACCCCTACAAGTTGGTATGGTCTTATTTACATGTTATGGGTATGGTGAGACCCTATCCCAACCTGTTTGTTATGTTATGCTACTCTTAGGAGCTTGTAGACTTGGGTATTATGTACAACGATTTTGTGTGACCTTGTCGGCCTTCCTGTTGGGTTGTTGATATTGATTATGGCCTTGTCGGCCTTGTTATGTATAGTTGGTCATGAGTTCTGATCTTACTGGCTATTATGTTAAGATTTCCTTATGATTGTTATTATGAGGCCTTGTTGGCCCAGATGGATGTATGTTCATGGTGTGGTATACAGGTGGTACGCTCGAGCTGTTAGGCACGGGGTGTCGTCCACATCTTCTAAGGTTGGGATATGACATATAATTTATGTAAGAACTATTATGTGAGCCTCGACCGTTAGGCATTAGACGTGTTTAGGATGTACAAGCGGGCGCTTAGAGTGTAAGCCTCACATGTAAGCCTCGAGGCATTGAGCATTAGATGTGTTTAAGGTGTACAATAGGGCTCTTAGAGCGTAAGCCTCACATGTAAGTTGTTGAAGTGTGTGACCATCTCATATAAAAGCTTAAGTTGTTAGAGAGAACACACTTTTAATATTTGATTATATTCTCAACACGCCCCCTCACGTGTTGGCCTAATTTTTTTCCATTGTCCAAGTAGGTGAAAATTCTTTTTGATAATGGGTGGCAGTGAGGTTCAATCGTAGGACCTTTGGCCAGCTCTAATACCATATTGAACTGTGTGACCATCTCATCTAAAAGCTTAAGCTGTTAGAGAGAGCAAACTTTTAATATTTGATTATATTCTCAATATAAGTCTCGAAGCGATTTGCTAGTGCCCCGCCAAGCCCCGGGGTGAGTTCCAAAACTGCGTTCTAAAACTAGTTTCATATAAACAAGGTGCACTTTTGGGTTCTTCGGCGTGTTAGAGCTACTCTTGTAAGATCGCCTTGCCTTATCTATGCTTAGAGTTTGTTACATGACAATCAGTTTTCAACTAGTATTTTCTCTTTTTCCAATTTTGTATGATATTTTCTTATTTTTTGAAATTCGAATTTTATAAATTTTGATAAATATTTTAAACATATTTTTCTATTATATTAACTTTCAAAGAATTACAATTTATAGTAATTTTGTACAATTATTGAATGTTTAAATTTTAATTTAAAAATATTAAGTTATTCTAATTTAATTTAATATTAAAAATTAATAGTTAAATTAACTTTTCATATGCAAAAGTATCATATATTTGATATGAGAATATTCTTTTTGATTAGGCCGAACTAGGGATGGCAATTGGGTGGGGCGGGTGCGGGTACCCCCTCCCCAGCACCCGTACTCGCCAGAAAATTTTATACCCACCACCTACCCGTCACCCGTGGCGGGTACAATTTTCAACATCGATAGGCGACTATATTCCTAAATCCACACCCGCTCCACCACCCAAGTGGATATCCGTCACCCGCCAATACCCGCATGTACCCGTCTGCCATATTTTGTAATCAATTCATTTGTGATCAATTAGTGATCAACATGATCCCAAAAATTCAAATTCCAAAAATTATCCCAAAATTTTGAGTCAAGAATCAATACTGTCACAGTCTCATTTTCTTTAGGAGAGAGGGAGGAGAATTCATGATTTTTTCACCATCAGAATTCTCCATTTTTTTCACCTCTTCCCCCTTGCACAACAAAGAATCAAGAAAATAAAATTTCCAAGAAAACCCAAAAATTATCCACCCAAATAGCTATATATTACAAATGTAGAGAAATCACAGATATTATTTCAGCTATATAAGCTAAAGTTTTTCAACTTTTTTCAATTGAACTCCACAAACCCAATAGGTAAAACTTAACAAATGCACAAAAATTGACTTCACCAAGACAACCCCAAAGTACAAAGCAAAGATAGCAATATTTTCCAATATTTCCCGATCAGCATCTCCTTTAAAGAAAAAGGCAGAGACGTCGAGAATGAGAGAGGGGGGAGAGACGGCGTGAAGGGGAACGAGAGAGAGGAGGGGCGTGAAGGCGTGAAGGACTGAAGAGGCGTAGGGTTTTGAGTTTTGTTGGAGAATGAGAGGCTTGTCGTGACTTATGGGCTGAAGGCACGACTTATGGGCTGCTAATATTTTGGGCTTGGGGCGGGTATAAGGCGGGCGGGTAGGCGGGTATGACTGCAAATCCACCACCTACCCGCCTATCCGTGACGAGTACATTTTCAATACCCATACGCGGGTGCGGTACGGAATCCGCAAAATTATACTCACCTGCCATCCCTAGGATGAACATATATAGCTTTATAACTCTACTAAGTAGGATGGCAAAATAGAATTATCACTAGCTACTAGAATAGCTTTAAGTTTTAGCCGAAGAAGGCGGTGAAAATGAATATTAGTAATTTCTCTGTGACAATTTATGTCAATACTTTTTTTTTAATCCGTTCAAAAAAATATGATATATTTAAGTATTTAGAAATAATTTAATTTGAAAGTTACTCTTTTGTTCTTAATGAAATGATTTGCAACTACATAAATATCTATGACTTCTTTTAGATCACATGTTTTGAAAGTCTTCCTTTCTTTCTTATTGTGTCTAATTAACTATATCACATAAATTGGGAAGGAGAAAATAATAAATTATCAGTCATTAATAACATGAAGCTTATTTTTACTTATAATTGACGTGCTAGTTTCTAATTATGTAAATTTTATTTTTAAAAAAATTAATGATTTTATATTTAAATTTATGGTTAAAACTAAAAAAATTGACTCTAAGAGGGAAAATTGTCAAAAGTCTTTTAACTTAATAGAATTGGGAAGTAAAAAAGGAACATACATTTTGAAATGGTTGGTGATAAAATCACATAGTATAAAAAAAATCGATAATAATCGATTACTACAGGCATTTGCATCATTGCATGGTGTTAGAATGGACGATAACTTCTACTCAAACCAATGGCGAAAAATCCTATTAGATCTTGCCTATACGGTAAATATGATTTTCTCCTATTCTTATCAACTTCTTTACCCGCTCTATTTCGAACATAATAAAGTGCCTGGTGATCAACCGCCGCCGCCGCTGCTGCCGTCGGTGACCCTTTCTCTCCTTTCATCTGCTTCAATTTTCCGGCCGCCTTCACGACCTCACCGGAATCCTTTCCTTTTCCAGCTTCATTTTGTATCGCCTTTTTCGATGTGAGAAATACAAAACTGTCGTCCTTCCCGTCGCTAGAACTCCGCCGTAACAAATCTCGAATCCTCGGCCACCTCTTCGACACCGATCCCGTTGATTTACTCTTCTTACATTTTCCCGGTGATGGCTCGCATACCTTCGGCTTCCACACGCAATACGTCCCGGGAGATATCGTCTCCAATTTATCCGCCTCTGATGAAGCTGACGACGTCGTCGTAGATTCCCGTTCTTCTAGAAATAAATTCTTCAAAGGAATACGAATTGAACTATCAAACTCATCGTTAACTTTCTTAGAATCTTCATCAGCGATTAGTAATAGATCGCGGTTGAAAACAGGGAAAATTGACTGGAGTTTAGTTTGACCGTTGTAGATGAATTCAACGGTTGAGGTATCTGGATTTTCACTGACCAAAGAGAATTCAAAATCTTCGTCGCCGTTAAAGCTATCGTTCTCCTCCGTTTGAAATTCATCGGAGATTTTAGCGGCGATTTCTGCTAAATGTCCAAAATTGTTAAAGCTGGGACACATATATCCATCTTCTGCTACTACTTCCTGCATGTTTGTTTTGCTGTATATGATTGAATCTAAGTGAGAAAATTGTTAGTCTCTTTCTCTTCTCTTCTCTGGTGGGGTTTTATATATAGGATTTTGGAAGTATAAAAGATTTGAGGGTCCCACCATTCACACGTACACTTCTAGAATTTATTTTTCTTTTATTTCCTTTAAAATTATGTCTGTTCTAAAAAGATTGGGTATGAAATTTAAGAAATAAAGTAATAATTTTGAAATATATGATTCAAAATAAATTTTAAATATTTGTGTGATTGTAAATTATTTTATAAAATTAAATTATTTTTAATTTTAAAAATATATTAATCTTTTTGGAATAAACTAATACGAAAAGTAAGACCATCTTTGCAAGTATAAACTTGGCGAGTTTGTGTTTAGTGTAGTTCTTGTAGGTTCTTTTTTTATTTTCTTCCTTTCTTGCCACGTTCTTTGGTCACGAATTACGTCATTTAGGCCTATTAAACAAGTTGCCTTTCCTTTTAAATTTATTTCTTTAACTGATCACCATATTTTAGGAAGAAATACCTTTGAAACATAACATTTTATACTTTTACTATACTAAGTATTTTAATTATGTACTCTGTTATATTTTGTAGTAGTTTTAAAAAGATTATTATGTCAACTTATAAGAGTGTATCGTACTAAGGGAAAAACAATAATATTAAGTTTAAAAGATCTTCTAAATTCAGAAATATAATAAATTATTTGGAATATCCAAAAAAGGAAGTCATATAATAAAACAAACTACTTCTGGTAGATGACTTTCTTTTTATTTTGATTTATCTCCAATATTAGCACTTATGGAATGGTAGAAGTCCAAGTCGCGTAATTCATTCTGACCAAATCGGTAGAATTGCTCTTTCATTTTTTAGGGTTTAAGTGTTTCAAAGTAAATTTCAATTGGCGAGCAATACAATATGAGCCAAAAAAAAAGTGCGGGGGCTCCTGCGGTGGGAGTTCCACCTTTTTTTTTGGAAAATATAGGTGGTAATGATAAGTAAAATTACACTGCCAATCGATCCGTTCCACTTACTTTAATTTTGAAAGAACCAAGTGTAAGTGTGTAACATAAGGACCCTTACGAAAGAAAAACAAACTAACAAATAAAAGTAGAAAATTCTCGTAATACTAACTTGAAATTATTCAAGTCACGTAGAAGTGTTAATTCATTTTTTAACCTAGGAACTCATAATGCCTTGTCTTTTATTTTAAAACCCTTGCAAAGAGGGCATAGTGCAATTTGGAATAGTACTTGTCCGCACCAAATTAAACAACTTTACCTTAGTACAATATAAAGTACCATGAGAATATTATTCAAATATGGTTAACGTTAAAAGCTTATATACAAAACACATATCTTACATTCAAATTTAGTATACACATTGAATGTGCAAATAATTTTTTCGATATAAGTTGGAGGAAATGATACAAAATAATTAATTACAATTTGAACAGAATAAAAATATCTTATTCTTGGATAAGAAAATATTTGTCCCATTTTGAATAGTTCAAAGGTAATATTTACCTATTTTTTCTTGTTTTAGATTAGCCGTTAGTAGGAAGATATTTTTGAGTCATTTGAATAGTTGGAGAGCATTTTAAATCAAAAACTTAATATAAGGTAAATTTGACCTATTTTAAATAGTTCACGAGTAATTTTTGCCTTTTCTCTATTTTATATTGTGGTCGGTCCCCTGTGATAATAAATCGTATAATGAAAGAACATTTATAACGAAACATATGATTAACCACCGAACCTGCAATTTGTAACAGAAGTGTAGATGAAAGCATTGAAGTTCACTTCTAGATACTTTGGTATTATAATAAGTTGGTCAAATTTGAACAATAGCATACGTAGACATACTAAAGAAGTTGCAAAAGTTGCGGTATTTAATTTGTTAAGCATCCGCGTAACTAAACAGACTGGAGGGAGCATTAGCAATTAAGTCGCTTTCTAGAAGACCAGACATATTTAATAACACTTGAGAAAAGAATATCTTCATCTTTAACGTTGACAGAGATGGAAATATTATTTTCTTGTTCCGGAAGCAATCTCATAATTGAACTGACTTTTGGACTTTCGAAAAAGATATGGCACCGTCCCCGGACATAGCTGGATGGCAAAAGGGGAACTTAAAATTCAGCTGCAGGTCTGTAGCGTGAGTTTAAATTCTGGTGGGAGCAATTTGATCTCTTCTAGGTATGACTTTGTAGGTGATATCAATTGCTCTGTTCTCAAACCCTAGTCATTTAGGCACATCCCGCGACTTACTGATACTAATACTGAGGGATATGGACTACTATCTTGTGTAAGCCGGGAAGCTGGATATAAAAAAAAAGAAAAAAGAGATGGCATCATGTAATATACCTACTATCCTTTCATTATCATTCTAATACTTCGTTCGTCCTATAATTATTGTCAAGGTTGCTAAATATATTTAACTCAAAATATTTACTATTTTTAAAAATTAAATAATTAATTAATTTTTTCTATTTATGCTTTTATTTAATTTTCTTAAAAATAAAAAATATTAATTACATAACGTAGAAATTATTATAAATTTAAAGAGTTCAAACAAATAATTATTGACTTCAAACAAGTAATTATTGATTGAAGTTATAATTGTTCAAATATCAATAAGATAATTAGATTAGCCATGTTTATGAAAAGAAAAAGGATAAATTCGTAAAAAAAATATTTTTCATTTATAATTTTTTAAGTAACATGTAAAAGAAAATTCTGACAATTAATATAAGACGAGGGTGTAATAAAACACGTGATTAGATAGATTATAGTACCAACTTAGCTGTGGGAGGGACTTAATGGATATTTGACTAACGCCTAGCTAGAAGGTGTTCAGCCTATATTAGTTGTTATTATAATACAATACATAATGTTTTTATATCACCATCAAATAGATTAGCGCACCTACTTCCTCATAGAATTTAAATTATATATATCAACAGTAAAATAATAATAATTGTATACTGGAGAATTTATCTGATCCTAAATCAGTATTATTATTGTTATGCTACCACTGTCTTATGCTTTAATTTGATTCGATGTATTAGCGAATATTCTCGGAATATTCACCGTATATTTTATAATTATGATAGATGTATATTTAAGGTAACTTAGGATTCTTATTGCATTAGGAATCAACCATTTAAGGTAAGTTAGGATTCGTACTGTATTATGAATCAACTTTTGTACAACTATATATATTGTGAATAATGAAAAGAATCCCTAAAAGAAATTATTCTATCAAACATGATATCAAGAGCCTAAACCCTACTCTTCTCTCTAAAAATATCCCGGCCGAAACCCCACCCCCTTCCTCCCTTCATCTTGGCCGACGGCAATAAAAATTGCCACCATGTTTTCCCCCATAAATTCTGGTTCCTCCACTGGTACTTTTGACAACTCATCTCAACGATCATCGTCTTCTTTTCACCCGGCTTTCGCCGTTACAAACATCAAGAACTCTATCCCTATAATTTTTTATCAAGAAGACTGTCAATATTCCATGTGGACAGAACTGTTCTATATTCATGCATGTGCGTACAACGTGCTCGACCACATTGATGACTCTGTTCCTCGTCCCACCGACATTACCGACCGACATGGCGTCGCCTTGACGCCATCGTCAAACAATGGATATACGACACCATCTCCTAAGACTTGTTGTGTACTATCATGAGAACAGGTGCCACAACACGTGACCTTTGGGAACGGTTGGAAGAATTTTTTCAGGAAAACAAAAATACTAGGGTCGTGTATTTGGAAGAACAATTCAACAATACGCGCCTCGAGAATGTTAACAATATGTCTGAATATTGCAAACAACTAAAACTCATAGCCGACCAACTTTCCAACGTCGGGACATCTGTTTCTGAAACCAAGATGGTACTCCAATTAGTTGTTGGTCTACCGAAAGGTGAATACGATACACTTGCAACGATGATTCAACAGGCCGACCCACTACCTAGTTTCACCAAGGCACGTTCACAACTATTGTTGGAAGAAACTCGACGTGCTAAACAAGAGGAGCATAATCAAAAGGTATTAGCCGTTGAAGGGATGACAGCACAGGCGACCAACACCACCCGCCACCACCACATGACCACCACCAACAGCAGTCCCGCGGCGGAGGTCGTGGTGGTAGAGGCCGCGGCAATAACAACAAAGGCAAGGGCCGCGACAAGGGCCAACTCAACCAGTGGGCTGGACAGCAGCCAGACCCAAATCCTGCCTATTTCCAGTGGGGTGGACAGCAACCAGCATGGCCCAACCAGCAGAACTGGGGCTCGCCTGCAAACCCATACCCAACTGCAGGGGCCCGGTTCCCAAAGCAACCTTGGTCGCCGGCTGTTGGGCTCGCCCCGGCCAACAGCGAGCCTACCAGCCAGCAAGAAGCGGCGAGCCCACTCGCTCACCGTCCAAAAAGAACCGCAAGGAAGCAGCCTGGCCCCCACTGATTTGGGTCAGGCCTACAACACAGTGAACCTTCAACAGCCCGACGAAAATTGGTACATGGACACCGGAGCCACATCTCACCTCACCCGATCATCAGGTAACTTATCTCAACTACTTCGGTTAAAGTGTCCTCAATTTATTACTGTCAGCAATGGTCATCGCATTCCAATTGAAGGTTACGGTAACACACACACCAGACATCCCCACCCGCCTTTCTCCCTAAACCACGTCCTATACACCCCTAACATCATTAAAAACTTAATCTCTATTAGAAAATTCACTAGCAATAATTCTGTGTCTGACGAATTTGACCCTTTTGGTTTTTCTGTGAAGGAACTCAATACAGGAAAAATTCTTATATGCTGCAATAGTGTGGGAGACCTCTACCCATTTTCTCAATCTTCCAATGTCAGACCGCAAGAACCTCTATCCCTTGCGGCGATCTCTTCCTCAACTTGGCACAACAAACTCGGACACCCCGGAGACCTTGTTTTTACTTTTCTTAGGACTTCTAAGCATATTCAATGTAATAATGGGAAAATTGCCCAACACTGCTTTTCTTGCCCACTAGGCCACCATACTCGTCTTCCTTTTATGTCATCAAACAATGTTACTTTTTCTCCTTTGATATTGTTCATGCTGATTTGTGGACTTCTCCGATTGTTAGCTCTTTGTGTCACAAATTCTATCTAGTATTCTTAGATGATTTTCATATTTTTTCTGGATTTACCCACTGAAATTCAAATATGAAGTTTTTGCCAAATTTCTTGAGTTTCAAAAATTATTAAAACACAATTTGAAAAATCTATCAAATCATTTCAATGTGATAATGGACGTGAATTTAATAACTCGACATTTCACAATTTCTGTTCTAAACAAGGCATGATTTTCCATTTTTCTCGTCCCTATACTTCCTCCCAAAACGGAAAGGCTGAACGAATTATACGTACCATCAATAACATGGTTCGCACCCTTCAGTTTCATGCCTGTCTACCACCGCCTTTTTGGGTCTATGCTGTTAAAATGGTAGAATGCCTTCTTAATATTTTACCAACTAGCACTCTGCAAAACAATACCCCTACCGAAATCTTATACCGTAGGCTACCATCATATGATTACCTATGTATTTTTGGATGCTTATGCTATCCCAACATAGCCTCCACTGCACCTCACAAAATTGCCCCTCGCACTCTGCCCTATGTCTTCGTTGGTCTATCTCCTAATCATCGGGGCTACCTGTGCTATGACATTGCCGCTCGCAAAATCATCGTCTCCCGTCACGTCACCTTTGACAAGACAACCTTTCCTTTTTCAAATCTCCAAAAATTTCAGACCACCGATTACATCTTTCTCGATGAACCGAGTCTGTCCTCGGCCATCCAAACTCTATACCAACAGCAGCCCACTGTTCCGACAGTCCCACCACTGTCTGGCACCACCCAAACAGATCCATGCTCTCGGTCCAACACCCCAACAACACCCATGATGCATCCAGCCGTGTCTCCTGCACCCCCAGCAGTCGTGTCTCCTGCACCCCCAGCACACCACCGGTTCCCCAGTCCAGAAACCAGTCCCGTAACACTACTTCCCACTGGTCCAGAACCAGTGGACCTGCAACTTACTAGCCCTGACCTCCCACTACTGCCCTCTCATCGCATGGAGACTCGTGCACAACACGAGATCTTCAAACCCAAGGTTCACTTCAATCTCTCCACACAAACCTTATCACCCATTCCAAAAAATCCAAAACTAGCAAAACTGGACCCTAATTGGAATGCGGCCATGTGCGAGGAATTTAACGCTTTAACCAAGCAGAACACTTGGGATTTGGTACCTCGACCAGACGGTGTGAATGTTATCCGGTGTATGTGGCTATTTCGTCACAAGTTCAGAGACAGTGGTGACTTAGAGAGGTATAAGGCAAGACTAGTTGCCAATGGCACTAATCAGTAGGAGGGTATTGATTGTGGTGAGACATTCAGTCCGGTTGTTAAACCAGCCACTCTTCGTCCTGTTCTCAGTATTGCTCTGGGCATGCATTGGCCGATTCATCAGCTTGATGTCAAGAATGCATTTCTTCATGGGGATTTGAAAGAAACTGTGTACATGCATCAGCCTCCTGGCTTTGTTCATCCAGCAATTCTGCAGTTTGTACGTCGTCTCAGGAAATCATTGTATGGATTGAAATAGGCACCCCGCGCTTGGTATGATCGTTTTGCCAGGTATCTTCTGCAGATTGGTTTTGTATTTAGCAGGTGTGATAACTCTCTCTTCACTTTTCACCAAGGTAGCAACACTGTATTTTTGCTATTATATGTCGATGACATTGTTCTTACTGCCTCATCTGACGGTTTGAAGAATGAAATCATTGCTCTACTCAAAACTGAATTTGTTATGACTGACTTGGGCAAGCTGAGTTATTTTTTGGGTATATCGGTGACCAGATCTGCAACCACTATGTTCATGTGTCAACGTAAGTATGCAGAAGAGATAGTGTACAGGGCCAAGATGGCAAATTATAAAATTATGCTAACTCCGGTGGACTCAAAATCCAAGCATAGTGCCAATGACGGTGCGCTAGTTTCTGATCCCACCCTATATCGGAGTCTTGCAGGTGCTCTTTAGTATCTTACATTCACTAGGCCTGATATTGCATATGTCGTTCAGCAGGTGTGTCTGTTTATGCACGACCCCCGAGAGTCCCATTTTGCTGCCCTCAAATGTATTATCAGATACGTTAAGGGCACACTAGACTTTGGATTACATCTATACCCTCTGCCCCAACCAAGTTACTCGCCTACACAGATGCAGATTGGGCAGGATGCCCTGACACACGTCGCTCCACCTCAGGGGTACTGTGTATTTCTTGGGGATAATCTTATCTCATGGTCCGCCAAGCGGCAGGCCACGCTATCCCGTTCGAGTGCTGAAGCAGAATATCGCGGAGTTGCTAATGTCGTTGCTGAGATCTGTTGGCTCCGAAACCTTCTTTTGGAGCTCCAGTGTCCATTACGAAAGGCGTCTATAGTCTATTATGACAACATATCTGCCATCTATATGTCTCATAATCCGGTCCAACATCAGCGGACTAAGCATATTGAGATGGATATCCACTTTGTGCGAGAGAAGGTTGCTCGTGGTCAGGTCTAAATATTACACGTGCCTTCCTCTTATCAGTATGCAGACATTTTCACAAAGGGACTACCGCGACAACTCTTCACCGACTTCTGATCCAGCCTTAGCGTTCGGCCTCCTCCCGCTCCGTCTGAGGGGGAGTATTAGCGAATATTCTCTGAATATTCACCGTATATTTTGTAATTATGATAGATGTATATTTAAGGTAACTTAGGATTCTTATTGTATTAGAAATCAACCATTTAAGGTAAGTTAAGATTCGCACTGTATTAGGAATCAACCTTTGTACAACTATATATATTGTGAATAATGAAAAGAATCCCTAAGGGAAATTATTCTATCAAACACTATGACTAACTAGTTTCAGAAGGACTCAGAAAAAGCAAAGAAGAGTTGATTCTTTCATTAGTGGAAAGGAAACTATAGCTATAATTCTAGACCGGTTATCAGTAGTACGAAAGGCAGTCAGTCAGCATCATATCGGAAGTCAGTAATAGAATAAGCTGTCGGATTCTACTGTTGTCTGTTTTAGTTTGACTATTTTAAACATTTGTATTATCCGTACTTTCTTTCTTCAAATCATTTATCATAGTTTTTACTATTATATTTCTTTCAAATCAATTTTTAGAATTATGATTTTCTTAGTTTACTTCTATAGGAAACAACTTCACTACTCCATAAAGATAGAATTAAGGTCTGCGTATATTCATCCTTCCAAATATCTCACTTATGAGAATATATTGGATATGTTATCTAAAGATTTTATGTTTACATTATTAATGCAAACTTTAATATGCTATTGCAAGTTAATTATTTGTTTATCAAGTTATATTTATGACCACTACAAATATTTACTTGTAAATATCTTATACGACGATTGTATAACATACAATGGCACATGAAACTTATACGTGTAGTATCAACATCATCAAACTAAAAAGAACTCTAGCTAGATGTAGGTAATTAATAAATTAATTCTGCCGACCATTTGTATTTTAATTCACACCAAAATTACAAAATCAATAAATTATATGTTAAGAGTCCCAGATCGGATATGGATGGGTAATTGTTCTTTTTATATGGCTTGAGCAATCCTCCTCCTTACAAGCTAGCTTTTGAGATTTAGTTAGACCCAAAATTCAATCTTTACGTGATATTAGAGTCAGATTCATTTCAATTCTTTGTTCACCGATGTGGGCCCCCCATATTATATTGGTCACTACAAGCTAGCTTTTGGGGGTGAGTTAGGTTAAAATTTTATTCTTTACATTATATATGGATCGCTCAAATGTGTAAAACACCCAACTTTTAAGACTTTTTTCCTCCCCGGGTTTTAAGATAAGACAACATTAAATTAAAGCATTTGTTTTTGTACCGATTCTAGAAGATTGAAGAAAATTATCTCATATGGAGTACTATATAATTAACAAACTATCTATTTGTGACGGAACATGTACCTGCATGTATAATTCAAGAGCTCTGATCCTTGCACATTAATCATTAGATTTCTGTTGGACTTCACATGCACAAGGAGTCGTATAGAGTTGTAATAGCAATAAGCCAATAACTTATTGAGACATTAAAGTCCTCGTCAGAACACAGCTGAAACATATAGAAGCTAGGGCTGCGCAGTAATATTAAAAGTGGCATTTATATTGAAATGCTGACTTAATATAATGTAGTAGTACACACTAATACTTCTTTAATTACAATCAAGATATATTCTAGTTCCAGCAATTGTCAAACTTATGCAGCGAACAGCCTAATCCAGATATATGCCATCTGAGCTTATATAAAATCTACGAAAAATGGTCTAAAATGTCCTTAAACTATTAGAATTGGTATAAAAATGTTCTCCATTCACCTTTGAGCCTCCAAATACATCTGTCGTAAACGTATTAGGTCCACTTTGTCCTTATTTCTAACGATCACATTAAAATAAAATAATTAAATATTTATTATTACGTGGCTAGATCTAATTGGCCCAAATTTAAACCCTTCTCAAAATAAAAAAAATCATTCATGACCCGTATTTTGAACCGACTCGTGTGAGAAAATTTCTACCACCACCATGTCATCTTCTAACTTGAAGCCTCAGGCTTCGTTAATGACTTTCATTAAGTTTTCTGCTTCTTTTTTTCATGTTCTAAGCCCTAATTTTTTATGGTTATTCATGCTACCAACTTTAAAAATAGTATCACTTAATTCATTTAAATACTCAAATTTACAGATTTAGAAATTTAAAGCAAGATACGAAAAGCTCCTTCAATGGCGGCTTTAGTTCTCTTCTTTAATGGATTTTTTTCCAAGTATATTCAATCACACAGCTTAAGAACAAATTTCAACATACCAAGTTCAAACCGCCAACAAATCTCGAAATTAAAATTTTAAATTGTGGTCAATGTTCATCAATGAATGTCCAAATTTTATGGAGGTTTCATAAGATTAAACAAGTATTTTTTTGCAGTATTCAACTAAATTTCAACACAAATAAACTCAATAAAAATTTAGGATCATATTCAAACTCAAACTAATTTAATTAATTTGGTCATAATAAAAATAATTTTGCATAATTAAACGGTTTACTTTTAAAAGATGAGAAAATAAATAAGTAATTAGAGAAAATATTAGAGGAGGGAGGGGTTGATGGGAGGAAGAAGACTAAAATGGAAGAGAGAAGAGAATAGATCAAAGGGGGTTAAATGAGATTTAATTTGGGGTGGGTCGGGTTTAGTTGGGTCGATTCGGTTAAATGGATGAGAGTTAAATAATTAGTTTTAATTAATTATATGACTAACCAATTAAACTATGCCACGTAATAAATGAAATGGATCGTTAGGAATAAGGGCAAAGTGACCCAATAGGTTAATGACATGGGTATTTGGAGGCTCAAAAGTGGATGAAAGACATTTTTTGTATAAATACTAATAGTTCAAGGGTATTTTAGGCCCTTTTCCGTAAAATCTATAAATGTTGTGCTTTATACAATGGTGATCACTTATGATCACGTGGATCCAAAGTGTAAATATTTGTATGATTCATATCATTGAATTCATTATATTTTAAAGTTATGAGTTTACATCTATTACTGCTTCGTCTCATTTTAAGTGTCTTACTTTCCTTTTTTGTATGTCCCAAAAAGAGTGTCTCTTCCCACATTTAGTAAGTTGACAATTCAAAAATTTTACATGACAAGTTTATAACCACAAGATTCAAAAGTCTTTCTTAGTTCTTAAACTTTGTGCTTAGTCAAACTAAGACACCTAAGTTGGGATAGAGGGATGAGTATTTATTACTCCCTCTGTTCTGATTTATATGACACACTTTCTTATTTAGTCACTCCCCAAAAGAATGACACATTTACTTATTTGACAATAATATAACTTTAAATTTTACCTTTTACGCCTAACAATATGATCTATAACACACAAAAATCTTTGGCTTGTTTTAGACCACAAGATTAAAATTTTTTTCTTTATTTCTTAAATTCTATGCCTAGTCAAACTACATTATATATAAATTGAGACCGAGAGAGTACAATTTTAGTGAACTTTACACATAAATTTATGCTCTGCATAAAAAGTATTGAATTTAAATGAACCCTAACATTGGATCTGCACCTAACGGTGGGTGACAAACTATATCATCGATAAAAAAGTATGGATATTCATATTATCCGTTACTCAAGCCTTTTTGACTTATGAAATTGATTAAATAAATACAAATAAAAATCCAATCAGCCAATATTTAAAATATACAGGTCAAAAACAAATTTAGTCATTAGTTACGTATATAGATAGCGCACTCTATACAATAGTGACGGATTGGGTGACTATTTTTTAAGCTTCTGATAAGGCATGTTATGTTTGTCAATGCGATGTTCCAAGTATAAGAAGTTACTGTACACAAGGAGTCGATTTTAACCCAAAATAAGAAAAAGAGGGATAAAATTAAAGGAAAAGTTTGTTCCTGATCTAGCTACATTGCAGTAATATAGCAGAGAAACCTTGTAATTTGATATTTAAATGTCAAGTCTAGAGTTATTAATGTGTAGGTAGAGCATATTGCACAATATAAGAATTAGATCAAGTCCCTCTCTTCTTCTCAAGCATTGCAAATCTCAATCGCAAATATATTAAAACTATATATCTTGAAATTGGCACAGCAACTTCAAAAACATGTTTGAAATACAGATCTGAGTGTGTTGACAATCTAATTTATTAAGTATTACTATTATTATTATTTTTTATTTGAATTTCTTGGTCCATCTCTGATATTACATGCAGACGAAAAAAAATATAAGGTTTTTATAATAACAAAATCGGTTTTTGTATCCAGAAATGGCATTACATGGGAGTTTCACACATTTTACTGCCTGGTCAATTCCGATTTTTGTTTACCTTAATAATTATTTTCGACCTTATGAGAAAAAACTAAGATCTAATAGCGAGAGGCCCTCGGCGAAAATTCTTCACAAATATATAAGTTAAAGAAAATGACCAAGATTTATTTTGCAAAATTAAGTACTAACGCTGTAGTTTTACACTCTGACTTACGAGGATTCTCATATACATTTCTTCCTTTTCTTCGTTTGCTTGCTCTATGAGGTATCACTGATGATTTTACTGGGTTTTTTTTTTTGGTATGAAAGGGAAATAAAAGTTTTATTTTTTGCACCTTTTTTCGTAAAAGTCTTCAGGTATTTTTTTGAAAAGAATGTCTTTTCTCGTAAAGGTACCACCATTTTTTCGAAAAACATCACGCTTACCAGCTATTCATTGACTATTACTAAAGAGGCCTTGCCTCATTTTTTTTTTATTGAATCACGAAATTTATTTTTTCATATCCTCTGCATTATTTTGAAAATAAAATAGTGTTGTGTGATTTGCTTGGTTCTTGGCGTTCGAAGTGTGTTGGAATTGAAGTACCGCAATTCCAGTAAAGTAATTTTGTTCTATCTGTTAAGAGTCTCACATCAGAAATGTAATTGGAACATGAACTCCTTATATGGACTTGGACAATTCTCACCCTACAAGTTACATTTTGAGATTGAGTTTGACCAAAGATCCATTCTTTACATGGTATCAGAGCCAGACACATTCTAATTCTTTGTTCACCGATGTTGGGCCCCTAAATTCTGGGCATGCAGGGGAGTTTTAAGAATCCCACATCGGAAATGGAATGAGTACATGAACTCTTTATATGGACTTGGACAATCCTCACCCTACAAGCTTACTTTTGAGGTTGAGTTAGGCTCAAGATTCATTCTTTACACTATCCTGAAAGAAAATAATCCAACACCTCAGATATTATGAGGGAATTAATTTTTTTAAGGACACACATTAAATTCTGCGGGCTCGAAATTAAATTTGTATTTATATTTAAAGTTCTATTCGAATGTAGAGGACAATAATTTTAAGGAATTTATAAAATTATTTTATGCTAGTGTCTCGGCACGTGCGTTGTACGTGATTATTAAGTCATATAGTCAAGATGATTCTATATCGCTTGACGTTGGAGTGTAAAATTTTTTGTTATGTAATATTAATATTATTAAGTTAAAAAGTGACTTATAATTATGCACGAAAAAATATAATAAGAAATTTTCTGAATGATCAGTGTTGATCGTTGAATGGTAATTTATTTGCCTATATCAAGATAATTGCATATCCTATGAACATATAAAGATGCAATCAAAGCTAGTTAGAACATAATTATTCTTACCTATTTTGCTTTTATGATGTACAATCATGTGATTGGTCATATTTCACATAATGCTTCCTTATAATACTTCCTTATAGATGATATTCCGAGTTCATATTCCTTTCATTTGTTTCGGTTGCTCTACATAACCAAAACTCTTGTTGTCGACATTGAAATTGCTTCAACGTCAAATTGACCGTATGTGAGAATTCAATATTGGGGATTGCTTCACCTTGTGCTTTATTTCGTTACTGCAAAACATAAAGGCATTGAAAATTATTTTCCAATGTATTTGAAGGATAGCCTTCATTTTCAGGGGGAGAAAGTTGAACTATAGGAATAAACACTTGCTCGTTAGCGGATCGTTCCCTTGTAATTCTTCATAATAAACACTTGCTCGTTAGCGGATCGTTCCCTTGTAATTCTTCATGTATGACGTTGTTGTTAATCCATGATAAAACTGAAAGTATATTTATGTCCTAGAGACAATCTGTATTAGGACAAATGTACTATATACACATTCGTATTATTATTAATGGAGATTAATATTTTGGCATTTGCAATTATTGAATTATTAATTGATTGTTTGTAATATTCTATAATATGCATCCCTGGAGGTTATGTTGTTATTAATAGTGTGAGTTATTAATATTATAACATAACTATTAAATAGCCTCGACTAATGATCATAGAGAATGGAATATCGATGATATGTGATAAGTCGACATGTGGTCTGCATCACATCCTTAGAGGATGTAGTATGTCTCACCTGCTACGAGTAATGGCTACTCGTGATGGACACATGGATACTTTAGAAGTATTGGTATACCCTGTTGATATATTGTTTGTTATACTTGTCTAAAGTATGATCAACGTGTGAGAGATAGAAATCCTTAGACTTGAGGTCAATACGCGCCTTGTCTGCAAAGTAATGTACTTTGATCCCGTCCTAAGCTCAAATGCCTTATAGGTTGAGATACGACTTGTATTGGGTACATTACGATGTGGATTAAATATGGTAGTTGAGCCAAGATTAGGATTCATTCCTCGAATGTATATTCGAGAGAACACTCGGATTCTCAGTGATATTAAGTTGACTAAGTCGTTGGCCAATGCAATAGACAAATTTAGAATATGGTCTAGTTGTCAACTAATATAGATGAAATACAATGATTAAGCCATTTGGATAGACACTTGACAAATCCTAAGCTTGATCGGGTGTGTCGTGAATGAAATGATTTTATCTTACCACATAAAGGTTAAGTTTACTGGATTCACGTAAATATACTTCACATATTGAGTTTGTCTTGCGGCACCGTCTAGGAGTTCCGCGTAGACCTTAATTTGATTAATGTCAATATGAGAAGGCATGTAGGGTCACACTATGTCGATTGTCCATTTCGATCTAAGGATGTATTGAGAGAGTAACTAAAATGTTCGATTTAGAATCGAGATATTTAAATGAATAATGATTATTTTAATTAAGTCAAAATTGGATTTTGGATTTAATTAAGAATGCGCGGAAAATAAATTGAGACAGTGCAGAAATTTATCGAGCGCCGCGTCGCCCATACCCTAGGGCCACGACGCCTCTGCCTTGAATTTTGGGACAGGCCCAAGGTCAAACCCTAATCCGGTTTTGACCTATTTTTCAACTATAAATAGTGGCATTCTTTTCATTATTCATACACCAATTTCAGATTATCATTCTAAGCCTTAGAGACTTAGAATTAAACTCTCTCAAACCTCTCCCGAATTTTCTAGCTTTCCGAAAGAGAAATACATTGGAGCTTGGAGCTTGCAATCGGAAGGGCAACGACGTGTGCACCTTATAGTAGATAAAGACTCCAGATATTCTAACCTTTAAGTTTATGCTTTATGTTACAGGTTTGATTGTTGTACAACCATATCAGAAATGTTGTTGGGGTAAGTAAGAAACAAAAATTTTAAACTTCCGCTGTGCCTTACTTATATGCTTTGAACCCAACAAAAACCCTACAAAAACATCCTTGTACCATTACATAATCCATTTGAAGGATCTAAATATTTAAGTAGCGTAACTGGTGCATTTTGTTTTAAAATTAACATGTGAAAGAGAAGATAAGTATGTATAATTTTTTGTTTAGTGTATTTAAACACATAAATATATATATACTAGATTAATTAAGATAATAAGAAAAACACAAATGGCATAATAGATTTGATGATGTACCTTTGAGAAAAAAGACCATTTGGTGTTAAAGGATTAAAGCTTCATTTATTTTCATTAAGATTAAGATATCTAAATCTAAATATATATCTGATAATTAAAATATTATCAATAGTAGAATATCATGAGAAGTCATAAAAAAACTCCACCATATGTTAGTGAATAATTGAGATCAATATCTTGGTAATTAGCAATCATGAATCTATCCCTACAAGAAGTTTAATTGGAAAAGGCACTTTGAGATTCAATGCTTGCATTTGGTGTCTTCCAAGGTGAGAGAGGCACAATTTGCAATTTACATCTTATGTGTATTTTCAAGTAATGATGAAAATATCATGTTTAAAGTAGTGAAACAATCTGCCATATTTTGATGTACAATTCCATCCAAATTTAAAATCACAAAATATATAAAATAAAATTGCCCTCGTTGGTCAGGATTATTTCGTGCAACTGCAATGAACTTGCTAGAGTCATCCATATTTTGGAAAGATGACTGTATTTGAATTTTACAGTCAAAATTATTTAATCAAATTTTCTTACGATGGCATCCCTGAGTCCCTAAGGCGCGAGGATGCAAAAGCCAGCAACTTGGCAAGCAATTTGCAATATCAATCTTTTACTTAGATAGATTGGAATGCGAGGGGAGGGGGGGTGGGGGGTAGGTTTCTATTTTCTCTCAATTTATAATTTATTTGTTAATTTCTATCTTATATGATTTATGAAATCTTATTTCTAAAAATATGAGAGTAGATGTTCATTATTTGATGATCTAAAAATATATTATATTTGAATACCATAAAATTAATTAGTTGATATGCAAAATGATAACATGCATAAAATTATGAAAAAAAAATATTTTCAAGGTTCTCAGTTATATGAGGTTGACGTAATGTGATACTTGAAATATTCTTCAGATCATGAAAGAATATGCATATTACTTTGGATCAATAAAGATATACTTATTATTGTATTAATCTCCCTAGAGTAGTCTTTCTCATTAATATAAATATATATAATATGTATAATGTGGAATCATAATACAATAAGAATCTTATATCTACCATAATTATACAACACTCGATATTACAAAATATATGGAGTATATTTTATAATAAACGTTAAAACACCCCCTCGGTCAGAGCGGGAGGAGGTCGGGCGCTGAGACTGGATCTGAAGTTGAGGAATAGCTGTCTAGGAAGACCTTTCGTGATGATATCCGCATACTGATACGAAAAAGGCACATGCAACACCTTAACATGATCGAGAGCAACCTTCTCACGAACAAAGTGGATATCCATATCAATATGCTTAGTTCGCTGATGCTGAACCGGATTATGAGATAAATATATGGCGGATATGTTATCACACAGTAAACCAAATACGCCTTACACAAGGGATATTGAAGCTCCAAAAGAAGGTTTCGGAGACAACAAATCTCAGCAACGACATTTGCAACGCCTCTATACTCTGTTTCTGCACTCGAACGGGATAATGTGGCTTGCCTCTTGGCAGACCAGGAGATGAGATTATCCTCTAAGAACACACAATAGCCAGAGGTGGAGCGTCGCGTGTCCGGACAACCAGCCCAATTAGCATCCGTATATGATAACAATCTGGTTGGTGCGGAGGGTATAGATGCAATCCATAATCAAGTGTGCCCTTAACGTATCAAATGATACGCTTAATGGCAGTAAAATGAGGCTCCCTGGGGCATGCATGAATAAGCACACCTGCTGAACAGCATAAGCAATATCATCCCTGGTAAAAGTAAGATATTGTAGTGCACCTGCAAGCCTACTGTAAAGTGTGGGATCGGATACTAGACTACCATCAACAACACTAAGCTTTGATTTACAGTCAACCGGAGTGGACATTATCTTGCAGTTTTCCATTTTAGCCCTATATACTATCTCCTCTGCATACTTGCGCTGACATAAAAACATAGAATCTGCAGATCTAGTAATTGATATCCCCAAAAAATAACTCAACTTCCCCAAGTCACTCATAGCAAATTCGTTTTTAAGCAATGCAATGATCTTATTTTTCAACAAATCAGAGGAGGTAGTAAGCACAATGTCATCCACATATAACAACAAATAAGCAATGCTACTACCTTTATGAAAAGTAAATAGAGAATTATCACACTTGTTGCATACAAACTCAATCCGCATAATGTATTGTGCAAAGCGATCATACCACGCTCTAGGGGCCTATTACATACCATAAAGTGACTTACGGAGACGACATACATATTGAGGGGCTATTGGATGAACAAAACCATGCGGCATACATATGTTAAATTGTCGTTTGTTGCCTCAAATTCTATTACTTTGTTTCCATTTGATATTATTCATAGTGGTCTTTGGACGTCTCCCGATTTGAGCTCTTCGGGCCACCGTTATCATATTTTATTATTGGATGATTATTCTAATTTTTTGTGCTCATTTTCGTTATCAAAAAAGTCTCAAGTTTATTCCACATTCCTATCATTTAGAGCATTCATCCGTACTTAATTTGAATGGGAAATTAAGAACATTCAATGTGATAATGGAAGGAATTTGATAATGGGCCATTTAGAGAATTTCGTAAGGTTAATGGTATATCTTTTCGGTTTTCATGTCCACATACGTCATCACAAAATGGGAAAGCCGAAAGAAAAATCTGCACCATTAATAATATTGTTCGTATATTACTAGCCCATGCATCATTACCACCTTCATTTTGGCATCATGCATTACAAATGTCGATTTACCTTCTTAACATACTCCCTAGCAAAGGATTAGGATATCAATCCCCACTAAAACTTTTTTATCAAAAAGACCCTTCGTATTCTGATCTTAGGGTGTTTGAGTGTTTATGTTATCCTCTATTCCCCTCCACTATCATTAACAAACTTTAAACCCGCTTTACGTCTTGTGTATTTCTGGGTTACCCATATAATCATCGTGGTTACAAATGCTTTGATTTATTCTCTAATAAAATCATCATTAGTCGCCATGTCATTTTTTATGAAACCCAATTTTCATTTGCTAAGTTGCATAATTCCGCGTCCAAGTCTTATGAATTTTTGGATAATAGGCTATTACCATACGTGGTCCACAATTTGGTCCAGCCCACACCTCGGAACTTGGACCAGCAGGCACAGTCTGACCCACTGCCTGCTGGCGCAAATACTCTAGGTCCGCATTTTCGACCAGCAGGCCTACTGGCCCAAATAATTCCAGCCTCCAGCCAGCCCAATTCCTCCCAACCCAAATCGATACCAACATCACTACACCGATCCAGATCTAGCCCACGTCTATTCCGATACAAGAGCCCGTTACTCGTAGCCAACGGGGTATTTTTAGACTAAAACAATAATTTAATCTCAATTCTAATGGCACTAAATCACCCCTACCACATAACCTTGTGTCCTCCCTTCGTGACCCAAATTGGAAAATGGTTGTGGATGATAAATATAATTCTCTTATTAAAAATGATACATGGGAGTTGGTGTTACGTCCACCTGGTATTAATGTGATTCGTTCTATGTGAATTTTTACTCATAAGGAAAAATCTTATGGTTGTTTTGAGAGGCATAAGGCCCGTCTTATAGGCGATGGAAAAACTCAACAGGTTGATGTAGATTGTGGAGAGACATTTGGTCCGGTGGTCAAACCGGTAACTATTCGCATTGTTCTGAGTCTAGCTCTCTCTAAAAAGTATGGCCCATTTATCAGCTGGACGTGAAAAATACGTTCTTACACGGTGAACTCAAGGAAACTGTATACATGCATCAGCCCTTGGGTTTCAGGGACCCTGATCATCCTAACCATGTATGCTTGCCGAAGAAGTCCTTGTATGGGCTAAAACAGGATCCTCGGGCCTAGTACAAAAGATTTGCAGATTATGTGTCTACTCTTGAGTTTTCTCACAACAGGTCTGATCATTCTCTGTTCATCTACCATCACGGTATTTCTATGACATACATTCTGTTATATGTGGATGATATTATATTAATTTCTTCCTCTGATAAACTACGCAAGTCTATCACATCTCTTCTCATCTCTGAATTTGCTATGAAAGACTTGGGGCCTTTGAGTTATATTTTTGGTATAGCTGTCACTCGTCATGTAGGTGGTCTATTTCTATCTCAGAGGAAGTATGTAACAGAGATCATTGAACGTGATGGCATGTACGCCTGTAAGTCATCTCCTACTCCGGTTGACACTTAACCGAAGTTGAGTGCTACTTCTAGCACACTATACGAGGATCCCTCCTACTATTATAGTCTTGCGGGGGCTCTTTAATATCTTACGTTTACGAGGCCCGATATTACTTAAGTAGTGCAGCAGGTGTGTTTATTCATGCATGATCCGAGGGAAGAACACATGCATGCTCTCAAACGCATTGTGTGCTACATTCAGGGCACTCTTGATTATGATTTACACTTATATCTAACATCGGTATCTATTCTCATGTCTTATACAGATGCTGATTGGGGTGGATGTTCAGATACCAGGCGTTCGACGTTTGGTTATTGTATGTTTCTTGGTGATAACATGGTATCTTGGTCGGCTAAATGCCAGGCTACTTTGTCGCGCTCTAGCGCGGAGGCCGATTATCGAGGGGTCGCGAATGTGGCGTCTGAGTCCTGTTGATTGCGTAACCTCCTCTTAGAGATTTATTTTCCTATTCGGAAAGTTACCTTGGTCTACTGCGATAATGTTAGTGCGATATATCTCTCGGGGAATCCTGTCCAACATCAACGCACTAAACATATCGAGATAGATATTCACTCTGTTCGCGAAAAGGTAGCTCGTGGACAAGTACATGTCTTGCATGTCCCCTCACGTTATCAAATTGCTGACATCTTTACTAAAGGTCTTCCCTTAGTTCTGTTTGATGATTTTAGGGACAGTCTCAGCGTACGACAACCGCCCGCTATGACTGCGGGGGTGTGATAGAATATACACAATATATTCTTTTGATATTAGTAATGATCTTGTATATCTATAATTATGGTAGTAATCTTTTGTATTAGTTAAGTTTATATTTGATTTCCGTAATTATAGCCTAGGATGATTATTGTATATCATGTATATAAATCAATTACATTAATGAAATCAACAAGAGATTATTCTATTTCAGTCAGTTATTTGATATCCATGGGTGTTTAAGATTATAAATTATAATTGTCTAACTTTTTTTATTACAGCAAAAAATTATTTATACAATCAACTGATAAATTTCTATTTTTTATTATTGTCCCAATTTAAATAAAACAGTTTTTAGCCTATTTTGAACACTATTCTATATTCAGAAAAAGTTCTTAACTTTAAAAGAAAAGTCTATCTCTAATAAAATATCTTGCCGCATAAATATTTATAAATTATTTTAAACCACCAATTTCAAAAAATTCTTTCTTCCTATTAACCACCTCACAATATAATAAGAGGGATGGAGTGGTATTTATTTTTAATCTAGAATAAATGACAAGTACAGTACTATACTTATAACAAATCAAACCACAGTATTACTATATATAACTTAAGTATTTTTCTTTAATCTATATTATATTAAAAGCACGAAAGACCTTAGAAATGTTGATTGAACTTTTTATCCTTCGTTAAAAGCATGTACAATAGATAAAATTGTCATTTTACTATATTCTTTAAATTATTATTTAATTATTTATTTTTTGGAGTCTTTTTGACTTTGGTAAATATAAATTTAGTTCCATAGTTAAACTTATGGAAAATTTCCATTGGAAAACTGAAAACAATGCACAATTGGCATCCAAAAGTTACACGTTATTTCCTTCATGGACTTTGAATCCAAATACAAGTAAAACTGTCTACTGCCTCCATAATTAAACTTATGAAAAATTTACACGCTATTTTTAGCAATTTACAAGTAAAGCAGCAAGTCCTTCATTAGTTTATTATATGTGCTTATTTTTGTTTTGATTTCAATTTGTTAATCTTGAGAGTAATGAGTACTGAATAGATTCTTTGTAAATTTTATTTCAGGTGAGCACTAAAATCAACGTGTTTTACTGATAGAGGTTGACCTCGATAAAATAATTGTAACGAGGTGTCTATATGCAGGAACAAAACCTGGTGACTTCAAGGCTCCTATTCTCGGGTTCCAAGTAATGGACCTGTACGTGTTCTACATCAAAAAAACTTCATTATATATCTTCTTTTAAAAGTTATCAATATTATATAGTAGTATGTTTTTCTCCATTTCGTTCTCTACACGTAATAGTTTTTCATGTTAGTGCAGCCACATGTAGTTTAAATTTTTAACATATAAAATGATAAGACTCGTATGTATAGTTGAATACAAATATAAATCATGAAAAATGTGTACGTGCTCTTTGAATTATTATAAATATGTTACATAGTCAAATAAGAAAAGTATAGGGTAAATTTTTGATAGATTTTAAACTCCTAAATATTAGGACTTCATATATATATCAAATAAGGAAAAATTTAATAAACAAAATTTTAGTTAGTTTCAAAGTCCTATATATTAGGAAAATAAATTAAATGACTATTTTGTTCAATGTGAAATCTATTTCTAAGGAGTAAAGAAGGCTAACAACATATCTTAGCTTGATGGGGATTCAAAAGAATTTACCTTAAGTAGTTGATGTAAAAAACATCAAACAATTTCATCTCACCTACTAATATGAAAAATTCTGCAATAATGAAACTGGACAAATAAAACTCTTTCAAAAAAGATTCATATATAAAAATAGAAATAAATTTGGAAGTAGGTTGTAGTCACATACATTGCCGGCTTAATGAGGTATTGGACAGAATGAATGTGCTTGAAATTTAAATACTCGTCGAAAGTGAAGGACTCGTAGAAGTGAAAAGAAATTGGAAGTGCTCGAATTAAATAATATGATTTTTCAAATCAAAGTCCTAAATATTCGATAATATTCCAATTATTTTTACTAAAATAATTAATTTATGTAGAACTAATTGGTTATAATTTTATGACTAAGAATAATAATAAAACACTAAATAGCCCAGCTGACATTATCAATTCAGGTTTATCATAAGACAATAGCCAAAAGATATGTAAGTAAAACAAGGAACACAAGTCTTGCCCAAAAGTTTCACCATCTAGGGCAAACATGTATATTAACATCAGAAGTAAATTTTGATACACTTCTAGCTTTCTAAGGGAATTCAACTTAAAACACTTCATGCCAAGGAAGAAGCAATCGAGCCTTGTTGCGTATGTTCTTGAATCTGCATATATGAGCATAATAATATAACATAACCATTTTAACAAATTAACAATAACAAAAAGAATTATGATAGGGTAAAGATGACAACCTGAAATTTGTGATGAAAGAAAACTGAACTCGATAGTTTTGCTTTAACATAATTATCTAATCAATATCACAAATATTTGATAGAGGCCAACCTCCCTCTGTAGAAGGTGATGATTTTAGTATTCACAAAGAATCAAGTCAATACTCATTACCCTGAAGACTAACAAATTATATAAAATTAAAAAAAAAAACAAAGCACAAATAATAAAACCACGTAGTATATTTGCTATTTTGGAATATTTTAAAAAATTATATTTTGTGGCCGTTTTGATTGACTTATAAGCTGGTCAAATCAGCAGCTTATAAGTCATTTTTGTTAAGAGTCGCACATCGGATATGGAATGTGAACATGGACTCCTTATATGGACTTCGACAATCATCACCCTACAAGTTAGCTTTTGGGGTTGAGTTAGGCCCAGATACCATATTCTACATGGTATCAAGAGCCAACAATCCTTCCCGACCTAAAACCTAATTTCGGCCGCCCATTCCTGTCCTTTTCCGGCGCCGAACCGACCGTATACCACCGGTATACGTTCGATATACACTGATATACTGCTGCCCAGCCATTCAATTCTACAAACAACCTTGTATACCCCTGGTATCTTTCCTTCTCTATCTCTCCAACAGGCTGTATACCCCTCGTATACAACCTATACACGCCGATATACACTCTGTATATGACCGATATACCCTCTCTGCCACTATATACTACCCGTATACAACCTCCCTAAGTCGTTATACACCTCGTATACGGCTGTTTCTGCCTCATATACTACCCGAATACGTTCTCTCTCTCACACACACGCTCCGGCAGCCATCATGGCAGAGACCGACCATGGATGTGGCAGCGGCCAGCGGCGCAGAGGTGGCAGAAGGCGTCGGGTCTCCAGCACCCACTACCCTGTCAGCAGCATGAGACCTGGGCCTTCAGCACCAGTCCAACATCTTCCATATATAGCCCATCAATTGAGGCCCATCAACAGTACAACAGTGCAACAGTCAAGCACAACTTCAGATGCAACAACATGGGACATGGGCCTTCAGCACAGGTCCAGCTCGTTCCATAAATGGCCCAGCAATTATGGCCCACTATCAAATATGCAGTCCGCCCCAATTTCCAAAAGGCCACAACAATTAGGCTCTAGTTCCCGTGGCCCAGCAATCCACTCTGGGTCTTCCCCAATCCAATTTGGGCTAGGCTTTCGTCGCATTGACTCCTCGACAACCCGATAATGCGTGGTATATGGACACGGGTGCCACGTCTCACCTCACCAACAATTCTGGTAATCATCCTCAACTGCGTAATTTAAATAATCCACAATCTATTATGATCGAAAATGGTCATCGCCTTCCAATTCAAAGGTTTGGCCACACACTAACCCCACCACCACATCCCCGCTTCTACCTAAGTAACGTCCTATATGCCCTAAATATTATCAAGAACCTAATCTCTGTTAGAAAATTTGCCACGGAGAATTCAGTATCAATTAATTTTGACTCATTTGGGTTCTCTGTAACGGACCTACGTACCGGGAAACTCCTTACGAAATGCAATAGTGAGGGGGACCTCTATCATTTTCTATCCATGTTCGCTGCCAGTGTCAACCCACCCACCGCTTTAGCAACAAAATCTCCATCAACTTGACACAATAGACTTGGACACCCAGGAGCTTCTGCTTTTTAATCTTCTTCGTAAGAATAATTTAATTCATTTTAATAATGGGAAATTTGCCCAACCGTGTTTTTCTTGCCCTTTAGGCAAACATGTTCGCCTTCCGTTTCAGTCTTCTTTAAGTATTACGTTTTCTCCCTTTGATATTGTTCATGCAGATTTATGGACATCTCACATTACTTGCTCATTAGGTCATAAATTGTCTCTCGTCTTATTAGATGACTATTCTCACTTTGTCTGGGTCTATCCGCTTAAATTCAAGTCTGAAATGTTTGCCAAGTTTTTTGCATTCCGTGTCTATGTCAAAACACAATTTAAAAAAGACATAAAATCATTTCAATGTGATAACGATCGTGAGTTCAATAATTCCGCATTTCACAATTTTTGCTCCACTAATGGCATGGTTTTCCGGTTCTTGTGTCCCCACATCTCCTCCCAAAATGGCAAGGCCGAATGAATCATTCTCACTATCAATAACATGGTTCGTACGATCCTATTTCATGCCTCTCCCCCCTCCCTTTTAGGTCTATGCTGTGAAAATGGCCGCATATAATCTAAATATATTGCCCACCAAAACTCTCCAAAATAGAACACCCACATAAATTCTATTCCGTAGGATCCCAACTTATGAGCACTTATGAATTTTCGATTGCCTGCGCTACCCGAATCTTGCCTCCACGGCCCCGCATAAACTTGCACCCCGCACCACTCCTTGTGTGTTCTTACGTTTTTCGCCAAATCAAAGGGGATATATGTGCTACGACTTGTCTTCCCGCAAAATCACCATCTCCCATCATGTCACGTTTGACGAAGCAATCTTCACATTCCAAATATCTAAAAATTCCAGAATTCGGATTACACATTATTAGATGAGTCCGACACATCACCTCTTCTCCGCATCGCTCTCGGCCAAGCTGTTACTGTTCTGGCAGCAGCCACTGTACCCTCTGCCTCTGCTCAGTCTCCTCTCGATCGAGCTGCCACTGTTCCGGCAGCCATCGTTCCCACTGCTTCTGCTCAGTCTCTTCTCGGTCAGTCCACCTTCACCACTATCCCGACGACCACCCCTCCACCGTTGACATTCCGCTCCGACCCAGATCTCCCAACCCACCAATCCCAAACGTCCTATCGTCTTTACCGGTCAACCACTCACCCACTATAGACATCAATAACCCACACTTCACCGGCAACCATCGAACCCTACAGCCACCTACCCACCAGTACTAGTCCCCTTTGACCCACCACCCTGTCGAACCCCAAAACCTATTGACCCAGACCACCCAATCGGCCCACCCGTCAGCAACCACCAATCAGTCATCACACTCAGCTTAGTCGCACACCATCGATCCACCGAGCCAGTCACCGGTCCACACACCATTTCCATCGACCACCGCACCACCGTCTCCCCGTATCACTGCAAACCCAGTCCCTCTCCCTACCCATAAAATGGAAACCCGTGCTCAACACGGAATTTTCAAACCCAAAACCCACTTTAACATGTCCGCCCAAACAATATCCCCAATTCCTAAAATTGGTCAAACTTGACCCTAATTGGAATGCGGCCATATGTGAGGAATTTAATGCTTTAACAAAATAGCACACTTGAGATTTGGTTCCTAGACTGGAGGGGGTGAATGTGATCCGATGCATGTGGCTATTTCGCCACAAATTTAGATATAGTGGTGACCTAGAGAGATATAAGGCGAGACTTGTGGCTAATGGTGCTAATAAGCAGTAAGGTATTGATTGTGGTGAGACGTTCAGTCCGGTTGTTAAATCGGCTACCATTCGCATAGTTCTGAGCATTGCTACGGGTAAGCATTGACCGATTCATCATCTTGATGTAAGAAATGATTTCCTACATGGGGACTTGAAGAAAACTGTGTACATGCACTAGTCGCCAGGTTTTGTTCATCCGGAGGCCCCTCATTATGTATGTTGTCTTCGTAAGTCCCTTTATGGTATCAGAGTTAGGCCCATTTCAATTCTTTGTTCACCGATGTTGGGCCCCCAAATTATATTATCCACGCTCCAATTAACAAGGTCTGGGCGTGCGAGGAGTGTTAAGAGTCCCACACCGGATATGGAATGAGAACATGAACTACTTATATGGACTTGGACAATATTCACCCTACAATCTAGCTTTTAGGGTTGAGTTAGGCCATGTGCCATATTCCTTCAATTTTAAACTTTTTTGAATTTTTAGCAAAATAAAAATCAATTTAAAATAAATTAAATAGTGCTTAAAATAAGCCAAAAACAAGAAGTTAGAGAACCTAACTTTTTCTTTTTTGGCTTAAAAGTCACTTTGGTTTGACCCACAATTTCACCCTTTTATCTCTTATATGTTTTCCTAATTCCAATACTATCTCGCAATTAGAAACCTTAAACTATCAACTTTTTCCTCTTTTGCATCCCTATTAGAAACCCTAAACTATCATATTTTCCCTCTTTTGTTCAGCTATCAACGTATCTCTTCCTCTTCCTTTCCTTTATCTTTGCATCAATTCTTGGAGAGATTTCACTTCTATCAGCTTGTAGTAAGTTTTCTCCATCAATTTCTATGCGATTTCAAATAAGTACGTTTTTCTTTAGTCATAACTAAACTCCTAGTGAGTATGACAAGGCACATGTTAGATAAACCCAAAGCTTTTACTTTCGTACTTGGAAATCTTGATTTTCTAGCACAAATTTGTAAGGGAGTTGGGGTATTTGTTCAAATATTGACCTGAAAGAGTTTCATTTTTTTGTGGGTTTAACTCGGCATTCTATATCCATTTTGAACTAGATTAACCTGAAATTAACTCGACATTCTGTCTCTCTCGTGGTTGTAGTATTTGTTCGATTCCTATAAGTTTGAGCAAGAGTAGGCTGGCTTGCTTCGTGGTTGAGGTATGTTATCACTTCTTAACTTCGTAAAAGAGGTCGTAAGGATATGTTTATCGTATAGGACTCACGGGACGGTTATTGAAAGCCGTGAGTCCGAGTTATTGAACTTGTTGTGGGTTGTTTGTGTTGGTTATTGGGTTGCCTTGTTGTATGATGTTGTTATGGAGTTCGGAAGGAAGAAGAGCGGGGAGAGACGCCCTATAGTTGATTGTATTGCGAGCTTGTCGCTCGTCATTGGTTGTGTTTTTCTTCTTGTGTTTGATATATTGTGAAAGTTCTTATTTTGTTAACATGTTCTATTGTACAAATAATGGGTGAAATCCTTTTAAAATTAATATAAAATTTACCGTTATTTTTAATAATTATTATTTTACTATTACGTGCAATCTTTTTGCTAAAATGTCCAAGAGCAGAATCTTCTCTCTCAAATTCAAAATACTTTTCTTACTTTTTATTTGGTTTCGCTTTTGAAATAAAAAACAAAATTGTGTTGGTACACTATATTGTGCTCACATTGATACATGGACAATAATTCTGATAACTCTCATTTGTTGTTGAAGCCAAACATTATAATAAAGAAATGTTTAAGTGTTGCTTTCCATTGGTGAAGCTACTCAAGTTTTGATTACAGATTTTTAATTTCTTTAGTCATCCTGTAATTTTTATGAATCATAGTTTTGAATTTGGCAACAACTATAGATTTCAGACACAGATCTTGGGTCTGCTTCAGTCAGCATATAACTTCTGTGAATCATAGTTGAAATTTGACAATAGCTATATCAAATAATCTTATTGGTTCAGTTGGGGTATATAGATAGATCTGTAGCCGTACCTTTTTGTTGCATTGACGTGTCCAGAAAATTGTATGAAAAATATAGTATTTGACAACTTTGCTTCCTGTGCAGAGTGCGATTGCTCTTTAATTGACCATGTAAAAAAAGTATCAAGGTGCATATGAAAGATCGTAAGCATCGATTTTTGGCCAACTAAAAAAAAACTTGAACGTATTCATCGGAAGATGATCGTCCCCTCATGAATTTGATGGACCTAAATCCGTGATATCTAATTCATTTGCTCCTTCTATATTCCTCCAACAGAAGCAAACTCCATTAGAAATCTCCATCTTCCTGCTTCCATTTCTCAAACTATGTCTCAGTTAACTTTTTCAATTTATATCTGCTATTTCTTAGTTACGATTACATTGTATCTACTCATACTAAGTGTTGAGTTGTGGAGCCTAATTCATTGCCGACACTATTAAGACCCTATATATTCTGGGGCGTCGTTTTTCTTTGTGGGTGAGCAATAGAGAATTGTAAACACAAACTCCCTATTTTGATTATAGTGAAATCTGCAGCGGCAAAGTGGACGTAACTCTCACATTGAGAATGAACCACTATAAATTTGTGTTATTTGTTTTTCGCTTATTTACTGTTTTCTAATTAGGTCGAATTTGGGACTCAAATCCTAACACTAAGTTATTGGAAACAACAATTACTAACCTTGAATTTGTGTGTGCAGGTTTTTGCTTCCATAGGAAACATATCATGTAACACTTAGAATTTAAGTTCATTTTGTTTCTTTTCTTCTACTCATAAGGAAAATTCTGACGGTTCGTTTGAGAGGCATAAGGCCCGTCTTGTAGGTGAGGGTAAAATTCAACAGGTTGGCGTGAATTGTGGTGAGACGTTTAGTCCGATGGTCAAACCGGCTACCATTCGCAATGTTCTCAGTCTGGTTCTCTTGAAAGAATGACCCATTCATCAGTTGGATGTGAAAAATGTTTTCTTACATGGTAATCTTAAGGAGACAGTTTACATGCATCTGCCCTTGGGTTTTAAGGACCCCAATTATCCTCACCATGTCTGCTTGTTAAAAAAGTCCTTGTGTGGGCTTAAGCAGGCCCCACGAGCTTGGTATAAGAGGTTTGCAGATTATGTGTCTACTATTGGATTTTCTCACAGCATGTCTGATCATTCTCTGTTCATCTATCATCGTGGCACTTCTCTAGCATACATTCTGTTATATGTGGATGATATAATTTTGACTGCCTCATCTGATAATTTGCACAAGTCTATCATGTCCCTTCTCAATTCAGAATTTGCTATGAAAGACTTGGGGCCCTTGAGTGATTTTTTGGTATAGCTGTCACTCGTCATGGAGGTGGTCTATTTTTATCACAGAAGAAGTATGCGGCTGAGATTATTAAGAGAGCTGACATTTCATCTTGTAAGTCCTCTTCTACTCCGGTTGATACCAAACCGAAGCTGAGTGCTACTTCTAGCACACCATACGAGGATCCTACCCACTATCGTAGTCTTGCAGGGGCTCTTCAATATCTTACTTTCACGAGACCATATATTACTTATGTAGTACAACAGGTGTGTTTATTTATGCATGATCCGCGGATTGAGCACATGCATGCGCTCAAACGCATTATACGATACATACAAGGCACACTTGATTATGAATTGCATTTATATCCATCCTCCTTCTCTACTCTCGTGTCGTATACAGATGCTGATTGGAGTGGATTTCCAAATACCAGACGGTCGACGTCTGATTATTGTATGTTTCTTGGTGATAACTTGGTCTCTTGGTCGGCAAAACGCCAGACTACATTATCGCGATCTAGTGTGGAGGCCGAGTATCGAGGGGTAGCCAATGTGGTGTCTGAGTCATGTTGGTTGCATAATCTACTTTTAGAGCTTCACTTTCCTATTCAGAAAACTACATTGGTCTACTGTGATAATGTTAGTGCAGTCTATTTCTCTGGGAATCCGGTCCAACATCAGCGCACTAAACATATCGAGATGGATATTCACTTTATTCGCGAAAAGGTAGCTCGTGGACAAGTACGTGTCTTGCATGTCCCTTCAAGGTACCAAATTGTTGACATCTTTACTAAGGGTCTTCCCTTGGTTCTGTTTGAAGATTTTAAGGACAGTCTCAGCGTTGGGGATGTGATAGAAACCTAAACCGTGTATCTCAAGGACAACTTATGTATATTTAGGTTACTTACCATATTTTGTAGAATCATTGTATAAGTGTAATTAAGATATTAATATTATAGTAAAAATAAGATTTTCCATATTTAGAGATTGTATATGGTATATAGATTTTTTCAAGCAATTGTGTGATAACTTTTTCTTCTTCTCAATCATTCAAGATATTATGTGAATTAATATATTACTGAATATAAATATCTTCATTAATGAAAATAATCCATAGATTATTTGTTTCACTATTCAAAACAATCGAAAACTAACACCCAAGAAATTACCAACAGAAGAAGTTCAAGTTTTGCATGTAAAGCAGACTACTTTGAGAATTTAGAGAGAAAATGTAGGAAATTCCATTATATTTTGACATCCCACGTTCCCAGATATTCTCCCTTAAACTTCCCGACAATTCAACCGGCTTTGTACAGCTTTTTTCACCACTTTCCCGACATCTCCGCCACAAATGCACAAAAAATAAAGTTAAAATGTTTAACAGGTTCTTTAGTATTCCCCTCTGTTGACGATTTTCCAGATGTATAATCATTTTAAATAAAATGTACTCTATGAATACCAATAATTAAAAACCAGCTGTTCAGTTTTATTATTGCGTAAACACTACAACCACTTGCCCAAAAAACGTGGGTTTGATTTTGCAAGCGGTTAGGACACCACTACTTAAAAACTGTTAATGTTTCTTTCTATTCTACGACCCTTACTTAAAAATATAGTTATTTAATTATTTTAATTAAAAACAATAACTAATATTAACTAATTATTACCTAATTAACTAATTTTTATCCTAAAACTAACACATGGCATCCTCTTGTGCTGCTATTTGTCACAATTTTATTGCAAACTATCATCTTTTTAATAATATATAGATAAAAGAACTTTTCCGAAAAAAACTCATAAACTCATGTTTACTAATATATATTTCTAGTAAAGTTAGTTTTATATATTTATGTAGAAGTAGGATTGTATTGGAGCAATGGATGACACACATGTTAAACTAGATTACCGCAAGGTCAAAAGATATCATATATTGGACGTAAAGGTTATTCGACTCAGAATATTCTTGATGTTGTAGATTTTAATAAGTGTTTTACATTTGCATGAGCTGGATGGGAAGGAGCAACTCAGGATAGTCATATATTTGGTGAAGCCCTTCATAGACGAGAGCTCAACTTTTCACATCCATGTGGAAAAAAATATTATCTAGTTGATGCAGGATATGTTGAAAATTTGTCTTTGGCGGGAGTTGCGTCCGACCAACTTTAACGGTTTAAACACTAGTGTTCCGCATGTTGGAGAATCCGGTTCTTCACACATGCATAATCTACTAAGTACGTAGATGACCGTAGAGCCAAGGATCGTCAAATTTCATTGAGAAATGAAAGAGATATTGGTTCACGAAGTGAGGTGTTTGAATTATGGAAAGTGTGGTATTGAGATCAATTCTCCCTCATCGGTGGAGGAAGAAAGAATTGTTTTGTTTATAAGTCTCAAAGTTGGCTTGGGGTTTGGGACCCCAAGGGGTATTCCATGTGTTTAAAGGAGGGAGGACCTAGATGTGCTTCGGTTCGAGGAAAGCCCACACGCGCGCCGCCCGCCCGTCCGGTCCGGGTTCGGGTCACGGACTGTGGGCTGGGCTTCTTCTGATATTATCTTTTTGGACCAGAATTCATATGTACAGTTTGGTCCCTGAAGTTTCAAGAAAGTCAGATTTGGCAGAGAACAGAACGTCAACAGCACTCAATTCAGCCATTTATTTTGGTTGAATTACTCTTCCTAAATGACATCCGTTGCACATCAAATTCACCATTTATTTTGGTGAATTACTACCTCCATTATTGCCATTACTTGGCCGGTAATGGCAGTAATGTGTGCAGTTCATGAGCCTCTTCTCCAACTATATAAAGCACCATTTGTCACCATTGTTGAGCTACACTTATCACACAAACAGAAATGAATTCAGTCTTCCTACAACTTCCAGCATCATTTCATTACTCAAAATTCTTCACGGTAACACTTGAGTTTCCTTTGCTCATTTGTTCGCTTGTTGTTTTATCTTGGGAGACAATTGTCCAGGATGTAGAAAGGATACATACGGGGAAATATTGTCTTAAAGACAGAGTGCAAACACTCAACTCAGCATACCACAAACAGCTCCAGTTTGTTCTTTGTAATTTCAGTTTGTTGTTGAATTGTAATTTCAGTTCTTGTAATCCTTAGCAGTTACTTGTAATTTTCGTTTTGCTGCATCTTTGTAACCAACAGGATATTCACACATGAATGGATACATGGCTCCATATAAAGGAGATAATGTGAGATATCACCTAGCTGAATTTTGCCGGGGTGCAACATGACAATTGCGAGAGCCAAGAGGATGCATTGAAAAATTTAACGATTTGCATTCTTCTTGTAGAAATATAGTAGAGCGCACATTTGGCGTTTGGAAAGCAAGATGGTATATTTTGTGAGACATGCCTTACTATCACATTGACACTCAAAGGGACATCGTGCTTGCTACTATGTGAGTACATGTCAAGTATCGGCCTATGATCATGTCTTTTTAGGACTATTCTGGATGTACAATGTAATTTCGGTAGTAGTATTCCATTTCAGTTGAAAATTGCAATAAGATGTTTGGGGGTAGTGTAAGTGATCAAGGGGTAGTAACTCATATCACGGGAGAAAACTTTGCGCAGAGTTCTATTACTATTAATGGGCCACAACATAAGCACCCTTTATTTACTAGTTTTGGAGTTTTCACTCTTTGCTTCCGGCGAAGGTAAATAGTAAAAAAAGTTCCCCATAGAACGCGAGCGTTGAGGCTTTCATCGAAATAAAGAGAGAGGAGCGGAAAGCCACTTGACTCGTTGGAGAGGGGCGTTCATAACTTCGCTCCTCGATCACTTTATCTTTCTAGTGATGCGGGAAGGGAATGATAATTAGACTCCTATAGTAATTCGGGAGCATCGACATATATTTGGTAGAATATAACGACATGATCTCTTTGCTTTCGACGGTTGCTCGGGGCTGCCATTCACAATTATATTAGAAAGAAATGCAATGTGGATGATGCATTCCAAACAGTTGAGAATGAAGGATATATTCCATTGGTTGATTTGATTCTAATATTGGAACAACTTCAAGAGCTAACAATGTAGATGTCGAAAACGTGGGAGAAGAAAATGATGTCTATTGGATGGGATTTCGTGATATGATTTCTAGTGAAATTTCTAGTTCTTGATGCTTGTAGTATATGAATATTTTCCACTTTTTGTATTTATAGCTTCAGCCGTATTAACTGAACTAAAGTTTTATTAGCACTTTTGTTTGGACAGTGAGAATTTGGCCATATTAGCACTTTCCAGTGTGAACATTTAACTTCAAGTTATGCAAATTTAATAGTTTGGACATTGAGAATATGGTTGTGGTAGTTTGTTTCCAGTGTGAACACCTAATTTTCCTTTATCATACTCGAGGTTTTTCACCACTTTTTGGCATTTGGTGTATTTTCTAGCGTTAATGTTGACTATTGAACAATTGGCCTTCCGTCGTTGTGATTAATTTTATCCCTAAAACTTTATATTATGGTTCAATCTTTATCCAAATTATTGTTAAAATTAAAAGTAACATATATTTATAAAATTAACTTAAATAATCAGTTTATATTGGAACTGAATTAAATATAAATTAATTTTAATTTGAATCAATTTAGAATTAAAAATCTTATAGTAATCAACTTTTTTATAGTGTTAATAGCTTTAATGATATTTCAGTCAACTTTACAGAAAAAAAGTGCTTAACATTACTTGTGTACCAAACACATCAACAACTTATTTTCAGTTTCAATACTTTTATCTAAACACGTAACTGTTTATTTATAAAATAACTTTCAAGCACTTAAAAAGTACTTTAAGCACTTATGCTTAAAAGCCACTTTTTTCAGCTAATCCAAACGGGCTCTATGACACTTTACTAAATGATATAGCTCTAAGTTAATAGAGGAGAACTTAAATTGGTAAGAGCTACAAACGATAGAAGATAGCAATATGGGAGGAGAAAGAGGTGAACTGGAATACTGGAAAAGATATAATTTAAATAATTTAACATTAGTTCTCCCACTCCAAATAAAATATTTTAATTTAACAAAACTAAGTGGTTCTTGTTATTTTATGTATTAAACAACAAATCAGACCAAAAATTTGTAAACACAAAGATCCAAAAGTGTTGCTGAAAAATAAAAGCCTAAATCAAATATAAAATGGTCATTAATTTAAATCAACATTAAGGAAAACTAATTTTAGTTCATAATTGTTATCCGGTCAATATTTCTTTGGTAAAGTTCTTGAAAGAGAATAATCCCTTCCTGATTTCATTAATATAATTGACTTATATACATGATATATAATAGTCATCCTAGGCTATAATTACGAAAATCAAATATACACTTAACTAATACAAAAGATTACTACCATAACTACAGATATACAAGATTACTAATGATATCAAAAGAATATATTGTGTATATTCTACCACACCCCCGCTGTCATAGCGGGCGGTTGTTGTACGTCGAGATTGTTCCTAAAATCTTCGAACAGAACTAAGGGAAGGCCCTTAGTAAAGATGTCAGCAATTTGATAACATGAAGGGACATGCAAGAAACGTACTTGTCCACGATCTACCTTTTCGCGAACAAAGTGAATATCCATCTCGATATGTTTAGTGCGCTGATGTTGTACAGAATTCCCCGAGAGATATATCGTACTAACATTATCGCAATATACAAAGGTAGCTTTCCGAATAGGAAAATGAAGCTCTAAGAGGAGGTTACGCAACCAACAGGACTTAGACACCACATTGGCGACCCCTCGATATTCAGCCTCCGCGCTAGAGCACGACAAAGTAGCCTGGCATTTAACCTACCAACAGACCAAGTTATCACCAAGAAACATACAATAACCATATGTCGAACGCCTGGTATCTAGACATCCACCCCAATCAGCATCTGTATACGACATGAGAGTATATACTGATGATGGATATAAGTGTAAATCATAATCAAGAGTGCCCTGAATATAGCGCACAATGCGTTTGAGAGCGTGCATGTGTTCTTCCCTCGAATTATGCATGAATAAACACACATGTTGTACTGCATAAGTAATAACGGACCTCGTAAACGTGAGCTATTGAAGAGCCCCCGCAAGACTACGATAGTGGGAGGGATCCTCGTATGTGTGCTAAAAGTAGCACTCAACTTCGGTTTAGTGTCAACCAGAGTAGGACATGATTTACAGGCTGACATGATAGCCCGTTTAATGATCTTTACTGCATACTTCCTTTGAGATTGAAATAGACCACCTGCATGACGAGTGACAATTATACCCAAAAAATAACGCAATGGCCCAAGTCTATCATAGCAAATTATGAGCTGAGAAGAGATATGATAGACTTGCGCAGTTTATCAGAGGAAGCAATCAATATAATATTATCTAAATATAACAGAATGTATTCTAGAAGTACCGTGACAGTATATGCATAGAAAATGATCAGACTTGCTATGAGAAAATCCAAGAGTAGACATATAATTTGCAATCTTTTGTATGAGACACGAGGAGCCTGTTTTAGCTCATACAAAGATTTCTTCAGCAAGCACACATGATTAGGATGAGCGGGGTCCCTGAAACCCAAGGATTGATACAGGTTTACAGTTTCCTTGAGTTGGTCGTGTAAGAACGCATTTTTCACGTCCAACTGATGAATATGCCATGCTTTTGAGAGAGCTAGAATGAGAACAATGCGAATAGTTGCCGGTTTGACCAACGGACTAAATCTCTCTCCACAATCCACGCCAACCTGTTGAGTTTTGCCATCACCTACAAGACGGGTCTTATGCCTCTCAAAACAATCATCAGATTTTTCCTTATAAATAAAAATCCACATAGAATAAATCACATTAACACCAGGTAGACGAGGCACCAACTCCCACGTCTTATTTTCAATAAGAGCATTATATTCATCATTCATGGCCATTTTTCAATTTGGGTCACGAAGGGCATACACGGGGTTACGTGGTAGGGGTGATTTAGTGCCATTAGAGTTGAGATTAAATTATCATTTGGGTCTAAAAATACCCCATTGGTTATGAGTAACGGGCCCTTATTCCGGAATAGAAGTGGGCTGGATCTGGATTGATGTAGTGGTGTCAGTATCGATTCGGGTTGGGAGGACTTGGACTGGCCGGTGGCTGGAATTATTTAGGTCATCAGGCAGTGGGCATACTGGTAGAAGCTCAGGGACGGGATTGTTTGGGCTAGCAGGAAATGGGCCTGATGGCAGAAAATGTGGACGAAAGAGTGTTGGGCCAGCAGGTAGTGAGTCGGACTATGCCTGCTGGTCCAGGTTCCAAGGTGTGGGCTGGTCCAAATGGTGATCCACATACGGTGATAGCCCATCATCCAAAAATTCATAAGACTTGGACGCGGAATTATGCAACTTAGCAAATGGAAATTGGATTTCATCAAAAATGACATGGAAACTAATGATGATTCTATTAGAGGATAAATCATGACATTTGTAACCACGATGATTAGATGGGTAACCCAAAAACACATAAGCGGTAGAGCGAGCTTGAAGTTTGTTAATGGTAGTGGAGGGGAATAGAGGATAACATAAACACCCTAAGATGAGAATACGAAGGGTCTTTTTGATAAAAAAAATTGAGTGGAGATTGGTATGCTAATACTTTGCTAGGGAGTATGTTAAGAAGGTAAGTTGTCATTTGTAATGCATGATGTCAAAATGAATGTGGTAATAAGGCATGGGCTAGTAATGTACGAACAATATTATTAATGGTGTGGAAGTTTCTCTCGGCTTTTCCATTTTGTGATGACGTATGTGGACATGAAAATCGAAAAGATATACCATTAACATTAAGAAATTCTCTAAATGGCCCATTATAAAATTCCATTCCATTATCACATTGAATGTTCTTAATTTTCCGTTCAAATTGAGTACGGGTGAATGCTCTAAATGATAGAAATGTGGAATAAACCTGAGACTTTTTAGATAACAGAAATGTCCACAAAAAATTAGAATAATCATCCAAAAACAAAATATAATAACGGTGGCTCGAAGAGCTCAAAACGGCAGACGTCCAAAGATCACTATGAATAATAGCAAATGACAACATACTATTAGAATTTGAGGCAACAAACGACAATTTAACATGTTTCCCCAGTGGACAAGAAGGACAAACATTAGCACTACGAGCGTTATTACACTGAATAAATTTATTATTTTTAAGGTAGGCAAAAACAGACGCTCCCGGATGACCCAAACGTGCATGCCTTAAGGAGGGTTTTAAAGCGACAAACGTTGACAGCGTGACTTGTTTTGTGGTGATGGTGGTGGTGATGGGATAGAGCTCACCCCGACTATCACATCTCATTAGATGTATCCCCGTCCAGAAATCCTACACAAAAAATCCAATTGGATCAAATTCAACAGAAACCGAGTTTTAGTTGTAAATTTTTGAACATACCCCAAGTTTTTAATTAATTGAGGAGCATGAAGGACATTTTTCAAGGCTAAAGGCAGGTTTGGGGAGACAAATTTGTGTGACTATAACCACAAATTGAAATTAAATGACCATTACCAATAATTATGCCATGATTTTTGCTCATATTAAAATAAGACGAGAGATTACCTTGCGCGAATGTCATATGAGAAGTAGCACCTGTGTCCATGTACCAATTCACATCTAGAGGATTTAGCCCAAGTGTATGCATTTCCACCTCGATATCCGTATGGGTCGGAGAGACTGTTGGGCCCGCAGCAGCGAAAGCCTGTTGTGGTCGAGGCCCAGCAGGTCAGGCTGCTGCCTGGCCGAATGATTTTGAGGCTCATTCTGGGCTTGCTGCTACTGTTGTCGTCCATTAGGCTTGGCCCAGTATTGTGTAGGGTAAGGGAAGGGCATCATGGATCACTGCCCACTGGCCCAAGGCAGGCCCCATGGCCACTGGCCATTAGCCCAAGCCTGTTGTCAGGGATGCTATGGCCCGGCCCCTTGCTGGCCGTCACTACCGCCACCACATCCGCCACTGCTGCCACCGCGACCACCACCCTTGCCACCGCCGTGGTTTTTGCCACGGTTTTGACCCTTTTTACCACCCCCGTTGTTACGATTTTGACCATAAATTTCAGTGAATGATTGAGTCATCGGTTTCTTGGGACATGGCCACTATCATGGCGGAATGGGCTCTGGTTGCAGCATGTTTAGCCAACCCTGCTCTTCTAGGAAGAGCATGGAACGTGTTTGGTAGAACGGTGGGATAAGATTGCTTTGGCGAAGAAGTGTTCCAACCCTATTATACGCCTCAGAGAGGCCCGCAACCATCTGAAGAACGAGACGGTCGTTTATGACGGGTGCGCCGACGTTCTTGAGTTGATCCGACAATTCCTTGAACCTTTGACAATAGGCGGAGACATTCGGAAAATCCTCTATAGTTGTGTAAGATAATTCTTGCTCAAGAGTTACGACACGAGAATTTTTGTTATCTTGGAATATATCACTTAACCTATTCCAAGCTTCCATAGCCGTGATGTCGGGTTCGATAATTGTGTGTAAGATGTACGTTGAGATGGTGGAATAAATCCATTGGAGGACCATAGCATCAAGAGTCGCCCATAACTCTATTTCATCATCGGTTGAAGGCTTATTATCCTTGCTTTTTTCTGGTTTGACGATGTGATGGAGGACTCTATTGGACGTTTTCCATTTCAAGGACGATATGAATGTTGTTCTTGATGTTGGAGACTGCAAGAGTAGGATGAAATATATTCTTTGAGTTAGACATGATTGAGGAACACGAATAGAATTAAGGTGGCGGAAAAAAATTGGCGAAGGGAGGCCGGGAAGGAGGTAGGGCAGCAGAAGAATGGAGAGGAGAAAAAATATTGCCCTAGATTGCTGATACCATGAAAGAGAATAATATCTTCCTAATTTTATTAATGTAATTGGCTTATATACATGATATACAATAGTCATCCTAGGCTATAATTACGGAAATCGAATATACACTTAACTAATACAAAAGATTACTACCATAACTACAGATATACAAGATCACTAATGATATAAAAAAAAATTGTGTATATTCTATCAGTTCTATCCCATTGTTATAATTCTATTAAAGCACGATATGAACAGTTATTTATATGAGAAAGAATATAATTTATTAATAACGTTATCAAATGAGGTACGCGCTTTGATAACGCGCAGAGAGCGTACACTAAACTCCTATAGATTTGGAAGATAGTAGTTTTGTTAGAATTCAAAATTTAAGTGCAACCAAACTTTGGATTAATTTAATTTTTATAGTACTTTTATTCAATATCAAAAAAATGTTTCAATCAATAATTTGATTATAAAGGGTACAAAACGCCGTTCAATGTGTTGGAGATAAATTCATCGATCAACATTTTATAAAAGCAAATAAGTCTCATCGCGTGAAGCCCTACAAAATGTTAATCAAATTTTTTATCCTTTAAAAGAGTTTTCATTTTGGACAAACTTTTCATTTAATATTTTCCAAATATTTGGACTTTTAAAATATATATATATATATATATATATATATATATATAAGGTACAAAACCACAACAACATACCGGTGTGTTTCCACGAGTAAGGTCCGATTAGAAACATAAAACAGAAAACTAAATATAAGAGTAGTAATCTTTTGTGCGCCTACAATTTGCACTTTTGTGAGCTTTAGATTGTTTTTTATAAGTTCAGTAATTATTTTAAAGTTATTCAAACATAAAAGATCATTACTTATAAATATAAATTTTATTCGCTGGTACACGTGCGATGCCGTACACTAGATTATGGCTTGATCAAAATCGAGGATAAATGTATGTACGATCAATATTAATTATTTCAAGAACTTATACTTTATTTTTATATTGGGATAACAGCATTTTTAGTCCTTTAGTTATTGCATGATTCTGATTTTGGTCAGGTTAATGCAGTAAGCACATTTAATCTTAAATTAATTAAAGTGTGCTATTTTAGTCCTTAACCCTAACATTATGTCAACACCGTTAACTTAGAGATTACACTATTTGCAACTCTCTCTATTTCAACCCCAAACCTGCAAATAGGAACGAATCATATATATAGTTGCATTTCAATTAAACCAACCTTGTTTTAAGAGTTCTTATTACTTACTCCATCTATCCCAAAACGATTGACATACATTATTAGTTTGTTTAAAAAAGATTAACATACTTTCCTTATTAATTTGTTCCAAAAAAATTGACACATTTTTATATTTATAAATAATTTAATTTTATGAAATGATATATAATCACACAAATATCTAAGGTTTGTTTTGAACCACACATTTTAAAAATATTTATTTATTTCTTAAACGACGTGTCAAGTCAAATGTCTAGTAGAACTCAAAATTAAAAAGGCAAAGCTCATTACTAGAGCTAAATTAGCCGGAAAGCTGAAGTTCATGCCAATACCAGTACTATTATAAGTCGTGAAAGTTGCATCATTCCTATAAATGAAGTAGAGATATACGTACATATTTGCGGTCTCATAGAATACTTATTCTGATTTCAAATGCAAAACTATATGTGAACGTACACATTCTCAGAGAATTCTTTAGGGCCTGTTTGGAAAGTCACCCATGTAATAGGAATTAGGTGTAATTGAATGTAATTACACAATTTGACTTGTTTATTTAATCAATTAATTACACAGTTAAGTAAGAATTGTGTAATTACACTCTTCAATTCTCAAGTGGAGATTGAAAATTGAGTATAATTACACCATATAATTATAGAGTTACTTTTAAATTTCTTTTTTTGTTTTATTTTAATTTATTTTTTATTTCTATTATTTTAATTTTTACTTTTTAACTATTTTAAAATATATTTTTCTTTTTATATTATTTATCTTTCATTTTCTTTTCATTTCCAACACTTACTTCCATGTAATTGCTCGTATTTTTTTTTATTCATTTAGCATAAACCGTGTCTAATTTTTGAAAATATACCTCTTAATTTTAGAAATAATGAATCATTAACAAACTTGACATATAATGATTATTAATTAATATATTTTCAAGAAATAATGTGTTATTAAATAATTAATTTAATATTATTTATAAAGGCACATATTTTTTAAATATTAATTTTAAATTTTTTATTTTTAAGTTAAACTAATTGTATAATAACCAAACAACACGCTTATAATTACATTATAATTAAATTACGACAAACAAACAAGTCGTTGTAATTACACCTATCCATTGTGCTGCATTATGTTGAAGTGTAGGGTAAGGACTAAAATAGCACACTTCAATCGTGCTGTAAAACATATTTAACCCTAATGCAGCAGGACTAAAATAGCACACTTCAATTAATTTAAGGTTAAATGTGTTTAGTGCATTAATCCAAAGACCAAAATCAGAATTAGGTAATAACTCAAGGACTAAACCTGCTATTATCCCTTTAATATTTATTTTATAACCTAAATTAATTATTTAATAATCTTCATTGATTGTTTTTAATTGTATACTCATTGATATAGAATACGCGCTAAACTAGTTAATCACAAAAATTGAAACGGGAGTAATACTCCAAAATCAAACATCTAAAAAGAAATAATAATGCAATTATATTATATCCATGTATTATTAATCTGGAATTTAGTTTTGACTTGTGCTTAGGCGTTACTAGACCAGCTTCAAAGATATTAATATATCTCAGCAAATCTGAAGAGCATAAGCGAATTTAATTTACGAGCAGATTAACACCTCCCTTCCCACCAAGTAGATAAAAGGGGGCTGCCTGAATTTCCACTCACAACATGACAAACTCAAAAGAAATAAAGAAAATAATTGCCTTAGCTTTTTTTGGGATCAATATCAGCAATACAATTCATCCAACGATAAACTTAATAGGAAAAAATATATGTTCTGTGAAATTTAAATTAAGAGAAAAGAAAATTTTTGTGAAGGGGCTCAGAGGGTTGCTTAATGTGCTCAAGGAAGAACTTTTTTAAGGTTCTTCTCATACAAGAGGTGTCAGAAATAAAAGAAGCACCATCATCTTTGCCCTTAAACAATTAATCAACCACCAAACAAAAAACTACAAAATTTAAAACCTATAGCATCTCAAAACAAATAAAATATTTGAAAAAATAAAACTCCTATTCCAAAATTCAGAGGAAAATTGTGGAGGGATTTGAATGGAGAAGATTGGTGGCTAAAAAACTGAGGCACTGCAAATTAGGGTTTGGCATTTTCTTTTTCATTCTCAATGATGTACTTATAGATTCTGAATGGGCCTGATGGCTTCTAATGTTAGCCCAGAACCATTCAAATGAAGCTACGATAATTTTGGCGCCCAGAAAAAGCACGAAACATCTAACTTCAGCTAACTAGACGATTTAGGGCAATTCGCACCATTGTCCTTATTTTAGGGTAATCTTTAATTTTTGCGTCTCAAATCGGTGGTTTTTAATTTTTGTTCTTAAACTAAAAAAAAAATGATCGAAAATATCTTTGAGGTTGTGGATTCAAATCTCAGCATTGTCAAAAAGAAAACGCAAGACAAGATTTTATTAAAAAATATTTCTATTCGGCCAAAATTGTATAGAAACTATGCCCTCTATATGACTATGCCTCCGAAAATAACTTTGAGGTATTTGGTTTGAATCTTAGCACAGTTAAAAAGAAAAAAAATTGCAAGACATTCACTAGAAATTATGCCTATTCGGCCAAACTTGTATAAAAACTATGAGCATAGTTTCTATGTAATTATGCCTAAAATTAAGATTATGCCTTATCCGGCTAGTTACATTGGGACATAGTTTCTATGCAACTTTGGCCGAATATGCATAATTTCTAATGAAATTTTGTCTTTCGATTTTTTTTTTTTTTTTTTTTACTCTAATGGGATTCAAAACCAGAATCTCTGATTTAATAGACCAGCAAATAAAGGGTACTCTGGCCCATAAATTTTCATTAAAACAGAAGCATTTGCAAAAATTAAAGAACAGCCAATTGAGGGGAAAAAATTTAAAACCAACCCTTATGAAGGAAATTCACGCAATTTTTTGGATGATTTAAGGGTCACACCATATACGAAACCAACTGCCTGCTTTAGCTCAGCCTAGCCTATCTTGTACCTATTGCTTTCATTCAAGCCCAAAAGAAAAGTAAGTAATTTGTTACTAGGCCCAAAATTTAATATTTGAACTGTATAGGCAGAATAACCTATATATACATAAGAGTAGAGTATAGTTACAAAATATGACGATACTTTTCAGTTTATAAAACATACCAATAGATTTATTCAAAAATATGTAAGAAAATTTTGTGTATGAAATGTATATATATCGCTCAAAGCCTAAATATGTATATCTCGCTCAACTTTGTGTATGAAACCCGTACGAAATATGTATATCAAGGCTTAGAATTCTCACCTTTTTAGTGTATGAAAATTGTATAAAAACGTTATGAAATATGTATATAACTGTATAAATTTTGTATAAAGTTCATGTTAGGTTTTTGGAAATTTAATAAAACTACAACAACATTATATACAATTTCGATACAATTTTGAATCTCGCTTTGAAATTCGGATGAAATTTAATACAACTATAACAACAATGTATACAACTTTCATACAATATTAATATAAACTTTAATTTAATTTTGAATCTGGCTTCAAAATTCGGATGAAATTCAAAATATTCAGCAACAGAAGGAGATAAAAAGGCTTATAATATATGCTTCCTAGTTGTCACTTCTCCTAATCTCAATTATCAGATGCAAGCTCACAACAGCAGCAGGAGATAAAAATCTTGTCGCCAAGTATGCTTTGTTGATGAAGAAGAAAAAGAGAATCTGCTCGTTGAAAAATTGGGGCGCTGCACATTCTCCTCCTGGCTCTGTACAAAGCTCCTGATAGAAGACGATATACACGGAACCGTGTATATCATAGGGACGGTTTTGTATATTATTTTACCATATTTATATAATTCTTGTACAAGTGTAATTATGGTATTAGTCTTGTATTAGGAAAAACTATTAGAATTATAGTAGGAAAATATAGAGTTATTTTCCATATTTAGGAATTGTATATTTGTATATATACCTCTTTATTAATGAAAATAATCAAGAGATTATTTCTTTCATGGTATCAGAAGTCTAGGGAAAATATTTTCCTTCTCCAAACCCACAATTCTGCAACCCCCTCTCTCTCGGTTTCCGAGACACGGCCGACGGCCACTTCTTTTTCCTTTCGATTTCTTTCCAAATCCCCAATTCTCCTCTTGTTATTTCATTATGTCTACCTTAAAGAACATGTTTCATCATGCCCTTACAGTCTCCAACATCAAGAACCAAATCTCTATTGTTCTTGAGATGGAAAACGTCCAATACGCGACGTGGGCAAAATTATTTAAGGTTCACGCACGCTCGCATCAAGTCCTTCATCACATCATCCTCTCGGTAACATGCAAGGAGAAGGTTCCTACCCCCGAGAATGACCCTGCGTTATGGACGACTCTTGATGCTACTGTACTCCAGTGGATTTATTCCACTATATATACGGACCTCTTGTAGACAATTATTGAACCCGATGCCATGACGATGAAAACTTGGAATAGGGTATGTGATATATTCCAAGATAACAAAAAATTTCGTGCTGTCACTCTTGAGCAGGAATTTTCCCATGTCAACATGGAGGATTTTTCGAATGTCTTGACCTATTGTAAAAGGCTAAAGGAATTGTCGGATCAACTCAAGAACATTGGTGTGCTCGTCACCAATGATCGTCTTGTTCTTCAGATGGTTGCAGGCCTATCCGAGGCCTATAATGTCGTTGGGACGCTTCTTCGTCAGAGTAATCCACTCCCACCATTCTACCAGGCCCGTTCAATGCTCACATTAGAAGAGGCCGACTTGACTAAAAAGGCAGTTACCAGCGCAAATTCCGTCATGATGATGACCACGTCAGACGACCCTCACTCGTTCACAGATAATTCTAGCCAAAACCGTAACAACGGTGGCGACAAAAAGGGTCAAAATAAAAAAAATGGAGGCAAAAACCGCGGCGGAGGCCGCGACAGTAGCAGTGGCGATGGTGATGGTCGGAGCAGTGGCGACAGTGGCAGACGTGGTGCCAGTAGGCCAGCCGGGCCGCAGTACCACTGGCCACAGCCTTGGGCCAACTGGCCGTGGGGCTGGGCCGATGGCTAGTGGCCCAACTACCCTTTCTTGGCATCTCCAGCGAACTGGGCCAATTTCCAGAATTGGTCCAGGCCCAATTTTCCGCCAAATAATTCCAAACAACTTGCTGGGCCTTGGCAGCTGGCTGGCCTGCTTGGGCCTTGGGCTTAGCAGGCCTTCGCTGCTGCGGGTCCAGCGACAGTACCGTCGCCCACGAAAATCGAGACCGCAATGCATACACTTGGATTAAATCCATCAGAAGCAAATTGGTATATAGACATCGGTGCCACTTCTCACATGACATCCGCACCAGGTAATCTCTCGTCTTATTTCAATTTGAGCAACAATCGTGGTATAATTGTTGGTAATGGTCATTCAATTCCAATTCGTGGTTATGGTCACATAAATATTTCTCCCCCGTATCCACCTCTCGTCTTAAAAAATATTCTTCATGCCCCTCACTTGATTAAAAATTTGGTGTCTATCCGAAAATTCACAACTAATAATTGGGTGTCTGTTAATTTTGACCCTTTTGATTTTTCTGTGAAGGATTTCAAGACGGGGATACCTCTAATGAGATGTAATAGTAGGGGAGAGCTTTATCCAATCACCACCACCACCATTTCCACGAGTCAAGCCACACCTTCAACGTTTGCCGCTCTTGCTCCTTCCTTATGGCATGCACGTTTGGGTCATTCGGGATCGTCTATTATTTCTTCTCTTTAAAATAATAATTTTATTGATTGTAATAGTACGCGTAGTACTCATATTTGTCCTTCTTGTCCTCTAGGGAAACATGTTAGGATACCGTTTGTAGCCCCTACTTCTAGTACGTCGATGCCTTTTGACATTATTCATAATGATTTATGGACATATCCCGTTTTGAGTTATTTGGGCCATCGTTATTATGTTTTATTCTTGGATGATTATTCTAATTTCTTGTGGACCTTTCCTTTATCTAAAAAGTCTCAAGTTTTTCCACCTTCTTAAAATATTGAGCATTCATCCGTACCCAAGGAATTTTGTGAAACTATTGACATATCTTTTCAATTTTCTTGTCCTCATACGTCCTCACAAAATGGGAAGGCCGAAAGAAAAATCCGTACCATTAATAATATTATCCGAACCTTGCTAGCCCATGCTTCATTACCTTCTTCTTTTTGGCATCATGCATTACAAATGACTACCTACTTCCTTAACATTCTCCCTAACAAAGGTTTAGCATATCAATCCCCACTTATATTTTTTTACAATAATGATCCCTCATTTTCTCATCTTAGTATGTTTATGCTATCCACTTTTCAAGTCTACTACAATTAACAAACTTCAAGCATGTTCTACTACTTGTGTGTTTTGTTGTTATCCGTCTGATCATCGTGGTTACAAATGTTTTGATTTATCCTCTAATAAAATCATAATTAGTCGCCATGTTATTTTTTATGAAACCCAATTTTTGTTTGCTAAATTGTATAGTTGTGTGTCTAGTCCGTATAAATTTTTGGATGATGGGCTCTCAGCGCATATTATCCACCATTTATTTGAGTTGTCCCGTGACCCCAAATCTACCAGAAGGCCCACTGCATGCTGGCCCAAATTTGTCCAGTCCAGTACATGAATCTCGGCCAGCAGGCGCACTAGCTGCTGGCCCAACTTCTCCGATGGCCCAACAACGTCTCAGTCCAGTCTCGGTCCAAAAATTCTCGGTATTGTTCCCAGTCTTGGTCCAGTTTCTAGCTCCGATTCTCGGCCCAATTTCTGGACCAAATATTTTTCCTCGCTTCCAGTTTTTTAGGCACACGATGTTGGGCCAGCAGGCCCACTGCTTGCTGGCAGACCACATAACCCAGTGTCTGCCCTTCATGACCCAATTTGGAAAATGGCTATGGATGACGAATATAATGCTCTTATTGAAAATAAGACATGGGAGTTGGTGCCCCTTCCGCCTAGTGTTAATATTATTCATTTTATATGGATTTTTACTCATAAAGAAAATTCTGACGGTTCTTTTGAGAGGCATAAGGCTCGTCTTGTAGTTGATGGTAAAACACAATAGGTTAGCGTGGAGAGACGTTTAGTCCGGTGGTCAAACCGGCAACCATTCACATTGTTCTCTGTTTGGCTCTCTCGAAAGCATGGCCCATTCATCAGCTGGATGTGAAAAATGTTTTCTTACACGGTGATCTTAAGGAGACAGTTTACATGCATCAGCACTTGGGTTTTAAGAACCCTAATTATCCCCACCATGTCTACTTGCTGAAAAAGTCCTTGTATAGGCTTAAGCAGGCCCCACAAGCTTGGTATAAGACGTTCGCATATTATGTGTCTACTATTGGATTTTTTCGTAGCAGGTCTGATCATTCTCTGTTCATCTATCATCGTGGTACTTCTCTGGCATACATTATGTTATATGTGGATGATATAATTTTGATTGCCTCATCTGATAATTTGCTCAAGTCTATCATGTCTCTTCTCAGTTCATAATTTGCTATGAAAGACATGGGGCCCTTGAGTTATTTTTTGGGTATAACTGTCACTCGTCACGCATGTGGTCTATTTTTATCATAGAGAAAGTATGCGACTGAGATTATTGAGAGAGCTGGCATGTCGTCTTATAAGTCATCTTTTACTCTGATTGATACCAAACCGAAGTTGAGTGCTACTTCTAGCACAAAATATATGAGGATCCCACCCACTAACGTAGTCTTGCAAGGGCTCTTCTGTATCTTACTTTCACGAGACCAAATATTACTTATGCAGTACAGCAGGTGTGTTTATTTATGCATGATCCACGAATTGAGCAGATGCATATGCTCAAACACATTATACGACACATACATGACACGCTTGATTATGGATTGCATTTATATCCATCCTCCATTTCTACTCTCGTGTCTTATACAAATGCTGATTGGGGTGGATGTCCAGTTACCAAACGTTCAATAGCTGGTTATTGTATGTTTCTTGGTGATAACTTGGTCTCTTGGTGGGCAAACCGTCAGGCCACTTTATCGCGATCCAGTGCAGAGGCCAAGTATCGAGGAGTAACCAATGTGGTGTCTGAGTCATGTTGGTTGCACAATCTTTTATTAGAACTTCACTTTCCTATTCAGAAAGCTACCTTGATTTACTGTGATAATGTTAGTGCCGTCTATCTTTCTGGAAATCCAGTCCAACATCAGCGCACTAAATATATCGAAATGGATATTCACTTTGTTCGCAAAAAATGTAGCTTGTGGACAAATACGTGTCTCGCATGTCCCTTTATTATACCAAATTGCTGACATCTTTACTAAGAGTTTTTCCTTGGTTTTGTTTGATGATTTTAGGAATAGTCTCAACGTACGAAAACCGCTCGCTATGACTGCGGGGGTGTGATGGAAGACGATATACACGGACAAACCGTGTATATCATAGGGCCGATTATCATATTTGTAGAATCCTTGTACAAGTGTAATCATGGTATTAGTCTTGTATTAGAAAAAACTATTAGAATTATAATAGGAAAAGGTAGAGTTATTTTCCATATTTAGAAATTATATATTTATATATATACATCTTCATTAATAAAAATAATCAAGAGATTATTTTTTTCAGTTTCGATTGGGGTTTGTCGGAAAGCATGGATGAAACAGAGTATCGGCGAGCGGTTTTTTTCCCCAGATTTGGACAGATTGTGATAGAGAAGGGGAAGGGTATGGTCGGTTGGTTTTTACCCAAATCTAGACAGATCGTGATAGAAAAGGAGAAGGGAAGGGTGGGTTTTTATTTTTTTTAGATTCGTTATGTTTTCTAATTAAGTTGGTCTGTTTTGTAAATAAGGAAAAGTATGCTTATGTTTTGTTATATATAGTCTTAAGTAGTATTATTAGGTCATTTCTCAACTATATATCATAGGGAAATCTAGGAAAATCATTGTGGGTATATAATCTGGGCAAACTATTAGCGCAAAATAGCTCAGGTTTTAGCTTTTGACATCTAATATCCCAATAATGTATATCAAATAACGTATATCACATATTCTATACAAATATCAATTCGCATTATATGAATTTCACACAGCTTATACAAATACTTATCTATATCACATATTGTATACTCCATCTGTCCCAAAAAGATTGTCTTACTTTCCTTATTAGTTTGTCTCTAAAAGATTGACACATTTATATATTAAGAATAATTTAACTTTATGAGATGATTTACAGCCACACTAATATTTAAAACTTGTTTTGGATCACACATTTTAAAAATCTTCCTTTATTTCTTACACTTCGTGTAAAGTCAAACTAAGACAATTTTTTTAGGATGGAGAGAGTATTTAACACGTCTCAATGTGATACACTATCAAGAATAGTATATAATTATCTATTATTCATATGTTTAAAGTTTCTCTCTTTTTTTAAAATATATTTTGAGCTTTTATTAATCAAATGCAGTAAAACAGAATCCCAAGTTCAAAAGCAAAAAAAAAAAAGAAAAGGAAACTATATAAGCTAAACCTTGACCTGGCCTCCCTTGAAATATACATCTCAAGATCAACTATACATTTTGTTAGCAGTCTACAAATAAAAAAAGCGTTAGATTCCTTTTTGATCTTTCATCTGCATCTACACTTCAACCTTGTTATATCTTCATTGTTCTGATTCTGATGTAAGGTATTACCCGAGATACATGTTTCTCCCTTTTCCCTCTTTAATTTTCACTCACCCCTTCTTCAAAAAGATACAACAAGTGTAGAGTGAGTATGGAAAACACGTGTACTTAGCATCATCGTTGAACGACTCTAAAACTGAAGAAATAACGAGGGTTGGTTCTTCGATACTCACCTCCACACTTCATTAGTGATCAAATTTACAGTTTAATACACTCAAACAGTCAAGGATAGAAGGTTCACATCCAAATCAAGTCATAAAGCACAATCTTCCTAAATATAGCCTTAAAGTTCAATCCTTTTTAGATTCATTCTTAAAGTTCAAGTCTTTCTCATTTACAAGCATAAAGCTTAAGTCTTTTCATTGAATTATGTGAACAAGTCATGAAATCAACGATCTAATGAAAATGGTATGAATGCAAATGATATGCAATGGTCAATATGCACTGAAATACACATGCTCATGCAGTAGGCTTCACATGACCCATGTAAGACTCATGAGGTCTATATACCCATCCAGAATGCCAAATATTTCAAATCACGTCAGATATAAGTCACTAGGCTATCATATCATGTACTTACCTAAAATGTCAGGTCTTTAGAATGTACATCGGTACGTTAATCCTTCTTTAAACCACAACAGTACGTTGCAACTGACCTTTATTCCTTGAATTCCATTTCTGATATTGATGAGTTCTTTATAATATATATATATATATATATATATATATATATATATATATATATATATATATATATATATATTATATTTATTGTATCAAACCTTTTCTTTTTTTGAGTGAAAAAAGATACTACGAGAAATTCTCCTTCCTACATTTTATGCTGGAGTTTATATTTAAGATAAATCTTTGTTAGATTTTGGCTCTGTCATGATCCAAATCACTGACCGTGCGGGCACCTATCCTTTTCCCACTTGGTAGGAGAACCCGTCCCTTACAAATTAATCCAACAACAAAAAAAAATAATAAGAGCAATAGAAGTCTAAAAATATAGATATATGATAATGCGGAATACATCACTACCCAAGGAATCTGGTCTGAATAGTATAAGAGATTCTAGGTATATAATTTGAATAAAGGTTACAACCACAACCTAAATACATTTCTGTTTAGAAAGAGAATTAAACAAAAAATCTAAATGAACTTCATGAGATTCATGAAGGCTAATCGAACCTCGCTGAAGTTCCTGCAATAACTCTACACCGTAAAAAAGGTGTAGCAAGAGTAGTATCAACACAAACACTATGTACTAATAGGTATCAACGGCCGATAACAGTTAGCTAACATATATATAAGAAAGAAACCGAAAGATAAACATGCTCACGATCAAGTACCGGTAATATCACAGACAAAGAATGACCAGTCCAAATATAGAGGATCATAGCCTAAGATGAAGCATCTAAACCCACGTCTGCCAAGCTTCCAGTATCCCTCAGAATAATCACAGTTTAAGAAAAATCAGTCCAAGTATAGAGTATCAAGTCAGAATCCATGAAGTACGAGAATGAAGTAATCGCTAAGCACAACCACGTAAGACTTACGGTAATGAGAACCACAATTGATTTCAGTAGTCTACGGTCATAGTCTAGGTTAAATCTCTAGTCCCCGAATCTATCAAGTTTCTATGTAAGGGGCTAACAAGTACACATCCTCCCAAATGAATCAACAATAAGGAATCAAGGCTGAAACACATCATGTAATATAATGAATACATCAACCAAAACCAGAGATATGAGTGGATGAAATATGAATGTATGTGTGATGCAATGCAATGCACTGGCCAACTATAATCTCCGTACACACATACTCCAAGCAGAATATCTCTACGTCTCGATAGTCATGACCCGAGGGGCCTGCAAAGTCCATGTACCAGCTGCTCCTATCACAGAGCCTGGAGATAATTCTACCACTCACCACACCACTAGCCATTCTGTATCACATAACATATAATGACTACGCAATCAATATGTCATAAGAATTAATATTGTTTCCTTCTTTCATGTCATCGTCACACCAATAATATGTAATATCAATGTATTATGGAATCACCATTATGCCAATCACATGTAATGTAATATGTATCATGGAAATGAGAATGAGTGCATGTATGAATGTCAAATTCAACACTAATTATGGGATTAATAAACATAACAACATCCGTAAATTAACTACCAATATAAACTTATTCCCAAATTTGTACAATGGCACGTCAGAAATAATTTTCCTTCAGACCACATAGGTAACAACAAGTATAAATGCAAGAGAATCCATACCAAATAAGCACGTAGAAAACACCATGGTAGGAAGCCTCAGATGTTTCACTTTTCCTCTTACCATTATTAATATCGACTCACAGTTCACAACAATGAATCATGTAGAATGTGTATGAATGATATGCATATATCAATATCAAGTATAAATCATAATCAAATGCCAATCGTGTCACACATAATCACATATCACAATATCAATATCAAGTTAATTCCTTTCCTCTATCCATGATAATACTAAGATAAATGAGAGATAACTATATCACAATTGCGATATGGTACTACATGCAAGTCCAGTAACCATCAAGAGGCAACAAGTCATAATCAGTTAACAGTAACCAACCTAAATAAGCCATCCCAACTTTTTATACCTTCTGGGAGAGTACAAACTGGTGCTGACGTTAGTTTGTCCTTTAACTCCTAAAGCTCCGCTCATAGGCATCAGACCACTGGAACATTATGGCTTTTTGTGTCAACTTTATCAATGGTACATATATGGTAGAAAACCCTGGTACAACCTCCTATAATAGTCGGTTAAGTCCAAAAAGCTACTAACCTCCGATGGACTCGTAGGCCTCGGCCAATTCTTCACCGCTTTCATCTTCTAAGTGTAAAATCTTATACATTTATCTGACACTACATGACCAAGGAAATCCACTGAATTAAACCAAAACTCACACTTGGAGAACTTAGCATATAACTTACAATCTTGGAGCATTAGTAGTACTATCCGAAGTGATCTGCATGCTCCGCCTCCCAGCGAGAATAAACCAGAATATCATCTATAAATACTATCACAAATACATCCAGAAATGAGTGAAACATTGTGTTCATTAGATCCATAAATGCTTATGGCGCGTTTGTTAGCCCGAATGACATTACTAAGAACTCGAAGCGCCCATACCTCATTCTGAAAGTCATTTTTGGAATATCCTTCTCTTTGACCCTTAACTGATGGTACCCTGACCTTAGGTCAATCTTTGAGAAATATTTCGCACCCTGCAATCGATCAAACAAGTCATCAATTCTAGGAAGAGGGTATTTGTTCATAATAGTGACTTTATTCAACTGCTGTTAGTCAATACACATTCACAACGAGCCATATTTCTTTCGTACAAACATTATCGACGCATCCCAAGGTGAAGTGATGGGCTTAATGAATCCCTTTTCAAGCAGGTCATTTAATTCTTTTAATACAACTGGAGACATTTTATAAGGAGGAATAGATATCAGCTGAGTGTCTGACAACACATTTATACCGAACTCAATCTCCCTTTCAGGAGGAAGGCCAGGAAGTTCGTCTGGAAATACATCAGGAAACACATTAACCACCGAAATTAATTGAAGAGCAGGTGGTTCAACATCGGCATCTCTGACCCAAACAAGATGGTATATGCAACCTCTAAAAATCATCTTTCTCGCCTTAAGGTAGGAAATAACCTACCTTTTGGCATCGCAGTATTACCCTTCTATTCAAGGACAGGGTCACCTGGAAACTACAATCTAGCAATCTTTTTTCGACAATCAACATTAGTGTAGCACGATGCTAGCCAATCGTTGCCCATAATAACAACAAAATCAATCATTTCTAACTCTTTTAGGTCTACTAGGATATGATAGCTACAAACTTACATTGCACAATTCGGAAAGATCCATCTAGCAACTATCGACTCACCAAGTGGTGTGGATACCGCAAATGGCTCTCTTATCAACTCAGGCTCCATTTTACCAAACTTACTAGAAATGAAAGGGGTGACATACAATATAGTAGAGCCTGGATCTAACAACGCATATACATCAGGTGAAAAGACTGATAATATACATGTGATAAGGTTAGGTCAAGACTCTTGATCATATCGACCCATGAATGCATAAATGCGATTCTGGTTATCGCCACAGCCAGATGTTACACCCCTACCTCTACCTCATCTAGCTGATGTCTGAGGACCCTGCCCTGACGGGTGTACTAAAGATGAAGAAGTTGCTATAGATCTGGTCAGCTAGGCCATATCACCTCGGCCTCTTGATGTACAATATCGCATAATATGACCATGATAACCACAAGAATAACACACATCCCATTCTCGTGAGCACGTCCTGAACGTGTCTTACCACACTGATCATATTGAGGTAAAGATGACCTCAACTAACTAGAATCACTTCTATACTGGGACCCTGATGCTCGTGAAATCTGACCTGGTCTAGACTAAGAAAATTGATCAACCCTCAGCCCCAAAAACATGTGATGGTGCACTAGCCGCTAGATAGGCTTGACGCCTTGATAATTGTGGTAAAAAATCACCTCGGGGCTCACCCGAATAACCTACAGACCTTGCCCTATTATGCTGACTCCTATCATGATCTAGATTAGCTCGCTAATGATGCTTAAGATCATCAAGAGTCTAGGCATATGCCTGAACGCGAGATATATCCATACCCTCGTGCAAACAGGCCATAGTACACTCATTAATCAGATGTGGCCCCAAACCACTCACGAACTGATGTACCCGATTACCCATTTCTACTACAATCAAGGGAGCATACCTGGACATAGAGTTGAACTAAAGAATGTACTCTCACACACTCATATTCCGCTGCTCAAGATGTAAAAACTAGTTAAGTCTAGCCTATCGTAACTCTGGTGGCATGTAATGATGTAAGAAGGCCTTAGAAAACTCTTTCTATATAGTTGGTGATGCACGTGTTCCCCTGGACTGCTCCCAACCCTCAGACCATAACACAACAACATCCTGCAACATGTAGGATGCTAGCTCCACTACCTTAGTTTTAGTAGCATACATCATTCGCAACATTCTGTTAACCAGATGTATGAAGTTTTGTGGGTCCTTATTAGGATCAGATCTTGTAAATACTAGGGGATCCAAATTAATGAAATCCCAAACTCTCATACTAACTGCCATGTTAGATATCCACTACCTTAACGCTGGTCCTGAGCGTCCTTTAATCGGGTCAACAACCACACTGCACTCTGTATATGAAGATCCTCATCATGAGTGTTAGGTAGAAGAACTGTGGGTGCTGGAGCCCCTCTGATCTCCTCTGGAGATGGCAAAGTTCGAAAAGTCTAGGACGCGGTCTCACTATGGGACTCACCTTGTCCTGCATTAGCGGGTGGCACCTGGCTGGTACCCTCTCTTGCAACTATATCTAACCCTCTTACCTTGGGAATTCTTTCTTATTTTAGGCATTGTTGAAATCATAAACACGATATGGATTAGAAGTGTAGTGCTTATAACTCAGCTCTATTGCACGATCTAGAGCAAGAAGGAAATGTAACCATCCTAAATGCCCCATGGACTCCTGTTTATAAGTGTGGTGCACAATAAAACCATAAACAAATCTATACTAGACACAACTTGTAGACTCCATAGGACAGACCGGCTCCGATACCAAGTTTGTCACATCCCAAACCGAAGGGGCACCACTGGCATTCGGGCCTTACTTTCTGAAGACCAACTTACGTGACTAACAACATAATTTAACAAATAAACGGGTCGTCAAGGCCACCATGATAAACTGAAAGAAAATAAAAGGGCTATAAGCAGCTGAGACGATATGCATATACACTTAGATAAGGGATGACAACGCCACGAAGAAAGTATGTGCATAAAAAAATATGTCGACAAGGCCAACATGACATCTATATACAAGACATAAATGTACAAGCCTCTAAGAGTAACATAAATATCATAAGGTCAGGACAGGGCCCTACCATACCCATAACATGTACATAAAGGTTGTACCAACTCAAAATAGCAACTCCAGATCAATTTGAGTGCACCACACTACGCGGAGCTGAAAACCTACTGAGGAGGATCGTCAGCTCATATACCTAAACATGCGAGCATGAAATGCAGCGCCCCCAGCAAAAGGAACGTCAGTATGAGTAATTTACTGAATATGTAAGGAAAGTAAGAGAATAGATAAAGACATCAAAGTAAAGGGGAGATAAGAAGGATCAACGTGTAACTCTGGATTGTGACTTTGGGCTATAATATACAATGATACAATAAATACGCATATATAATGGCGTTGTGATACATTATGACCTCTGTGGGAACGTATGTAATGCACTTGTCATTATACATATATATACATGCATGAGGATCATATCGAACATTTGCATCCCGTCAGAGAGACGTAAGGTTGTTACACCTCCGACTATCGTTATGGATTTATCATGTTATCAATGTTTCATTATGAATAAGAAAAAACATAATACAATAAATGATAGCTTTTATGACATGAAAAATACTCCCGACAAGGGACAAATAACATTCAATAAAATGAACACTTCTAAGTTAACATGAATAGTCCATTTTGGAGGGATTTTCATTTAGGTTGGATTCATGCCAAAGGAAGAAAAGGGATAGCCTTAACATACCTCGATGTCCGACTAGGATACTAAGCCGAATTAACCTTCCCCTTTAAGGTTGTTAATCTACAATGAAACAAGTGGTAAATCTACTATTAGCAGCCAATCAACAAGCTCGAACCACTTCATAATACCCAAACAGTAGCCGAGTAGCAATCCCGTAACTCATCAATTCAATGGATTCTTTTCACACTTCCTCCTTTCATCGTGTTTCCACAATATATGACTTTCTCATGAGGTCTTTCTGCACCCTTCGAGTTTCATAATAAATTAATAAAATAGTACAAAAATGTGAGATGGGCAGCAAGCTCGCCCAACTCCTAATTAGATTTAGTATCACCACACCCTTCTAATTCCGCTCAACGACTTTATCCAAATAATTTTCAAAACCAACCACGCCCTTCCATACTTCAAAATTCACGAACACAACTCTTAATTTAACAATACTAACCTAAATTCATGGCTTCCGATCTGCATCCCATGAGTGTAAACTAAAAACACATCTAGAACGCTTAAACAAGCTTATAAAGAAAATGGGGGCATCGTCTTACCTTGCTATCCACTTGCTTGATTTTTCTTTTCTTGATACCCTTTATACCTTCCCCAAGCAACCAGAATAGGAGAAACAATTCATCACAAGCCCCACATGACAACGGAGAATAGAACCGAAGCTTAAAAATTAATCTTTTTACCTTAACCTTGGAGAAGAGGGGCTGCCTTGGGTTGTTTGGTGTAGATAACATTTTAAGAGCTTAGGAGAGAAGAGAAATCACATGGAATACTATCACTTATTTAGGCAAGTGGACATTAATTTACATTAAACAAGTGGGTCTCCCTCGCTAAGCAAGTAGAACGTGAAGCAAGTAGCTCAAGCAAATAAGACATCAAGTAAGTAACTTAAGCAAGTTGGTCGTCCAAGAAACTAGGTGAAACACGTAGGTGACTTTATTTCATATTCAGTTTCTTTCCAAATCTAATTCCCTTCACTATTATTTTCCCTTTAACACAAATGTACACCCGATCACATAGACTTTAGGATCAATTATAACTTTATCCTCCCAAGTTCACACAAATTCGTCGACGTCAACTTAATCATACACGTGTTGGAAGATACGGGGTATTACATCTGGACTCTCTATTTGCTTTTTGTTGTTGGTTTTTTTTAAAAATTTTCCATTAAATAAAATATCCTTCCACTAAGGCTTGCTTAGTGGTTTTTTAAAAAATGGATACAAAGTTGTCATGACCCAAATCGTGGTCATGAGGCACCTACACTTTACCCACCGGTAGGAGAAACAACCCCCAATCTCGGTAGAAAACAAGTTTAAGAAAAGTGGAAGTAACAAATAAACCATTTATCACAAGTCTTATAAGAATTCAAAATATGTCCCCAAAACCTAGTCTCGAGGAACAAGAATTCTAACAATGCAGAAACTGAATACAAGTCTGAGTACACTCCCAAAGGTGAAATATATGTCTGTCGAATATAAAACAGAAAGCAAGTAAGAAGTGGAGGATCTCAGAGGCCACAGATGATCAAGTAGCTCACCCTGAAAATCTCGACAGTCACCATCGCAATCAGGCACGAGGTATGGAGCTAGTGCCTGGATCGGTATTTGCACGATAAGTGCAGTATAAGTACAACACTAGTACTCGTAGGCATCATAGGCCAAAAACAAAGGAAACACGTATAAATAACATAAAAGTGGTCGAAACATACAAGGAATGGTGAAATGGTTAAATTATAGATTAAGCACGTTGAATATAACACAGTACCCACTTAAGACTTTTCTCAATATTCACTTAAATTCCATCCGACTATAATAATCTTAAAAAAGTCCTTATCATTTTCTGACTTAAAGTCCTAACCTTTTCATAATTATGAGCACATAGCTGAAGTCATTTCATCAATGCAATTACAGATAAATCAGGTAGCCACAAAATCAGAAAGAATGAATCAATGCAAATAATGTATGAATAGAATATCGTGCAATGCAACTAGTCAATACCGAACCTAACACACATGCGAGCGGTCATTCCGTCTAGTCATTATCCATAGGGGACTCGCGAGGTCCATATACCACCCGAAATAGTTCCCATCAGGCATTCACAATATCAAACATATCATCCACCTGGAATAGTTCACATCGGACATACGCAAGATCTTTCTTACCTATTTTGGGCCTCATCGGACCATATCGTATCTCAAATCAACAATGAATAAAAACAAAACACGTGTATGAATGAATTGGAATATATAATGTCATAATGCCAACGTATCAAACGTACGAATAGGTAAGTATTTGTAATAAATTTGAATTTATCACATCATTTCCAAGAACTATCCTTTTCTCATAATTTATCATGTTACAAAGTGAGGATGAGAATCTGAATCAAGAAGTACAACTAGACATCAAACAAGGCTAACCTAGTCCACATAACAGATGCCAAACCATCCTAAGTGGATTTATCACCACCACCATGCCCGAAGGCCTATATCATGCATCTCACAATAACTATTAAACTACATATACACGCCTCCAATTAGAGTTTAAAAGGGTAAGTCATAATCTACCTCAAAGGTCGAGTGGGAGTCACAAACAACCAAACTCAAGATTTTCCCTTCCGGAATGCTTCCTAATTGAAAAAGTCTATCAATTATGTAATCTACGTTAAATTAAGAATCTAGGGACACCCATATTGCTATACATTTCGACGAAATTCTCAAAATAGCCCAAAAATCCAAACCCGAGTCCCAATGACGAAACATGGATTTTATTTCGAAATCAGATTACCCATAGCTTAAGTAGTATATGCTATAAAAATCATTACAAAAAGATTTGATGTTAGTCCCAAATTTCATTAAAAGCTCATTTCAAACCTAGGGCTAAAATCCAAATGTTTTCAATGCAAAACAAGATTTAAACTACAATATGTTAAAGGGAAACGACATAAAATAAAGGGAAATAATTTTGTAATTTATCCCAACATAGAATCTAGAAGAACACCTTGAATTTTCCCCCAAAGTCGATCTCAAAACTTGGAAAATGGAGAATGAGGATTGACTATCGAATTTGTCATATAAGACTAAAGCTATAGCGATAGCTTCGCGATTATGGTCTAAGAACACACGATTGTGAAGGCCATCTCTGACCTGGCCGTGATTGGTACCTCGCGATCGCGAGGCCCTGGCTCGCTACCACAATGCACCGTGACTCATCTGCACCACTTACGCGCATTAGCACCACCGTGAAGCTCTAACACGTGATTACGGAGGCTTGTTTCTTCAAGGCTCGCAATCGCGGCTCCCTTCATCACGATCGTGAAGAAGGAAACTAGAGACTGTTGAAACCAGCAACTCCCCTAAGTCACGAAGCCCGATCCAACACTAGAAACTCACCTGAGAACTCCCGAACATAAATAAAATATTATACTTGACCATACGAGGTTACAAACTTGCTCGCGCATTCAAAATATTCATCTGACATCATTAAGACACGTTTCCCACAAATTACCTCTAACCTTCTCGAAATTCAAATTTAGCCAACTCACTACCCAAAACACATCCCCCACATCGAGGGCCGAATCGAAGACTCGACTAAGTCATAAATGGCGTTTCAAAATTAAAGGAATCGACAAAACTCGAATACAGACACATTTATTGAAAAGTCAACTTTTGGTCAGACTAACCAATTTCCAAAACTTAAGAAACCTCTAACACAAGATTTTATCTCTAAAACTATTATGTGTTATCTCGGGAAGCATGCCACCCCTCGTCGTAAGTTATACATATAAAAAAATGGTCACGGAAAAGAGAATTTAGGTACTATAACTCAAAAGGGATAAATGACCAAATGTGTCGTTACATCAGATACTAATCAAATAATAGCTCGTCCTCGAGCGAAAAAAATGGGTGGGAGATAATACCTGAACAACCAAACAACTGAATATATCTACTCCATATATCTGCCTCGGTCTCCCAAGTGTCCTCGTCAACAGGATTGTGCTTCCATTGCACTTTTACTGAAGCAATATCCTTTGATCTAAACTTTCTACCATGTCTGTCCAAAATGGCCAGAGGCTCTTCCTCGAATGCCAGATTTTGATCAAATAACAGCGAGTTTTATTGGATGATGTAGAGCCCATTAGAATGGTATTTCTTCAACATAGAGACATGGAACACTAGATGGATTCCAGATAAACCTGGTGGCAAAGCCAATTCATAAGTCACCTCACCAACTCGTCGAAGGATCTCAAATGGCCAGATATACCTCGGACTCAACTTGCCTTTCTTTCCAAATCTTATCACACCTTTCTTGGGTGATACCTTCAACAAAACCTGATCACCTACCATGAACTCCATATCACGAATCTTTCGGTCCTCATCCTCCCTTTATCTACTCTAAGCCGCTAGGAGCTTTTCCTAAATCAACTTTACTTTGTCCAAGGAATCTTTCAACAAGTCTGTACCTCATGGCCTCACCTAAAAAATATCAAACCAACCAATCATAGACCGACATCTCCTACCATAAAAAGCCTCAAATGGTGCAATCTCAATACTCGAATAATAATTATTGTTGTAGGCATACTCTGCTAAGGGCAAGAATATATCCCAATTACCACAAAAGTCGATCACACATGCCCGTAACATATCCTCAAGAACCTGAATAGTCTGTTCGGATTGACCATCATTCTGAGGTTAAAAAGTCATACTGAGATCCAATTGAGTCCCCATCTCCTTCTCTAAGGTCCTTCAAAAATGAAAGGTGAACTGAGTCCCTCGGTCCCAAATAATAGAGATGGGAACTCCATGCAATCACATAACCTCTCAAATGTAGATTCTTGCCAACTTCTCTGAATTGTAGGTAGTCTGAACTAGTATGAAGTGCGTGGACTTAGTCAATATGTCCACGATAACCCAAATAACATCAAAACTTGCCCATGGTCTTCGGGAACCCTACGACAAAGTCTATAGCAATCCTCTCATATTTCCACTCAGTTATGGGCATTCTCTTAGTCATACCCCCTCCCAATTTTTGATGTTCATACTGAACCTGTTGATAATTCAAACACTGAGATACGAACTCCACGATATCCTCTTCATTCGACTCCACCAATAATGTTTGCTCATGTCACAATACATCGTCTTAGCACTAGGATAAATAGAGTACCTAGAGATGTGAACCTCCTCCATATTTAACTTAATCAAACCACCCACACCAGGAACACAAACTCACTCCTTAATACTCAAAACTTCCTCATCATCAAAAATCGCCTCTCGACTCTTCCCATTCAACACCTTGTCCGAATCTTGCAAAACTTTGCATCCTCATACTATTGGGCCTTAATTTGCTCTAAAAGTGACGACCTCACCTCAATACATGCCAGAACATTTCCCGATTGCGAAATATCAAGTCTCACCAGGCTATTTGCCAAACACTAAACCTTCATAGACAAAGGGCACTCCTCCACGATCAAATGATCCAAGCACCCATACTTACTGCCTTTCAGCTCAAAGCATTTGTTACCACATTCGCCTTGCCCGGATGATAAAGAATGATAATGTTATAATCCTTTAGCAACTCTATCCATATACACTGCCTCGAATTTAAATCCTTATTATTGAACACATGCTAAAGACTACGATGGTCCGTGAACACCTCACAATAGACCCCATACAAGTAATGCCTCCAAATTTTCAGCCAAAGACTACAGCCGCCAACTCCAAGTCATGAGTGGGTAGTTCTTCTCATGCACCTTCAACTGTCTCGAAGCATAAGCTATCACCTTATCTTCTTACATCAACACACATCCTAACTCAATCCTCGAAGCATCACAATAGATGACAAAGTCCTTCTCATAGACCAATAAAGCCAAAATTGGGGCTGAGGTCAATAAAGAATTGAGCTTTTGAAAGCTCTTATTAAACTCATCCGACCATTAAAATAGTACATCCTTCTAAGTCAACCTGGTCAAGTGGGAAGCAATAGATGAGAAACCTTTCATAAACCGACGATAATAACTCACAAGACCTACGAAATTCTGAATCTCAGTCACTATAGTAGGCCTGACCCAATCTCAAACTGCCTTAATCTTCTTGGATATACAATAATGCCATCCTTAGATATCACATGTCCTAGAAATGCCATCGAGCTCAGCTAGAACTTACACTTGGAAAACATGTCATACAACTACTTCTCCTTCAACAACTCATGCACGATCCTCAAATGGTTCTCGTGATCCTCCCCACTAAGAAAATAAACTAGAATATTGTCGATGAATATAATGACAAAAGAGTCCAGATAGGGCTTGAGAACCCCATTCATCAAGTCAATAAAAGTTGTCGGGACATTGGTAAGACAGAATGATATAACTAAGAACTCATAGTGATCATAACGCGTCCTAAGATCCATCTTTGGAATATCCTTCGCTCTAATCTTCAACCGGTGATAACCCGATCTCAAATTGATCGTAGAAAAGATTGATGCACCGTAAAACTGATGAAATAAGTCATCAATGCGAAGTATTAGATACTTGTACTTGATAGTAACTTTGTTCAATTGTCGATAGTTAATACACATCCACATAGAGCCACATTTCTTCTTTACGAATAACACGGGAGCACCTCAAGAGGAGACACTCAGTATGAGAAACAAGTCTTACAACTATTCCTTTAGCTCCTTAAATTACGTGGGTGCCATCTGGTATGGCTGAATAGAAATAGGTCGAGTGCCCTTCTCCAAATCAATGCAAAAAATTAATATCACGATCAGGTGGCATACCAGGCAAATCTATCAGAAATACCTCCGAAAACTCTCTCACCACTTGTACCGACTCAAGTGACTGAGTATTTATACTAGTATCTCAAATATGAGTCAAGTAATCCAAGCACCCCTTATTGACCAACTTCTTCGCCTTAACAAATGATATGATCTTCTTAGGTGCAGGGCTAGGAGTACCCTTCTACTCTAACCTCAAGATACCCGACATAGCCAATGTGACTGTCTTAGCGTGACAGTCCAAAATAGCATGATAAGGATATAACCAGTCCATACCCAGGATAATATAAAAATCTATCATATCAAGAATAACTAGATCTAGACAAGTTATATCCCATGAGGTAACCACACATGATCTATAAACTCTATCATCTACCACAGAATCACCAACAGGAGTAGAGACACGAATAGGTACATCAAGAAAATCACATAGCATGTCTAGACCCATAGAGAAACAAGCAGACACATAGAAAAAAGTAGAGCTCATATAAAATAAGACTGAAGCCAACCGATGACAAATCAAAGTAATACATGTGATAACTACATTAGAAGCCTCAGCCTACGGCCTATCAGGAAAAGCATAACAATGGGCAGATTCAGCCTCAGACTATGTACCTACTGAAGCATAACAATGCCAGCAGAAGAACTTCCTACTGAAGTCTAGAGTGCTTACTGGATGGGGTAACTATAGGGATGATGATGACCCCTGCCATAGTGTCCCCCACCTCTAATAGGACCATTGAAGCTACCAAATCTGCGAGCCCTCTTGTCGTCACCTCCGCTATATGTCTGACCTCTCACTGACTCAACCTCCCTAGCATGCTCCACCACTGCCTAAAATGAAGCCCCAAAAGCTACCAACTATAAAGTCATCAATCAAATCGGAAGGGCCAATCCCTTTACAAAGTGCCTCACCCTCTCGCCCTTTGTGGGAAATAACGTCGCCACATAACAGGAAAAAGCAATGAATATTTCCTCATACTCCACGACAGACATATCCTGGTACTCCAAAGCTAAAAACTCATCCTTCCTCCTATTTCTCAAAGTATGAGGAACGTACTTATCTAGAAATACCTTATAAAACTAAATCCCAGTCAAAGGTGGCGACCCAACTGGTCGACCGGCCATGTAAGACCTATACCACTTCTTTGCATCCTAGACAACCTGGAAAGAAACATATTAAACTCTGTTAGACTCAACTACACCGAACTTATGAATCATCTTATGATAGCAAACAACAAATTCATACGCATCCTCCCCCGGAGTATGATGTAACCAATGAGAGGACATCTTGGTGAATCCCTCGAGTAATTTTTGGTCCTCAGTGGTAAACAATGGCCCATCCACAGGACGAAGAGCAAAGTTAGGCACTGGAATCACATCAATAAGGGGAGCCACTGTTGATGTCGGCAGAAACCCCGGAGTCCACAACCTTGTAGCAACCCTAGCATCGGGAATTTGACCTCTCACTCTAGTCTGTAAGCCGTCTAGAGTAAATGGAATCATGTCTTTCTGGGTTAAACTGTCAAAGTACCCCAAAACTCAAAACACAACCTTCTGAAGATCAGGAGTAGCAGTGAATCCATGTTGTGCCTCTACGACCCCAACCTCCTCCACTGAAATGTCCTCAAGCTCCGGGGTCAACTCTCTATCGGGGTTCTAAGCATGTGTTGATGTTCGATCCCTATCTGGCATAGATATACGACCTATGCCCCTGCCATGCCCTCTACCACGTCCCCTGCCTCGTCTACGGATAGCTGCTCTGGAAATAAGGGTACTGGTGCAGGTACAAGCTCCTGGTCTCCAATAGTAGTCGATTGTGTCCTCACCATCTGTGAGAGGACATAAGAACGAGGTTAAGATACCAATCTGAACAAACTCACATGAAAATAATGAATTGGATACCAATCGGATTGAACTAGTACAAAAAAAGAGAATGAAATGAAGTGTTCCTAAATGTCCCATAGTCTCTCGAATATGGGTACAAACGTTCACATACTAATTCGCGAGACTCTATTAAATATTACTCTTGTACTCATTAGACCGATTAACCTAAGGCTCTGATACCAATTTGTCACGACCCAAATCGTGGTCATGATGACACCTACGCTTTACCCACCGATAGGCGAACCATCCCCCAATCTCAGTAGAAAACAAGTTTAAGAAAAGTAGAAGTAACAAAGAAAACATTAGTCACAAGTATTAAATATTATAACTATTGATAAGAATTCAAAGTATGCCCCCAAAATCTAGTCTAGAGGTACAAGAGCTCTAACATTGCGGAAACTGAGATACAAGTCTGAATACATGCCCCAAGGCAAAATATATGTCTACCGAATATAAAACAGAAAGCAAGTAAGAAGGGAGGATCCAAAGAGCCATAGACTATCAAGTAGCTCACCCTGAAAGCCTCGACAGTCACCCTAACAATCAGCCACGAGGTTTGGAGCTAGTGCCTGGATCAGTATTTATACGAAAAGTTCAGCAAGAGTAGTATGAATATATAACTAGTACTCGTAGGCATCATTGGCCGACAATCATAGGAAATACCTATAAATAACATAAAAGTTATCGAAACATACAAGAAAGGGTGAAATGTTTACGTTACAGATTATGCACGTTGAACACAACACAATACCCACTTAAGTCTTTCCTTAATATTCACTTAAAGTCCATATGACTATAATAATCTTAAGCAAGTCCTTACCATTTTGTGACTTAAAGTCCTAACCTTTTCATAATTATGAGCACACAACTGAAGTCATATCATCAATGCAATTACAGATAAATTAGGTAGCCACAAAATCAAAGAGAATGAATCAATACAGATAATGTATTAATGGAATGTTATGTAATGCAACTGGCCAGTACCATACCTGTATACACATGCTAGCAGTCATTCCATCTAGTCGTGACCGATAGGGGACTCGCGAGGTCCATATACCACTCAGAATAGTTCCCATCTGGCATTCACAATATCAAATGTATCATCCACCTGGAATAGTTCCCATCGAGCATACACAATATCCTTCTTACCTCTTTTCGGACTCGCTGAACCATATCGTACCTCAAATCTACAATAAATATCAACATAATATATATATAAATGAACGGGCATGCATAATGTCATAATAACAATGTATCAAAGGTACGGAGATGTAAGTATTCGTAATAACATTTCATTTTGCACATTATTTCCAAGAACTATTATTTTCTCATAATTTATCAAGTTACAAAGTGATGGAGGATAATCTGAATCAAGAGGTACAAATAGACATCAAACATGGCTAACATAGACCGCATAATAACAGTTGTCAAAGCATCCTAAGTGGATTTACCACCACCGCCATGCCCGAAGGCTTATCATGCATCCCCCGATGACTATTAAACTACTTATATACGCCTCAATTCAAAGTCTGAAAGGGTAAGCCATAATCTACCTCGAAGACCGAGCGGGAATCACGAATAATCAAACTCGAGCTTTTCTCAACTAGAATGCTTCCGAATGAACAAAGTATATCAATTATGTAATCTACATTAAATTACCAATCTAGGGACACCCATATTGCCTTAATTTTCGAAGAGTCCCTAAAATAGCCCCAAAAATCCAAACCCGAGCCTCAAGGGCAAAACTGAGATTTTATTTCAAAAAATAATATTACCCATAGCCCAATTGGTGTATGTTATAAAAATCAGGATAAAAAGATTCTATCTTAGTCTCCAATTTCATTAAAAGCTCATTTCAAATCTAGGGCTAAAATACACAATTTTCAACCCAAAACACGATTTAAACTACAATATATTAAATGGAAATGACATAAAATAAAGGGAACAAGTTTAGTAATTTACCCCAACATAGAATCTAGATGAACACATTGAATTTTCTCCCAAAGTCGAGCTCAGAACTTGGAAAATGGAGAATGGGATTGACTCTCGGATTTGGAATATATCATTGAAGCTACAGTGATAGCTTCGCGATCACGGTCTGAGACCGCGTGATCGCGAAGGCCATCTCTAACCCGGCCCAGATTGGTGCCTCACGATCGCGATGCTATGGCTAGCGACCGCAAAGTTCCATCATGCGATCGCGAAGGCCTGTTTCTTTAAGCCTCGCGATCGCAAAGAATGAAACCAGAGACTGCTGAAACCAGCAACTTCCTTAAGTCACAATGTCTGATCCAACACTCAAAACTCACTCTGGACCTTCCGAACACAAACCAAATATGCTACCTGACCATAATCGATGCTACGAACTTACTCGCACACTCAAAATATTCATCCGACATCATTAAGACACATTTTCCCACAAATTACCTCTAGCCTTCTCAAAAACCAAATTTATCCAACTCACTACCCAAAACACATCCAAACGCCTCAGGACCCGAATCAAAGACTTGACTAATTCATAAATGACATTTCGTACCTAATAAAATTGGCGAAACTCGAATATGGACACATTTACCTAAAAGTCAACTTTTGGTCAAACTAATCAATTTTCAAAACTCAAGAAACCTCTAACCTAAGATATTCATTTCGAAACTAATCTGATTTACCTGGGGAAGCATGTCACCCCTCCCCGCAAGCTATAAGCATCAAAAAGAAGATCATGGAAAAGACAATTTAGGTACTATAACTCAAAAAGTCTAAACGACCAAACGGACTGTTACACAAATAATGTAAGTTACTTCCATTTAACACACGGAAAGTAGTCAATAATACAAATTTATGAACATGACCAAAAAAACTGCACCTTTGTATCTTTTTCAGCCACAGTTATTATTATAAAATTTAACACATATATTTTGAAAATATATTTTAGTCACAAAATAGAAATTAAAGTACGCAAACATGCGATATTTTTACTTATTTTTATTTTATGAGGTAAAAATATGTAATGAAGATTTTACCTAATACTTTCTTTTAGATAATGTTATTGATGTATGTTCCTTTCATCTCTTTCGATTGATATGTCATGAGAAGGATCTTATATGTTTCTTTGGTGGATGATTTACTTGATGAATTGAATGGATCTTCTAAATTTTCTAAAATTGATTTGAGGGTTGATTACCATCAGATAAGAATGTATGAAGGGGATATCCACAAAACATCCTTTTGAACTCACATTGGACCTTATGAGTTTAACATGATGCCCTTTGCATTGACTAATGCTCCATCCACCTTCTAAAGCCTTATGAATCATGTTTTTAAAGTTCAATTGAGGAAGTTTGTTCTACTGTTTTTATGACATTTTGGTGTACAACACTTCAGTTCAGAAACATTTGGTGCATCTTAAATAGATTCTGGAAGTACTCTGACGAAACCAACTCTATGATACTGTCTAAGTGTTCTTTTGCACAACAAAAGGTTGAAAATTTAAGCCACATCATAACCAGAGAAGGGATAGCTACGGATCCTGCAAAATTTGAAGCCTTGACTACTTGGCTAGTACCTAAATCACTTAAGCCATTGAAAGAGTTCTTGGGTCTTATAGGATATTACAGGAGGTTTGTGAGATCCTATGGTATTATTAGTAAATCTTGTCCTAATTTGTTAAGGAAAAGTGTCTTTTACTAGGATGCAGCTTCAGCTACAACAGCATTGAAGCCGTAAATTTAGCTAAGACAACTTTGTAAACGTGTAAATATAGGAAACAATATATTCCCTACCCATAATTAGAATATTTCCATATATTGTGTAAATATAATTATGGTAAGACTAGGATTCTTCTTTTGTATAGGCTTAGGATTCCTATTGTATAAGGGATGAATATTATACTCTATATATACCTTGATATTAATGAAAGACTCCCCAAGGGAGATTAATATCATCTAACATGGTCGGAGGAGGCAGTAAGAACAATATCATCCATGTAAAGTAATAAGTAAGCAGAAGAGATTGTGTACAGGGCTAAGATGGCGAACTGCAAAGAGGTGCCTACTCCAGTTGATTCCAAATCTAAGCTCAGTGCTATGGATGGTGCTCCGCCTCGATCCTACTCGTATAGGAGCCTTGCGGTGCACTTCGGTATCTCACATTCACCGGGCCGGACATAGCTTATGTTGTTCAGCAGGTGTGCTTATTCATGCATGCCCCCAGGGAGTCTCATTTCACTGCTCTTAAGCGTATCATTCGATACATTAAGGGCACTCTTGATTATGGTTTGCACCTATACCCCTCTGCACCAGACAGGTTGCTTTCATATATGGATGCAGATTGGGCAGGGTGTCCGGACACGCGACGCTCCACCTCCGGCTTTTGTGTTTTCTTAAGGGATAATCGATTTCTTGGTCGCAAGCGACAGGCTACCCTATCTCGCTCCGATCGAGGCCGAGAGTACGAGAGGCGTTGCAAATGTAGTAGGCGAGATTTGTTGGCTCGAAAATTTATCGTTAGAACTTCGGTGTCCTTTGCGTCAGGCATCTATTGTGTATTGTGATAACATCTCTGCCATCTATCTTTCTCATAATCCGGTTCAACATCAGCGAACCAAGCATATTGAGATAGACCTACACCTCGTTCGTGAGAAAGTTGCGTTAGGCCATGTCAGAGTGTTACATGTTCCATCATCCTATCAGTATGCAGACATATTTACCAAAGGACTTCCCAGACAGTTATTTCTTGACTTTAGATCCAGTCTCAGCGTCCGGCCTCCTCCCGCTCTGACTGGGGGGTGTGTAAACGTGTAAATATAGGAAACAATATATTCCCTACCCATAATTAGAATATTTTCATATATTGTGTAAATTTAATTATGGTAAGACTGGGATTCGTCTTTTGTATAGGCTTAGGATTCCTATTGTATAAGGGATGAATATTGTACTCTATATATACCTTGATATTAATGAAAGACTCCCCAATGGAGATTAATATCATCTAACAAACTTCTCCAGTGTTGGCCTTAGCAGATTTTACAGACTTTCATTGTGGAGACAGATGCATGCTCTACAGGCATAGGGGCAGTACTCATGCATGAAGGTGGACCACTAGCATTTTTTAGCAAGGCATTGGCTCCTAAACAATTTATCTAACATTGTTCATTCACATGTTCAGAAAAAAAAGTAAATTTGAAGTTCTCTCTTTGCTAATTAAATTTATTTGGCTGTACATTTTTTTGCAATAATGTGCATATTTAATTCTCTCAATACATCTCTTGGCCTCTTCTATCCTTCGATTGTTTAATAGATGTGCCTAAATATATCTTTTACAACACTCGATACAAAGGGATGTCCACAACCTATTTTATTACTAACAGGATAATCTCAAAAGCAACTCCACAAGTTATCATAATTTTAAAATTTAATGGAGTTGGACTTAAAAAGGGGTTTCAATGTTCAAGTGCAAATATAATAACCTATCAACCTTTATATACAATATTCTTCAATACTCCTAAGAAGTTCTCCTTTCTCCACTATTAGTACTTATCTCTTTGGAAGATTTTCCAGCGCAGTGGTGTAAAAATAAATTTTATAGGAAAAAAAATATTTATTATTTGAATGGCATCATTCAACTATACCTTCTTTTCGAAGTTGATCATTTGGTTTTTAATGGACCAATGCAAGTTCGCTAAAACATTAACTGCTCCGTTAATACTGAAGATTTAAAATAAATAAAAAATATCAAGATAAAAATTATTGACTTCTAACAAAAAAAATAAAGAATTTAACGGATGTCAAGATATTAAAAAAGGTGATGTGTACACACTACACAAATTGAATAAGAGAATGATGAATATGAATTGAAAAATTATATTAGAACTCACATCTTACTAAGATATAAAGGGTTTATTTGTTAGTGAAAAAAGGACTTACAATTGAATAAATTCTTCCACAAGAAGAAATGAAGCACGGACTCCTTAATTGGGAATGCATGCGCAGTAGTAATGTCCGTTAAATAGCCCCCAGGGGCACAGACGAGTTGGTAAGTGGCAAGGTGATTGGGTACAACCACTCTGACGTCGCGGGTTCGAATCTGTATGGTGACAGTCTTTGCTGAAATATTGCAAGGGTTGTTGCTGGGTTCGTGTCCCGTTGGTCCTCTCCCTTGCAGGGCTGCCACTCGCGCATATCCCTCGATTTACATCCCACCTGGCCAAGGGGCTTCTGATACAGATGGGGGATTTCGCCTTCGGTACTTTTCCCTTCACAAAGTAATGTCCGTTAAATAAGTAAAAGCCATGTTCTTCAGCATCTAGCTGCCAAGTCTTTTCGGTTGAGGACATTTAGTTGTTAGGATCATTTATTTAAAAGACATAATTATTTCGAAATGACATTTCAAATCAGATCAATTTTCTTTTTCTTAATAAATAATTATTAATAAGAGAGGTATTTATATAATTTAACTTTTAAGTCAGGGGTTCATACTTTTAGTATAATATTAGTCTTTATTAACGCGGAGTTGCACGTTATTCCTAGTCAATTTTAATCATAGTAAAAAAGTATTCAATAATATTATTAAACATAATTATATACTTTTTTTATGAGTTAATTGATGTTCATATAAAAAATATATTACGACTAAGATAATTTAATATTAGAGATTAAGTGATTATATATTTATTTATTGCCATTTACAGATACAAAAGTGTTGAAAATCTCTATCTTTCATGACATTAACTGTTTTGTTGTGTTGCACATTGCCCTACATAAATTATTACAAAATTGTGAAGATAAGAAAATATTTTGTATATGGAAAAGATATGTACAAAAATTTACTGCTTGAAAATCATTCAAGTAGAATTTTGGATAATCCAACTTACAGTATGTGAAGGGAAAATGGAGAGAGATTACAACGTGGGATTCGAACCATCACTTTCATGTAGTCAACCAACTGAGCTACTAGATCCCTACTCATTTTTTAGAAATAAGATCAAATAGTACTATATTCCTAGCTAATGTATGTTGAGTAACGTTCATAGTAGTAATAGGATAACTAATATCCTTAAGATTATTAAAAAAAAAAAAGAGGTTTCAGAAGTGGGGAAGAAATATAGTTTTGATAGAGTAATCTCTATCCTTAATTTAAACCTCCCACCTCGTTGCTGCAAGAATTGTGGAAGAATTCCTCTAGGTTTTACAAAGCCATTGAAATTCAAGTTTTAGCAATTTGAATTTTCCAAAAGAACATAATTGTGTTTTGTAATGGGTATTTAGAGAAGAAGAAAAGAAAATCAGTCGTTTGTTGTCTATCGCCTATAATTGTACATACTTTGTTTTAAAACAGTATCAGGTATTTATAATATCTTAGGAATCTATTCATAGCAGATACATCCGTTCAAAGAGATTTTTCATGGAAGATACATCTTTTAGTAATATACACTTAATTTCAGCCATTTATGCAATTAAATAAACCAAAAAATAATTAATTAATTTCATACTAACCATAAAATTTTAATCTCTTAAAAGAATAACTTTCTTTTATTTGAAAAGATTGACTTTCTTCTCGTACTTTTATAATAATATAAATATATATTGTATTTCTATGATATTTGAACAAACTTGAGTCATTCTGTCGTTACAATTTTTTTTAGTGATTTGAATGTAAAAAAAATGGAAGTGGAGTGACCACATGCAATTCACTCTAAGATTTTGCCATTCTACTTCATTGGCTCATAATGATTAACAATAACAATAACATACCCAGTGTAATTCCATGAGTGGAGGCCGAAGAGGATATTGAAAGTGCAAAGAGGTAAATTGTAAGTTTTTCTTTCTTAGTTGACTGACAGTGCAAGATAGTTGACTATCTAAAACTGTGTCTAGAATAGAACTGTGTTGAAGGTAAATGCTGGAAAACAAATTGACACAAGATATTTTATATAATTGTTGGGATCCAATGTGGATCTTAGTATAGCCTCCTTGGGTTGCAAGCGTGTTTTCTGTAAGCTCTTGTGAATGGTTCTTTCGCACAACGGTAACGAACTGTAACTCCTATGTCTACACTCAATCACTCATAATTTTTTGATAAAATGTCTCACCAACTATATTTTTTCTCTCCTCTTTTTTAGTACAAAGTAAAACCCGCAGAATTACAATGTTTATTAAAAGTAGAGCAAAGAACAAGAGCTGTTGAGATCAAAATATATTCTCATCAGTTTAGCTTTGATATATAGCCTTCAAGTAAGTAGACCTTGGGGGACAGAGATAACAATCCAAAAGTATTGATCCTTGAGAAAATGAGTTTATTGATCCTATTTTCAAGAATAAGTTAAGAGCTTAGTTGATTGCCGCAATTCTTGATCTTCTAAATATCTTCTCAATCTCGTTTCCTTCGAGGGCTTAGGGTTTTGAGAATTTTGGTACTTTTTACTTTAATAAGCCTTCAATATTTCGTTGACTTGTGCGTGCATTAATTTCTGATTTGTTGCTGATCTGTTACTACTTAATTGTTGACGCGAGAATCCTTTGTAGTACTTGATTTGATTTTTTCCAAACTTGGTAGATCTTCTCCATTTTGGTTAAGTATACAAGTTTAAATAACTTATGTAAAACTTGACACTAATAATCTTCTCATTTTTGAAGATGACAACATAAGAATTAATGTAGTTATAATTGTAGTCAACTTCCCTATTACTAAGTCGACTTCCTTGCTCCCCTGAATGTAATCATTCTGCTTCTGTGACTTCCTTGCTCCGCCTGAATGTATCAGTTGACTTAACTTTCCTAGACATGAGACTCCTTTTCTTCTGCCAAAATTATCCTTTCCTTTCTCCCCCTTTGTCATCAACAAAAAGGAGAGGGCACAGAACAAAAGAAGCAATGCAAACATCCAAACATGCATAAAAGCATAGCATACTAAGGGATCAAGGTAAAAGAAGATGCAAGGAGTTTATCAGGAGTAGTATCCTGCATACAGGTCCAGATAGAGCAAAAATATTGTTACGTCCAGTACACAAAACCAAATATTATCCACCACAAGGGCGGAGAAAGTAAGAAAGAGTGTTAACGATGGCATCTTTTACATTTTGCAACTTGGTGGAGATAATGTTAGAAAATTCTTCAAATTTAGTGGTCATCTTTGCAAGAAGGTCCCCAACACTAGCCTGAAGTTTAGCTGACAACTTCATAGCCTTTTTGATGACATGATCCAGCATCAATCTGAGGCGAGCAACATCAGCACTTGTCTCCTTTGTAGAGTCACGAACGTTCTCCATTACACACAAAATAGAGGCCATTAAGTCTTTGAGATACTCAAGTTTGGTATCCATGGTTGCTAATTGGGAAATAACATCAATAGAGCAATCCAGAGAGGCTGGAGAAGAAGAGGAACGAGATATGGAGGCTTTGACTTTTGAAGGAGAACCAGACGCGTGTTCCTCAAGAATATCCTTTTTAACCAAAGTATTACCAGACATAACATACCCCATACTTCCAAAAGTTCTCTGAGTTATAGCATTGTTTGACAGAGAAATGGGGTTGATACATGATGGGCTTCAAGAATAGTAATAGGCATCCCATAGGGAAGTCTAGTGGGGTTAGAGGAGCATTCAATCATGTAATTGATCACAACAGAGGATAATTTGATTTTATTTTTGGTGACAAAGCAATAAGAGAGAATGGTATCGTGCTGAGTGACATTACAAAATAAACTGGCACGAGGTAGGATAGTGGTGGAAACCATATGAGCAAAAATCCTAGGTTCAAATACAAATCAAATGGGCCAAGTTGACCAACAATATTGGGAGATCCAGAGAGAATCAACTTTGCTTGCTCGTAAGACACTTCAAGAGACTCAGGACAGGAAAATTTAGGGAGATCGGAAAAGCCAGTGCACTTGAAGTTTAAAATAGAATAAAAAACTTCACAATCAATGAAAATTCTAGTTTCTAAGACAAGGGTTTCAAATTCATCTAAGATTAGCATAGAACATGCGAACAAGGGTATCATAGACTTGGGTAGGGTTTTTAAAAAAGTTTCCCCAACCTTGAAACTTAAAACAGAGATTTTACCTATCATGATTGAGATTGAATGAGATCAAGTTCCATAAATCATTCAGGAACAATGGATTTCTGCAAGAGAGTTAAAGAAAACATAACGCGGGGTGTTCCAAAAATGTTTCTTGAATTCTAGAGGGATTTCGGTCTCAACCTTGACCTTTTTATGACAATCAACGCTGTCATCCTGGTCAATAGGTCGTTTCCTCAATTTTTTTAGAGGAATAGAGTTGGAGTTATTAGTTGAGCTGGAGTGAGTGGAGTATTCTGAATTAACGCAAACAAGAGAAGAGGTTATTTTGCCCTTGATGCGAGTGTTATGGCTAGTAGAGGGATTTGAAGATAGAGGATACTGTGGAGAAACTTGTGAAGATGAAGTGAGAGTGAAGGAGAACGGGTGTAATAAAGTGACAAGAAATGGAAATGATAGTGATAATGATAGTGATAGTGATAGTGAGTGAAAATGCCTATGGGGAAGAGGGAACGGCTGTAGGTTTGAAATTAACTGAAAATACGTAGAGGGGAAAGGGGACTGTCGCACGCAATAATTATGACAGTCCAAGTACACTTTAATTAATAAAACAAGACAACCTTTTTTAGTGTTTTGTACCTCTTATATTATTTAATAGACATATGATTTTTTTGTAATACAAATACAATTGTCTAAAATCTAAATTGCAACTTTGTGGTGTTATCCAAAAGTTACAAATTACATAATAAAATTACAATTAAAAAAATTACATTCTCAAAAAAACATGTTCTAATTGCTTGATGATTTCATGTGGTTCTTCGGTTGGAATTGGTATTTGTTGGTCAAATTGATCCACGTCGCTTCCACTACCTTCGGTTAAGATTTCATTGTAGTTTTCATCATCTTCTTCGTTGATCTCCGGTTGACCGCACCTTCTCCGCTCCGCTCGTATCCAATCTCTGAATAATACTGCAATTTCCAAGCTGTCTCCGGCTAATGAGTGTCTGTGGTCTCCTATTTGATATCTGCCTGCGAGAAAAAGCGCTTTCGTACGCAGATTGACGACGCTTGAATGTTCAAAACATCTTGAGCCATCATTGAAAGTGTCGGAAAGGTCTTCTCATTCCCCTCCAAAGATTTCGACAAGTCTTCATGTCCATCTTCATTGATAACTTCTTGATACGGTACATGAACCCCGCAAAACAAAAATATCCAACTCGCTAATTTGGTTAGTAGTAGAGGTACGGCCGCACATTCTATTTCGAGGCTTTCAATACTAGCCGCAGAAACAAGATGTCTTTTGTGAGGTTGTGTTGAAGATGAAGAAGATGGTATGGAAGCCGGTAAGTTACTAGCATTTTCTTGTTGATAAAATCTATATATATTTTTGCATTGGTGTTCTACGCTAGACAATACTTCTTCTTTAGTTTGTTCAATAGGTGGTGGGTGATTTAGATTTTTGGGACTTGGAGGTGGTAGTACTTCTATACAATCGTAAATAGTTTCAATTAGTGATTTTGTACCGTCTATTTTAATAGTAGGATTTAATACAGAACCAATAATATAAATAGAGGGAATAGGAATAAAATATTTTTTTATTTTGAGAAACAATTTTTTAATAGTTTGCCTTATAAGCGGTTTTTCCATATATTCACTAAGTAATAAAAATATTAGAGTTATATAAAAATAACATAGTTGAAATAGTAGGATAATATATACCGGAAAATTCTTTTGTTGCTTGAAAAAATTTCTCTAAAAATACAATAAGTTCGGAAATTTTTTCCCAATCACTATCTAAAATCATATCAAATTGGCTTTTTATTATGAGAGTTAAAAAATAAAGTTATAGGTAATTTATAGTCATAAGCAACAAGTAGTTGCTCGTATAAAGAATTCCACCTAGTGGATACTTCTTGTGGAATTTTTCTAAAAGGTAGTTGGCAATCATGACAATTTTTTTTATATTCTTTTCTACGTTGTACTTTATTACTTTTAAAAATAAAGTTTATAGCAAATTGTATTTTACTAAGAATGTCTTCAAAAAGTGATAGACCATCCTTTACAATTAAGTTATATATATGGCACGCGCATTTTATATGAAAATGGTCTGGAAAAGACGGAGTTAAACTATTTTTTAAAATTGTAATGGCGTAATTGTTACTAGAAGCGTTATCTAATGTAATAGTCATAATTTTATCGGTAATTCCGTAATAATCGCACACTTGATAAATATTTTCTGCAATAAAAGTACCAGTGTGCCTATCATCTATATATCTATACGCTAAAATACGTTTTTGCATAGACCATTTATAATCTATCCAATGACAAGTTACAGTTAAATAATCATGGCCGTTAGTACTACGACCTATATCAGACGTGATGGATACTTTGCCATTAAAATGATATAATGAAAAACGTAAATATTGTTGATATTCATGCGCGAATTTAAATACATCTCTCTTAACGATTGATCTAGGAAAACCGTTAAAAGCAGGATTATATATATCTCTAATGTAATGAATAAAACCGGAGATGAAGGAAATGAAAAAGGCAAACCCTCCACAAGAAACTAATTTTGATATTGCTTCCCTATCTCTATGTTTATTGTATTTAGAGCCTACAATTCCCCCCGTCATAGGGTTAATTTGACCACAGTACTTGGTCCCACGGACAAGTATCGGTATGTGAACCTTGTCCCGATGGAGCGGCGTTTGCGCACCCGGTTTTGAAGCCTGGTATTGGGCATACCTAGCCGGATGAGCACTTACTACGTGTCTAATTAAACCCCCGTCCCACCGTGACCTTTTCCGCTTTTAAATTTTAAAACATTTTTACAAATTTTACATATGGCTACTTGATTCTCTACGTCCCTATCAAAAAATGTCCATGCATATGATTTTAATGGTCGTTTTGCTGGACCTCGTCTCATACTAGGGGGAATAGGAGGTATTTCAGTTGAAGGTGCACTAGTGGGTGTGTTGTCATCAACATTAGTGGGCATATCATCTAGATCATCGTCTAAATTAAAGTCTTCTTGAGTTCCAGAAAATAGCTCCTGGTCTAAATCTAATGGTATTGTACGAAAATGTTGAGTATCAACAAAATCATCATGTGTAGGAATAAGATGACTAGAAGAAGTACCCTTGCCCTGGTTGCCCCTACTAGAAGAAGCACCCTTACCCTTACCCTTAAACATACCTTTTAATCCTTCCATTTTAATTATGATAATAAATAAATAATTAAAGACAATAAAATTAAGTGATCTAAACTAAATAAACAGACAATAATAATTTAATGAAGAAACGAATGTACCAAACGCCGACGTAACGTCGACGTGTAATCGAGAGGTTGAAAATTGAAACTTTGCTCGATGGAAGATCCTCAAGCTAGTTGCCAACTTCACTACCAATTCCCAAATGAATAAATAAAATTGAATATTTAGCAAACAATGTAGAATTGTAGAGAGATATATTGAGAAATTAGAGAGATTGTAGGAAGATTTGTGAGAAAGATGAAGAGAAAATGAGTTATTTATAGTTGAAAAATTGGGTTAAAGTGTAAATATAATAACTTATGGGTTAAAAATAAATATTAAGGGGTAGGGGGGGGGCTAAAATGGCCGTTGCCAACGGCCATAATCTAAAATGGCCGTTGGTGCAACGGCCATTTTTGCAAAGGGCAAGGGCGGGGTCGGGGCGGGCTCGGGTCTCGCGGGCCTGGGGCGGGCTCGGGTCTCGCGGGACGAGACATCGTCCCGTCCCGAGTTCGAGTCCCGCCCCCGTAATTTTTTTTTTTTTTTTTTTGCGGGGTCGGGGCGGGGTCGGGACGGGCTCGGGTCGGGGTCGGGCTGTCCCGGCCCACTGGCCAGCCCTACTTTAAACTGTTAAAGCATGGAAAGAACACTTACGGTAAGACTGCTAGACAAGGAAAATAGTAAAAAGAAAATTTATTAAGAGAAACTACGAACAATTATGCAGGATTTGAAATAATACCAAGGGCTTTCCTACGAATACAAAATTTGTCCTCAAGCAATGATTTAGTGAAAATATCTGCTAATTAATTCTCATTATTCACAAAAGATAATTTAATATTTTCCTCAAATATATGATCTGTAATAAAATGATGCTTAATGTCAATATGCTTAGTCCTAGTATAATGAACGGAATTTTTAGACAAATACATAGCACTTGAATTGTCACACATCTTAACAGGTTGAAAAGATAGATCATAATCATTGAATTGATGCACCATCCAAATTATTTGAGCACATCATTGACCAATGGCTATGTATTAGGCTTCTTTAGTGCATAGATAAATAGATCCTTGTTTGTTGCTATTCCAAGAAATTAAATATTTGTCAAGGAGTTGACATATGAAGATACCCTTATCTTATTGCCAGATTTGAAGTCCCAAAAAGAACTTTAACTTATCCATCATGCTCATTTCAAATTCACTTTGCTTAAGATTAGAGAACTATCTGCATAAAGAGAGATTAGTACGACTAAAAATAATATCATCAACATAAATTTTAATAATGAGATTTCCTAAAGAAGATTTCTTGATGAAAAGAGTTGTATCAATTTTTTTCTCATAAAAAAGCCATGATAAATTAAGAAAGAGCTTAATCATTCATACCTATAACGACTCGAAAAGTCATTTTGCTTATTTTTGCCTTGAAACCCCAAAATTACCATTATGGAGTCCTTATTAGCTTGTTTGTGACTTGCGGGGATGGGTGGAATAGTTTTCGAGGTGATCGGGCAGGTTCTGGACCTATTTTGGTAGGTTTGAGAAATTTCAAGTTAAAAGAATAGAAGAGTTTGACCCATAGTTGACTTTTGGGTAAATACGCTATTTTCGTGGTTTTGTAAGTTCCATTAACTCTGAAACGACATTTGTGACTTAGTTGAGCTTTTGGTTCAAGTCTCGAGGCAATCAGGTGTGTTTTGAGGGTTAGGTTGTGAAATTATGGAATTAGAACTTAAGAGTTGACTTTAGTCAAACCTGAGCCTTATAGACTTTTGTCGGGAATTTAGAGTGCGTGAGAAGGTATGGAATATATTTTCTGATAGGAATTCATTTTTAGTTTGTATCCGGGAGGTCTCGGGAGTGTTTTGAATGGTTGACAGGGGATTTTCTATTCTTGCATTATACTATTGGTTGCTGGTGTTCGTGCCAACGACCATGTGTCTGCTTTCGCGGGTCTTTATCTACAGAGGTCCGCCTCATAAATGAGACAGTGTGCTAAGTGTTGAAGGTTTGCTTTCGCCCCAGCGAAGCTTCGGGATTTAAGTGACCTCGCCTCAGTAGATGGGTTTTCTGTCAAAGCGAGTCAGCGCCAGCGGAATCTCTATTCAGGTTATAAGTGTTTAATGACATAGGAGTTATTCTCATTCCCCAAATATTCTCCTTGGGATTGGAGCTCGACTAGTAGGGTGTTCTTGAGAATTTTAAAAGAAATTTATCAATAGAGGTATAATCTCACCCTTCCACTTTAATTATTGTGTATTAGTTAAGTTTACATCCTATGTATGATTCTTAGTTAGGGGAAAATAAGAGAACTCATTTGTATAGAATAAGAGGATGAAATGTGAGATTCTTGGGTGGATTATTGGATTATTATTGATATTCTAAACTAGTATTGTATTAGACTAGTAGATGACATTTAATCAATCAATTGCTTATTAGAATCCCTTTTGAAAATTGGAAAAAATTCTAGGGTTGTAATTATGAATTTTTGCCAATTCTTGAATTAAGGATCCAATTGGGCTTAGTTATTAAATTAACAAGGGATTATGTTTATCTAGCATGCTATGAGACTATGTGAGCGATATAGTTCGTATTTTGTTAATGTGGGCCTGGAGTTCCTTTTTAGTTTAACATGGGGATTCTAGAATTGTTTAGCATATGGCCATCGGTAGACCCATAATCTCATATAGTTGATATATTTGATCGGAGTGGGCTAGAGAGGAGGTTCAGATAAAGGGAAAGGTTGTTGCATGAGTCTTCAGCTTCGAATCAGGCAAGTTGAGACTTACCAGACTTTAGTATAACATTTATATGTTGGTATGTTGTTAATGAATTAATGGGAGTGATGAGGAATCGAGGGTCCTGTATTAGTGAGGTGGCGAGCACTAATACAGGCATAAATGAACTTAACTTGGGTAATTAATGAACTAGTTGAAATATTTGACGGAGATTATATGTTTAGCCCTTCGGGCCATGAGCGCGGTGCATAAATCCACTTAGGTTGGTATGATTGCTGATTATTTGGGTTCAAATCCATGTTTAATATCTCATCCTTTTTTGACCTGTCATGCGTTCATCACTCTACATCTCATCTAAATACTTGAAAAGAAACTGATAAATACTGATTATATTGATTATGTTGACTACATGGTGTACACATATCCATATAATTCATACATATTATAATTAGAATTTAAATATTGAGATATTGCTAATAAAGGCTTGGGAAGTTAGTTGTTGTATATTGTGCATGATACGAGAGTGATGATTGATGATGACACTATAGCCACAAGGCTGGTATCCGATGGGATCAGATAGGTATATGTCCCTCATGGGTAACGTGACAACTACTACAGGAGCGTGTGTATATCGAGTACATATAGTCATTTGCATATATACATATCATTTGCATTGTATTCATCCATATTCTGATATGTATTTAGGTCTATGTATGCCCGGTGTTGATTTCTGATATACTTATACTCTTCTGGTTTGCTAAAAGGAATTACTGATAACTTATACTTAGCATCGCTGGGATAGTTGAGTGAACGGACGTGATTGATCTAGACGCCTTAAATGGGGTTAGGCTGACTTGGTAACTTTGTGGATTAATCCTAGCATAAACTTAAGGAACTTGTAAATACTTATATATTGTTGAACTGCAAAACTATTGATAGGTTGGTTAACTGATTCTTTTTATGCTTAATTAACTAATTAGTAGAGAGGTATTGAAAAGTACCAACCCTCGCCGCCGTTATAGCTAGGGTCGGTTGATGATGCTGTTGAGTACATATATTTTCCATATTCACTCTACGCTTCCTGCACTCTATGTGTAGGTACCGATCCAGACGATCCAGAAGCAGCTTGATTCACGACATTGGAGAGTGATTACCGGAGTCCAAGGTGAGCCGCAGTTTCTTCCCCTGTACTGGAACTCCCTCTATCTTATTACTTCTATCTTGTGCTACTTTCGGACAGCTTATGCATTTACATATTTAGACTTGTATTAGCATTAGAGCTATATAATCATGACTACTGGATCATTTGGGGATTTTTTTTCAGATTATGTATTAAGTTATAAGACTTGTTAATTACTTCTCCGTTACTTCTTTAATTTCCGCATTTACTTTCGTATTCTTATGATTGAATGATTGGGGTTCATCTACGGATTATGGTAGGTGCCGTCACGAAATAATGGGATTTTGGGTCATGACAATACCATGTTATAGGAGCTTGTTTAAGACATACAAGGCTTTAGTCAACTTGAAAACATGATAGGGATAATTTGTGTTTTCAAAACTTGGGGGTTGCTTCACAAAAACTTCTTCTTCTATAAACCATTTAGAAAGACACTTTTAACATCCATTTGAAATAATTTAAAGCCTTTACATGATGCATATGCAGGTAAAATGTGAATAGATTCTAACCATGCGACTGGAGCAAAAGTCTCATCGTAGTCGACTCACTCCTGCTGAGAGTAACCTTGAGCGACTAGTCAAGCTTTATTTCGAATAACTTTTCCAGCTTCATTGAACTTGTTTCTAAATACCCAATTTGTTCCAATAACTGATACCTTTACATGTCTTAGGACCAAGTTCCATACTTTGTTCTTTTTGAACTGACCTAATTCTTCTTGCATGGCTTTAACCCAATGAGTATCTTTTAGAGCTTCATTAACCTTTTTAGGTTCAACTTGGGAGATGAGGGCTATATTCCTTTGTCTTTTTTTGCTACCCTAGTTTTCATTCCCTCATTTATATCTCCAATGACAAATTTCTTTGGATAGTTAGGTTCACTTCTCCATACATTTGGTACAACCTCTATAAGTTTAATGGTCGACTTGGGTTGTGCCTTAATCGACTCTGTATTATTTGTTGAGATAGTGATGATTGTTGGTTGCTCTTTTTCTTCATCAATATTGTCTTTTCCATTGTTGTGCAGAAAACATTTGCATCCAAAAGGATGAAAGTAGATAACATTTGGTTTCCTACCATTCCATAGCTCGTAAGGTTTTTTTTAGGATAGGTCTTATTAAGCACCTATTTAAAACATGACACGCAATGCTGACAGCTTCTGCCAAAAATGACGAGGAAGAGAATGTTCTACAATCATGGTTCTAGCCATGTCTTGTAATATTCTGTTCTTCCTCTCAATAACTCTATTTTGTTGAGGAGATATAGGTGATGAGAAGTTGTAAGTGTAAGCTTGTTCATTGCAGAATTCTTCAAAGCCTTTGTCTTCGAATTCTCCTTCATGATCACTCCTCACTTAAGTGATATAATATCCATTTTCTCATTGTACTTTCTCACAGAAGAACTTAATATTCTTTAGAGGATTATCCCTTTGATCAAGAAATATTATCCAAGAAAACGAGAGTAATAATCAACAATAACAAAAGCGTACATTTTTTCACCAATGCTTGTTATTCTAGTAGGACCAACAAGATCGATGTGAAACAACTGCAAAGGTGTGTTACTAGACACAATATCTTTTGTTGTGAATGAGTTTCTAGTTTTCTTACCTTGTTGACATACATCACAAATGTGATCCTTTGTAAAGTTCAGTTTTGGTAAGCCTAGAACCAAATTGTGATTAGACAATTTTCCTATCAGGTGCATGATAGCATGTCCTAATTTCTAGTGCCATATCCAAGGATCTTTGGTCATTGAGGCTAGGTATATATGTCCAACATAACTTTTAATAGAGTCTAGAACATACACATTCTTATTTCTACTTCCAAGGAGAATAACTTTTCTAGAGTTGTCTTCAACAACACAACCTGTCTTTCTAAACCTTACCTAAAGATCTGAGTCACATAGTTGACTTATGCTAAGCAAGTTGTAGTTTAGTCCCTTCACCAGATAAACATTAGTAATATCAATGGAATTATTGAAAGAAATTTTTCATATACCTATAACAATTCTTTTTGAATTGTCACCAAATGTGACCAATCTACTATCAAAGTCAGCAACAGATTTGAACAATTTTTTGTGGCATGTCATGTGATTTGAACACACATTGTCAAGATACCATTTTCCTTTTGTTCTCTTCTTGTTATGTTCCTTCAAAAAAGAGCCATTATTTTCTTTTAGGTATTCAAGCTTCTTTGGGTCCTTTTGAGTTAATTTCAGTATTCTTATGTCTCCATACCAAACCTGTATCAGCTTCATATCAAAATCCGCATTTATAATATTTATGATCAGTTCTACCACAACAAAAATAGGTTTAATGAGAAGATTGATTAGATTACTAGAAGTAGCTTTTTCTTTTTCAGACTTCCTATCAGTTGACTTAAGAGAATGACTCGATTGATCTACCTTAAAGTTTGAAATAGATTTATCAGTTGACTTACTAGATGCAGATATGTTACTGATAAGTGCTTTACATGTTGCCTTGTGGTTATGAGTTGACTGATTTAACTTGACAGATCTATGACTAGTAGATTTTCGTAATCCATTAAGTTGCAACTGTAAATCATGGACTTCTTCTTGAAGAACAACCCTTTCAATTTCACATACTTCTAGTTTGATCTCCCAACCTCTCTTTTCTATTTGCCATTTTCGTAATTTATTAGAAACTTTATTTAAATCTTCGAAAGCTTGATCTAAAAGTTCTTGAGTTAGGACTAGGTCTTACCTCACTTGCTTCACCAATCTCCATGAAACACACATTGTTTGCTTTTTCACCTTCATTTTCTGAGATTTCAACTTCACTCCGGCTACTGAAGGCTCTGTTCATTTGATATCCTCTAGATGGCCTTTTTTTTTTATTCTGAGCATTCAGAAGCTATATGCCCGTATTTCCCACACTCATAGAATTTATGATAAGTTCTGTTTGAGTCATTTGATGGTTTACCTTTTCTAAAGTTGGAGATTCCCTTTCTGTTGTTTCTGGATCTTCTCATGGCTTCCATAATAGATCTTAAAATCATAGCAACTTCATCTTCTCATATATCATTATTCTCATATTCTTCTACCTGGGATTTTAAAGCTACCAAATTTTTTTCTTATTTTCATCTTGTCCAGGCTTATTGAGATAGGTCTTTTCGAACACAATTAGATTTGCTCTTACTTCATCATAGATGAGTGACTTGAGATGTAACGACCGGTTAGTTCATTTTTTTGTTTTGCTTATTTTCTCACAAATTCCATTTCCCCTAACCTTGTTGTGGTGTATTTGATGTGTGGGTATGGGTGGCATGATTCCAGAGGCAATCGGATGAGATTAACAGAAGAAACTCCAAGTTTTGAGTTTTAAAAGTTCTAAGTTTGAAAAGTTTGACTAAGGAGTTGACTTTGAGTAAATGCATTGGAAATCAAATTCTGATGGTTCCATTAGCTCCAGAATAATTGTTTTGACTTAGGTCAACCTTTGGGTCGGGTCTCGGGTGTTTTGAGAGGGTTTCAGGTTAGTTTGTGGAAATTAAAAAGTCTTAATGTAGGAAATAAACTTTATATGGCTAAAGTCTATATTGAGAGTGTTTGTATCTTTTTTGAAGTTTTGTCGATTCCATCAAGTCCTAAATGTCTAATATGGTCTAGGCGAGTCTTTGGTTTGGTTCCCGAGGCACTCGAGAGTATTTCAGGCATTGAGTTGAGATTTTAAAGCTTTATGAAGTTTTTAGGGGTTTTGAATGAACTTTTAGTTAATATGACCTCATATGATGATTTCAAGTGTGTGCGAGAAGTTTTGTTATGTGTTTGAGGAGTGGTTTGTATGTTTCATTTGTATATGAATAGTTCCAGATGAATCGTGAGGGTCGATTCCAAGAATTGGTGGCACCGGATTTTCTGGTGCTGGTTTCATTCTATGCGTTCGCGAGATGGGGCTTGCATTCGCGTAAAGTAGCGGGGTCTGGGCCGGGTTGGGATAACTCATCACATTGGCGATGGGTGGGCTAGATCAGTGACCGTGATCGCGATGCCCTATCGAGTTCGTGAAGAAGGCCTAAGACCTAGGCAGAATTAAAAGACCTATTACTGGTTTGAGCTCCCATTTTCATAATTTGAGCTCTAGACTTCGGACTAAAGGGATTTTGGAGGAGATTATCAAGGTTCATCAAGATGGCAGGATTTTAACTCCCATTTTACATTTATGTTTAAGATTGGAGATATGGGGAAATAAACCCTAGGCTTGGAGACCAACAGTTTCTTAAACTGAGCATGATTTTGAGGTTAGAAATTGATGATATTTCATATCTAGGTTCCCTATATTATGGGTAAACCAATTTGAGAATAAAATTCCTATTATGCCATTTAGGCTCGGAAATCACTTTTTGGATGTCATTTTGGGTTTTATTTTAAAGTATGTCAACATGGATACCGTTGGGTTCGTGTGAATTTGTAGAGTATTAATTTGACCATGTTAACCCCAATTCCCTAGTATAATTATGGATTTAATCCTTGGGGTAGAGAATGGGGTTTTGAGTTGACTCTCTAGACCCAAATCTTGTATAAGGTAATATGGACATCGTTGTCTCATCTTTTGAAGCTTAATATGTGTTTGAGCAGATTGAGACCATGCGGAGATATTCGAAAGGGCAAGGCGACTTTGTGACGTCAGACTCCTACTTCCAGACATGTTGAGATTGTGAACCCTATCTTAGACGTCTTGGTTGGTTAAAATAAATTAACTAAAGGTGGGATTAATTGGGATAATTATAGGGTCATGATACTCTTGAGGTGACGAGCAATCATATCGAATACCGGTGATATGTATTGGGTATTTATGCTTTTAAATTACTTAGAAGAATGACATGCTTTAGGCACTAGCTGATAGTATAGTACGATCCTTTGGATCCTTGATTCTGCATTATTAGTATATGTTTGTGTGCTATGTGATAGTGTGTTCCCATCATTTCCCTTTATACTCGTTTGATTGGAAAAAAAGCTAAAGATCGAGTCTTTATTAAACTAATAACTGAGTTGTGACTTGTTCTGCTATAATTGCTTTTTATTACTCTGCATATCCTATTTATGCCTCATAGAGATGAACCTGTGTGAGTATAGACGAGTTTAGACATTGTGTGAAATAGAACAGGTACTCTGTGAGATTGCTGTGTGAAATGAACTTAGGTACTGTGTGTGAACCTGAGTGGTCTATGGACCTCGTGAGTCCCCTATGGGTCATGATTCATTTATGTTCAAATGTGTGTGTACCGGTAGAGGAAAGGAATCACATTGTATATCTTTTATTATATTTCATGTTATTCCACTCTACCCTAAACTGTTGATTATATGCATGTAACTCACTTACGTGTATACCTGACTTGATTGAGGGATTAGATGCTACAACTTAGGCTTGAAATCCGCTAATGAATATATATGTGCTACGTGATTATTATATTGGATTGCTATGGCATTTGGTGTAGTTGTAGCACTCGGTAGACCAACCCTCATCTCCGTTTAGGATTGGGTCGATCGACGATGCTATTGAGTACCCGTGTATTTGTACTCATGCTACACTTGCTGCACTTTTTTGTGTGCAATTACATTTTCCTGCACTAGTAGGACCCGTGACTACCCACCCCGTTGAAGAGCTGTGCTAGAGGATCTACGGGGTGAGCTACCACATGACCCTTAGCCGCAAATTCTCTTTCTTTTATCTGTACATTATGTCTTTCATTTCGAATAGTTTTTATGTATTTCGGGACATATGTAATCCCAAAGACTTGTATGAATCTTTAGTAGTTTTTGTACAATAACACCTGGTTTTGTGGAGATTCTTATTTCATTACGTTACGTATCTATGGAACTATTTAAAAGACTTAAACTACCTCTTATTTATTTTCTGCACTTATTTCTTCAATAAATTTTAGGTTGTTGGGTAAAGGTTGGCTTACCTACTCATGAGAGTTGCTGCCATTATGACCCTCGATTTTGGGCCATGATAAATTGGTATCAGAGTGTTAGGTTCATCGGTTTCACAAGTGCAAGAACAATGTCTAGTAAAGTCTTGCGGATCGGTACGAAGACGATTGTACTTATCTTTGAGCGGCTATGGGACATCTAGAAAAATTCTAATTTTTTATTCCTTATCGTGCGTTCTTATTTCTAACAGGTTCTAAAGTGTTTCTTGTTTCATTCTCTCACATATGGTGAGGACAAGTTCAGTTGTGGTTGGAGCACCTATGCCCGTACCCGCTACCGGTACTGTTGCTTGAGGAAGAGGTAGGGGATGAGGTAGAGGTCGCGGTAGGGCTAAAGCCCGTGTTGCTACGCTAGCCAGAGGTCGAGCACTAGCTACTACTCAAGCCCATGTTCGAGAGTTGAGTCTGAGGCCAGAAGAGGTTCTGGAGGAGGAGCCAGTGCCGGCAGATGAGTTTGGACCCGCCCAGGCACCCGATGGATTCATTGCTACTCCTTTAATTCAGGATACCCTGGCGCACATTCTGATCGTCTTCGAGGGTTGGGCCCAGTTAGGAGCTATGCCATTCCTTTTAAAATGGTTCAAAGACTAGAGCTGAGGGACACACTCTCGATCATGTAGCTCCAAGGTATAGGACTCCAGAGGTGCAGCTAGCTGCTGCAGCGGCTCCTCGGTTCTGGGTCATCGAACTCAGGGTATTGCTATTTATCCAGTTATTCACCATACTATGACAGTTGAAGAGAAAAATTGGTGGGATAAGTTTGATAAAACAAAGCCACTACAGTATGATTGGCACCCTGATGATGATGATTATGAGTTTCTAGTTAGTTACCATAAGAGGTTGCATAATTTGAGGTTGGTTAAGTTCAAAAGAGTTAATTTTATAGCGATGCATATGATTAGCCTTGTCAAGTAGTGGCAGAGGGTGTTTGTTGAGACTAGGGCAGTCGGGTCTCCTTCACTTACTTGGGCTGAGTTTTCTTAGGTATTTCTAGAGATATTGGTTTCCATAGCTTAAGGGGGAAAGACAAGGCAGTTTGACAAGTTGGAGCAAGATGGTATGTCCGTGATAGAGTATGATATGAGTTTCCATTCATTGTCTCGCCATGCTTTATCTATCTTCCCAGATGAGACAGAAAGGATTCACAAGTTCATTTGAGGTCTATCATATCATCTTAAGGTTGTAGCGACGCATGTAGCAACATCAGGAGATTGCTTTGAGGCAGTTGTAGATGTTGCCAGGAGTATGGAGACTATTAGGCATCAGGAGTTTGGAGACCATATGGGCAAGAAGCCTTGCAGCCTAGGAAGTTATAAGGGTACCTCATGTGGAGGTAGAGGTTATCTGGGTAAGGGTTATTGTCCCCAGTCCAGCAAGCCAGTTCAGGCAGCGATTCAGACTTCGGCTGGTGTTTTTCTGGTCGTGGTGGTCATAGGTCGGGTTAGAGTTCCTGGGGTTCTCATTCCCTACCTGAAGTTTGAGGTGGTTATTTTGGTTATTCTAGATCGCCCCAGCCACCGATGTCTTCTCGATCATGTTATGAGTATAGAGAGTTGGGTCACTTTGCGAAGGACTTCCCCATACTTTGATAGGATGGTCAGAACTTCGGTTCTCAGGGTTTAGGATGTAGAGCATCAGCTTAGCCGTATAGAGGTGGTGGACAGAGTGGCAGAAGTGGTTTGTAGACAGGTAGGGGTGGTTCTCAGTTGGGCTGAGGTGGTAGTCGTGGAGGTTCTCAGGCTGATGGTGGCCATGCTTAGTGTTATACATTCCCGGGTAGGGTAGAGGTTGAGGCTTCTTACATTGTCATCACAAGTACTATTTCAGTCTGTCATCGGCTAACTATTGCATCATCTGATCTAGGCTCTACATACTCTTATGTGTCTACTTATATTTCTTTGAGTCTTGGAATGGTATGTGAATCGCTGAATGTTTCTGTTAGCATTTCTACTCTTGTTTGGGATTCCGTAGTTGTCACGACCCGACCCGACCCGATGGGCCGCGACTAACCTCTCTAATGACGTCATTATCCTAACATGTCACAGATAATCCAACTAACACTTAATGAGTCTGAAATCCGGCAGCATAACGCTGCAATAACGACATATGCCAGGGTAGGCAAGCCGACAAGGCTGCCTTTACCCAAGAATGCACCTGTTTCCTGAGGAGTCACAACTAGCCAATATAACATAACCAGCAAGCCGACAAGGCTGCCACCAGATAGTAACGTATATACATGGGAACACCCCAACACAGAATACAATAACATGACTGACCAAAACAGTCATAACCCTTACATAAGTACAACCCACCACTGTCTACAGACCTCTATAAGAAGAATAACGACATATGACGGGACAGGGCCCCATCGTGCCCCTAAATACAAACATAAGTCTAAAAGAGGTTCGGTACCCAAACGACCAAGCTCTGGATCAAAGGAGCTTTCCAACCTGCTGAGTAGGAACCTAGGCCTGAGATTCAACAAACTGAAAACATGTACCTGCGGGCATGAAACGCAGCCCCCCCGAAGAAAGGGGGTCAGTACGAAATAATGTACTGAGTATGTAAAACATGAAGCTGTAAAAGAGATCATAAGTAGCCAACAGAAACAGGAGATCAGTACAAAAATCAGGATCCAAATCCAACTGTGCCATAAACTATAAAATTCAGATGTGCCTTATAAAAATGAGAGTCAAGTCAAGAAAACATGAATGTCTGTCCATATACATATATATACATCTGTAACGTAACCCGGCCCACTAGTGCGGGACTCGGTGGAATCATATCATAACTCGGCCCATGTTGGGACTCGGTGAAGTCATATCGTAACCCGGCCCATGCTGGGACTCGGTAAAGTCATATCTCATCTATGGATCCATCCTACGTAACCCAGCCCTCTAGTGAGGGTTTCGGTGAAAAATGCAAGGCTGTGCACGAACGTAACCCGGCCCGGGACTCGGTGAACTGAAGTAATAACACTTAGCACGAGTAGATTTCTTGAGTAACCATATGCAATCAAAATTTTCATTTGACTCTCAATAAAATCATTATAATAATGTCATAATAAACTCTTTACTGAAAAATCATAGGCACTTCTCATATCAATCCTCTTTAGGAATTAAACTGTATAAGAATCAAGTACGTCCGCCGTACTTTCATTAAATCATGCCAAAAGAAAGAAGTAAGGGTTTCACATACCTCTTAGATGAACTAATCAACTCAATATTAGAGTATGCCTCATTTTAGAACTTCAACCTTGTTGTCAAATTTATCTAAGTTCCACGGGTCCTTTTAAGCACTATGAATGATTATTTACATCATACGGACGAATTTCATCACAATCGAATCAACATATTAAAAACAGATTCAGTGGGACATTCTAGCGAACACCTTGAACGCGTAGAACCTAATTCCTTCTATATCGAAATCTATGTAAGTAGTGAAATATCTAACTCTCTTAATCCTCCTTCTTATACTACTACAATCTCCAAAACAGTACCACAATTTCACATGCAATCCCAGTAACTCCCAATTACAGCAGTCCTAACGATACCCAACCCAAATTCGCATTTTTCGACAATCGTCTTTAGAACTAATAGCAAGAATCAAGTCTAGCACTTGTACAAACTTAGAGAATAAGGAAGATTACCTCTCTTAAACGCAGTGACGAGTGTCGTCGAACCTGTCATCCCAAACAGCTTCCGACAAAACTGAAACAGAATCCCAAAATCAATTCGCGCCAGAATCCTTTCGCATTCTATGTTTCTTGTTTAGCTTCTGAGTTTCTAAGCTCGTTCTTGGCTTCGATTCTACTGGAATCAAAGCCCAGAACACCTTGAATTTCTCCTTCGCTTGGTTATATATGAAAGCTCACGGAAATCCCCAATTTTGGTCGAAAAAATTCAGAAAACCCATCAACTGAGCTTACTCCTGTTGCTAGAAAAGAATTTGATGGAGGAATTTGGTAGAGATGAAGAGAGCACACTGAAGGATCGATGGTTGAAGAGATGGAGTGGAAGAAATGGATAAAAATGGAGAAAGAAGGCCTTATGGTTGCTGATATCAGTCAGTCGATTTGGGGCTTAATCACCCCCAAATTGATTATAAGAACACACGTACCAAATCCCACTATAAATTGTTCCCTCCCTAATTAATTAATTATACACACAATTAAATACTCGGTCTCCAATTATTTAAATCCTGGCGATTAATAAAATCCTCTTTTGTCAATATCATAATTCACGTAATAAAATACTAGTCTATACTCTCTTCGGGGATACACAATTATTATTAAACTCCGTCGTCACACTTACTAAATCCAAAATTATTTCGGGATCACATCCTTCTATATACTAATCCTCTTATTAATATACACAAGTACAACGAAAATTTTCTCGGGTCCGGGTCTGCTCACCTACGTTATGAGTTCAACCGCTACCCGAAAATACGGGGCATTACAGTAGTGGTGGATCGGGTGTACCAATCCTGTGTTATGACTCTGATGGGATATGACACCTGGGAAAATTTGATGATTCTAGACATTGTAGATTTCGACATCATTTTAGGTATGAGTTGGTTATCTTCTTACCATACAATTTTGGACTGTAATGCTAAGACAATTGCTTTAGCCATGCCAGGGATTCCTAGGTTATAGTGGAAGGGTGTTGTTAGTTGCTCATCGAAGAAAGTAATCTCTTATTTGAAGGCTAGGAGGATGGTTAATAATGGTTGTTTGGCTTACTTGGTGTATGTTCATGTTACTAGTGTGGATACACCTCCTCTTGAGTCAGTACCAATGGTTAGAGAGTTTCCTGAGGTAATTTTGATAGACTTGTCATATGTCCCTCCGGACTGTGATATTGATTTCTACATTGACTTAGAGTCGGGCACCAAGCCTATTTCTATTCCTCCCTATCGGATGGCATTGGCAAAGTTGAAGGAGGAATTGCATGTTAAGCAAGTGGTTCCTTAGGCTGAGTGTTTTACCTTGGGGTGCTCCGGTGTTTTTTTTTAAGAAAAAAATGGGTCTATGAGGATGTGTATTGACTATCGGCAATTGAACAAAGTCACTATCAAGAACAAGTATCCCCCTCCCCGCATTAGTGACTTATTTAATTGACTTCAAGGAGCCACGATCTTCTCTAAGATTGATTTGAGGTCCGATTATCACTAGTTGAAGATTCAGGCAGAGAATACTCCTAAAATGGCTTTCAAAACCCGCTATGGGCATTATTTACTCTTGGTTATGTGTTTCAGGTTGACTAATGCCCCAATAGCTTTCATGGATTTGATTAACGATGTATTTAGGCTATATTTGGATTTCTTTGTAATTGTATTTATCGATGATATTTTAATCTACTCCGGGAGTGCGGCAGAGCACGAGCAGCATTTTAGGATCATGTTTGGAGTTCTGAAATAAAAGAAGCATTATGCAAAGTTTTCACAATGTGAGTTTTGGCTCAGTTCTGTGGCATTCTTGGGCCACGTGGTGACTAAGGATAGCATTATGGTAGATTTCAAAAAGATTAAGACGGTCCGTGATTGGGTCAGGCCTACTTTAGTGACCAAGATTTGGAGTTTCATTGGCTCGCCAATTATTACCGGTGTTTATGGAGGGGTTTTCATCCATTACGTCTCCTTTGAACAAACTGACTCAGAAAAATACACCCTTTCAGTGGTCAGATGAGTGTGAGGCGAGCTTCCAAAAGCTCAAGACTTTATGACTACAGCTCTGATCTTGAATCTTCTCGTGGAAGGAGAGGGCTTTACTATGTATTGTGATATTTCGCGTAATTGCCTTGGTTGTGTGTTGATGCAAAAATAGAAGGTTATAGCTTATGCTTTGACGCAATTGAAGGTCCATGAGAAGAATTACCCCAACCATAATTTGGAGTAGGCGACAGTGGTGTTTGCCTTGATGATTTGGATAGACCACCTCTATGGTGTCCATTGGGAGGTGTACATGGATCATAAGAGCCTTTAACACATTTTCAATCATAGAGATCTTAATTTGAGGCAACAGAGGTGGTTAGAGATGCTTAAAAATTATGACTTGTTGGTTTTCTACCATCCAGGAAAGGCCTATGTAGTGGCGGATACCTTGAGTCGAAAGGCGGTGAGTATAGGCAGCCTAGCATGTTTACAGGTTGGGGAGCGACCCTTGGCTATGAAGGTGTAGTTTTTGGTAAATAGATTGGTTAGACTTGATATTTCTAAGCCATGCAAGGTTCTCGCTTGTATTGAAGCACAATTTTCTTTATTGGAGCAGATTAGGGCTCGACAGTTTGATGATACAAAGTTATGCAAAATTCGGGACAAGGTATTGAAAAGGAAGGTCAATGAGGCAATTCTTGATGATGAGGGTGTATTGCGTATCAAGGGTCGTATATGTGTTTCTAGGGATAAAGATTTGATCAAATTGATATTAAAAGAGGCTCATAGTTCGAGGTACTCCATTCATCCAGAGACTACAAAGATGTACCGGGATTTGAATCAACACTATTGGTGGTGTAGAATGAAGAGGGGTATCGTGGAGTTCATATCTCGATGCTTGAATTATCAACAAGTTAAGTATGAGTACCAAAAGCCTGGTGGACTTCGTCAGAGGATGGATATACCCGAGTTGAAGTGCGAGCGGATTGCGATATATTTTATGGTAGGGTTGCCACGGACTTTGGGAAATTTTGATGTTGTTTGGATGATTGTGGATCGATTGACAAAGTTGGCTAACTTTGTACCGGTTCAGACTACCTACAATTTAGAGAAGTTGGCCAGAATCTACACTCGTGAGATAGTTCGGTTACATGGAGTGCTCATTTCTGTTATTTCATATCGGGCACACAATTTATATTCCACTTCTAGAGATCTTTGCAGAATGAGTTGGGTACTCGAGTGGAGCTTAGTAAAGCATTTTACCCTCAAACATATGGTCTGTCCGAAAGGACTATTTATGTCTTTGATGAATTATTACGGGTTTGTGTGATTTACTTTAGGGGTCATTGGGATCAGTATCTACCTTTGGTTGAATTTGCTTACAACAAAAGTTACCATTCTAGCATAGAGATGTCACTATTTAAGGTGTTGTATGGTAGGTAGAGCTGACAAAATGGGCTGGCTCAGCCCATTTGGGCTAGCCCACGTGAGCTTTGAAATTAGATGGGCAGGCTGGGCCGGCGCATCTTTTTTATGGGCCTTAAAAGAGCCAGTCCAACCCATCACTACGTGGACTGCGGGCTTGGCCAGGCCAATACCTTTTTAACTAAATATATATTCTTGATAATTATTTTAATTTAAATTCTTATTCAAATGCTAACATATAGGGTTTCTGATTTCTCTAGTAAGATAGATATGCTAACTCGCTCTCTCTCTACGCTCTACTAAACTTTTCCTAACGGTCATCTGACCGCCTCTATCAATCTCTCCGATCCGGTGACCAGGTAAGGGCTATCTCTCTCTCTCTCTCTCTCTCCTTCTCTCTATCTTTTTCCCTTTCCCTCTATTTTCTCTTTTCCCTTTCTCTTTTTCCTTCTTTCCATTCTTTCTTTCTAGCGGTTACCTTCTCTGGTGAACCCGCTGTCGACTGGAACCCTAGAAGCGACCGAACCCTTTTTACAATCTCTCTATTGCACCGACTGGATTCAACATTTCAAATGGAGAATCCCACTAGCATCTAGCGGCATCGTCTCACCCCCGACCAGGTTCTATAGCTCTTATTTGTATATGGGTAATTGTTTTCCTCTTTATTCTTTGTCTTTGATGTTGGTTTTTGATTTCTTTCTTGTGGAATTATATTTCTGTTTCACTCTTATTACTTGGGCTGGTTTTGATTTTTGTTTTTGGTGCTCTGCTATTCGCTGTGTTAGTTACTGAATAGAATAAGTTAGGTACTTGATTTGTTGTTCCTTGTTGGAATTTCTAGTATTATTCTTACTCTTCTATATCTTTGCTATTTCCTTGTGTGTTTTTAACTCTACATTTAGGTGACTATATATGGTGGATTGGGTTTTATTGCTCCAGTCCACTTAGGCATCTTGTTACGTTTCTTTTACTTACTGGTATTTCCATATTTGTAGGGTATTGCTTACTGTTTTACTATACTTGATTACTAGCATTATTACTACCCTTTCATTTCCTTTAGTTTATTCTGTTAGTGGCTTCTGGGAAGGATGGCAGTTTGAGGTTTTATCCTTGGTTGGGGGTGGGTATGGCGGGGGACAGGGTGGTATGGGACTAAGGGAGATAGGTTGCGAGTTGGGTCTTGGAACATAGGTACTTTGATGAGAAAGTCGATAGAATCAGTGAAGATTCTTAAGAATAGGAAGATCAATATAGCTTGTGTTTAGGAAACCAAATGGTTAGGGACTAAGGCCATAGAGGTAGATGGGTATAAGTTGTGGTACTCAGGGCGCACGAGGGGTAGGAATGGAGTAGGCATTTTAGTGGATATGGATCTCCAGGACCAAGTAGTAGAGGTTAGGAGGGTGAATGATATGATGATAACCATTAAGCTAGTTTTGGGAGGGTTAACCTTTAACATACTTAGTGCATATGTGCCTCAGGCGAGTTTTGCGGAGGAGGACAAAGGCAATTTTGGGAGGAGTTTGATGAGGTTTTGAGTTGTATCCCACATACTGAGAAATTAGTGTTAGGAGGAGATTTTAATGGACACATAGGGTCTAATGTAGGAGGATATGGGGACGTACATGGTGGGTTTGTCTATGGAGAAAGAAATGAGGGAGGATTTTCGCTCTTAGACTTCGCGAATGCTTTTGAGTTGGTCATAGCTAACTCAAGCTTCCGAAAGAGGGAAGAGCACTTGCTAACCTATCGTAGTGTGGTGGCTAAGACTCAGATATATTACTTTCTCCTTAGGAAGGATGATAGAGGTGTTTGCAAGGACTGCAAGGTTATCCCGAGTGAGAATCTTACAACCAAACATAAGCTTATGGTTATAGACTTAGAAATCATGATGAAAAAGAAAAGGTTTGCTCATGAACGATAAAGGATTAGATGGGGATGCCTAACTGAGGTTAAATCTCTAGAGTTTATGGAGAAATTGGGGCGATGGGGGCTTGGGGGAGTGGCATGGATACTTATAGCATATGGTCTAGGACAACCAGATGCATCAGTGAAGCAGCTAAAGAGGTACTAGGGGTCTCGAGGGGCAACCTAGGTGGACGTAAAGGGAATTGGTAGTGGAATGGAGAGGTACAGGGAAAAGTAGAAGCTAAGAAAGTTGTGTATGCGGTGCTAGTGAAGAGCGCTGATGAGGACGACAAGAGGAGTAATAGAGAGAGGTATAAGGCAGTGAAGAAGGATGTAAATCTAGCGGTCACGGTGGATAAAATAGTAGCCTTTGAGCACTTGTATAAGGAGCTCGAATGCAAAGGCGGGGATAGAAAGTGTTATAGGCTTTACAAGATGACGGAGAGAAAGTCTCGTGACCTAGACTAGATAAGGTGCATCAAGGACGATAATGGAGAAGTGCTGGTAGATGACGCACCTATTAAGCGGAGATGACAGACGTACTTTTGTAAGATCTTGAATGAAGAAGGGGACAAAGCTATCATTCTGGGGGAGTTGGAGAATTTAGAGAGTCGTAGAGATCTTGGGTACTGTAGACATATCAAGGCTGTAGAGGTTAATGAGGCTATTCATAAGATGAGGAAGGTAGGTATGGAGTGGCCGACTAGGTTGTTTAATGTCATATTTTGGACGGCTAGGATGCCATAGGAGTGGAGGTGGAGTACAATGGTCCCATTTTACAAGAATAAGGGCGATATTCAGAGTTGTAATAACTACAGGGGTATTAAGTTGCTAAGCCATACTATGAAAGTCTGGGAGAGGGTCGATCGACTACAGAAGCTATTCATCTTGTTAGGAGGTTGGTGGAGCATTATAGATACAAGAAGAGAGACTTACACATGGTGTTTATTGACCTGGAGAAGACATATGATAAAGTCCCTCAGGAGGTCCTTTGGAGATGCTTGGAGTCTAAAAATATGCATATGGCCTACATCAGGGCAATTAAGGACATGTATGAGGGTGCCATGACCCGGGTTAAGACTGTGGGAGGTGATTCAGAACACTTTTTGGTCGTGATGAGGTTGCACCAGAGATCAGCCCTTAGACCGTTTCTATTTGCCTTAGTGATGGATGGATTGACACAACATATTTAAGAGGAAGTGTCGTGGTGTATGTTATTTACGAGCAATATATTTTTAATTGACGAGATGCGTAGTGGCGTTAATGATAGGCTGGAAGTTTGGAGAACGACCTTAGAGTCCAAGGGTTTCAGGTTGAGCAGGACAAAGATATAGTACTTGGGGTGCAACTTCAGTGACGTGACACAAAAGACAGACGTGCAAGTAAAGATTGAGGCATAAGTTATACCCAAAAGATAGAGCTTCAAGTATCTTGGGTCTATTATCCAAGGGGACGGGAGATTGACAATGATGTTGCCCACCGTATTAGAGCAAGGTGGATAAAATAGAGGCTCGCCTCTGTGGTGCTTTGTGATGAGAAGGTGGAGCCTAGGCTGAAAGGTAAGTTCTACAGAGTGGTGGTTAGACCAGAATTGTTGTATGGGGCAGAGTGCTGGACAGTCAAGAGTGCTCACATTTAGAATATGAAAGTAGTGGAGATGAGGATGTTGAGATGGATGTATGGTAATACTAGGAGATATATGATTAGGAATGAAGACATACGGGATAAGGTCAGAGTAGCCTCCATGAAGGACAAGATGAGGGAAGAGAGACTGAGATGGTTCAGGCATGTAAAGTTGAGACGTAAGGATGCGCCAGTTAGGAGGTGTGAGAGATTGGTTGTCACACGAGGTAAGAGAGGTAGAGGTAGGCCAAAAAAGAGTTAGAGGAAGGTGATTAGACAGGATATGGCTCAGCTCTAGCTGACTGAGGACATGACCTTAGAAAGGAAGACCTGGAGGTGAGGATTATGATAGAATGTTAGTAGGTATTTGAGTTTATCGTGTTGTGTATGAGAGGGGTGGGGGGCTAGCCTTCCCATCTCCTCGTCTCCTTTTCTTAATTGTACTAATTTGGTACCGTATAGGTCATTATTTTTATGTGGCTATTATTATGTTGCACCATTTACTTTGTCTCTTGATTTTTTTCTATCTTATTTTTCATGTATTTATTATGTTCCTCTTAAACTGAGAGTCTATCGGAAATAGCCTCTCTATCCTGCAAAGGTAGAGGTAAGGTTTGCATAAATCTTACCCTCTCCAGACCCTATTTGTGGGATTACACTGGGTATGTTGTTGTTGTATTTAAAATTCTAACATAATATTTACAAATCCATATCACATAGTGTTAGTACTTTCTAACCAATTCTCAAATAGTATTTTCAAAGGCATTTTTTGAGCGAGTCCCAAATGAGTTCCAAGTGTGGCGTACCAAAAATGCTTTGGGGAGAAAATGAAAATCATATATCCATAGGGCGTATGCTCTAGAGTTTAAGGTGCAAGTCCTGGGCATAAAATCATAAGCTTCGAGCGTAAGAGCGTACGTCCCATGCATTAACTGTAATGTTTGATGTTTTAAAAGCATTTTTTCTATAGATCATGTTTATTATTATTCATGTAATGATACTTATACCTAGCGTTGCTCAAGCCCACGGGCTAGCCCAACCCAGTATCGCTCAAGCCCATGAGCCAACGGGCTTTTGGGTTTCGGGCTAAAAAGTCTCATTCTTAAATAGGCTGAAAAATCTTATCCCAACCCTATCAAATCATAGAGTTGGGCTAGGTCAGCCCAATGAGGCTATCCATATTGACGGCTCTAATGGTAGAAGGTGTCATTCACTTGTCGGTTGGTTTGATACATTCGAGGTTAGGCCTTGGGGTACTGATTTGTTGCATGATTCCTTGGGCAGGGTTAATTTGATTCAGGAGAGGCTTCTTACAGCTCAGAGTCGGAAAAAGAGTTACGCAAACCGAAAAGTTCATGATAGAGAGTTCATAGTTGGTGAGCGAGTTCTATTGAAGATCTCACCCATAAAGGGTGTGATGAGGTTTTGGAAGAGGGTCAAGTTGAGCCGCAGGAACATTGGTCCATTTGAGATTATGCAGCGTATCAGTGAGGTAGACAATTAGTTGGCTTTGCCTCTAGATTTATCGGGTGTTCACCATGTATTTCATATTTCCATGCTCAAGAAATATCGATCAGATGGTTCTCATATGATTCAATGGGATTCGGTATTTCTTGATCAAAATTTGTCTTATGAGGAGGAGCCGATAGCTATACGCGATAGGAAGATTTGAAAGTTGAGGTCCAAGGAGATAACTTCTGTGAAGGTCTAGTGGAGGCTCTCTTCTGGTTGAGGAGGCTACCTGGTAGACTAAGACGGACATGCAGACTAGATACCCTCAGCTTTAAGATTCACGTATTTCCTTTTTTTTCATGTTCGAGGACGAACATGTATTTAAGTGGTGGATGATGTAACGATTTGTTAGTTCATTTTGTTGTTTTTGCTTATTTTCCCACAAATTCTCTTTTCCCTAGCCTTGTTATGGTGTATATGATGTATGGGGATGGGTGGTGTGATTCCCTAAGCAATCGGATGAGATTAACGGATGAAAATCCAAGTTTTGAGTTTTAAAAGTTCTAAGTTTGAAAAGTCTGACTAAGGAGTTGAATATAAGTAAATGCATCTAGAATCAAATTCTGATGGTTCCATTAGCTCCGGAATATGATTTTTTTACTTAGGTGGACCATTGGATCGGGTCTCGAGTGTTTTGAAAGGGTTTTAGGTTAGTGTGGAAATTGATGTAAGAAATAAGCTTTAGATGGCTAAAGTTTATATTGAGGGCGTTGGTGTCTTTTTCAAGTTTTGTCAATTCCATCAAGTCCGAAATGTCAAATATTGTCTAAGTGAGTCCTTGGTTCGATTTCTGAGGCACTCAGGAGAAATTCGGGCGTTGAGTTGATATTTTAAAGCATTATGAAGTGTTTAGGGGTTCTAAATAAACTTTTTGTTAAGATGACCTCGTATATTCCGAGTGTCGATCAGTTTCATTACATGTTTTATGAGTGGTTTGAATGTTTGGTTTGTGTTCAGGGGGTTCCGAATGAATCCCGAGGGTCGATTCCAAGAATTGGTTGCACTAAATTTTCTAGTGTTGTTTTCCTTCTATGCATTCGCGATATGGGGCTCGTGTTCGCATAGAGTAGCGGGGTCTGGGCTGGTTGGCCTAAATCATCACGTCGCAATGGCCTCATCGTGTTTGAGATGGGTGGGATGGGTCAGTGACTGTGATCGCGATGCCCTATCGCGTTGGCAAAAAAGGCCTAAGGTCTGGGTAGAATTAAAAAACCCATTACGGGTTTGAACTCCTATTTTTATAATTTGAGCTCTAGACTTCGAATTTAGATTATTTTTAAGAGATTATTAAGATTAATCAAGAGGATAAGATTTTAACTCCTTTTTTACATTTGTGTCATTAATTAGTAGAGATTCCCATGCTAGAATGCATGTTTAAGATTGGAGATTTGGGGAAATAAACCCTAGGCTTGGAAATTAATAGTTTCTTCAATTGAGCATGATTTTGAGGTTAGAAATTGATGATATTGCATATCTAGATTCCCAAGACTATGGGTAAACCAATTTGAGAATAAAATTCCTATTTTGCCCTTTAGGGTCACTTTTTGGATGTCATTTTGGTTTTTGTTTTAAAGTATGTCAGCATGGGTACCATTGTGTTCGTGTGAACTTGTAGAGTATTAATTTGACTATGTTAACCCTGATTTCCTAGTATAATTATGGATTTAACCCTTAGGGTATAGAATTGGGTTTGGGGTTGACTTTCTAGACCCAAATCTTGTATAAGGTAACATGGACATCATTGTCTCATCTTTTGAAGCTTAATATGTGTTTGAGCAGATTGGGACCGTGCAGAGACTATTGTAAGGGCAAGGCGACTTTGTGATGTCAGACTCCTACTTCCAGGCATGTTGAGACTATGATCCCATTCTTAGGCGACTTGGTTGCTTTAAATAAATTAACTAAAGATGGGAGTAATGGAAATAATAAGAGGGTCTCGATACTTGTGAGGTGACGAACACTCGTATCGACAACGGTGATATGTATTGAGTATTTGTGCTTTTAAATTACTTATAAAAATTCCATGATTTGAGCACTATCTGATTGTATATTAAGATCATTTGGATGCGTGATAGGGTATGAAGCCCTTAGTTTCTCCATTATTAGTATTTGTCTATGTGCTATGTGACAGTGTGTCCCTATCATTTTCCTTTATACTCGTTTAATTGGAAAAGAAGCTAAAGATCGCGTCTTTATTAAATAAATGACTGATTTGTGACTTGTTTTGCTATAATTATTTCTTATTGATGTGCATATCCTATTTATGCCTCATAGAGTATGAACATGTATGAGTATAGATAAGTGTAGATGATGTGTGAATAGAACAGGTACTGTGTGAGCCTGTTGTGTAAACTGAACTTAGGTACTGTGTGTGAGCCTGAGTGGTATATAGTCCTCGCGAGTCCTCCTTGGGTCACGCTTCATTTATGTTCGAACGTGTGTGTATCGGTAGAGGAAAGGAAACATCTTGCATATCTTTCATCGTATTTCATTTTATTCAACTCTACCCTTATTGATGTTTAAACTGTTGATTCTAAGCCTGTAATTCACTTACGTGTATACCTGACTTGTTTGATGGATTAGATGCTACAACTTAAGCTTGAAATATGCTAATAAATATATGTGTGCTACGTGATTATTATATTGAATTGATAAGGCAGTTGGTGTAGTTGTAGTACTCGGTAGACCAGCCCTCGTATTCGTTTAGGATTGGATCGGTCGATGATGTTGTTGAGTACTCATGTATTTGTACTCACGCTAAATTTGTTTCACATTTTTTGTGTGCAGGATCATTTCCTAGCACTAACGGAACCCGTGACTAACCATCCTATTGAGGAGCTATGCTAGAGGATCTACGGGGTGAGCTACTAGATGTCCTTTAGCCCCGATTCTCTTCCTTTTATCTTTACATTATGTCTTTCATTTTGGACAGCTTTTATGTATTTCGAGACATATGTAATCCCAAAGACTTGTATTAATCTTTAGTAGCTCTTGTACTATGACACCCGGTTTTGGGGGAGATTCTTATTTCATTACTTTAAGTATCTATGGAACTATTTAAAAGACTTTAAATTGCCTCTTATTTATTTTTCGCATTTATTTCTTCAATGAATTTTTGGTTGTTGGGTAAAGGTTGGCTTACCGACTCATGAGAATTGGTGCCATCATGACCCTCGATTTTGGGTCGTGACATGAGATTTATGCTTTCAAGAGCAACAACATTTGTGTGACACTGTGGAGGTAGGCATCTGAGAATTTTTCTTATATTGTCCACGAAAGAAAAAAGCTTTTTCTAAGGCTTTGAGTTCTCCTCGAATTTTGTTGAATCTTGAGAACATATCTTCAACTATTTCTCCCTCATTTATTCTGAACGTCTCATAATCAGAGACAAGAACACTGATGATATTCTCCTTTACTTTGTCAATGCCTTCATAAGTAACCTCAAGTTTATCCGGCACCTCTTTAGTTGTTTCGCATGAAAAGATCTTTTCGTATTCTTCTCCATTGATAGCATTGTATAGTAGATTTGTGGCCTTGGAGTTTATTTGAATTACCTTCATTTGTCCATCAGTGTAATCAGTCAGTGAAGACAATTCATCAGTTGTAGTGGCTCCTTCTTTTTTATTTTCATCAGTCTAGGACTTTGGCATAGGAATGTCTGCTAACTTGATAACTCTCCATATCTTCACATCATATGACTTGATATAGGTTTCCATCCTTACCTTCCAATGAGAGAAATATTTCCCATTTAAATAGGGTGGTCTGGTTTGGGAAGTGGTCTTTTGAAACAAAGCTCCAACGGTAACGTGATTTGACATGATCTTTTCTCACTTGATGTTAGGCAAACACAAGTGTGGCACCTTGCTCTGATACCAATTAAAAGTGTAAGAAGGGGGTGAATTGTAACTTTTCGTTCCTTAGTCGACTGGCAGTGCAAGATAGTCGACTACCTGAAACTTTGTCTAGAATAGAACTTTGCTGAAGGTAAATGCTGAAAAATAAATTGACACATGATATTTTTATATTGGTTGAGATCAAATGTGGATCTTAGTCCAGTCCCCTTGGATTGCAAGGGTGTTCTCTATAAGCTCTTGTGAATGGTTCTTTGGTATAATGGTAACGAAGTGTAACTCCTATATATACACTCAATTAATCACAATCTTTTGATACAATGTCTCACCAACAATATATGTCCTATCTTTTTTAGTACATAGTAAAACTCTCAAAATTACAATGTTTATTAAAGAATAGGAGTTGTTGAGATCAAAGTATGTTTCTCTCATTAGTTTAACTTTGATAAATAGCCTTCAAGTAAGTAGCCGTTGAGGGACAGAGATAGCAACCCAAGAGTGTTGATCCTTGGAAAGAGGAGTTGATTGATCATGTCTCCAAGAATAAAGCTAAAAGCTTAGTTGATTATCGTTGATCTTGATCTTTTGAGTACTTCTTCAATCAGTGCCGCAATTCTTAATCTTCTAAATATTTTCTCAATCTCATTTCCTTCCCGGGCTTAGGGTTTTGAGAGTCTTGGTACTTGCTTCCTTTAATAAGCCTTCAATCTTTCCTTGACTTGTGTGCGTATAAATTTCTGATTCGTTGTAGATCTGTTACTCCTTAATTGTTGATGGGAGAATCCCTTGTAGTACTTGATTTGATTATTTTCCGAACTTGATAGATATTTTCCAGTTTGGTTCAGTACACAAGTTTAAATAACTTATGTGTTCCCTCGTAAGTCAACTTTCCTTGTGAGTCATTTCTGCACATTTAAAACATAATACATTAATTTTGTCATCATTAAAACTTGACATTAACAGATAGAGTATACGTAGATCTTACCTCTATCTTGGCAGGTAGAGAGACATTACTTTTACTAATCAGAATCAAACTAAATTTTTGTCGGTTTTTTAAAATTAAAAATCAAATCAAATAACATTTTTTTTAGTTTTATTTAATTTTAGATTTAGATTTGATTTTTTTCTATTTTCCAAGAACACATGGTGAGAGTGAGATCTTCAAGAGTCAAAAGGTAAAATTAATTGAGAGACTATGTGCGGACCGGCCAAGCAAAAGGGCCACCTCAATTTCTTGCCCAGCATATTAATTGGAGTCCGTGTTATCCTTTTATCTCTAATCCATTCATTTTTTCATTTTGTAGCACCGAAAGAAAACACTTTCTAGCACTTTTGACTTGCAAATGGACTTTTTAGTAAGAGATAAATGAGATTATTTATTAGATTAATCTTGACATTATTCATTTTCGATTAAGAAACGACAGGTCGAGTAATATCCATAGGTAAAGTTTATGTTAATTTTGTTGGGATACAATTGTTGTAGGGAACATGAAGTAAGTAACTATTACAATAGTAGAAAGGATAAACAAACTATTACAATGAAACTGAAAACCAAAACCTTACAAACTGCTTGTGTGATTTGCTGAGTCGAGTGATGGCACTCTATCTTTAAGACAAGATTGCCCCGTATATCTCCTTTTACGATATTGAGCAATAGTCTCCCAAGATACAACAACAACTTTAACAAGTGAGCAAAGGAAACTCAAGTGTTACTTTTAAAGAACTTTGAGTATAGTGACTTTGCTAGAGAGGAAGAATATGAAATCAGAAAATCTGGAGAATTCTAAGTGTTGAGTGTAGTGTGTTTCATTTGAGCCAAAGGCCTCAATTTATAGTGTAAGTAGAAGACCCCTCAACTAGCCAACTAAAGGCCTTCAATAGCCATGTAATTGCATTTGATTGAGGGATTACATTCAACCAAATAATGGTTGAATTCATGTGGAAAGTAATTGAGAATCAATGCTCCAAAACCAGCCGAAACGTCAGATTTTTCCAACTTCCCGTCACGGCATTCTGCCTCTGAAGCGCCACGGTGCCGCGGCTCCAGTTGCTGACCAACCAATTTGCGCTGTGGCGCAGCCTAGGAGGCGTCGCGGCTCCGGTGGTTGTGGCGCCGCAACCCTTCACGGCTTCGCGGCGATTTCCGACTCGTTTCATTTTACACTTTGTACACTTCTTCCTTCATTTACCAACGTGTAATACTTTGTCATTTGGCCAATAACCGTCCATAATTCTATGTCTCAAATGTATTACATACGTACCAATATCTCTTTCACTAATGAAATTTGCGATACTTGGCACTACGTATGCACGTGTGTGGAAACGACGTTTCCGACATTCGGGCCCAATAGTTCGAGTCATAAATTAATGGGATATACTTATTTCCACATTTAGTAAATTTCCAACAAATTTTGTGTATTCATTATGTAAATTTTCCTAAAAAAAACAAGTAAAATTAACCTGAAGAAAATTAGCCAAATGGTGATAGGCTCTACATAAGTATTTTGGGCGCAAGTTTCTTTATCGGACTTATACAACTAATTTTTCACATCAAAACTATAAGTTAACCTAGAAAATAAAGTAATAATCTTCTATAATTGATTAAATGAATCTGTTATTGTAAAATTTATTTATACTATAGGTATATCAAATTTAAACTCTCTCCGTAAAAAAAACTTGGATCCATTTTTTACCTTTCGGTAACATATATAGTAATAACCTAACAAGGTTACTTTTTTTGGAAAATAAAAAGAAACAAATGGCACAAACAGTGTGATCTAATGGTCAAGGAAGTGAGCTTTATTTTCATCAAGGTTTAAATACCATCAGAAATATAAAAAGCTAGGTAAGTTTTACCCATTTATAGAAATTTTGTTGACCAAAGTTATTCGGTACTTGCTTTGGTAGAAATTAGCATTTACGTACCGGATAAAATAATCGAGGTGCACACAAATTAATTTGAAGGTCACCATTATTAATAAAAATAAAAAAAATGAAAAAGGATCTCTCTAGGATACATACATATAAAATAGATATAAGCTGTATGGATAAACGTATTATAGTATTATAATGTTATACTGGGAAAAAAGCATGGCTGTTGTCAAGACTATAAAAAAAAAAAAGGGAGGACTCTATTAAAATATTTGTTCAAACTTCAATGGCACAGACAACATACATATATTGTTTGGAACTTGGTGGTGATTCCATAAACTATAACTTTGAGTTATATTAAGAATTTTAGATCTGATCGAAAATCACCTTCTTGTGTCAAAGAATAAAACAACCCCTATCCAAGTGCTGGTGCCCAGCTGCAACTGGAAATTCCAATCGACTACTGAATTTGCACCGGATTTAATTTAATTGAAGTTTTCTTGTGGTATCATCATCGATTCTCATTTTGTGATCTCTTAATTCCCAGGTACGCCTTGCCAAATTGCGATGGTTCATGATGTTTTCAAACCACATTGATGATAATCTTTTGGTTTTTATTAATCTTTTCATTAATTTTCATGTGCATGGTTTTTGTCTCCACTGCAATTTTGTTGCTATGTGTTGTGTTCTTCATCGTTATTCCAACTTTTATGCAAGGAAGAGATTGCCTATGCAAAAATGTTGCGTTTTCTCTTCAGTGTCTTGTTCTTTCGTTGTGTTTTTCTCCCTCCTTGTTTTCTCTTTTGATGTTATTTTTTTATATATCTATAGCCCTTTTACCCTGGCATTCATGACTATGAATATGGTAAAATTTATTTCAGTACTGGAAAAACTTAACTTGAAATTTGTTTTGGTGGTTGGGCCACATATAACATAAAATACCATAGACACACCCCATAGACAAATGTTTTATCAATATGAATTTTGAACCCATTCCTATTAAAAGTGTCGTGCAACCCATGAACTTATGGTCTATTAATTTGACTTATAGTGAATCTGCAAGGCCACCTGAACCTCCTCGAGACCCCACCCTCAGTCTCACTCTCACCCCACTAATTAAAAAGAGGATTTCACTTATAGTAAGAAACTATTCTAGACTATCAGTGAGTTTTAATAATTAGTTACTGATAACAGGTTATTTAGTGGTTTCTCAATGTTAGTAAATTAGGATTGCTATAGGCAATTCTTCATTTTTTATGTTTAATCATAGTCGGTGTCGAAGATTTATTGACCCAACTAATTTTACTCGCATTGCTAGTCTTAGAGCTTCCTACCAAATAAAACTTCATTTTCATGACTCCACCTCGTGAAATAATCTTTACCATCTCAGCACATATTTTGGCAGGTAATTACTCTTTCTGTCCTAAAAAGATTATTTTTGTTTGATTTGACACGAAGTTTAAGAAATAAAGAAAGACTTTTGAAATGTGCTGTCCAAAACAAGTTTTAAATATTTATGTAGCTGTAAATCATCTCATAAAATTAAATTATTTATAAATATAGAAATGTGTCAATTTTCTTTAGAATAAAATAATAAGAAAAGTAAGAAAATGACGGAGGGAGTACTTGTTAAACTTTAGCTGGTGCACAAAATTAAAGTTAAACCTTAAAAAGAACATCATCCAAATATTAAAAGAGAAAGAAAAGGTTACAGGATTGCTTTATGTGAAAACATTACCACTAAAGTGTCATAATTGGACCAAGTGAAATAGTATTAGGAAAACTAAAAGACAAGAATATTAACCCATGAATTTGTTTTTATTTCTTGTTCACTATAGTTCTTTAATTACAATAATTCAAAGTTCACGAGAATGGTACTGTATAACTCCTAGGAACTTTAATGATCTTGATTTCTTAAGCACTGAATCCGTTTAGTCTTTGTTGAGAGTCAAATAAATAAATTAAGTAATTAAGTATAGATAATAATTAAATTCGATATATTTCACGGATAGTCACTTAATTATCATTTTTTTCACAAAAATCACTTAACTATCTTTTCTAACACAAAAGTCACTAAAATAACTTTCAGGTCACTAAATCATGTTCCCTTGAATAACTTATTTTTACTCTTTTTATTAATATTTAAATCTAATAAATAAAAATTTTAATTAAAAAGGTCAAATTCAAATTTTAGGGGAGGTATGAGCATATTGAAAAGAGTTTGATTTTTCTAATAATTTAATAAAAGTAATCAAATTCAAAAAATAGCCGGCCGGTGGACTTTGGACAGAGACATATAACGTTTAACTCCGTTATAAAAAAAATTTAAAAAGCGTCCAACTCCAAAGGACCTTCAATGATTTCATTTGAATGTATAGTCCAGAGACACAAAGAAAATCATAAATTCAAATAGACGAATCGTATTTACTTAATTTTTGAATGTATTTCTCTCGCTCTATATGTTATTTATATATTTTTCGTTACACCATAATATTATATATATATATAGATATAGTTTAATTTTATACAAATCCTGCCACAAACAATTGGAGTTGATAGCAATTTCGAGATGCTTTTGTGAAGCTCTCGTTGTATAATAAATAGCATCATTCATGTATGAGAGTTTGTGTTTATATTGACGTACTCCATGTGTGTAATAATTTGAATTTGACGGAATCATTGATTAGACTAGAAAATAATATTATATGTTCCCTTTTACTGAATGTTGTAATTATTTACACACATGTTCTTGGATACTACGTAAATTTTAATTTTCAATTTATAACTCTCAATTGTCATTGTCAATGGTAATCTTGAATTTCTTTCCCATCTTGAGCTAGCACAATTACATGAAATTTAGTATAATGTTAATCAACTTTGTCAATTAAAACTTAAAATATAGCATTATTCTCGACCAAAGTAATGGCATACCGTTTAATTTATTCATGGTATAAAAGTAAGAACAATAATTTTAATTGACTTAAGTAGCTAAAAGAATTACCTGATATTATTTCAAACCAAACATGTTAAAATGGTAGGAAAAATAATTACATACTTTTTTCATATTGGTTTTGGGTCTGGTCGGATCAGACCTTTTTAATTAAAATTTTATTTATTAGTTTTAATAATAAAAAATAGAGTAAAAAATAAGTTATTTAACAAAAAGTGATTTAGTGAAACGAAAGTGGCTTCAGTGACTTTTGTTTTAGAAAATATAGTTAAGTGACTTTTGTGGGAAAAAAAGTGATAGTTAAGTACTATACGTGGAATTTACCCTAATTAAACTCAGCGTCATTTGCAGCAGTCAGTTCCATTAAATTAACATTAGAATGAAATTAGCATCTTCACATATTGTTGTTTTACCAATGCGCCTTTCGGCCTAGCAGTTCATTTGTCTAAAATTAAGGAGTATCTCAGATTATACATATCAGAGATAGTTTTTCTTAATATATATTTTTTCTTTTTCTTTCCCCGGCCACATATCAGATATGGTAAAAATAGAATTTGAATTATACACGGTGATGTAAAAATTTAATATGTAGGTAATTATTTATATATTTCCCAACTTACCACATGGAGTAAAACTTGTTATGAAGAGTTAATTAGTTGTTGAATAGGGTAGGTTAATTAGTTATATGCTCTAATGCGCCTTCCTTTTTCGAACGTCTTGTTATATATTGCTCCTTAATTATAGATCAGATTCGCTAATTGTAAGTTATTTAACATAATTGTGCAAAACATTTATGCACTATTAGTGCACATGCAAAACTTAAACTCACTTTTATAAACTGATAATATAATTTTTTTTACAATATCAGGTTATAAAAAATAATTACACATACTCGTATCAATAAGAAATAAAAAATAATAATTTAAAAAATAAAATATATTACCTGTTACACTAAATTTTAAGAATTATTAATAATAAAATATATTTACACTATTAGTATACATAATTTAAACTCACCCCCAGAGGCACATGCGAGTTGGTATGTGGCAAGGTGATTGGAGTACAACCACTCTGACGCCGCGGGTTCGAATCCGTGTGGTGACAGTCTTTGCTGAAATATTGCAAGGGATGTTGCTGGGTTTGTGTCCCGTTGATCCTCTCCCTTGCGGGGCTGTCATTCGCGCATATCCCTCGATTTACATCCCACCTGGTCAAGAGGTCTCTAATACATGTGAGAGATTTCGCCTTCGGGACTTTCCCCTTCACAAAGTATACATAATTTAAACTCATAAAAATATTAATGGACTTTAGTATCCATCCATGTTAGTATATGTTTGAATAGTAGTATATAAGACCAAGGATTAAAAAAGATGCTCAAATCTGGGGAACATCCCATGTGGAATCTCCACATACTCTGCATTGGGAGTAGATACTCGTGTTCCATTTTTATGCCTCTGTGAGGGTGTGACCGATCTAATCTCATGGTCATACTACTACTTTACTGACAGCATATGAAGCTGACCTAATTAATTACACTAATTGGTAAAGAAAATTATAAATATAACATTGGAGTTATTGATTATCACGCTATGAACGTAAGAATCTTCTGCTAATATATTGGTAAAGGTACATCAATTTATTTGCTCAATGTTAGATCTTGTACTCGTATATGAGTTGTTCAATCAGCCCAGAAACTCTCATGCATGCTTTAGATTATTTCTCTCAAATTTATGTAATAGTGACAGTGAGTTAATTCTAACCATTGAACTTTATCTACTATAGAAGTACCGTCATAAAACTAATTTTTAGTCAATTAAGTAACTAAACTAAATCATTATAACTATAAAATCACTAAACTTTACTAGGTATAACAGTTAAAATAAAAAATTATTTTATCACAATAAAGTAATTGAATTCTCCCATACAATAGTAAAATTATTGAACTTTACCCACTCTTAGTCAAATGTTTTGTTTCCTATAGTCATACACTACATAACGCAACGACAAGAATATTATTCCTCATGTTCTAATTTATGTGGTACTTTTTGGATTTCGAGATTAAAACAAATTTGTCTTTGACCATAATGTTTTCATATATCTTTTAAATATTTTGAATTATCAATTATTCTAACTTATAGTAATTTTTACATAATTTTTAAGTATGTAAATTTTATTTTAAAAAACTTAAAAATTCTATGCTCAAATTCAAAATAAAAATCAAACTATTTGATTCTCAAAATTAGAACGTCACATAAATGGTCTCAGAAAAGCTTTTCGTCCTTGTATATTTATGAAAAACTCTTGTATGTTTTGAAGAAAACATATCACGTGGTTATATGTTTTGACTTGTTCAGAAATTAAAAGTGAAAAAAAAAGAATTGGTGGAGATAGTAAGTTTAGTATATAGGACAAAGAGAGTTGATGGTGTTGTGTAGATGTAGTAGGCAATGCCCTCTGAAAATTCAATGCAAGAATAAGCGAGAGTGGAAAAGCTAATAGATATTGGGTCCAAGACATAAATAATGAATTAGTATAGAATTTACGACATTCCTTTGTGAAGGTAAAGTCCCGAAGGCAAAACCCCCACCTGTATCAAAGGCTTCTTAGCCAGATGAGATGTAAAATCGAGGGATATGTGCGAATGACAGTCCTGCAAGGGAGAGGATCAACGGGACACGAACTCAGCAACAGCCCTTGCAATATTTCAGCAAAGACTGTCACCACACGAATTTAAACCCGCGACGTCGAAGTAATTGTACCCCAATCACATTGTCACTTACCAACTCACATGCGCCCTTGGGGCGAATTTATGACATTCCTTGCTCCAAAAGGTGGAATCTCCCACCCCAGGAGCCCTCACACCCCGGTCCGACAGGTCTGTGAAGGAGGTAAATCATGGTGACTCAATTGATTTCAAAGGTTAGACCAGTATCATGCTGCGCACAAGGGGCCCTCCTTTATTTCAAGAAGAAACCCCCACACTGCCGCTGACGGGATTCGATCTTTGATCTTTGCTCCAAATATCCCCCTTGAAACCAATTGAGTTGCTTCCTAATTGGAGGAAAATGTTACACAAACTTGGATTCTGTGTGAGGGGTCTCTATCTAAAGTCACATCTCTTACATTCCCTTTTAAGTTTCTTTCTTGAAGCTACAAAGTTGTATCCCCACCAACACTATTCATACTAACAATATCCTGCCGTCCAAATTTAATGAATTTTTACAACAGTCCCATAAGTGAGGTGTTGAGATCGTAGAATATACTCAAATTTTATTCTTATATTTATGGTGATAGAGACAGTTACTATGTTAATGATAAATAAAAACACTGTTGATCCTCCTGAGTAAAGCGAGGATAAAAGAAGGCCAGCTCAACTTATGACCATACTTCAATATAACTCTATTTATAATTGTCCTTTCTTTGACATCCATATATATACACTTCCATTAAACTCACCATTGCCACCTAGCTATATACTCAAAGGCAGATGCATCTTTATACAAGTGAGAAATTACTAAAAGTTTCATAAATATTAAATTCTGAATTCATAATTTTAAATTAAAATGCAATGAATTGCTAAGAACCTTAAAAAATTAAATCCATCACCTAGAGTACTTATTGTTTTTTTGCTTTTAAGTTAAATGAGCTATGACAATAATTACAGGAAATAGAAAAATATTTTCTTACTTAATTTTTAAGTACTCCCTCTGTCCAATTTATATGACTCATCTTCCTTTTTAATCAGTCTATAAAAGAATGACACATTTTCTTATTTAACAACAATTTAACTTTAAATTTTATATTTTATGCTTAATGAGATGATCTATAACTATAAAAATATATTTGACTTATTTTACACCACAAAATTCAAAAATCTTCATTTATTTCTTAAAGTTCGTATTGAGTCAATATACATCATATAAATTGCGACAGACTGATGAAATAGTTGTTAGTGGAGGTTTTTTGCTCACTTTTCCCTCTTGCAAATATATTACTTGTTAGGGAAAGGGAGGAAGAAGGGTAAAAAGATTCCAGCACCGTGGTCAACCACACCATATATTTTAAAAGTGGTAGGATATGTAATAATGTAAGAAAATCCTCACCACGCTTTTTACCATATCTGTCCTCTTAAATCCTCTGTGATTCTCAGGCAGTTAAAGTCTTGTTTTACCCCTCTGTTTCTTTTCTGGGTAAATATTTTTACCCTAGTCTGCACTAAATACATGGACCTCTCTACTCGCTTCGGAAATACAAGAACAATTGCATGGCCCAAAATAAAAAAAAACTCCACATTATTACTTTTTACTGCTAAGTAGTAGTAGTACGTACTTTTGGAAAAGCATTAGAGAGTCAAAGACGCCCCCAAAGTCCTCCATTGCAATTGCTGTCATTTTCGTTGTATGTGCACTTCACATACTTGTCAATTAAACAACATAGTGATTTAGAATTTAAATTAGATAGTTTCGAACTTTTTTGTTCTCAAAATCAAATTCACTTGGTATGTTGTTGTTGTTTGAAAATCAAATTCATTGCACTTTTGCAATTATGTGTTCATATCTTAAATTCTGCACATATATATTGTTGGAGTTCTTTTCTATTATACTTTATAATGCAGTACGGGAAGTATATTACTATACAAGTATTCGAAAGGATAAAAAAAGATTCAATAATTCAACTAGAAATCTGAAATTACAATTGTTGAACAAGAAAAAAACTGGAAACTGTTTTTGCTGAGTCGAGTGTGTCACTCTGTCCTTAAGACAATATTGCCCCGTATGTATCATTTATACGTCCTGGACAATTTGTCTCCCAAGATAAAACAGCAATGGAACAATTGAGCAAAGGAAACTCAAATGCTACCGTGAAGAATATTGAGTAACGAAATGATGCTTGGAAGTTGTAGGAAGAAGAGTTTTCTGCTTGTTTATGCTTCTGTATTTTTCGTGTATATGTAAGTGTTAGTCCTCAACAATGGTGTAAGGGGGTGTTTATATAGGTGAGGGAGGGACTGAAATCGCTCCATAACAACCAAATAATGGCCATTATGGAGGTAGTAAAGCCACCAACATAAATGGTGAAAGACCAACGGATTGACCATTATAGGAGGAGTAATTCAGCCAAAATAAATGGTTGAATTGAGTGCTTGGCGTTTCTTATTTGACTGTCCAAATTCTGACTTTCTGGAAACTTCAGGGACCAAACTCGTACATCTTGAAACTTCGGGGACCAAACCGTACATCCGAAAGAATTCGGTCCAAACTCGTGCATCCGAAACTTCGGGATCAAACTGTACTTCTGGCAAAGTTCTCTGGCCCAAAAAGATAATATCAGAAGACCCACAGCCCACGACCCGGACGGGACGGGCGGGCGGCGGCGGCGCGCGTGTGGTCTTTCCTCAAACCGAAACACAACTAGGTCCTCCCTCCTTTAAACACATGGGATACCTCTTGGGGTCCCAAACCCCAAACCAATTTCGAGTCTTATATACACAACCATTCTTTCTTCCTCTACCGATGAGGGAGAATTGAACACAATACCACACTTTCCATGCTTCAAACACCTTACTTCGTGGACCAATATCTCTTTCATTTCTCAATGAAATTTGACGATTCTTGGCCCTACGGTTATCTACGTACTTAGTAGATCATGCATGTGTGAAGAACCGGATTCTCCAACATACGTAACACTAGTGTTTAAGCCGTTAAAGTTCTCGGTCGCAACTCCCGCCAAAGGTTAATTTCCAACAATCCCCTCTTGAAAGAGATTTTGGCGCACTCACATGGTGTCTTTTCATTTCCAGCAATATTTCAGCGGACCGATGTTGCATATGGAGAGGTAGCTTCAGCTTTGAACCTTCCATAGTTGAATACCATCGGACTTACTTACTGCGCGATGAACGTGATGTCTTGAACCGTCAGTGTTTAGTGTAAGCCAAGTCAATGATACCAACACAACAAATTCCCTTACTCTCTTCTTCGTAATATTTTGTCCATTTTGGCCATGGACAACGTCTTGGATTCTTAAGTGCGTTCATTTGAGGCGGCCCATCCTCGCACTTAAATAGGTGGTCTCCTACAAGGTATCCTGCTATACCCCACTTCACAAGTGTTAGGAACCATTAAAAGTTTCCCAAAAAACCTAACCTCAACTGTTGAGGATCATTACAGGTTTTGAAAAACTTAACCTTTACCCATACTGCAGATAGCACTTAACGTCTATCGCGGGAATGGCTTTGGATTTGGTGTTTCTTTTCAGAAATCACTATCTGAAGTGCTCATGCTTCCCCTGAAGCGATCAACTGAACCTTTACAACTTAGTTTTTCCATTGAACCAAATTACTGGGATCTCCAGTTAGTAAGGTTGGGTTACCACTGTATTGGTCCGTATATTTTGGGTTTTTAGCCCATTCCCCTAGACAGGCAGAACACTTGATCTCCGGGTAGTCCCTTAGTTAGTAAATAAGGAAGTGACACCCGTGATGATCAACTGCCATACGTTCTTATGTCTCCGACAGATCCTAACAGATATGTCCAGACGCCGTCATCCGTGTCCTTTCTGAAGCCGACCGGCTAGCCACAGTGTATAACTGCTGAAAGCACGGGTTTCTCCCAATGAGGGACGTCCTCTAAGGAGCTGTGAAGTTACTCAACTTCTTTCATGCTTTGTATAAAGTGATAAACTCCGATTCCATCATGAATCGGCCGATGCAAGTTTTCTTAGAGGATTTTCCAAGACCCACCATACACATTTACTTGTGACTTTGGTGTTCTTCGGATCGATGTCCGGTTTGCATCACCGTGTTCTCCCGAACCGCTGGACATCCGTAAATACTATAATCCGTAGATAAGCGAATAATTCGGATATCGTCATATCCGACTTAACGCCTTCTATTGATCATGTATTAAGATCATCGGAACCTTAGTTCAACCGATCTGTTTGTAGGACGATACCGGGTCGGTTGTAGTGTGTACAATACATTGAACTACACGTGACCCGAGCATATCGCTCATTGTCTATGGGTGCACCATGATTCCAATCGGTTCTATGATTCATATCCATTGGTGGCTTCAACGAGACTTGTCAACTATTGACCATCCGTTAGATGTCTTAGAAATCCAATTCCTAAGATGTCATCTGTGATACCCATATCTTTCATATCGAGACTTTGTTTCAATATGATTTTCACTCTCGACCGTTGGTTTTCCAACCGTTGGCTTTCTAATTTCAGAGCCAATGTTTCTGTGGTCAGATTCATTGTTTCTGTTTTATCTGAAACTTTCAGGACCAAAATGTAAACATTTCAGGGACCAAAATGAAAGCTTAGGAAGAAGCCCAACAGTACAGCAAACCAACTTTGATTCTCTTCTTCCAACTCTCCGGTTGGGAAGGCTAGTTCAACATCCATGCCACGCAAGACTACAATGGCCCTGGATGTTAAGCTACTCACAGGGGAGCACATTTTACAACCTAAACGTTCTTTTTCCGGAGGAAGATTAACCATTACACAAGTATGGTTCTATATATGGAATCTATTTCTCTCTTTAGCTTCTTTCCAAAGCAACGCTTTTGGAGATAACAATTATTTGTTAATTGTCCATGGTTCGTTCTCAACCATACAAGCTAGAAGGACTGGAACAAGTCTTTGTCCCCTCTTTTCTCCGTCTTGGTTCAACATCTAGAATCCCTGAGTTCTGCAGATCTGGAATATTAAGTTCCGGATAGCCGGCAACTTTCGAGTCCTGAAGATACGGAACGTCTAGTTCCGGATAGTCAGGCCCTCGCGGGTTCTTGTTAACCTTGAGCAATTACTCATTTTTCCTTTTCCAAGGAAAGTTATCTCCAAAGAATTCAGCATTCTTTGACGCCAAGAGGCGATCAACACTACTGTTATTTGCAGATCCAGTGGATATGCAATCTACAGTCTTAGGTCGAACTTGATCTATTTCGGTAGTTCATCTTTTACCAAGCTACCCCACATAATTTGGGCGTACGACTTTGCGCTTGGCTAACACCGTTGGACTGAAGTGGGAAATGAACAGTCGTTTAATGAACGATGCTTCACATTCTCCCCCTCTATCACTACGAATTTCTCAATCCGTAGGCTTAGTTGATTTTCAACTTCTGCTTTGAAGCGCTTATCTGCTTCAACAACTTCATCTTTGCTTTTCAAGAAACAAAGGATTCCATACGTTGTACCATCATCAATGAAGATCACAACGAACTTGTCTCCCCCCTCTATTTTGTATAAACTTTAAATCACCCTAGTAGGTGTGACTAAGTTCTAGAGGAGCGGTATTTCTTTCGCTATTCCTTTTGACGGAATTTGGAAAGGTGATTTTGCCTCTTCGCCTACCTCACATTTATTTTGAGGGTTTATGTCGACAGAAGGCAACAATCTCAACATCGTTAGCTTTTGAATGACTTGCTATTTAACGTGTCTTAATCTATGATGGCATAGATGCACGGATTACAAATATATCATTTATTTGGCTACAGACATACTGCACCATTCTTAGTTATTACAGACCTGTTGGACTAATCTCAAACCAGCTTGACCAACATCGTCCCTTAAACCAAGTTAGGGACATGTATCACCTCATCTTAGAGTGATCTCATTCCCCGAAGTCCTATTGAGGACAACCTCTCCAACCCCTTCTACTTTAGAGGTGGTGTTGCTTCACATGAACAACCTCTTGCCCGTGGTTAGGGCGTAGCCAGATCATATGTGATCCAGATACTCTGGCCCACTCCAGTTGCTTTAGCAGACTGAGTGTCCAATTTCTTTTCTGCCTTTCTTTAGGCCTTCAGATCATTTAAGACCTGGAAACTGTGGCCCACCTTACTAGGTGTCCATTACTTTTCCTATGAAATGAATTCTGGCCCCACTCTAGTCGCCCGGAGGCTTTATATGACTGAGTGTCCAATATCATCATATTAAAGAAATTTTGGCCCACTCCAGTCGCCCGGAGGCTTTGTATGACTGAGTGTCCAATATCATCATATGAAGGATCTTCTGCCAAATAATATGACAGGCTCAACGTCTTTAGCTTTTAGACTTCTTCCGTTATGATTGGTGCCCAGATAATTCTTGGCGCTTACTTAAGAGTGGTAACAGTTTTCACACAGTCAGTGGATCTTTCTCACTCGTATGCGCGAACATACTTTACACACATTTAATAATTACACTTAAAAGAACGGATCTTTTTAAGTCGTTTACAAAATTCAATCTTTAAACGGAAAAGAAGAGGAGATTAAACTTCTGATTTTTAAAGCGTAAGGAATATAAATTATTTTCATATTCCTCCTTACTTTAATCCATTTTTAATCAGACATCATTTAATCTTTATTCTTGACAAGTAAGAAAAACTACTTATCCCAATTTTGGATTTTGGCTCACTTCAGTCACTTCATCAGACTGAGTGTCCATTTCCTTCTTACCATTATTCGGATCTTTTGTCTGGGACAGATATAGGCCTTCTGCTGCAAGATAGAATAACATCTTCGATCTTCTCCTCTTGTCCCAGTTAACATCCTCAGGCTCTCGAGAGCGCTTGTTCCCACCAGTCTTGGTAGCGGTGACACCATGAACACGTTCATCATCGTCACTCTCTTCTACCAGAAAACCATTGCCATATCCAGATTTGGTCACACAACTTTTGACCGACATCTTTTGAACACTAATAGTAATACAATATAATATTGTCTTAAGTTGTTGGAGTTCTTTCTCTATTATACTTTATAATGCAGTACGGGAAGTATATTACTATTACAAGTATTCAAAAAGATAAACAAAGATTCAATAATTCAACTAGAAATCTGAAATTACAATTGTTGAACAAGAAAAAAACTGGAAACTGTTTTTGCTGAGTCGAGTGTGGCACTCTGTCCTTAAGACAATATTGCCCCGTATGTATCCTTTATAAGTCCTGAACAATTTGTCTCCCAAGATAAAACAGCAATGGAACAATTGAGCAAAGGAAACTCAAATGCTACCGTGAAGAATATTGAGTAACGAAATGATGCTTGGAAGTTGTAGGAAGAAGAGTTTTCTGCTTGTTTATGCTTCTGTATTTTTCGTGTATATGTAAGTGTTAGTCCTCAACAATGGTGTAAGGGTGTGTTTATATAGGTGAGGGAGAGACTGAAAACTGCCTCCATAACAGCCAAATAATGGCCATTATGGAGGTAGTAAAGCCACCAACATAAATGGTGAAAGACCAACGGATTGGCCATTATAGGAGGAGTAATTCAGCCAAAATAAATGGCTGAATTGAGTGCTTGGCGTTTCTGCTTTGACTGTCCAACTTCTGGCAAAGTTCTCTGGCCCAAAAAGATAATATCAGAAGATCCACAGCCCACGACTCGTGAACCCGAGAACCCGGACGGGACGGGACGGGCGGGCGGTGGCGGCGCGCGTGTGGTCTTTCCTCGAACCGAAGCACAACTAGGTCTTCCCTCCTTTAAACACATGGGATACCCCTTGGGATCCCAAACCCCAAACCAATTTCGAGTCTTATATACACAACCATTCTTTCTCCCTCTACCGATGAGGGAGAATTGAACACAATACCACACTTTCCATGCTTCAAACACCTTACTTCGTGGACCAATATCTCTTTCATTTCTCAATGAAATTTGACGATTCTTGGCCCTACGGTTATCTACGTACTTAGTAGATCATGCATGTGTGAAGAACTGGATTCTCCAACATACGTAACACTAGTGTTTAAGTCGTTAAAGTTGGTCGGTCGCAACTCCCGCCAAAGGCTAATTTCCAACATATATTAACTTATGCTCTGAGTAAAAAATACTATGTTCACTTGAATCCATTGAGTCTACGTTACGTCTGCCCTTATGTCCACGATTTATTTTAAGTGGATTCATCCTTTTAGATTCTTAGCTTGATCACATTGTTATTTTTAAATTAAGGCTCCAGAACTTAGTATTTGTAATATTTTACTCCTAGTAATTTCTCTTATATGTATATTTATGTCTGTCTTTGCTTGTACTTGTAGCACCATATATATATGTAGATGTTTTACAATAGGGAAAAGGGTTAAATTTGCCCTCCAACTATGATTTATAGTATAACATTGTTCTTCGTCAAACTTTGCGATCAAATATACCCTTCCCGTTAGCAAACTTATTAAATTTGCCCTCGGATGGACGGATTTGTAAGTTGGACGCCACGTCGGATCAATGTAGACTCCACGTCGGATCCACGTCGGCTCACCACCAAATACGACCCCTTCTCCACCACAAAACCATTGTTCAACAACGACCCCATATCTGTTTGTTTTTCACAGTTTCTCGACCAGATTCTTACTTTAAGGTCGTCGAAGTGACGTCTCCGGTTTGTCATCCTCTACGTTATTCTGTACTTGGGCAAAATTACTATGGCTAACCTTTTTTTGTGATTCGATTGGCCTGGTTAGCCATCCTCTCTGATTCATACTGATTTTGGACTGCTCTTGCTTATTAAGAGTGACGGCGGGATTTTTCGTTGGGGCAAAATAGGAAATTAAGGGATTGAAGGGGTTATTGGAGGAGATTGATGGGAGGTTGAGGGAGGGGAGAGTGTTAATAGAGGAGGCACGTGGTTGGTACGGAGAGAGTTTGAAGGTGGTAATGGAACTCGAAAGAGTTGTTGAAGCCGCCATAGATGAAAGCTTGGAGTGCGTTAAAAATGGAGAATGCTAAATTTACCTGATAAAAGTGTGCTAAAAAGTGGTAGTGTTGGTCTTGGTTTGCCGGAGACGAGCTTCGGCCGTGGTGATTATTTTGTGAGATCTGGGGGTTGTTTGTTGGTGGACGACGGTGATGATTTTGGTGTTGTTTTGATAGCGTTTGATTCGGGGTTCTCTGCTGGAGATGGCAGTGGCGGTAGTTTGTGGTGATGGTGTGGTGTATTTTGAATAGTGATCGGGGTTTTTGGTGGTTGCGAAGCAGTTGGGTGACGGTGGTCCGATGGGGGCGTGGAGAAGATGGAGAGGAGAGGGTGGTTGTGGCGGTGTTATCAAGGGGTTTATTTGAGCCGACGTGGTTCCGACGTGGAGTCTACGTGGATCCGACGTGGCGTTCAACTCACAAATTCGTCCATCCGAGGGCAAATTTAATAAGTTTGCTAACGGGAAGGATATATTTGATCGCAAAGTTTGACATAGGGCAATATTAAACTATAAATCATAGTTAGAGTACAAATTTGACCCTTTTCCCTTTACAGTATGTCCAGAAAAAACAGAATAATAATGCATATAGTCTTTGATACCTTTTTGCAGGTCTAGCTAGTTTATCAGCAAATCATTAACCTAGGTACTGAAGCTTAGATAGTGACATGGATGATGAATATTCACCTCCAACAGTTCATCAACGTAACAAAAAGGGTACTGGAACCCATTCAAGAAATGGCAAGAACCACCGGCACGCAGTGCTTGACGACGACGAAGACAACGGAGATCCGATCGAGTGCAGTGGGAAGTCCTGCAAAGCATGCACTGGTGGCCTAATCGCCGATTGCGTAGCGGTCTGTTGCTGCCCTTGTGCTGTAGTAAACATATTAGCACTTGCATTTCTCCAGATTCCTTGGATGGTGGGAAGGAAATGTTTGCGAATGGCCAAAAAGAAGAAGAAAAAAGATGACAAGAGTAATTACTGTTACAGTACTGACCGCGTGGATAGTGTAGAAGGAGAAGGAGAAGAAGAGGTAGAGGTAGAGATATCGGGAATTGTGACTTCTAATTTTGGGGAAGAAGAGTTAAAAGATAGTTTTCGTGCTAGAATTGATGCAGAGGAAGTTTGGTTAGAGTTGTATCAAGTTGGTCATATGGGTTTTGGCAGAGTTTCGTTCACCGGAATTAATTAATTCTTCTTAAGGTAACCCCAATTATGTCCAAATATTATTTATATTTTGGCACTTGTATCACCTCCGAAAATCCAAATCTTGAGAACAAAATGCTTTTTTTTTTCAGCGTTCCGGAATCTACTGGTCTGACTAATTTGGTTTTGCGCCGCAGAAAGCTCACTATGAAGGGTTTTAGTACTTCCTATCGAACAGAACTCCATTATTCCTGAAGCTAGTATCTGAGACATCCAAATTATGGGTAAAAGGAACATTTATCACTCTATTACAGTACTCTTTGGTGGTTGGGCAAGATACATTTTCAAATACAACCTTTACCATTTAACTTTGAGCTTGAATATTGGTGAACCATGAGGTACAACAACGTTAACAACTATTGTGCTTGCTTTCAAGTCAAAACCATGAATTTTGAAGGAAACTGAAGATGAATTTACTAGTACTAGTTTAGTATGTTTGTCAGATTAGTTAGTATTTGTCTCTTTCAATGTCATTTTCATCCAGAACATCACATTACTTCTTCTTTGTGAAGTGTACAGTTAATCTAGTAATGTTTTCTTGGAATAAACATTGCTCATATTGAAGGAAAATGAAGAGGAATATACTAGACAATACTAGTTTAGTATGTCCAGTTTTTCATGTCAAAAACATTACTTCATTGTTTCTTGTTTGTCAATGTAAAGTTAATAGTAATGCTTTCTTAGAATAGTATTGCTCATTTTGTTTCGTTGGTCTAATAAGAAATTAAGAACCACATGAGTAAGGGGATTTTGATTGAGAAATGAGGCCAATGATCATTTTAAAAAATTTCGCTATGCTTTCTCGGGTCCTTTTTAAAACTTTAGAGAAAAAATTTGAACACGAAATACTTGTTACGGTAGAAAATCAAGAAAGGCATTAGTTTTTTCAATGGGTAAGATATATATCCCACGTGATTAAGTTGGATCTGACAAATAAAAGGGCTAATTAAAAAATATTTATCTGAACTTATAGGGTAATTTTAAAACAATTAACAATGACGGGCATTTAAATGTACCCAAGCTCCGATAAGGATATATGAAAACAGGATTGCAAATAGTATATATTGTCAAGAGATGTTAGCTAAGAGGTGAAAAGGAGAAATTGCTCCAAATAAAGTGGTTTAAGTATATGTATGTATCCGCTAGAGAATATGTCGATAGCTACCGTTTGATGTGTTGGTCGAATAAAAGACCAAGGATACAACCCAGAGTGGAACCTAAGGTCAAAGTATATAAGAAACTATTGGATGATAGAGGCCGAAATAAATCAATGTATTGTGATGTGCATACCCAGAATGAATGGAGAAATGAAGTCGCTTATGCTTAATAACAGTTGGGAAAGCCAAGGAAAGTTTAGGACCCATAACTCAAGGACATCAACCATGAGCATTCGTTATAGGTATGACATGATATCTTTAGGCGAAGTTGCAATGACACAAAGACCTGTGATTTTTCTTAAAAGAGAGTAATACTTCTTGGAATAAGTAAAGGCAAGCCCAGATGATATAGCATATAGCAGAATAAAGTTTTCCTTTAGAGAAAATGGTTCAAAAGCCAGAGTTACTAACCAAAACTTAGCAATAATACCTTGGTGGTCAAGGTGAAAGAATAACAATACATGTATTTTGTCCTATTACAGTTTAAAGGAGAGAGTTTAACAGAATAAAGCATCAGCCTTCAAGGCAACATAAAAAAGGATGTATGGACAACTCAACTTATCTAGAGGTCGAGGAAAGACAAGGTTAACTAAAGAGCTTCAACAGTTAGCAAGTTTAAGGGTCCAATTTTAGAGCTCTAATGATAATAAGGTTATGATGCAGAATGTAGCAATGTCATCGTTGTGGCAAGGGTAAAAGAGTAACAATATGTGAATGCAGAGTTAGTACTATCGAAAAAGGAAGCCCATGAAAAAAGAAGTCAATATTCGAGTAAAAGGGAAATGGAGTTCTCTGATACCCAGGTAAATTTTATGTCTTAGATCCAACTGGTTTTCCGGAACAAGGTTTGAGTGGAGACGTATTATTCTCGCTATCCCATTTCATTTAGTTTGGCGGAGAGGTATCAAGGTACTAAAGACATGTATTGATGTAATAATATGAAGAGTAGTATTACTGAACTTTGGCATAATATCCCAATAATCAGTTGGTAAAGATAGAATATCAAGGCCAGAGGTCAATACCGAGAATAGAGTTTCTAGTGAAGGAATAGAAAGGTAGTTCGAAGGAAAAATTTAGTATGAGTTCACCCTGCTCTTATAAAAAATGCTACCCAGATGATTAATGGTTGATAGATTTATAATATTGACCCATATCTCGCTAGAATGGGCTATTCGCACATCCGAGAATCATACTAGGAAAGGTTACAAAACTTATCTCCTTTGATTCGTTTAACTTTTATACTTCTTAGCACTTCCCTTGACTTGTATTAGTATCCTTATACTACCACTTAAGGTCCCGCACCTCCTTTTATCACTTAGATTAGTTAACAACGCTTTCCAGCGTAAAAACTATGGGGTGTGACAATAAAAAACAAAGGCAAAAATTAAGTAAACTCAACGTAAAGAATCCTGTGATATCGATTCTGTCTTTGTTGTGCCACTTTTGGAGGATTATTAGAAGTGAAGAAACCTTTTCTTTGGGCTTATTCTAGAGATTAAAGGTAAGTTTCACCTCCTTCTTCTTACTCTTAAGGTTAAACAAGTGTTTGGGGTTGTGATTGTTGAAGAAATCTTGTAGAACACGTGTTTATGAATCTTGGAACTATAGTTGTGGTTGTGGGCTATTTTATGTGGTATAAGAGTATGGTATGAAGTTGTTAAGTTGTTAATTGAGATATGGAGAAGGGAAAGAGTATTAAAAAGGTTGTTGTGTTTGATATATGAACATATTAAGCTACAAAGATCTTGTAAACGTTATGCGCGCAAGGTGTTCGACAAAATATCTAATGAGCTTTCTTATAAGTTATGAGCCCGTAATTAATACCAATCATTCGTGTACAATAGATGATCATTCTTAGAGTGTACAAGGACTCGTGGGATCCATATAGATACAATGAAAAGGTATGTAAGGCTAACACGCTTTTCCTTTCGGCATGATCTTAGAAATACGTCACAAAGTAACATGTCCTTGAAGAAATTCTCATTCTTGATCCTGGAAACACATTTATTCTTGTCTTGAAATATTACACGAACTCATCTAACCCGTGTAGGGATTACCTTCCGTACATTATGATATTCCTTGCTCTGTATTACATTCTAAGGCACATGTTGGATTGTAACGATCATTGTACAGGATTTCATAACGACAGGCAGAGATTAATGACATTAGGTCACTCCGCCCTATTCATAATAGTGTTTAGGGTATTTCATGCATTATATATATATATATATATATATATATATATTCTACCGAGCCGCGCTATAGTCGGTTGGGTACGACACTTATATGTGCACGTCACTATAGTTAGGTACGATATTACCGAGTTCTATACAGCCAGGTATGTTATGATGATGTTTGCCCCATATAGAGGATTCATACTTTATTATATGGCCTATTGAGTGCCCCGATTTTACTTTTATGCATATATTCAGGATTATGTCAGTTGTATGCCTTAGCGGCTTTTCTGAGTTTTAGGTTGACTTTTGTACCCTTCTCTTAAATTACATCTTTTATTTTTATGTTTTCCCTGCCTTACATATTCAATACATTCTTTCGTACTGACGTCCCTTGCTGTGGCACTGTGGTTCATGCCCATAGGTGCAGGTAGACAAATGGACGCATCTTCTCAATAGGGTATCAGATTCAGTTGTTGGTTATCACATTCTATTTTTTCGGAGTTGTTGTACAGAGTTGGTAGGCATTGTTGCTTATGTTTATAGTTGTTTTGGGTATGGTGGGGACCTATCCCCACCAGGTGGTATGCTCGGTCCGTTCAGGTGCCGGCCAGATCCCCTAAGGTGGGGTGTGACAAACTTGAATCAGATCAAGTATGTCCTAAGGAGTCTACAAATCGTGTCTAGTAGAGTTTTATTTGTAGGTGTGTCATGCACCACACTTATAAGTAGGAGGCTACATGGCACTTAGGGATGGATTATGTTTTTTCATCTCATAGACCGTGCAGTAGAGCTGAGTTTTAAGAATTCGACTCTACCTCATGCTTTATACTGTTTCAGTAATGCCAATTACCAAAAAGACTTCGGTTAGTTCACATTCGTAGCCGGTAAATGAAAGACCCCTACTAGACTATCGATACGTCAGGAGTGCGAATATTATATTAAAGTCTTTGAGGGTGAGCATTTGTTTTATTCATATACAGGAGAGGTAATCAAAGACTAGGAAGGTAAAATATTGGTTTTAGGATACAAAGAAGTAAAGTAAAGGAAGTACAGAGTACCTGAACACAACAGATGGTAAGGGGATTGATATTCAGGTAGGATAATGTAAGTATTGTTATCTTGCGTCAGTAGTGGTAGAACTATAATGAGAAATACCTATTCCAGCTTATGACTTACTGACGTCCATAAACATAGTTTTATAAACACGTGATATATCGGGAGCTAGTAACGATTAGAATGATTTTTAGCAGGAGCATTACTGAGGAATAATACAATTACGTTAAAGGCACCCACCCCCTATTTAAAATATATATACATAATGTACCCAGGAATTGTTAATTGGATACAACCTTTGAAGGTTTTGAAGTTTTAGTGGTCAGGTATTGGAATCTTAGTGTGCAAGGTAAATGTTTCCCTCAGGGAGTCTCCTGTTTAAGGCAAAGCAGAAATAGTGAGTGTCTCGGAGATAAGGCCAATTCAAGAAGGGGGAGTTAAAAGCGAAATAATGTTTTGTACGAATATCAGGATTAAGGTAAGAAGTGAGATTGATAGCAAAGGGATGATACAAGCATAGGTGGGACATGTAAGTAATATGAGGGATAATTGAGAATTATACGATAGTAATACGACAAGTTGGTAGCCAAGTAAACCAGAAGACAAGAAGAAGTAAATGTTGAGTGAGAAGATGAATGTGTTATGAGACTAAGTATCTACTATGAGAACTGAACAACCAAATCTCAACAAAACATACCAATCAGGTGATTTATCCCCCTGAATTAGTTGGCATCGATATTGTGAAATTTCCTTGGCTAAACAGAATAAGGGTTGGAACCTCGAAAGATTGTTATAATGAAATATATTGAGAAGTTGCAAGGTAATCATTCAGATAGTTAGAGGATAACTGCGAAAGGAAGGGCTAATTCTTAAAGGTTATCCAGAAAGAAGCCCTAAAGATTAAATGTCTTAGCTAGAAGATAAAAAGTTTATTGAAACTGAAAATACCAGTTACGAACACATGGAATTTTATCCGTGTAAATGTTTTAGTAATCCCTAGTAAGAGGGAATTGTGTTCGAGTAAATTTTAAGTTGTTAAAAGATTGCAGAAGTATGGAGGGAGTTAAGACAACAATATGACCTTTCAGGATAAAAATCTTTGAGTGCAGAGAATGGTCCTCTTCCTATAGGGAAGATAGTATGATGAAGAAGTTTCAGGACGAATCAGATAGTGTCATCCAAATTTGACGAATGTGACATGACTATAAAAAATGATAGGTAAGTATTAGAGCTAAGAAAGAATGGTAGCAACCTCCTGGTTAAAGAAATTAAGCAACGGTAAGAGCCACTAGATATATAAGGCTCAGAAAAGAAGAACATGGTCCATAAACAAAGACAAAGGTATATAGGCCTAGAAGGGTATCCAAAATTAATGAATTAAAAGGGTATATGGAGTTAAGACGAAAGATGATATATGAGAAGAAGGCTTACCATGAGGCCGAAAGAGTCGTCAGTCAATACAAAATTGTTCAGCATGGAATGGTCTATGGGCCTGAAGATTTAACCTCATCAGTAAGTGATCACAACACTCAAGAAACAATTCAGATAGAAAATAACGACACCAAAAGGGCTAGCATAAAGCAAATCAAGTAAAAGGGCTAGGAAACCTGAAAGGGAACGTAAGTAATTAAGAAAGTACTCAAAACTGGTGCTGTCAGAGTGAAAGTGGATCTGAAGGTAAGGAGGATAATAACGTGTAGTTAAAAGTGCCAAAGATCCTATAAGGATATATGACAATGGGATTTCGAACAGTGTATTGTCAAGAGATGTTAGCTAAGAGGTGAAAAATGATAAATTGCTCCAAATACAATGGTTTAAGTATAGGCATATATCTACTAGGGAATATGTCGATACTTATCGTTTGATGTGTTGGTCGAATAAAAGACCAAGGATACAACCCAGAGTGGGTATTAAGGTCAAAGTATATAAGAAACTCCTGGATGATACATGTCTAAATAAATCAATGTATTGTGATGCATACCCATAATGGATTGGGAAATGAAGTCCATTACGCTTAAGAACAGTTGGGAAATCCAAGGAAAGTTTAGGACCCATAACTCAAGGCCATCAACCACAAAAATGCGTTAGAGATATGACATGATATCTTTAGGCGAAGTTGCAATGACACAGAGACCTATGAGTCTTCTTAAAAGAGAGTAATACTTCTTGGAATAAGTAAAGGCAAGCATAAATGATATAACATAATAAGCTTTTCCTTTAGAGAAAACGGTTCAGAAGCCAGAGTTACTAACAACAACATAGCAATAACACCCTTGGTGGTCAAGGGGAAAGAATAATAATACATGGATTCTTTCCTATCAAGATTTAAAGGAGAGAATTTAACAGGATAAAACATCAGCCTTTAGCTAAACATAATAAAGGATGTATGGGTATCTTATCTTATCTAGAGGTCGAGGAGAGAGAATGTTAACTAAAGGGCTTCAGTAGTTAGCAAGTTTAAGAGTCCAACTTTAGGGCTCTAATGATAATAAAGTTGTGATGCAGAAGGTAGAAATGTCGTACATGTGTCAAGGGTAAAAGAAAAATAATATGAGAATGTAGAGTCAATACTATAAAAAAAAGGAAGCCCATGGCAAAAAAAAAGCCAATATTCGAGTAAAAGGGAAATGAAGTTCTCTGATACCCAGGTAAATTTTATGTCTTTGATCCAACTGGTTTTCTGGAACAAGGTTTGAGTGGAGACATATTATTCCCGCTATCCCATTTCATTTAGTTCAGTGGAGAGGTATCAGGGTACTAAAGGCATGTATTGATGTAATAATGTGAAGAAGAGTATTACTAAACTTTGGCATAATATCCCAATGATCAGTAGGTAAAGATAGAATATTAAGGCCCAAAGAATCAACATAGAGAATAGAGTTCCCAATGAAGGAACAAAAAGGTAGTTCGAAGGTAAAATTTAGTATGAGTTCACCCTACTCTTATAAAAAAATGCTACCCAGATGATTGATGGTTGATAGATTTATAATATTGACCCATATCTTGCCAGAATGGGCTATTCGCACAGCCGACGATCATACTAGTAAAGGGTATAAAATGAGACCATATGACTTCAAGACATTCCAATGTCTATTATATCAGATAAAGAAGCTTAACTATAGTGAACCTATAGAGATTCCTTCAGAATGGTTGGGAGCACAGAAAAACCCTGTTATAATTTTATCTTAGATAAGTGAGCAGACTGAAAGCATGATACAGACGCTCGATGACATGTTGCAAGCAAGTATATTAGGTTTCAAAGGAGAGTGGAAAAATCATTTACCCACAAAGTGTTATGTAGCATAGCAGTCATCATCTTAGCGCCTAGAGGATACTTATAAGACCTTGCATGATTAGAAGTGCAGATATTTCATTGATTGATTCGATGTGAGTTGTGTAGACTGATGCTAACCACCAGGCGGTAGAGGGATTAGAGCATGTTTAGGAGAAAATGTTAATAATTAAGGATTGTCAGGAATCACCTATTAATGTGCGGCACCGAAACTTAAAGAACGTTGTTCAAGATTGAGTATCTTTGAAGGATTCTGCCAGTGAAAAGTTTAATGAGATTCGACCAGGAGAAGAAGCTTACCCCAGATATATCAGACTGTATTCGATTACTCAGAAATTTGGCCAAGTGGCCTATGATCTTGAGTTACCTCCAAGAGTTAGAGGAAGTTTAAACAATTTTCCACATATCAATGTTACAGAAGTATATAAGAGATTCACTTTATATATCACTAGTCGAGGGTGCTCAGGGTATAGAGAATTTATCTTATGAAGATATCTCAATTTCTATTCTCGAGTCCAGAAATTTTGGATTAAATATATAGCCCCTGATTGGGGTATTGTGAAGGAAGCAAAGGGTAAAATATATGATTTGAGAATTTAAGAAGGATTTGAAGTCTGGATACCCTTGTTTATTCCATCTAAAAGGTTATAATGACACTCGTGCGATACAATTCCTCTATTTCTATTCTATGTATCAAGTTTACGTAATTTATATCTTGTATAGGCAATATTGTTGAGGTAGATGGGATAGATATAGCCTAGACTTTGGTAGTCGACAGCTGAGGTGAGTTATGGCTAACATTTTTTATTTCTGGATAGATAGACGATCGTGTAGAGCCAATATTGTACTGTTATGCTATTGTGTGGCCCTGTGTGGCATTGCATATGTATTCTAGCTACTTTACAGGTTTTGAATAGTCTTGTTTACAAAGGAAACTCTGTCAAAATTAGAATATTTCCTTTACATTCGAGGTCGAATATTCTTAAGGGGGGAGGGATGTTACACCTAGTATTTTTGTGCGTCGTCATTACCGTAACGTTATCCAGCCTAGGACCAGAGATGGTAGGACCCTTCCAAGAGGTTAATAAAGGTTTATGGATGTGTTGAGTTAGTTTCGTAAAGGCTTAAGATCTTTTGGATCAACGGAAGTATGTTTTGATGAAGTTCAACAATACATCACCTCATGTGACTCGCAAGAGGTGTCTGCAAGGTGTAGGAACATCACAAGACTTAACAAAGGATTTAGGAGCACATGACATGTCCTGCGATACAAAGGAAGGTCCTACGAGTCGCAGGAGATACCGCGAGATATGTCGGTGTCGCACCCGATTTTGACCTGCAGGCTTCGCGATGCGATGGCTCGATTCCCTCTGGATTGGACAAAAATGCTTGTTTTGAGGAGTCGCCACCTAATTATTCTAAGGTGAATTAGGGCACCTAAATGCTAACTAAAAAATGCAAAATAACTCCAATTTTGTGGTCTGCGAAACTAATGAGATTCTAGGTAAGGGTTCTTTATTATCCTAAAGGGAAGGGGTTAGGCATCCTTTAAGATCTGCTAACTTGTGGTTATCCGATCAAACGCAGGTTAATTATTGTACTAAGAAAATGCATATTTAGAAATATAAAGTTAAAATGATGTTGCAAGTATTTAATGAAATGATGCATTTGTACAAGTATACATTTGTATGGCATTAATATACATGTAAAGCTGGAAAAAGTATGCATTTGAATGAAAATTGATAAAAAATATATGCAATGTAAATTTTATGGGTGACGAGCCTAAAAATAAGTAAACTAGCGATTTTCAATTTTTAAAACTAACCGAGCCTAAAAATAAATAAACTAGCGATGGGTTTCCAATTTTAAACTACCCTATTAATTAATTCTATGTCTACCTATTCTAAACCTTTCAATAATTTCTCGACTACAATAATATTACAATACATAATGAAATAAAGCTGAATTAAAGAAGGTAAAAACCAACAACAAAATAAATAATCTCCGAGGGGTATTTTCCTTCTTTGACTTTATCCCTTGCAAGTTGTCAAGAACAAACGGTTAAAAACAATTGAATATACATAACTTCGGATCCGTCCGTATCCAAAATAATAAATATTTTGATTACGGAGGACTTAGACTTCAATTTTGAAAAGATCATTCCAATCACGTCGTGGCTGCTAACTTATGACTCGTTAGTCATTTTAGTTGCCTTGCCTACCGAACATGTTGGTCTCTCGGGTGAAAAAGATTTAAGTTTCATCATTGCCCAGAAGTTTTATTTTCCGTCTTTACAACTGTGGAGGCCTCAAAAATCGACGGATATTTTTTCATCGGCCAGTGTAGTATAATATTCATTCAAAGCAGTAAAACAGTAAAACAGTAAAGAAAATAGAAACTGAGAAAACAACTTCCGATGGACGCGGCCTCAAATTCAATTTCATTGGCCTAAATGCAGCATTTATTCAAAGTGGTAAAGCAGTAAAGCAGTAAAATCAAAAACCGAGAAATGATGTTCGAAGGGAGGCGGCATCGAATTCAATTTCATTGGCCTAAATGCAGTTTTTATTTAAATCAGTAAAATACCCAAAACAACAAACTGAAATGGAGAAGCAATTTTCGAAAGGGCGAGGCCTCAAATTCATTTTCATTGGCCTAAATGCGGTATTTGGTTCAAAATAGTAAAACAAAAAAATAGTAAGATATCCGTTGCACGGATGTTCAAAACAATAAACTGAAAACAGAGAAACGAAAAAAGTGCGGCCTCGAATTCAATTTCATCGGCCTAAATGCAGTATTTATTCAAATCAGTAAAATACCAAAACAACAAACTGAAATGGAGAAGCAATTTTCGAAGGGGCGCGACCTCAAATTAAATTTCATTGGCCTAAATGCAGTATTTAATTCAAAAAACAAAATAGTATACTAAACCAAAACAGCAAAAATTGAAATCGAGAAACGATTTCCGAAGAGAATGCATTATTTAATTCAAAAAATAGTATACTGAACCAAAACAGCAAAACTGAAATCGAGAAACATTTCCCGAAAATACGCGGCCTCGAATTCAATTTTATTGGCCTAAATATAGTATTTATTCAAAGCAGTAAATCAGTAAGACAATCCGTGCATGGATGTTAAATGCCAAAATCAGCAACAATACGAAAAAAAATGCCCGATCCGAATTCTGAAATTTGACCTGACCCGAATTCAGAATCCAATTGTTTTTCTTGATTTTCAGATAGTCAACAACAAAACACTAAAACAGAAAATCTGAAAATTTATTCGAACGGGGTCGACCCGACCCGGATCGATTTTCTCCAAATTTCAGATAACCAACAACAAAATATCAAACACAAAATCCGGAAATTTATTCAAAATCGGGTCGACCCGACCCGGATCAGTGATCCGACTCGGAAATCCGACCCGGATCAGTGATCCGACTCGGAAATCCGACCCGACCTGGAATCCGAAAAAAATAGTGAAGAATAGCAAAAATTTCAGATTATTCAATATCAAAACCCCAATAATTTTAACTTATATTTTCGGACTCTTTAAGATGAAAAACACATGCAAAGAAGAACAAATACTTTTAAGAAGATTTCGGATTTCAAAACTTAACTACTAGATTTTCTGACAAAAAAATCCACCAAAAACCGACCTTTTATTCTCGATTTCGAACCCCTTTTGATTCTCTTTTCGGCTCGGACCGGACCCAAACCCCCCCCCCCTAAAATGAAGAACAATATGGGGAATTTATAGATGGCTTAACCCTCAAAGAACGAGTTTGAAATTCGAATAAAAGGTTTAAAAAATCTGATTTTGGAAGCGGATTTTGGGGGTATGGGTTGCGGATTTTCGGGGATAGAGGTATGGGGTGATGGGTTGGTGGTGTCAGGGGCAGACGGGGGTTGGTGGTGGTGTCGGGTGAGGTGACCGGCGACGAGTGGGGTCGGGTGCGGCGCCGATTTGGGGGTTAGGGGTGTTAGGGTTTATGGATTTTTTTGTTGTTTTTTTTTTCTTGGGTTATGTTTGGTTAGGGGAATAAAAGGTTGTGAGGTTGGGCCGGTTTAGGGTTGTGGGCTGACGGGTGAGGGTGAATTGGGTTTGGTCGAATGGGCTGTGGCTTGTGGGCCGACGGGTGAGGGCAAATTGGGTTTGGCTGATTGGCTTGGGAATTGGGCTTTGGTTTGGATGATTTTGTTAGGTTAGTAGAGTGTTTTAGTTTTGTGGGTTGGGGTATAAGGGAATGGGTTGTTGTGCCTTGGACGAAATGAGTTTTAGTTTGGATGGAAATTGTTTTGGGTTGGGAAATGAATGAGTTATGGGTTTAAAATACAAAAAAGGGTTTTATTATATAAAAAGAAAGTTTTTGTAAAATTTATAAATTGTAAAGATGATAATATTATAAAAATATAATATTTGCGAAATGCTTGGTGCTAAAAAAAATGCGATGTCGTTTTGCGAAAAATAACATAATATATATTATTAAGATATAAAGTATGACTATGATATAAATATAAAAAAAATGCAAATGACAATAAATATGCAAATAATATATATATATATATATATATATATATATATATATATATATATATATATATATATATATATGTATTTTAAGATTATTTTGAGGTGTCAGAAATATTAAAAATTGCAAAATAAAATCATAAAAGATGGGACAAAATTGGGTGTCAACAGTCGGTGCTAAATTTCTCTTTTCATATAAATAGTCCCTTCTCGACCTAAATACTATGTCATCTCATTTTTACCACCCTAACCAGCTCCTATACTCTATCTAATACTCTCTTATGATCAAGGGAAAAACCAAAGGAAAAAATCAAGTAAACACAACGTAAAAAATCATGTGATCGTTGCTCTATCGATTCTCTCCTTGTTATGCCACTTTTGGACGATTCTTAGAAGTGAAGAAACCTTTACTTTGGGATAATTCTGTAGATTGAAGGTAAGTTTCACCCCCTTCTTCTTACTCTTAAGGTTACACAAGAGTTTGGTATTGTGATTGTTGAAGAAATCTTGTAGAACAAGTGTTTATGAATCTTAGAACTATAGTTGTGGTTGTTGGTTGTTTTATGTGGTTTAAGAGTATGGTATGAATTTTTTAATTTTTTAGTTGAGATATGGATATGGGAAAGAGTAGTAAGAAGGTTGTTGTGTTTTGATGTATGAAAAGATTAAGCTACAAAGATCTTGTAAACGTTATGCACGCAAGGTGTTCGACAAAGTATCTAAATAAACTTTCTTATAAGTTATGAGCCCGTAATTGATACCAATTATTTGTGTACTATAGATAATCATTCTTAGAGTGTACAAAGACTCTTGGGATCTATATAGATACAATGACAAGGTATGTAAGGCTAACACTCTTTTTACTTTTGGCATGATCTTAGAAACACGTCACAAAGTAACATTTCCTTGAAGCAATTATCATTCTTGATCTTATAAACACATTTATTCTTGTCGTGAAATGTTACATGAACTCATCTAGCCCGTGTCGGGATTACTTCCATACATTATGATATTCCTTGCTTTACATTACTTTCTGAGGCACATGTTGGATTATAATGATCGTCGTACAGGGTTTCATAATGACAGGTGGGGATTAACGACATTAGGTCACTCCACCCTATTCATATTGATTTCTGGGGTCTTTCATGCATTATATATATATATATATATATATATATATATATATATATTCTTTTGAGTCGCGCTATAGTCGATCGAGTACGACACTTATATGTACACACCACTATAGGTAGGTGCGATATTACCGAGTCATATATGGCCAGGTATGTTATATGAGATTTTCCCCACAGTCATATATGTCCAGGTATGTTGTCGGCCCAGACGGGCTATATGTTCAGGTTATGATACATAGGTAGTACACTCGGGTCATTCAGGAACAAGGTGCTAGCCACACCCCCTAAGGTGGGGTGTGATACTAGTGCTCGAGGGAGAGGTAGGGGATGAGGTAGAGGTCGTGGTAGGTCTAGAGCCTGTGTTTCTATGTCAGCTAGAGGCTGGGCACTAGTTGTTGCTCAATATTTTGGTCGAGAGTTTAGTCCAGAGCTAGTTGAGATTCCATTGGAGGAGCTAGTGCCAACAGAGGAGTGTGGACCGGCCTATGCACCTGATGGATTTATTTATAACCCTCTTCTTCAGGATATCCTGACATGGATTTTTAGCATCTTTAAGGGTTAGACACAGTCATGAGCTATGTCATTCTCTCCAGATGGTTCACAGACTATATTTAGGGGGCACACTCTCGATCAGGCAGCTGCTAGGTATAGGACCCCAAGGACACAACCACTTAGTGTTGTGGCTCCTTAGTTTTGGATCATCGAGCTCAGGGTATTGCTATTCGTCTAGTTATTTAGCCTACTATAACATTTGTAGAGCAAAAGATATGGGATAAGTTTTAGAAGATGAAGCCACAATAGTATGATAGAAATCCTGATAATGATGCTTATGAGTTCCTAGTGAGTTTCCATGAGAGGTTGCATAATCTGAGGTTGGTTGAGTCCAATGCAGTTGATTTTGTAGCTATGCAGATGGTTGGCCCTACCAAGTAGTGGTGGAGGGTGTTTATTGAGACTAGGCCAGCTGGGTCACCTCTACTTACTTGGGTTGAATTTTCTTGGTTGTTCCTAGAGAAGTGGATTCCCTGTAGCTTGAGAGAGGAGAGGTGAGAGTAGTTCGACAAGTTGGAGTCGGATGGTATGTCTGTGACTGAGTACAAGATGAGGTTCCATTCTTTGTCTCGTCATACCTTGTCTATCTTGTCAGATGAGACAGAGAGGATCCACAAGTTCATTCGATGTCGTTTCTATCATCTTAGGGTTACAGTGACACACGTGGTAGCATCAGGAGGTACACTTCAGGAAATGGTGTATGCTGCCAAGAGTGTTAAGGCTATCAGGCGTCAAGAGTTTAGAGATAGATCGGGCAAGAAGCCCCGCAGCTCAGGTAGTTATGGAGGTACCTCATCATGAGGTAGAGCTTATCAGGGTAGGGGTCATCGCCCCCAGTTCAGCAGGCCAATTCAGGTAGCGATTCAGACTTTAACTGGTGGTTCTTCTGGTCGTGGTGGTCACAGCTCGGGTCAGAATTCTTGGGGTTTAAATTCTCGACCTGGAAGTCAAGGAGTCATTCTGGTTATTCTAGTTTTCCCCAGCCACTGATGTCTTCTCATGTATGTTATGAGTGTAGAGAGTTGGGTTATTTTGCGAGGGACTGCATCAGGGTCAAATAGGGTGGTCAACACTCTAGATCTCATGGTTCACAATCTTGGGCACCAGTTCAGCCGACTAGAGGCAGTAGATAAAGTGGTAGATGTAGTTCACAATCAGGAATGGGTGGTTCTCATTCGGGTCGCGGAGGTTCTCACGCCGAGGGTAGTTGTGCTTAGTGTTATGCATTCCCGTATAGACCAAAGACTGAGGCTTCTGATGTTGTCATCACAGGTACTATTTTAGTCTGTCATCAGCCAGCTATAACATTATTTGATTCAGGCTCTATATACTCTTATGTGTCTACTTATTTTGCTTCGAGTCTTGGTATGGTATGTGAGTCGCTTGATTTCCCTATTAGAGTTCTACTCCTGTTGGAGATTTTATAGTGGTGGATCGGGTGTATTGATCTTATGTTGCAACTCTAATGGGATATAACACTTGGGTGGAATTGATGATTCTAGACATGGTAGATTTCGACATCATTTTAGGCATGAATTTGTTATCTTCTTACCATGCGATCTTATACTGTGATGCCAAGACAATTACTTTAGCTATTCTAGGGATTTCTAGGCTAATAGGAAGGTTGAAAAGGGTTTTTTGGCCTATTTGGCGCATGTTTGCGATACTAGTATGGATACACCTCTTCTTGAGTCAGTACTAGTAGTTAGGGAGTTTTCCAAGGTATTTATGACATACTCGTCGAGTGTTCCTTCGAATTGTGATATTGATTTCTGCATTGACTTAGATAAAAATATCCCATTTCCCGCATTGATGACCTATTTGATCAGTTTTAGGGTACAACGTTCTTCTCTAAGATAGGATTTGAGATCCGGTTATCACCAGTTGAAGATTCACGTAGAGGATATTCCCAAGACGACTTTCAAGACCCGCTATGGTCATTATGAGTTCTTGGTTATATCTTTCGAGCTGACTAATGCCCCATCAACTTTTATGGATTTGATAAATGGTGTCTTCAGGGTGTATTTGGATCTCTTTGTAATTGTCTTTATCGATGATATTTTGATGTACTCTTGGAGTGAGGCAGAGCAAAAGCAGCATTTGAGGATGGTGCTTGGAATTCTAAAGGAAAAGAAGCTTTATGCAAAGTTTTCAGAGTGTGCATTTTGGCTTAGTTCTGTGGCATTCTTGGGCCATATGGTGACTAAGGATGGCATTATGGTAGATCCCAAGAAGATTGAGGTGGTATGTGATTAGGTCAGGCCTACTTCAGTGCGGGATTTGGAGCTTTGTTGACCTCGCCAATTATTACTGGTGTTTTATGGAGGGATTTTCATCTATTGTGTCTCCTTTGACCAGATTAACTCTGAAAAATGAACCCTTCCGGTGGTCGGACGAATGTGAGGCGAGCTTTCAAAAGCTCAAGACTTTATTGACTATAGCTCCGATCATAACTCTTCCTATCGAGGGAGAGGGCTTTACGTTGTATTGTGATGCTTCGCGTATTGGCCTTGGTTCGGTTTTACTGTAGAATGGGAAAGTTATAGCTTATGCTTCAAAGAAATTGAAGTTTCATGAGAATAACTACCCCACCCATGATTTGGATTTAGCAGCAGTGGTGTTTGCTTTGAATATTTAGAGACACTACCTCTATGGTGTCCATTGTGATGTGTAGACAGACCATAAGAGTCTTCAATATATTTTCAATTAAAGAGATCTTAATTTGAGGTAGCAAAGGTGGTTAGAGATGCTTAAGGATTATGACATGTTGATTATCTATCATCCAGGCAAGGCCAATGTAGTGGCGGATGCCTTGAGTCGAAAGGCGATGACTACAGGTAGCCTAGCATGTTTACATATTGGGGAGAGACCTTTGCCTATGGAAGTGCAATATTTGGAAAATAGGTTGGTGAGACTTGACATTTCTGAGCCTGGCAAGGTTATCGCTTTTGTTGAGGTGCATTCTTCTTTATTGGGGCATATTAGGGCTCGACAATTTGATGATACAAAGTTATGCAAGATTCGGGACAAGGTATTGAAAGGAAAGGCCAAGGACTTGATCAAGTTGATATTGGAGGAGGCTCATAGTTCGAGATATTCCATTCATCCATGGGCTACAAAGATGTACCGGGATTTGAATCAGCATTATTGGTGGTATAGTATGAATAGGGACATCGTGGAGTTTGTGTCCCGGTGTTTGAATTGTTAACAAGTGATGTATGAGCACTAAAAGACCAGTGGACTTACTCAACGGATGACTATACCTGTGTGGAAATAGGAGCGGATTGCTATGGAATTTGTGGTAGGGTTACCACGAACATTTGGAAAATTTTAAGCCATTCGGGTGAATGTGGATCGGTAGATGAAGTCGGCCCACATTGTACCGGTTCAGACTACTTATAATTCAAAAAAGTTGGCCAGAATCTACATTCGTGAGATAGTTCAGTTGCATGTAGTGCCCATTTCTATCATTTTAGATCAGGGCACGCAGTTTACATCCCACTTCTGAAGATCTATGCAGAAGGAGTTGGGTACTCAGATGGAGCTTAGCACAGATTTCACCATCAGACAGATGGTCAGTCCGAGGGAACTATTTAGGTCCTGGAGGATATGTTACGGGCCTGTGTGATTGATTTAGGTAATCATAGGGATCCATTTTTACCTTTGGCTGAGTTTGCATACAACAACAGTTATCATTCTAGAATTGATATGGCACCGTTTGAGGCATTGTATGGTAGGAGGTGTTGTTCTCTTATTGGTTGGTTTGATGCGTTTGAGGTTAGAACTTAGGGTACTGATTTGTTGCGTGATTCCTTGGACAAGGTCAAGTTGATCCAGGAGAGACTTATCACAGCTCAGGGTCGGTAAAAAAGTTATGCAGACCTGAAGGTCGTGATCTAGAGTTCATGGTTGGTGAGCAAGTTCTGTTGAAGATTTTATCCACGAAGGGTGTGATGAGGTTTGGGAAGAGGGGAAAGTTGAGCTCCAGGTACATTGGTTCATTTGAGATTGTGCAGCGTATTGGTGAGGGATCATATAAGTTGTCTTTGCCTTCAAGATTATCGGGTGTACACCATGTGCTTCATATTTCCATGCTCAAGAAGTATCAGTCGGATGGTTCTCATATAATTCAGTGGGATTCAATATTGCTTGATAATAATTTGACTTATTAGGTGGAGTCGGTTGCTATACTTGATAGGTAGATTCAGAAGTTGAGATCCAAGGGGATAACTTCAGTAAAGGTCTAGTGGAGGCATCGTCCAGTTGAGGAGGTTACCTGGGATACTAAGACGGACATGCGAACTAGATACCCTCAGTTTTTTTTAGATTTAGGTATTTCTTCTTCCTTTCATAAATAAGGACGAGCATGTGTTTAAGTAGTGGATGATGTAATGACCCGTTACGTTTTTTGTTATTTTCACATATTTTCTCAAAAATACCCTTTTCCCTAGTCTGGTTGTGGTGATTTTGATGTGCGGGGATCGGTGGCGTGATTACCGAGGCAATAGGATGAGAATAATGGAAGAAAAATCCAAGTTTTGAAAGTTTTATGTTTAGAAATTTTGACTAGGAGTTGACATTTAAGTAAATGCATCCGAAATTTAGAACGAGTCCCGAGTGTTTTGAGAGTGTCGGGTAAGTTTGTAGAAATTAGAAAGTCTAAAGTTATGAAATAAGCTTAAGTTGACTAAAGTCAATATTGAGGACATTTGATTCTTTTTCGAGGTTTTGTCTAGTCGAGTCTTTTGTTTGGTTCGTGAGGCACTCATGAGTATTGGACACCTGAAGTTTTTCTAGTGTCCTTCAAACTTGGAATTGCCACCGAAAACTCATCTAAGACACATAGACACAAACCAAATATACAAATTAGTCATAAAATATGGAACGCTCGAAACCATCATACGAGGTCATCTTGACCCGATGCTTACCAAGGTCAACTTAAAATTCCTTACAAACAATATTTCCAACCAAAGGTCCAAAATACTCCCCAACCCCTCGAGAACCGAACCAATGATTTGACTAAGTCATAAACGACATTCCGGACCTAATAGGATCAACAAAACTTCGAAAATACTCATTTACTCTTGATGTTGACTTTACTCAACCAAACTCGTCTTTTAACTTAAGAACTTTCTAAAATCCACAATCTTATCTGAATCGCACCTAAATAGCTCGGGACTCATTCCAACCATCCACCTAAGTCAAAAATCACATTCTCAATCTAACAGAACCACCACCATTCGATTTCGAGTGCGTCTTCTCAACAGTCAACTCTTAGTTAAATGTCCCAAACTTAGAACTTCCAAATTTCAATGCTTAGATTTTCTTTAGTTATTTCCACCAGATTGCCTCGAGAGCTACGCCATATATCCCCAAAAGTCAAATATACCACAACACGACTAGGGAAATGATGTAAAGAAGGTCGTGAGCCTAAACCACTAGGTGATTTGCTAGGAGTGTCGAAGATTGACAATCGTCCTATGGTGATATGCTTAATGTGGAATGGAGTGTGGAGTGGAGTTGAAGAAAAGACTTGAAGATACAAGAAGTGCCATAAATTTTTGGCTTTTGTGTAGGTCTTGGCCGAGACCATCTTTTAGCTTGCTTTTAATTTCTATCTTAATTACTAGTTTCCCTTTTAGCTTAATTACTGGGCTTGTAATAAAATAGGATGACTAAGCCGAGAACCATCTAGAAAGAAAAGCTTTCATCGTCTCCCAATGAGGTAATTCATGAACTAGCTAGTTCATGCACTTATCTACATGGATGACACAAAAGGCTGGCCTAGAGAACGTGAAGGGTTGGTCGAACATCTCCCCCATTCGGCCGAGATACATGGATAACACAAAAGGGTGGCCTAGATAACATGAAGAGTTGGGTTTTTTCCCTTCTCCCAAATTGGCCGAATAGTTCATGCACCTATCTACATGGATGACACAAAAGGGTGGCCTAGAGAACATGAAGAGTTGGGTCTTTTCCCTTCTACCAAATCAGTTGAACCCCTCCCTCTTTCCCATTCGGCCTAGAATCAGGTTTATGTCTATCGTGTTACCTATTCTAGAAGGTTTAGAACTAGTATAAATAGGGGATGTAGTTGATGAAAGAAGACATTGATGTTTTATGAATACATTTAAGTTTACTCAAACTTGCTAAGTTTTCAACTTTTGTGTTGTTATCTTAATCGGACCTTTTGTGGCCCAACCCTTAGTCCTTTTGTAGCCCAAACCTCGGTCCGTTTGTGGGTAATCCCTTGGTCCTTTTGTGGTCCAAACCCTTGGTGTAAGTTGAGTTAGAACTTTTGTGATCTAACTATACCCAAGCCAAGGTTCTATCCGGTTACTTGTTACAAGCACATTGAAGGTCTTCTCGCCTACATTACCTTATCCGCACCCGAATTTATTTATCAATTTCGTGCCCCATCCTTTTCCAAACTGCCTAATTCCTTTCACCCCCAATACACTCCAACACTTCCCCAACTCACACCCAAAAGTTTGTCAATCGACTCCTCTCACAAACACCCGAAACCCCCAACCAATTCTCCACCGTCCTGATCGCAACCCTATTCCACCAACCTTACTGTTCCAAGCAGTTTCCGACACCTTACTACCACCCAACCACTAAATACAAACCACCAACATAACCTACAACATGTCTAGTTCATACCTTCTAAATGCCTTAGCCTAACACCTTCCATATTCACCTGCACACCCCCCACCAAACACACACAGCCCGGAAACCCGCCACCTCCATTTGACCCCCATTTTTGTATCCACCCGGGCCCAATCCAACTCCGAACCACCTAACCATACAATCCCCTCCTTATATACATCAGTTTGGTATCAAAGTAAGGTTTTTCCGTCCCATGCCTTGACGCTATGGCTAACATAAATGAAGAACTTCGGGGGGGGTCATAAGTGACCTTTTTGCTAAACAAATGCAAATCTTGAGAAGAGAGTTTGTGGAGCGTTCCGTGATTAATGATGTTGAGTCCGAGGAGGAGGTTGCACAAAACAACCCGAGGCATGAAATGGAATACGTCCAAGACAACCCGAGGCATGAAAGGGAAGATGACCGAAGTCTACAGTTTGATCTTCAAACCTTTGAAGGAAATATGGACACATAAGAGTTTCTTGCATGATTAAGCGCCATTGACAGGCTTTTTGAATACAAGAAATATGATGACCACAAGTGTTATAAGGTTGCGACATTGAAGTTGAAGGAATTCGCTTCTGTGTGGTATGAAAACCTCAAAACAAGCCGGAGGAGGAATGGGAAAACTAAGATTAAATCTTGGGACAAACTAAAGAAACATTTGAAAAAGATGTTCTTGCCAAGGGAGTATGAACAAGACCTATACCTCAAGCTCACCAAACTTCGTCAATGAGTTCTTAAAGTTGAGGAATACGTTCGAGAGTTCGAGAAAGTCACCATGCGTTGTGACTTTAAGAAAAAGGAGACTCAAAGGATTGCACGATTCATTGGAGGCTTGAACGTGTCGATTCAAGAGAAGGTCAAAGTTGCAACATGCAACACATTTGAAGACGTATGTCACTTAGCCCGCAAGTTTGAAAAACAACAAAGGAAAGGTACACCTAAAAACCTATGTAAAGCCCAGTAATGTAAAAGAAAATGGCAATACCTTTTTTTCTAACCCATTGTATAGCCAAGAAAGTGTAGAGGAAGATAAAGGAAAGAAGGTAGATGTTACAAATGGGGTAGATACAAGTAGAAAAAGGTGTTATAAATGTCAAGGATTATGACACTTTGCAAATGAATGTCCTAACCCTCGGGTAATGACTATTGAAGAATATCAAGAGTGTGGGGATTCCTTTGTTATTGAAGAACCCGAAGTCGAGAAGGTCCTTGAACCACACAAACCTAATGGATTTATGCACCACCTCCAATGCCCGAAGGCTCACATGCACTTTGCCTCACAATTTCATTTCCTTTACACTAATTACCCACACAAATAAACCGGTATCCACATAAGTGCTCATCATAGTCACTAACATGGGACCTCCTTTCACGCCTAATGCCCCTTTAAAATTTATAAACTATATACACCCTTCAATCGGAGTCTAAAGAGTAAATTGTAATCTACATCGGAGCCGAGCAAATGCGCCACGAACCTCAAGATTTTGCCTTTCCTTTTTGTAAAGCTTTAGAACGCTCGCAATCTATCAAATACGCGCTATTCATAAGAAAATGTGTCCGTAAACACCCATATTGCTGTGATTATAATTCGGGTCTAGAAAATCGCTCAAAAAGTCAATCTCGAGCACCGAAAGTCAAAATTAATTTTTTATCTCAAAAACGATTTACCCATAACCTATAGAGTTTGAATCCAGAAAATGACTTAAAACCGACTTCAATTTTGTTTTCAATTTGAAGAAATTCATAATTTTAACTTAACAGGTATATATGTCAACTACATATCCAAAGAATTTGTTATCGTATGTTCGTTATGAAGCCCTTACTAAAACTTCAATGTGAAGCTCTGCTGCGAGTGAAATCAGATTCCTTAATGAAAATAGTGAGTGAATTTTTCTGCCAAGATTTCATATATGAATGACAAAACAGTTGTTAAAGTTCATTACTTGGGAGCAATGCGACAAACAAAACTGTCATATCCTTACTTGGAAACACTTCGCATTCACTATACTATTTTTTTTTTTTGGAGCTAAATATAAGGTTATAAGTTTTGGTACTTGTCATAAAATTGAACATCAGAAGAAGGTGGTGTCCTAATCTTTTCTATTACCTGAAAGTTAAATACTGTGCATGGCTTGCTACCTAATTTTACAAAATGATCAACAATTTGATTTTTGATATATGATTCCCTCTATTGTCTTGTAGATAAAAAATTGTGCAGATGACCATGATGGTGTTCTTGAAGAATCTGCAGCCTCTTTTCATGAATTCACTTTCGGATGTTCATGAGTGCATCAACTCTCTGTGCTTCCGATTCAACACCTTTGACTCGTGTAAAGCTTCTTAACGGTTTTCGTGAGACACGTGTCTTGGAAGACTTTTTGTTATCATTTTCGTAGGATGGTTTGGAAAAAATTATATTTTTTGACGAGGACAGGGGTTGTGTAAACAATAGACTTATAGAACAATATAGTGGGATGTTTATACAGTTTTTGTAATTCATTACAAAATTTATGTGTATTTGTAAATATGTAAACAGGATGTAATTGATAATTTTGTTGGTATGCATAGACTTCTGTATTAGAAAATGTGTAATATTTTATAATATTTTATGGTCCATTAAGTAGCTTTAGCGACCAGAACTTTTTGTCTTAAAACACTATAGGGACCAGATTTGTAGTCTTAAAATACTTTTTTGGACCAGTAAATCTGATTGCAAAATATTTGTAGGCACCTATTGATCTATATTTAGGACCAGAAACGTGGTCCTAAAAATGTTTTGGGACCAGAATATTTCTGGTAGCTAAAACACATTAAGGACCGATAACTAAGACTCGACGTTATTGACCTTCCGCTATAGCGACGGTGGCGACCAGATTTTCCGGTCGCTATTGACTATTAAGGACCAGATTTCCACTTTTAGGGACCATTCTTCCCATTGCTAGAAGTCAATTTCTTGTAGTGCAAAACAACTGACTGAGTCATTACATGTCTTTATATGGTGATTTCGTATTTTACTTGTTATTTGTATAATACTATCATATATGTTGTCTTGATCTTATGTGTTGTTAATGTATATGAGTAAGATAGGTCAACTATAAATTTTCTAAACTCTCGCCACTACCTTGTTAGGGTCTGTGTATGATACTTATTAGGTGCGCATCGTTTTTATACTCACGCTACAGCTGGGTACGCATCATTTTTGTACTCATGCTACAATTGTTGCACTCTTATGTACATATTTGAATGCGAGTACTAATGGAGCCTATGGAAGTGTTTAGAGTCCCGCTACTTGGAATTTCAGGGTGAGTTGTTGGTCGATCCGCAACACTGAATTTGATTTGATTTGATTTGGTCGGGGTGAGCTGCTGGTCAATACGCATCACCAGATTCTAATTTTATTTTCTCTTGTTGTATGTATTTCTATTCCTAGACAGTAGGTTGTTTCAGACTCCTTTATTTACTTTCAGTCCTAGGTACTTTGAGTCATATAACCAAATTTTTGGGTGTTCTGAATGTATTTACGCATATTTGATACATTCAGACTTGAGATTAATTATTACTCTCAAGTATGGTGTTACACCTCATATTTTCATGCATCGTCGTTACTGTAATGTTAATCAACATAGGCTTGGAGATAGTAGGACCCCTCCAAGAGACTAATAAAAGTTTGCAGATGTGTTAACTAAGTTTCGGAAGGTTTAAGGCTTATCGAACCAACGGAAGTTTGACAAAACGTTGCTGCCCGGAGTGAACTGCGAACCACAAAACATGATCTGCGAATCACAAACCATGTCTATGAGACGGAGATGAAACTCAAACTGTGACTGGGATTTTGTGAAATTTTGGCGAGGTCTGCGACATGATTTGCGATTTGCAGACTGCGTCACAGGTCATGGTGGGTGCAAACTTATCTCTTTTCCTATATATAGACCCACTTCGACCTTAAATCATTATAACTCATTTTTCCAACCCTAAAGAGATCCTAAACCCTCTCCTAAATATCTTCCATGATCCTAAACCCTCTCCTAAATATCTTCCATGATCCTAAACCAATATCTAAGGCAAATTAAGTAATTACAACGTAAAGAATCACGTGATCATCGCTATATCATTTTTCTCCTTGTGTTGTCGATTTTGGAGAATTCTTGGAAGTGAAGTAACCCTTAATTTGGAGTAAGTCTTGAGTTTGAAGGTAAGTTTCACCTCCTTGTTCTTATTCTTAAGGTTATACAAGTGTTTGGAATGTGATTGTTGAAGAAATCTTATAGAATAAGTGCTTATGAATCTTGGAACTATAGTATGTTGTTGTTGGGTTGTTTTGTTGAAGTTATGGATGGGTTTGAGTAGTTAATCCTTGATGTATGTCTTATGGGGATTGAAGATACAGATTTGAGAAGTTTGTGGTATCGATACATGTATAGAATTGAGTATAACAAATAATATAAACTCTATGAACGCAAGGTGTTCGATGAAATATTTAAGTGAGTCTTCTTATAAGCTATGGATCAGTTGTTGATACCAATCGTTCATTTAATGTAGATAATCATTCGTAAAGCGTATGAGTACTCGTGGGATCAATATAGCTAAAGAGATAAGGTATATAGGCTTACTCATCTTTCTTTTGGCATGATCGAAATAGAAACGACAACCATGAAATGCCCTCAATAAAGACTCCATTCCTAATCGTTAAAAAGATACTTGTGTTCTATCTTGTCGATTGATTATTGTACTTTATCTGTCCCTCGTCGGGAGTACTTTCCATATTCTATAGTATCACTTCTATATTGATGAAAGAAGGCTCTTTATTGGTTACCTAAAACCAAACTTAGTATGTTTTATCCTTATTGATTCATATGGAAAAGGAGAATGATATGTTATTCGCATAAGGATAGTCGGGGGTGTAACGACCTTACGTCACTCCGACGGGTTGAAAGAGCATTTCATATTCTTCAGATGATCTTCATATGTATGTGCTATGTATCTATGTTTCCCTCAGAGGCCAATGGCGTTGTTTACGCAACTTATACAAGTATGATATTGATACTATTGCCCACAGAGGCCTACAATATTATATACATGATATAATTTATAGAAGATAGTGCCCACATAGGCCTACATCGTTATATACTCGATTATATCACATTTATATGCAGTATGGTCCACAATGATACTTATGAGTTACATGTTGTATCTTTTGGTTTCCCATACTCATTGATGCCCTTATTTACGTTTATTTCTATATTACATATTCAGTATATTCTTTCGTGCTAACGTCCTCTTTTTATGGGGTGTTGTGTTTCATGCCCGAAGGTGCATGTAGACAGACGGACACACCTCCTCAGTATGCTATCTGTTTCAGTTGTTGGTCGTTGTACTCCACTTTCCCGAAGTTGTTGTACATAGTCGGTAGGCACTGTTGCTTATGTTTATGGCTATTTTGGGTATGGTGAGACCCTGTCCCTACCTGATGACATGTTGTAGTTCTCTTAGAGGCTTGCATAGTGGTTGGTATATAGTTATTTAGTACGGCCTTGTCGACCTTCTTATTAGTTGTTGATACTCTCGTTATGGCCTTGTCGACCCTGTTATATATATACCTATTAGTTATCTTTTTATTGCTACATGTTGTCCTATTCGAACTTCCGGTGTATTGTTATTTTGAGGCCTTGTCAGCCCGGACGGTTATATGTTCAGGTTATGATATACATATATTATGCTCGGGCTATTCAAGTGTCGGGCACACCCCCAAGATTGGGGTGTGACAAACTTAGTATCAGAGTAGGTCTGTCATAGGTAGTTTGCAAGCCGTGTATGGTAGAGTCTTCTTTATGGATATGTTCTGCACCACACGTATAAATAGGAGGCTACAAGACATTTAGGATGGTTACCTTCATTCTTGATCAAGATCGTGCAATAGAACTGATTCATAAGTATTCAATTCCTAATCATTATCTTGTTATAGTTTCAGTGATGCTGGAAGGCATACGACTATTCGGAGATTGGATGTTACGGGAGAGGGTGTCAGTCAGGTACAACCAGCTAATATGGGACAGCAGGAGCATTAGGATGAGGTTTTATCCCGGGCCTCTAGGACTCTACCACCACCACCTCCAGAGGAGCACAGGGGAGCTTATGTACCTCTAGTTTCTCCTCAGGTTGCTCCTGAGTAGGATTTTGATATGCGGAGTGTTGCGTAGTTATTAACTCGGTTGGTGGCCACTCAGGCCCAGCGTCAGACCACAGTCTTTCTGATAGAGCGGTAGTGCGATAGTCCAGAACTTCATCAACCTAGACCCTCCGATATTCATGGGATCATACCCGAATCTGGATCCGCAAAATTTTCTGGATCAGATGTAGCGGACCTTGCGGGTAATGTATGCCACCGATATGGAATCGATAGAGCTAGCTTCTTATAGATTACGGGATATTGAAGTGACATGGTATGAGATATCAGATCAGTATATGGGACCTCGTGCCCCACCGGTAGTATAGAGAGAGTTTTCTTAGGCTTTCTTACAACATTATTTATCGGTCGAGCTTTTTCGGGCCAGGCAAGACAGGTTTATACTTCTGGAGCAGCGTAATATGAGTGTATGGGACTACAACTTGCAGTTTAACTCATTCGACAGATATGCTCCTATGATTGTAGTTGAGATGAGCCATTGGTGCATCGGCTTGTTAATGGCGTAGGGTCACACTTAGTGAATGAGTATACTATGGCTTCTCTGAATCTGGGTATGGATATTGCTTGCATCCAGGCTTATGTGCAGAATCTAAAGGATTGTAAGAGACAACTGTGAATTGATTGAGACCATGATAGGGGCCATTATAAGAGGGTCTAGTCTACCGGTGATACAAGAGAGTTCAGGGATGGATTTAGGCCACAGTTTCCTAGGCGCCCATCCTATACGAAAGCCAGTGCACCACCACAGTTTTAGGCTAGCATCGTGGTTGATCTATTTATTCTGGTCAGGGTCAGAGTTCACAGGCATCAAGCTCACAGTATAGAAGAAATTCGAGCCAGATGAGGCCGCGTTTACCTCGATATGATCAGTGTGGCAAGTCCTATCCAGGGTAGTTCCATCAGGGTATAGATGTGTGGCTTATAGTTATTGGGGACATATTTACAGAGATTGTCCGATGGCATAGCCGATGGGATCTGTAGCTGCTTCTTTTTCATCTGCACGCCCTCTTGGGCAACATACTCATACATTGGCTAGTAGAGGAAGAGGTAGAGGTGAATCATCTAGCTCAGGCGGTCATCAGAATAGTATCTATGCGTTGTTGGGTCGACAGGATTTAGAGTCGTCTCTTCATGTGGTTACAGGTATATTATCCGTCTTTTCTTTTGATGTGTATGCACTAATGACCCATGCTCCACTTTGTCGTATATTACTCTTTTTTTTTCTGGCAAGTTTGATAGAAAAACTGAGATATTAAGTAAGTCATTTGTGGTATCTAATGTATACTGGCGAGTCAGTGATAGTTAAACGAGTATATCGGGGATATGAGATGGTAATCTCTAATCATCATACTCTAGCCTACTTGAATGAATTGGACATGGTTGATTTTGATGTCATTATGGGCATGGAGTGGTTATCCTCTTGTTACACTAATGTGGAATGTTGGATGAAGATTATTCATTTTTGTTTTCCAGGTGAACCCGCTATAGAATGGAAGGGTAACGTGGCAGCGCCTAAAGGGAGGTTTATTTCCTACCTTGAGGTACGGAAGAAGATTCAAAAGGTTATATCTATCATTTGGTATGAGTACGAGATGCGGAGGCAGGACCTCCAACCCTTCATTTTGTTTTGGTTGTAATGAGTTTCCAGATTTTTTTCCTGATGAACTTCCAGGTATTCCTCCCGAAAGGGAAATTGACTTCGACATCAATGTGCTTCCAAACACCCAACCTATATCTATATCTCCTTATAGAATGGCCCCTGCTAGATTGAAAGAGTTGAAATCGCAACTGAAGGATTTGTTAGAGAAGGACTTTATTAGGCCCGATACTTCACCATGGGCCGCACCTGTATTATTTGTTCATAAGAAAAATGGCACATTGAGAATGTGTATTGATTATAATCAATTGAATAAGGTTACTATCAAGAATAAATATCCACTCCCCAAATGTCTTGTTTAACCAGTTGCAGGATGCTAGATTTTCTCAAAGATCGATCTTAGGTCTGGATACCATCAGTTGAGGGTTAAGGAGAAACGAAGACAACTTTCAGGACTAGATATGGCCACTTTGAGTTTCTTGTAATGTCCTTTGGTCCTACTAATGCACCAACAGCTTTCATGGACTAGGTTGAATATTGCCCCAAAAACTTGTTACTCAATCAAAAATAACCCTTAAATATAAAACTAATCTCAGTATTAATGTGATAGAAAAAAACTCCAATGTGTTCTGCCCAAAATAACCTTCAATGCCCAAGATCTCGTAGAACCGTGACTTAAGTGACTTGGCAGACTTTGACCCTCTGAGTTGACAACAGCGGAATGATGCATCGAGAACGTGGCATATTGACTTGTTGACTGAGCTCCTCTTTCGTGGACCTTACTACTACAGAAACATGAATCAGGAACGTGCAAATTATGTAGCTAAACAACAAAATTCGTCGCTGATCTTATTTAGTGACGGTTTATCAAAAACAAAATTGATAGCTACGAACAGTTTAGCAATAATATATGTAGTTAATTCTAACTATATCCCCTTTGTGGAGTTTGATCACCTTGCTAACTACTGCTTTCGCAACAATTACTAGAATTTGCAATTTTCTATTTTTGGCCTTATTATCAATTTATTTCCACCAGGTTTACTCTAAACTTCTTACCAAGCATATAAAACCTGAAATTAGACAATATTCTTAGTGAACACTCTGCATATATACATTGACACCTCAAAGGTCTAAGCAAAAGATGGATGAAATATCAACTTATCAATATCCATACTTTATTTTTAACTCCTAAATTTTAATTATCCGATTTGATATAAAATCGGATATGATAATTATTTACACTCATAAAAAGAGATTCCTTCCATGTGCAAATTTTTTTTTCCTACCAGCGAGGGTTGTGGTGGATTGACAAGTACTTCTTCATCCTTAACCAGAGATCTCTGGTTTGAGTTCTCTGGGATATAGAGTCGCCTTTGTTAGGGAGCACTTTTTCCTCCAATATCAGTCTTTCCGCAACGAATACGAATTTAGTCAGACCCCAACAAAGATACCGAATATCAAGTGAGAAACAAAAAAAATATTGTTTTCTTATTTTGATAATTTGGTTTATTCTTCAAGGTTGTATGACAGTGATTTTTAAAGACATGACAGTGAAGTTTCAAGGTTGATAATTTAGTTTCCGCCAGGTCCAGCACCATATTGGGTCAAGCCCAACGGATTCCAGCAGATATGGGTTTCACATAATGGGCCCCGCCAGCAGGCTGGCCTACTTGGGCCTCGTCCACAGCAGACCTTCGCTGTTGCGGGCCCAGCACCAGTCCCGACTCCTACAGATATCAAAGCAGCGATGAACACACTTGGATTAAATTCTCCAGATACAAATTGATACATGGACACCGATGACACTTCTCATATGACGTCTGCGTTAGGTAATCTCTCGTCTTATTTCAATTTGAGCAAAAATCGTGGCATCATTGTTGGTAATGATAATTCAATTCCAATTCGTGGTTATGGTCACACAAATTTATCTCCCCCGAACCCACCTTTAGCCTTGAAAAATGTCCTTCATGCTCTTCAACTAATAAAAAAAATTGGTGTTTGTTCGTAAATTTACAACTGATAACTGGGTTTCTATTGACTTTGACCCTTTTAGATTTTCTGTGAAGGATTTCACGACGCGGATACCTCTAATGAGATGTAATAGTCGGGGTGAGTTATATCTCATCACCACCACCATCATCACCACTAATCAAGCCACACCGTCTGCATTTGCCACTTTAGCACCTTCCTTATGGCATGCACATTTGGGTCATCCGGGAGCATCTGTTCTTTCCTCTCTTAAAAAAAAAATTTATTGAGTATAATAGTACGCGTAGTTCTAATGTTTGTCCTTCTTGTCTGCTTGGGAAACATGTTAAATTACCGTTTGTTACCTCCAATTCTAGTATTTTGTTGTCATTTGATATTATATATAGTGATTTATGGACATCTTCCGTTTTGAGCTCTTTGGGCCACCGTTATTATATGTTATTTTTTATGATTATTTTAATTTCTTGTGGACTTTTCCGTTATCTAAAAAGTCTCAAGTTTATTCCACATTCCTATTGTTTAGAGCATTCATCTGTACTCAATTTGAACGGAAATTAAAAACATTCAATGTGATAATGGAAGGGAAATTGATAATGGGTCATTTAGAGAATTTTGTAACATTAATGGTATATCTTTCCTTTTTTCTTGTCCATACACATCCTCACAAAATGGGAAAGCCGAGTGAAAAATACGCAACATTAATAATATTGTTCGAACATTACTAGCACATGCTTCATTACCACCTTCATTTTGGCATCATGTACTACAAATGGCCACTAACCTTCTTAACATACTCCCTAGTAAAGGATTAGCATACCAATCTCCACTCAAACTTCTTTATCACAAATATCCATCCTATACTCATCTTAGGGTGCTTGGGTGTTTATTCTATCCTCTCTTTCCCTCCACTACAACAAACAAACTACAAACCCGCTCTACCGCTTGTGTGATTTTGAGTTATCCGTCTAATCATCGTGGAAATAAATGTTATAATTTATTCTCTAATAAAATAATCATTAGTCGCCATGTAATTTTTTATGAAATCCAATTTCCGTTTGCTAAGTTGCATAATTCCGTGTCTAATTCCTATAATTTTCTAGATGATGGGCTTTCACCATATGTGGTCCACCATTTGACTCGGCCCCCATTTCGGGATATGGACCAGCAGACACCGGTTGGCCTAGTACCCACTAGCCCAGACAGTCCTTCCCGTGCTCAATTCCAGCCAGCAGGCCCACTGACTGTTGGCCCAATTCTTGTCTGTAACTCGAGTCTGCTAGCATGCCCACTACATGTTGGCCCAAATTTCCCCCTCCTGGGTCCAAGTCTGCCAGCAGGCCCACTGCCTGCTGGTCCACCTCCCAACCCGAGCATGCGCCTCCTAAACCGAGCTAGTTTCGATGTCACCACACCGACCAAGGTCCGGCTCACTTCTATTCCGAGTCAAGGGCCTGTTACTCGTAGCCAATGGGGTATTTTTAAACCAAAGCTCACATTTTAATCTTAATTCTAATGTCACTAAATCACCCCTATCACATAACTCCGTGTCTGCCCTTCATGACCCGAATTAGAAAATGGTCATGGATGATGAATATAATGCTCTTATTGAAAATAAGACGTGGGAGTTGGTGCCCCGTCCACCTGGTATTAATGTGATTCGTTCTAGGTGGATTTTTACCCATAAAGAAAAATCTGATGGTTGTTTAGAGAGGCATAAGGCCCGTCTTGTAGGTGATGGCAAAACTCAACATGTTAGCGTGGATTGTGGAGAGACATTTAGTCCAGTGGTTAAACCGATAACTATTTGCATTGTTCTCAGTCTGGCTCTCTCCAAAGCATAGCTCATTTATCAACTGGACATGAAAAATACGTTCTTACCTGGTGATCTCAAGAAAACGGTATACATGCATCAACCCTTGGGTTTCAGGGACCCCAATCATCCTAACTATGTCTGTTTGCTGAAGAAGTCCTTGTATGGGCTAAAACATGCCCCTCAGGTCTGGTACTGAAGGTTTGCAAAGTATGTGTCTACTATTGAATTTTCTCATAGCATGTCTGATCATTCTCTATTCATCTATCGTCGTGGTACTTCTCTGGCATACATTCTGTTATATGTGGATGATATTATATTGACTGCCTCTTCTGATAAACTGCGCAATTATATCATGTCTCTTCTCAGCTCTGAATTTGCTATAAAAGACTTGGGGCCTTTGAGTTATTTTTTGGGTATAGCTGTAACTCATCATGCAGGTGGTCTATTTCTATCCCAGAGAAAGTATGCAATTGAGAACGGGCTGTCATGTCATCTTGTAAGTCATCTCCTACTCCGGTTGAAACCAAACTGAAGGTGAGTGTTAATTCTAGCACACCTTACAAGGATCCCTCCCACTATCGCAGTCTTGCAGGGGCTCTTCAATATCTTACATTCATGAGGCCCGATATTACTTATACAGTGCAGTAGGTGTGTTTCTTTGTGCATGATCCGAGGGACGAACACATGCACGCTCTCAAATGCATTGTGTGTTACATTCAGGGCGCTCTTGATTATGGATTGCACTTATATCCATCCTCCGTATCTACTCTCATGTCTTATACAAATGCTGATTGGGGTGGATGTCCAGATACCAGACGTTCGACATCTGATTATTGTATATTTCTTGGTGATAACTTGGTCTCTTGGTCGGCTAAACGTCAGGCTACTTTATTGCGCTCCAGTACGGAAGTCGAGTATCGAGGATTAGCCAATATGGTGTCTGAGTCTTGTTGGTTGTGTAATCCCCTATTAGAGCTTCACTTTCCTATTCAGAAAGCTACTTTGGTCTACAACGATAATGTTTGTGCGGTCTATCCCTCTGGGAATCCGGTCCAACATCAGCGTACTAACACATATCGAGATAGATATTCACTTTGTTCGCGAAAATGTAGCTCGTGGACAAGTACGTGTATTGCATGTCCCTTCACGGTACCAAATTGCTGGCATCTTTACTAAGAGTCTTCCCTTAGTTTTGTTTGAAGATTTTGGGACGTTCGAGCTGAATTACATCCACCCTCTCACTTCTACACCACTCTTTTCTGCTGATTTCTTTTGGTTGAAAGATGATTTTATATCTCGAAACAATTTAGTATGAGTTCTATAACTATTATTCAGTTGATCTACTAGAGTTGAAAGGCGAACTGCTGGGCAGTCTCAGCGTACGAAAACCGCCCGCTATGACTGCGAGGGTGTGAGAGAATATACACGTATATATCATGTATATTCCATATATATTTTGTATAGTCCCTATTAGAATTCTTGTACAAATGTAATTATGATAGTAGTGTTATATCGGAAAAATAGTAGTCTTATATTAGAAAAAGATAAATTTAATTTTTATAATTAAATATTATATATCATGTATATATACCTTTTACATTAATAAAAATAATGAATGAGATTATTTTTTTCAATGTAATCAATAAGGTAGCGTATTTTGAGTTTGGAATTCTACGTGGCAAAAGAATTTATTTATAAAGAAAGTAAGAAACACGGAACAACGGAGGAATTTTGGTCCACCAACTAGTCAAATGGACGGTCGAGGAATTTTGTCCTGCACAATTTATCCATTCCAATTTTGTGTCATTACGGCCAACCTAAAAAATGATGCCATTTATGAAGTTGTCAATTTAACTTTTGCAGATTCCAACAGTAGCTTAATTTATCAACCAAAAAGGAAATTCCTCTAAAGTTAAATATACTAGCACTAGGCATCAACTCCATTATTATCATCATCATCAACAAAAATATTCTCTAGGCTTTTGGGTTTGTACATCTTATTGTTGGTCGAATCATTGATATTGATCTTATAATTAGACTCAAATTGTGCAATATTCATTCAGTTGTCATTTTGAAATTGAACTAAGGGAAATGGGAACATGTGGATCAAAACCTAAAGGAGGGAGGAACTCTGTATCTCACAAGCTCAACAAGATTGAATCCTCTGCTTCTAAGAATCTTTCTTGCTCCAAAAATGCATCCAAAGGTATAATTTTCAGCTGATTTTCTCTTCTTTTCTGTCTAAATCTTTAGTTACCAGTGCTAGTGGAAAATAGCAGGATACCTACTGAAAAATAATTGAGGTACGCAAGTTGGCCCGGATACCACGATAATAAGCTGGTTTCCTTCTCAAGACATCTATATTTATGTGATTCAGTTGGTTCACTTAAGCATTGGTTTTTTTACTAGCTCAAAGAAGAGTTACTCCCTTGGTTTTCATTTGCTTGTCTTAGTTTAACTTGACGTGGAATTTAAGAAAAGAAGAATGCTTTTGAATCTTGTGGTTTAAACTAAAGATACGTATAATGTACCAAAGTGCTCATTAATCTTGTGGTCTTAACACATGTCATATGGGATGTCGAAATTAAAGAGTTGTCAATTAGGAAAGAGACATTCTTTTTGAAACAAACTAATAAGGAAAGTAGGACAAACAAATTGAAATAGAGGGAGTAATAACTTAAAAGTCGTTGATCATGAAACTTTCTTAGTACTATGCTGTACTGTGCTTCTGTCTGTTAATTACACAGTGAAACTCTTATTTGTTGCTTTTATAGACTTTGCTATTGATGGAAAAATTATGAAGCTGGAACATAGATAAAAGCATGGTGTTCTTTCATATTCTGTAGTATTGGCTATATTGGTATATGACTCAAAGTGTTTTCTTTGGCCTAAACAGGAAATGCAGAATTAGACCAAGAGGTGATCAATGTATCGGACAGCGACGATGATTTTCATAGCGCACAAGATGGTAATTCATCCGAGTCACTTAATATTTTTAGTCATTGCTTTAATGTCTTTGCCCTCGTGTTGCATCGCTCATTGTTTTTTCCCCCCACCTATTTAATAAATGGAACGTGGTGGACAGTATAAGTGATCAATGTTGTATATAATTTTCAAAATTTTCAGTCTTTTCACAGAGCGGCAGTGGATCTTTTTCAAAAGTGATTTCTCCAAGGTTTTATGATATTGTTTGTAACAATGGTAATACTGCTCTTGATTCTCCTGGAAAACATGAACAATCATTTGCAAACATGGAGCCAAATGTTGTCAAAGAAGGTTCTGTAAAAGGAAAATCTTCGACAGATCCTCAGCGAAAATCCAACAATCCTGAAAAGAAAATGAAGGGTCCAGGCCATATTGACAAAACGTCTAGCCGAAACAAGGATAAAAATGCTGGGAGAGCTGAAGGAATTCAGCATGAAAAGAGAAAATCTGCAATCCCAAGCTCACCCGGTATCAGAAGGAAATCATCTCTAACCAGAATATTATCTTTTAAGTGGAGAGAAGGGTATTCACATTCTGTACCATGTAAGTCTTTTACCCTATATTTATTGTTAATGGCGACCGTAGTCTGTAATTGATTACTTCTCTATGCATATGCAACTAATACTAATAAAACATTGAATATTAAAGGTGTGTTTGATACAACGAAAAATGTTATCCAAGAAGTAAGTCGTTGTTAAAATGACGTCCCTCTTAACTTTCGTTTGGATCTTCACAATTATCTTAACTCGTTATATCACTGGTTTAACCACCGGTTAGATATTTATTATCGATTTTTAGTACTAAAAGTTTTCACCAAAATAATATCCGGTTTGCTAATGTCATTGTCAATAAAGGGCAGCTCGGTGCACTAAGCTCCAGCTATTCGCGGGGTCCGGGGAAGGGCCGGACCACATAGGAAAATATTTCTTTAGAAAATATTTTTTTCGCTCCTCAACCAAACACAGGAAAATATTTTCCGAAAGATGACTTTCGTAATACCAAATGCACCTTAAGATTCTTTATAAATCATTTCAAAAAGACAATTTATCTTGAATTCATGCTATAGTATATTAATCCAGTAGACATCAGCTTAACATTATTGATGCAATGCAATTAAGAGGCTAACAAGTTCAGACAAAAGGACTGCACTTGACACATATTGGTTATAATTGCTATCCTGCTGCGAGTATAACCTATATGTAAATTTCCAGTGTTAAATCTTTTGATGTTAAATCTTCACTTGCTTTGTTATCCTCATTAATTATTGGTTTTCCGTCTCCAGTGTCACCAAAGGCCTTCCTGCGAAAACCAATTGCTGGTTCTCAAATTCCATGCAGCCCACTGCAGACCAAACTATCCAACTCTTGGTCATCCATTGAGCCAAATACTTTTAGAGTTCGTGGTAAAAGATACTTTAGGTAAGAGATATTATAGCAGGCAGACGAACTCCTTGTGTTACTTCGTGTTCAATTGAATATCAAGTTTAGTCCCTCTAAATTCTTTGACAGAGATAAGAAGAAAGAGTTTGCTCCAAACAATGCTGCATTTTATCCTTTTGGGGTTGATGTATTCTTATCACCGCGAAAAATTGATCATATTGCTCGTTTTGTGGAACTTCCAACCGTTAGTTCATCGGGTGTAGTTCCCCCCATCCTTGTTGTAAATCTTCAGGTCTATCCATACTTTCTCACACTTTTGTATATATCATCATTCTTTTGTTCAACAAGTTGTCAAAGAATGTTCACTCATCTTCATAAACAAAGACGCATGCCAGGTTGTAAAGATTAGATTGATACTTCTATGCCAAGGTCAATCTCTCAGAACCATACAAGTGAATAGGTGGGGGAATTTTATCAATTGAATAAAACATCTTCAATCAACTTATCTTATACAAATTTAATGATGAAATAAGAAAACAATAAAAAATAGAGGAAGAATTCACCCGAATTGGATCTTTTTGAGGAATGTATTGAGACAAAATTGGATTTGGTTAGACAATGTGTGGTTGGTAAACAAGGATTGATTCTTTTAGCAAGGTACCTAATGTATCATCAAATATTCAATATGATTCTACTCGGTCTAGTTTCGTTCAAGTAATGAGGATTTAGAAGCAGATAAATGTTTTATTCGAGGATGTTTGGTACTTATGATTGAATGTTTTCTCATTTCAGATACCATTATACCCTCCCACAATCTTCCAAAATGAACATAATGGTGAAGGAATGAGTCTTGTTTTCTACTTCAAGCTTTCAGAAAATTACTCAAAAGAACTTGCAGTCCATTTTCAAGAAAATATCCAGGTAAAGTGGTAAATTTTTCTTTCAGAGCAGTTAATATTAAAAAAATTACCTGCTCTTGTGGTTAAATATGTTTGTTGTTAGTGTGCACTTAATGATTTTCGTCGATCTAAATAAATTGCTGACTAGTTATTCTTTTACTTGCTATTTGCAAGACAGAGGTTAATTCGTGATGAAAAAGAGAAGATCAAAGGTTGGGTAGTAGATAAAAATGTACCCTTCAGAGACAGATTGAAACTCTTGGCGCGAGTTGTAAACATAGAGGAACTTCATTTAGGTGCATCGGAGAAAAAGCTCATGAATGCTTACAACGGAAAGCCTGTTCTCTCATGTCCTCAACACGAATTTTATTTGGTAAAGTTAATCTGTCAAAATTTTGGTGGAGAACATTTGTTTTCTTCGACTTGGTTGTCTTCAAAGTTAAATAACTTCTGAATCACAAGTCAATTTCTCAATAGTTATCCAACTTACGATCTTTTCTAAAAAATTTACCAAACTAATTTTTGTCACTTTAAAATCTTTGAACTTATGGCTGTTACTCGAAAACAAATGTGGTGGGGAAAACCAAGCAGGCGTGCCAAATTAGCTAAAATACCAAAGGTTTCTTTCCATGTCAACAAGCAAATCCAAATATTGATCCACTTAACATATATCCTTGATGTTCTTACTGAAATATTTTGTTGTGGTGATCATTGCAGGGGAAAAACTATTTTGAGATTGATTTGGACATTCATAGATTCAGTTACATTGCGAGAAAAGGGTTGGAATCTTTTAAAGACAGATTAAAGAACGCCATCCTTGATTTTGGTCTGACAATTCAGGTAGCTGATATATTAAAGATACCAAGGATGATTAAACTTTCTCTCAAAGACAGAACTGATATTCTTTGTAAATTTGGTGCAGGGAAACAAGGCAGAGGACTTGCCAGAAACTATGTTGTGCTGTATTAGATTGAAAGAGATAGACTACACCAAATATCAACAGCTAAGCTAGTGAATTAACTACAAAAAAAGTACACGGCTCGGCAAGGTGAACCTTTTTTTTAATTTGATTACAGAATAAGGTCATAATTTGCACCAGTTGGCAATTCTTTTTAGTATAAAACAAACTTGTGAATAAATGAGAATTTTTCTTCAGCGCTTGCTCCTACGAATTTATGATGTGGAGGTGTTAAGTTGTGTTGGTCAAGTTGGACTTGTAATCTCTTTTATAGACACTATAAGGTCCATAAAATTCAACATTAGTAAAGCATTTGTTGCAAGTACTGTAATGTGAAGAGCTCACAGCTGACAAGCTCACTTTTAAATGTGAGTTGAAGAAGTATAATTATGGATTTGATAAAGATGGAACCATTTAAAATTGCATTTATATCATATAGCAGATCTTGATTGTCAATTCAATTTCCATTATAGACAAGACATCTCCAAATTGTGAAATTTGTATTTGCCATACATATACAATAAATTTCAAGAGGATTGGTGCATTGCTTTTAAAAACTGTTTTAGAAATTAAAATGAAAAAAAAGTAGACTTAAAAAAAATGCACCAAGTTGGGTTTGATCTCAAGACCTTAAGGAACTAAACAAATGTTTAACCAATGCACCACTCAATCTTATTTGACCATGGATTCTTTCACTTAATATTAGATATATTTTTAAAAATATACACATAATATACTGAGTTTAATCGGGCGATCATGGATTCACGTGACCCAATTTTTCTACATAAATTCGCCCGTACATATTAATTCAAGTTTGGTCTACTTTTATACATTGGTGTGGATTCAAGAAGTTTTCGTACAGCAATTTCAACAAAGTATTTACATGATAGCACAAACTACATAGACCACATCAACAACAACAACAACATACCCCCACAAGTGAGTTCTGAGGAAGGTAGCGTGTATGCAGACCTTACCCCTACCCTAGAAAGGGTAGAGAGGTTGTTTCTGATAGACTCTCGGCTCAGAAGAAAATAATAATAAAGCATGTCAAACAACAGTAGCTACAACAAAATAATACACTGAGAACTACATAGACCACATCAATGAGTAAATACTAAATACTATTCATTGGACTGCATCCATATCCTTCTGGAGATTTATGGATTCAACTACTTTCGGATCACCGTATGACTTTTCCATCTTACATAGCAATATTCATCAATAGCTAATATTCTTTGTCACGATTTATGAACTTGATACATGTATACCATTTGATTAATTTATGAGTACACATATCTTTGTGTTCCTTAACCACCAAACTGTGGTTAGAATTTTTAGATTTGGGAAGTGTTAACGCTGAATGTTGTAGTGGCATTCACTCTTGAAAGAGCTAACAATAGCACCTTAATTTGCTTTTGTCTGTGACAAAAAGGAAAGTGAAAACCTCATATGGTTAGTATTAGAACAAAAGCCAAGGAACTGAAAACTGGCTAAGCAAATTAAGTATTCCTCTTGACATTATTCCAACTAATGAAATCGACACACCACGTATATCAAGAGTCAATAATCAAGGTAGACATCTAGAAGTGGTGGAAAATCCATTAGCATTTGCTTGTCGCGAGCCAAGATAGTGTCCACGAACGAATCCTTTGCAGAGGAACAAATTGCTTCTTCAACACATTGCTTTTCCGCAACTTCATTAACTTCCCCACGAGTAGGATTCTCCTTCTGAAATGAGTTTGACACATCTTTCGACAAAAATGTCTCCTGGTTTTGCTCTGCACCTGAGGATGTAAACGTGTCTCCGAGTATAAACTCGTTCCAAGTAGACGTAGACGAAGAAGATGGCATAGTATGAACCTGAGATTGCACAGAAGAGAAAGAAGGAGAATAGCTATATAATGTGGGATTACAAGAAGTTGTTGATGAGGATACTTCACTAATACTATGAGTTTGAAGAGTCTCCTTAGAATCCCATGTGTATTTTTGAGTGGAGTAGTTTTCTTGTAACTGGTCATTCATAATCTTGTGAACAATTTTATCATGAGGAGTTCCATTTGAGAATGGAAATTGCTTTGGTTCCATAAAGACCTGGTTTTTTTCAGTCGCATTTTTGGGCAAATGGATATGATTTCTTGCATTTTGAATTGGGAGACCACTGATTTTCCCATACTCAGCAAAGACTTGAGCAAATGGTTTATGTGTTACAGGATCAATTCCCATGTTCACTAGTTTTTTCTTCAGCTTTGTGTTCCAATAATTTTTGACATCATTGTCTGTTCTCCCAGGTAATTGCTTTGCTATTAAAGACCACCTAAAACATACAAATCACCAGTTGTAAAAGATCAAGCTCTTTCTTTTCTTCATTTGACTGCATTTGGTATGACATAAGTCACTTTCTATCAAAAATGTTATCCATAGAAAATATTTTTATGGAAATTGTTTTATGAAGTTGGTTTGTGAGTGAAAAATATTTTCCATAAAAAAATATATTAAAGATTAACAGTAATATTAGAAAAATGTTTGTGTTTTGACAAATTTTGAGTTGCATTTATGGGTGTGTTCGGTAGGGAAGAAAATGTTTTCCATGAAAAATGTTCTTTTAGAAAATATTTTCCAGAAAAATGAGTGGGTTTCTTATTTTTTATGATCGGTACGTAAGCAAAAAATATTATCCTAAAAGCATTTGTATATAACCTAGTCAAATACTATGGGAAGTGGGGGTGGGGTAGGGGTGGTGGCGTGGTGGGGATGGGGGGCTACGGGGTGGGAAGAACATAATCAATGTGGAATACTACTTGTAGAACTTATTTTTTCTACTTTACTTTCACTAGGGAAGTTATTTTCTTTATTTTTAAGGAATTTAAAAAAATTAAGGAACTTGTTTTTCAAAATTTTGACCAATCGAACATGAGAAAATTGAAAAGCATGTTTTTGAAATATTTTCCTCCATAGCGAACACACCCTGTGTGTTGGTTAAAGAAGTGATATGAAGTTGAAAGTTGAGATAATTGTGAAAGAAAACACTTGGGCTAAAAAGTGAGGGAAGTCCTTTCCCCAGAAAATATTTTTTGACAATCAAACACCCCTAAGACATTATACACCTTTTCTTGAAGCTATTTAAATATTTTCTTTAGAGAGGAAAAGAACTAACCTGCTCCCTATGGTTTTATGAAGCTCAAGGATGCACTCTTCTTCTTGAGGTGTGAAGTTTTCATGCTTAAGATCTGGACGTAGATAATTGGTCCATCTCAGTCTACAGCTTTTTCCACACCTATTCAGACCTTCCCATTTCATACAATGAAATGTGCACCAATTATCATTTGAGATGAAAAGAGAAGCAGATTCAGAATTTAAATTTAAAAAATTAAGAATTTATTAGTGTTTGTTGAAATTTTAGTAACTTTTCACATATATATTTATATCTTTTGTAAAAGATAATGAATTCAGTTGAACTTGTTAGAAACTACACTACATCCACGTTTAGTTTGTAATTAAGAGACATTTATACCTGCTTTTTGAGGGACCAAAGTCCAGTTGCTAATTCCATGACTAGCTACATAAGCAAGAATTTTTGCATCTTCCTCAGCAGTCCAAGGGCCTCGTTTCACATTTGCTTTGTCACAACAAGGAGGCCTTCCCATTATAAAAAAAAATAAAAAAAATCAAGATTTGGAAGTACCAAAGAGACAGGAGAAGAGGGATAATAAGGGAGAAGAGTTATATATTGATATAATGGTAATGCAATTTTCATTAGTTTCAAAGTACGTTTGGAGAGGGGAGATTATTAAACTAAAAAAGGCATGAAATGCATGTAATTTGGCTCCCTTTTAGCAAAAATTGCATGATCTGCTCAAGAAAACTTTTTGACGTGACTTCAAAAATAATGCATGCTCTCTCTCTCTCTCTCTCTTCTCACGAGCAAAGAGATTTGCACAATGGTTTAACTTGTATCAGTATTTTCTACGCGATATATATTGAATATATTATCTGAAAAATTACTAAGTAAGATTATAATTTAAGAAGTATAATGAATTTAATTTTAAAAAATATAAAGATTGAACATATCAAATTTAAATATTGAATCTACCTAATTTAAAAAGACTAATAATGTATAAGGGTTAACATAAGAGATTCTTTTTTATTTTACTTAGCTGATTCCCACTGGCTAGGAATCACAGTGAAGCAATATCTCTTCGCCATCTGTAAATTCCAATCTATTAGAATCAGAGCCACAATACAAATTGAGTCAGCATGACATTTTCTTCAAGAGTTTTGACATGTTGGCTAATCATCAAATTTTCCTTTCCATTTCAAATATCATTCAAAGGCAGTGAATTAAGCACATTAATACTAATACCAAGATTCTAAATAAAAAAAACAGATTCAGCTACTTGCCTGCGTTAGTTTAAGTTAACTTTTCTTAATACTCCCTTTGATCCATTTTAGTTGTTGTACTTGTTTAAAAATAAGTGATTCAAATTATCTGTTATTTCATAAAATCAAGATATAATTAATTATTAGTTTTTACTTTCATTCTTATTCAATAAATTCATAGAAGATTAATGTAATGCAAAAGACAGCATATTAAATTGAGATAAGAATAATTTAATCAACTTACTCTTTTAGTTAATGTTTTTTTATGGAGAGTACAAAAGAAAAACATGATAAGTAAAATGATCGGAATGGAGTTTCTTTAAGGGAAAAAGAATGTGGCCAACAGAAGAAAAAAAATCCAAAAAGATTCAGTTTTAAAGAAATGATCAGAAATAGTCATTACGTCCCAAATAAAAATGGATTTAGCTAAAACCTAAAACATCATTCTACTCTACACCCTCTCTCCACTGGCCTCATCCCTTCGCTGCTCTCTCTCTCTCTCTCCCCATTTCTATTTTACTTGGTTTTTGCCATTGCTACTGACCGATATTTACCATATCAAAGACCGATCTCCGCTAACTTTGAACTCCACTGAAGAAAAAAGATTCCTCTTAATTGTTGGTCAGATACGTAATAGCTATAAATACAAGAAAGCGACATTGAGAAATATAACGTTTCCGGTATGCCAATTTTGTCTTATGCTGTTTGAAGTTTATCACCTGAATTTGGCCTTTTAGTCCTATTTTTATTTCACTGCTGTCATTTCCCTTCTCTAGGGACTTTGAAGTCAGTCGCCTTTAAGGCTGGCCAGTGGGTCGGCCCGGTCCTGGCCCGATACTGCCCCGCCCCGAACTCAAGTAGTTAAAAAAAAAATTGCGGTATCGGAACTCAAACATCCCGGCCCGCCCCAGTCCCGCCTGTTCCGGCCCGATCCCGCCCTGTCCCGACCCGATTCCGCCCGAAATTCCCCTTTTTCCAAAAATAACCGTTGCACCAACGACCATTTTACATTTTGGCCGTTGTGCAACGACCATTTTTTGCCTCCCCTCCTACCCTTAATATTTATTTTTAACCCATAAGTTATTATATTTGCATTTTAAATATCATGTCTTAAGTAGAACGATTTGAATATAAGCTGCGTGGGATTGGCTACTGTTAGAATATTATGTTAATAATATTAGGATTTTGTATTAATGTAGTATCATATTATATATGGTATGTAGTATAATGTTAATTAGGAATATTATGTAAGTAAGGTAGAAGATTATTAGGAATTGATTAGGAAGATTAGGCATTATTGACTCTTCCTAATTGATGTATATTGTGTATATATTGAACATTTGAAAGATGAATACATTGAGGAAAATATTCTACTTACCCTAGAATTCTTACATGGTATCAAGAGCTTAAGGAAAGATCCAAAATTAGTTTAATTTCTTCCAAATTTTTGGTCATCTTCCTCCCTAGTAAACCCTAGTGGCCGAAAATTTCATTATTTTTTACTCCATTATTGATTATCCTTCATCACAACTAGTTATGTCTGAATCAAAATCATTTTTTCACCCTGCCCTAGTTGTCTCAAACATCAAAACACATGTTTCCATCAAACTAGAAATGGAAACTGTTCATTATGCAACTTGGGCAGAATTATTCAAAATATGTTGCCGTGCTCACAAAGTTCTTCATCATATAATTCCTCCAAAAGACGGTAAAGGGAAAGACATAACAAACGATGCAGACAAGGAATTGTGGGATACACTTGATGCCACAGTCCTTGGTTGAATTTATGCGACAATCTCCACAGACTTGTTGCATACGATAATGGAACCGGATTCCACAGCCATGGCGGCATGGGAACGTTTGTGAGATATATTTCAAGATAATCAAAACTTTCGCGCTGTTTCATTAGAACATGAGTTCTCAACCATTGACATGGCGGATTTCCCTAATGTTTCTACATATTTTCAACACCTCAAAGTGTTGGCCAATCAACTACGAAACGTTGGTTCACCGGTTACTAACAACCGATTAGTCTTGCAATTAGTCGCAGGTCTCACCGAAGCGTATAGCGGCGTGGGAACTCTCATTCGTCAAAGTAGTCCTCTACCACAATTTTATCAAGCAAGGTCCATGCTTGTACTTGAAGAGTCGGGCTTGGTGAAAAAGGCCTCAACTACTTCAAATTCCGCCATGATTGCCACTCTTTCACATGATGATAATTTTTTGACCCTTCTCAACAAAATAAGGGACAAAAAGGACGTCATAACAATAAAAATAAGGGTGAAAATCGCGGAAATAACAAAGGTGGAGGCCACCGAAATTCCGGTGGCGGCGGTAATGGCGGCAACACCAACTATGGTGGTGGACAATGGCAGCTGCAGCAAGGCAGGGCGGCGGTCAGTGGCAGCAGCCCGGCTGGCAGTGGACTTGGGCTGCACCACCCAGCCCAGCGCCATCAGGCAATTGGGCCAGGAAGGCCTCAAGGCCCACTGGCCAGCAGCAAAACAGTGGCCTAAGTAATTGGCAGCGGTGGCGGCAAGCAAATAACAACAGCCCAAGAGCCCATTTCGTTGGGTCTGTTGCCCCAGGCAGTAGCAGTGGGCCTCAGCCGACCCAGTGACATGAGGCCCATTCAACAGGGGCCCACCCCACGGAAATTGAGTCCGACATGCACACTCTTGGACTTAATCCACCGGATTCAAATTGGTATATGGACTCCGGAGCGACGTCACATATGACGTCCTCCCAAGGTAATCTCTCGTCCTATTTTAATTTGAGCAATGATAATGGAATAATTATCGGAAATGGCCATTCAATTCCAATAAAAGGTTATGGTTCTAGCAAATTGTTACCGCCAAACCCACCCCTAATTTTAAAGAATGTCCTTCATGCTCCCAAATTAATCAAAAACTTGGTTTCTGTTAGAAAGTTTACAACTGATAATTGGGTATCTGTCTGGTTTGACCCCTTTGGTTTTTCCGTGCATGATTTTCAGACGGGGAAGCTTCTCATGAGATGTGATAGCAAGGGAGAGCTCTATACAATAAATCTGTCAACCCAACAATCCAAGTTCCCTTCTATTTTTGCTGCCTTGGCACCATCTTTATGGCACCAACGTTTGGGACATCCGGGAGATGCTGTTTTGGCTTCTCTTAAACAAAATAATTTTATTTCCTGTACCCAGATACGGACTCTAAATAAGTGTCAGTCTTGCACACTTGGTAAACATGTTAAGTTGCATTTTATTTCCTCTACTTCATGCACTCTTTTGCCATTTGATATTTTACATTGTGATATTTGGACATCCCCTATTTTGAGTTCCTCTGGTCATAGATATTATTTGCTTATACTTGATGACTACTCTAATTATTTGTGGACATTCCCTTTATCGAAAAAATCACAAGTGTTTTCCACGTTTTTCACTTTTAGAGCATTCATCCGAACTCGATTTGAACGTGATATCAAAAATATACAATGTGACAATGGGGGGGAGTTTGACAATAAACAGTTTTGCGATTTTTTCAAAAAAAATGGTCTTCAGTTTCGTTTTTCTTATCCTCATACTTCATCACAAAATGGGACAGCGGAACGTAAAATTAGAACCATTAACAATATTGTTAGAACATCTCTTTCTCATGCTTCACTTCCCCCTGTATTTTGGCATCATGCACTCCAAATAGCAACATATCTGTTGAATATCCTTCCTCAGAAAAATCTATCATACCAAGCTCCCCTAAAAATGCTTTACCTACGAGAGCCCACATATCATCACTTACGAGTGTTTGGTTGTCTTTGCTACCCCCTCTTTCCATCTACCACAATCACAAAACTCCAAGCCCGGTCTACTCCATGTGTGTTCTTAGGATACCCTACTCATCATCGCGGTTACCAATGTTACGACATTTATCCAAAAGAATCTTTATAAGTCGTCATGTAATCTTTGATGAAATAATATTTCCTTTTGCTAAGTTACATGCCACAGGGACCCCTAACTATGATTTTTTGGATGATGATAAGCTCTCGTATCTAACACATTTTTTCACAGCCCGCTACCTATTACTAGTGTTGAACACCGTAATTCAGGCCCATTGGGCCAGGCATCCCCAACGGGCCCAATTCAAACTCCGTCAGTGCAGCCCACTGGCCTATCGGTTTCTCACTCCTCGGTCAGTGGCGTCCAGTCTCCTGGCCCAACAACCCGTCCGATCACCCGTAGTCAACATGGGATTGTCAAACCCAATGCAAAATATAGTCTTCACACCCAGGTCTCAAAATCACCCTTGCCTCGTAATCCTGTATCTGCTCTAAAATACCCGAATTGGAAAATGGCCATGGATGATGAATAACATGCTCTAATTACAAATAGGACATGGGATTTAGTACCTCATCCATCTAGTGCTAATATAATTCGATCTATGTGGATTTTCAGCCATAAAGAAAAATCTGATGGAACTTTTGAGCGGTATAAAGCCCGTCTTGTAGGTGATGGGAAGATATAACAGGTTGGTGTAGATTGCGGGGAAACATTCAGTCCAGTGGTCAAACCTGCTACTAACCGAACAGTTCTCAGTTTGTCTCTCTCAAAAGGATGGTCACTTCGTCAATTGGATGTCAAAAATGCCTTCCTCCATGGACACCTTAATGAGACTATTTACATGCACCAACCATTGGGATACAGGGATCCTAAATACCCCAACCATGTGTGTTTGCTCAACAAATCATTATATGGCCTCAAGCAGACTCCCAGGGCTTCGTATACGCGGTTTGCAGATTTTGTGTCACGCATGGGTTTCTCGCACAGCCGTTTAGATAATTCACTGTTTATCTATCATCAGGGTAATCATACTGCTTATCTTCTTCTATATATGGATGATATTATTCTAACAGCGTCTTCAGACTCTCTTCGAAAGAATATCATGTCACAGCTTAGTTCTGAATTTGCTATGAAAGATCTTGGTCCACTCCACTACTTTCTAGGAATTGCTGTGACCCGACATACATGTGGACTATTCCTCTCCCAGAAAAAGTATGCATCAGAAATCGTGGAATGCGCTGGGATGTCTTTCTGCAAACCTTCGGCAAATCCGGTCGACACAAAGTCAAAATTGAGTGCCATTTCTAGCAAACCTTTTGCTGATCCAACGTTATACCGCAGCCTAACAGGAGCTTTACAGTATCTCACATTCACCAGGCCAGATATTACCTATGCAGTGCAACAAGTGTGTCTATTCATGCATAATCGGATGAAATAACATATGCATGCTCTGAAACGCATTGTGCGATATATTCAGGGCACTCTGGAATATGGATTACATCTATACCCGTCCTCTATTTCCAAACGTGTTACTTACACTGATGCAGATTGGGCAGTCTATCCGGATACAAGACGATCCACCTCCGGGTATTGCGTCTTCCTTGGTGACAATTTAATCTCATGGTCCTCAGAAAGGCAGGCCACGGTATCACGCTCATGTGCTGAAGTAGAATATCATGATGTGGCCAATGTAGTATCTGACTCATGTTGGATTCAGAATCTATTACTTGAACTTCATTGCCCTATTCCGACTGCAACAATAGTATACTGTGATAATATTAGTGCAATCTACCTCTCAGGGAATCCCATCCACCATCAATGCACTAAACATATTGAGTTAGATATTCATTTTGTACGTGAGAAGGTGGCTCGCGGACAAGTTCGGGTGCTGCATGTCCCAACGCGACATCAAATCACAGATATCTTCACAAAAGGAATTCCGCTGATATTATTTGAAGATTTTAGGGACAGTTTCAGCATTCACCGCCCTCCAGCTTCGACTGCGGGGGAGTGTTAGAATATTATGTTAATAATATTAGGATTTTGTATTAATGTAGTATCATATTATATATGGTAGGTAGTATAATGTTAGTTAGGAATATTATGTAAGTAAGGTAGAAGATTATTAGGAATTGATTAGGAAGATTAGGCATGATTGACTCTTCCTAATTGATGTATATTGTGTAAATATTGAACCTTTGAAAGATGAATACATTGAGGAAAATATTCTACTTACCCTAGAATTCTTACAGGTACATGGCTAACATATCACAGATTACTAATTAAAAAATAAATAGTATGTTTATTAGTTTATATTTTTAGTCAAAAAATCGTATATCAAATGTGTTTGGTTCCTTACTTGACATCTTTGTTAGTAGGAAAATAGAATATGATTGAACTAGTAAATCTTCATTCTTTTTAGCTGAATTTTTGAGTTATGATTTTCTTACCTTTTTAAAATAAATTTGCTAACTCATTCTTCGACAATCTCAACATAGCATATGCATATATATATATTTATATTCATTAACAGAGTTTGTAACAATTATGTAGCAAAAAAAAACTACTATACTCTTTACTCTTTAGCTTATACTAATATTGGTAGGCTTAGATTTTATATAATTTCAAGTTCTTTGCTATTTGTTTTTTAATTTTCGTGTATTTCATTACAGAAAGATCCATGGACGATGCAAATAGCACACATGAACATAATGAGGATACCGTGGAGATAAATAATCCTGCAAAACCAAATAAAAAAAATAAGTTGACCTCAAAAGTGTGGCGTTCCTTCAAGAGAATTGGTAGAGCTGAAGATGGAATTGAAAGGGCACAATGTAAATGATGTAAATCACCAATTAGGGTTGGTTCAACTTCCGGATCCACAAGTAAAAATTATGGGACATCACATCTTCATCATCATAAAATTCAGTGTCCAGTGTTTAAAGTTCATGATTTGGTCAAATATTCACTAATCAAGAAGGTAAAATACAATCTAGAAAAATAGATCAATGGACACATCGTGGAATGCTTGCAGAAGCTGTCATTAAGCATAATTTGCCGTATTCTTTTATTGAGTATGATGGAATTAAGTCTTGGGTCAATTATATAAGTCCAGATGTTACGATGCCTTCTAGGAACACTTGTGTTGTAGATGTCAAGAAAGCGTATATTAGAGAGAAGGAGAAATTGAAACAAATCTTAGGTAAAATTTCTAATAGGGTAAGCTTAACTTCTGATTGTTGGACATCAGATAATTCTGAAGGATATATTTGCTTAACTGCTTAATTTGTTGAAGAAAATTGAAGGTTAGTTTGTAAAATCCTAAATTTTTGCCGTATGTATCCACCTCATACTGGAGTTGAATTGACTGCTACTATATACGATTGTTTGAAAGAATTGAGCATATATAAAAATGTATTTTCAATCACTTTGGATAATACCATTTGAAAGATAGAATAATTTCCCTTAGGGATTCCTTTCATTATTCACAATATATATAGTTGTACAAGGTTGATTCCTAATATGGTACGAATCCTAACTTACCTTACAAAGGTTGATTCCTAATACAATTAGAATCCTAAGTTACCTTAAATATACATCTATCATAATTACAAAATATACGGAGAATATTATGAGAATATTCGCTAATACTCCCCCTCAGATGGAGCGGGAGGAGGCCGAATGCTAAGGCTGGATCGGAAGTCGGTGAAGTGTTGTCGCGGTAGTCCCTTTGTGAAGATGTCTGCATACTGATAAGAGGAAGGCACGTGTAATATTTTGACCTGACCACGGGCAACCTTCTCTCGCACAAAGTGGATATCCATCTCAATATGCTTAGTCCGCTGATGTTGGACCGGATTATGAGACATATAGATGGTAGATATGTTGTCACAATAGACTATAGACGCCTTGCGGAGTGGACACTGGAGTTCCAAAAGAAGATTTCGGAGCCAACAGATCTCAGCTACTACGTTAGCAACACCTCGATATTCTGCTTCAGCACTCGAACGGAAAAGTGTGGCCTGCCGCTTGGCGGACCATGAGATAAGATTATCCCCAAGAAATACACAGTACCCTGAGATGGAGTGACGTGTGTCGGGGCATCCTGCCCAATTTGCATCCGTGTAGGCAAGTAGCTTGGTTGGGGCAGAGGGGTATAGATGTAATCCGAAGTCTAGTGTGCCCTTAACGTATCTGATAATACGTTTGAGGGTGGCAAAATGGGACTCTCGGGGTCGTGCATGAACAGACACACCTGCCGAACTTGCATATGCAATATCAGGCCTAGTGAATGTAAGATACTGAAGAGCACCTGCTAGACTCCGATATAGAGTGGGATCAGAACTGGCGCACCGTCAGTGGCACTAAGCTTGGATTTTGAGTCCACCGGAGTTGGCATAATTTTACAATTTGCCATCTTGGCCCTATATACTATCTCTTTTGCATACTTACGCTGACACAGGAACATAGTGGCTGCAGATCTGGTCACCGATATACCCAAAAAATAACTTAGCTTGCCTAAGTCAGTCATAGCAAATTCAGCTTTGAGTAGAGCAATGATTTCATTCTTCAACCAGTCAGATGAGGCAGTAACAACAATGTCATCGACATATAATAGAAAATATACAGTGCTTTGCTACCTCGGTGAAAAGTGAAGAGAGAGGTATCACACCTGCTACATACAACACCAATCTGCAGAAGATACCTGGCTAACCGATCATACCAAGAGCGGGGTGCCTGTTTCAATCCATACAATGACTTTCTGAGATGACACACAAACTGCAGAGCTGCCGGATGAACAAAGCCAGGTGGCTGATGCATGTACACAGTCTCTTTCAAATCCCCATGAAGAAACGCATTCTTGACATCAAGTTGATGAATCGGCCAATGCATGCCCATAGCAATACTGAGAACAGTCAGAATAGTGGTTGGTTTAACAACCGGACAGAATGTCTCACCACAATCAATACCCTTCTGCTGATTAGTGCCATTGGCAACTAGTCTTGCCTTATATCTCTCTAAGTCACCATTGTCTCTGAACTTGTGATGAAATAGCCACATACACCGGATAACATTCACACCAGCTGGTTTCGGTACCAAATCTCAAGTGTTCTACTTGGTTAAAGCGTTAAATTCCTCGCACATGGCCGCATTCCAATTTGGGTCCAGTTTTGCTAGTTTTGGATTTTTTGGAATGGGTGATAAGGTTTGTGTGGAGAGATTGAATTGAACCTTGGGTTTGAAGATCCCGTGTTGTTCACGAGTCTCCATGCGATAAGAAGGCAGTGGTGGTGGGTCGGGACTGTAAGGTTGTTGGTCCACTGGTTCTGGACCAGTAGGCAGGAGTTCACTGGTTGTTGGACTGTGGGACTGGGAGGTTGCGGGACTGGCTTCTGTTGGTGCAGAAGAAACTGCGGGGGGTGCAGTAGGTTGATGGCGAGGACCGGGGGCGGCGGTGGTGGGGACAGGGTAGTGTCCATCGCCGGGAACAGATGATGACGGTGGTCGTCCTTTGCCGGAGACACATCGACTGGAGTAGAGGAGACATAGGAGACTCATCGAGAAAAGTGTAATCCGTTGTTTGGAATTTTCGAAGGTTTGAAAAAGGAAAGGTTGTCTCGTTAAAGGTGACGTAACGGGAGACGATGATTTTGCGAGTGGCAATGTCATAGCACAAGTAGCCCCGATGATTAGGAGGCAAACCAAGGAAGACACATGGCAGAGTGCGAGGGGCAAGTTTGTGGGGTGCAGTGAAGGCTATATTGGGATAGCATAAGTACCCAAAAATACGTAGGTGATCATATGATGGCTGCCTACGGTATAAGATTTCTGTAGGGATCTTGTTTTAGAGTGTGCTAGTTGGTAAAAAATATTTAGAATGGATTCTACCATTTTGACAGCATAGACCCAAAAAGACGGTAGTAGGCAGGCATAAAACAGAAGTGTGCGGACCATGTTATTGATGGTACGTATAATTCTTTCGGCCTTTCAGTTTTGGGAAGAAGTATAGGGACAAGAAAAATGGAAAACCATGTCTTGTTTAGAACAGAAATTGTGAAATGCCGAGTTATTAAATTCACGTCCATTATCACATTGGAATGATTTAATAGGTTTTTCAAATTGTGTCTTAATGAATTTTTGAAACTCGAGGAATTTTGCAAAAACTTCAGATTTGAATTTCAGTGGGTAAATCCAGAAAAAATGTGAAAAATCATCCAAAAATACTAGATAGAATTTATGACCCAAAGAGCTAACAATCGGAGATGTCCACAAATCAGCATGAACAATATCAAAGGGAGAAAAAGTAACACTGTTTGATGACATAAATGGAAGACGAGTATGTTTGCCTAGTGGACAAGAAAAATAGTGTTGGGCAATTTTCCCATTATTACATTGAATACGCTTAGAAGTCCTAAGAAAAGTAAAAACTGGGTCTTCGGGGTGTCCGAGTCTGTTGTGCCAAGTAGAGGGAGAGATCGCCGCAAGGGATAGAGGTGATTGCGGTCTGACAGCGAAAGATTGAGTGAATGGGTAGAGGTCTCCCACACTATTGCAGCGTGTAAGAATTTTCCCCGTATTGAGTTCCTTCACAGAAAAACCAAAAAGGTCACAGACACAGAATTATTGCTAGTGAATTTTCTAACAGAGATTAAGTTTTTAATGATGTTAGGTGTGTATAGGACGTGGTTTAGGGAGAAAGGATGGTGTGGATGTTTGGTGTGTGTGTTACCGTAACCCTCAATTGGAATGCGATGACCATTGCCGACAGTAATAAATTGAGGACACTTTAACCGACGTAGTTGAGATAGGTTACCTGACGACCGAGTGAGGTAAGAAGTGGCTCCGGTGTCCATGTACCAATTGTCGTCGAGCTGTTGAAGGTTCACGGTGGTGTAGGCCTGGCCCAAATCAGTCGGGGCCGGCCGCTTGGGCTGCTTTCTTCTTCTTTGTAGTTGTTTTGCCACTTTGGACCGCAACCGGATGAGCCTCTTCTGCTGCTGCCGGTGGGCTGCTGGTGGCCGGGGCGGGGCCCAAGAGGCCGATCGACCAAGGCTGCAGGAACTGGGCCCCTACAGTCGGGTATGGGCATGTAGGCGAGGCCCAATTCTGTTGGTTGGGCCACTGCTGCTGCTGGTTGGACCACTGCTGCTGCTGTTGTCCAGTCCACTGGTTGCGTTGGCCTTTTCCGCGGCCCTTGCCTTTGTTGTTGCGACCTCTGCCGCTGGACTGCTGTTGTTGGTGGCCTTGCGGTGGTGGCTGGTTACTGCTGGTCGCAGGTGTTGCCATCCCGTCAACGGCTAACGCCTTTTGATTATGGGCCTCTTGTTTAGCACGTCTAGTTTCTTCCAACAATAGTTGTGAACGTGCCTTGTTGAAACTTGGGAGAGGGTCGGCTTGTTGAATCATTGTTGCGAGTGTGTCATATTCACCTTTCGGTAAACCCGCAACAAGTTGAAACACCATCTTGGTTTCTGAAACATAAGTCCCGACGTTGGATAGTTGATCGGTTATGAGTTTCAGTTGCTTACAATATTCGGACATGTTGTTAAAATTCTCAAGGCGGGTATTGTTGAATTGCTCTTCCAAATATACGACCCGAGTATTTTTATTGTCCTGAAAGATTTCTTCTAGCCGGACCCAAAGTTCACGTGCCGTAGCACCTGTTTTCATGATGGTGCACAACAGGTCTTTGGAGATGGTGCCGTAGATCCATTGTTTGACGATGGCATCAAGACGACGCCAGATTGAGTCTGTAACATCGGTGGGACGAGGACTGGATTCGTCAATATGATCGAGCACGTTGTATGCACATGCATGAATGTAGAATAGTTCCATCCACATGGAATATTGACAGTCTTCTTGGTCAAGAATTATAGGGATAAAATTCTTGATGTTGTTAACGGCGAATGCCGGATGAAAATAAGATACTGAACGTTGAGAGGGGTTGTCAAGTGTGCCAGTGGATGAATCGGAATTTGTGGGGAAGACATGGTTGCCGCTTGCCGAGGGAAGGAAATTTTCTTGTTTGGCCGAGAAAGGGAGGAAAAAAACCAGAAAAAAAATCTGTGAAACCAGAAAAAAAAATTTGGTTTCAGATGAGAATGAGGAAGAGAAGGGATTTAGGTTTTAGGCTCTGATACCATGAAAGATAGAATAATATGGTACGAATCCTAATTTACCTTACAAAGGTTGATTCCTAATATAATTAAAATCCTAAGTTACCTTAAATATACATCTATCATAATTACAAAATATATGGAGAATATTATGAGAATATTCGCTAATACCATTTCAAATGATAGCTTGCAAAATATTTTAAAAGGACATCTTAGATTGCAAAACAGTTTGTTATGTGATAGTGAGTTCTTTCACGTGCGTTGTTCTGCTCATATTTTGAATTTGATTGTTCAAGAGGATTTAAAAGCAGCTAGTGATTCTTTGTTTGCCATTAGGGAAAGTATTAAGTATGTTATGGGATCCAATGGGAGAATGCAAAAATTTCAGCAACAAGTAAGGAAAGTTGGAATTGAAATAACTCTTGGCTTACTTTGGATGTATCAACTAGATGAAACTCGATATATTTGATGCTTGATAGTGCACTCCAGTATGAAAAGGCTTTTTCTAGTCTACATTTAATTGATAGAAATTATGCTTATTGTCCTACATTCGATCAATGGAGAAGGGCAGAGAAAATATGCCAATTCTTGAAGTTTTTTTATGAGACAACTAACTTGATTTCTGGTTCAAGTTACCCAACCTCCAACTTGAAGTTGCATAGTGAGGATAATGTTATTAAGGAAATGGCTACATAAATGTGTGGAAAGTTCAAAAAATACTAGAATTTGTATAGTGTAGTACTTGCATTTGGAGCAATCCTTGATCCTTGCATGAAGTTGCAAGTTTTAAAGTTTTATTACTCCAAGTTGGATCCTACTTCAGCCCAAGAAAAGATAGGATACATGAAGAGTAAATTATACCAGCTCTATAGTCATTGTGCAAACAAGAAAAATGTCGCAAGTGCTTCTTCTAGTGTTCTCACTACGTCAAGTGAAGATAGAAGTAGATCCAACGGAAAGGGATTAAAATTTTTTGATGCAAGTAATTTCATCTTGCTGTAAATTCAATACTTTTTATTTATATCTCATAATTCTTATTCTTTTTTGTATTATTATTATTATTATTATTATTATTGTTATACGAATTATCATGTTTTTAACTTCATAAGAATTCAAAGCATTGAGAATGAATCTACTTCTAATGACAGAAAATTAAAATTGGACCTTTATTTAGAGGAAACAAAGCTTGATCATGAGAAATTTCAAGAAATGGACATTATCATGTATTAAAAGGATCATTCTGGAAAATATCTCGATCTTTCGGTGATAGCGCGTGATGTACTTAGTATTCCGATTACTACTGTAGCATCGGAGTCTGCATTCAGCATTGGTGGTCGTGTTCTCACCAAGTATAGAAGTTGTATCCATCATGAAAATATCCAAACAATTGTTGCTACTCAAAATTGGTTGCACGGCTTTACCCAAACTCAAAGTGGTAATATTTTTATGTGAATTTAATATTATTAATTTTTTAAATTTACTTATTTGAAAATGTTTAACTATAATATTACATATGAATTGTAGATGAAGATGAGGACGATCAGACAACTTTATCACAAGAGGATTCATATGTTCTTGAAGAAGATTATATATTGGTGTTGGATACGTAATAAGTGCTTGGGAATTTTTCTGAGGAGCTTACTTCTTTAATTTCTTTTTTATTTAATTTTTTATCTAAGACTTGGTATATTTAATTGTTGAACTTTTTGTTTGTTATATTTGGTTGAACGTTTCATGGTTTGGACAATTATTTAGTTTCCTAATTTCACTTAATTAGATATGGGATTGTAATTTGAAGCTCCATTACTCATATGTATGTTATGATTGTTTATATACTTTCTAATAATCTTGTTAGCAATGTTAATATATTGACAGAATTTTAAGTTTGAATTTATATAAAAAAGAAAAAAATTATAAATTTATTTTAAAAAAAATGAAGGGCTAGTCCGCCCCAATCATTTTAGGACTGGGTTGACCACTTTAAGGCCCTTTCAAATGAAGGATCGGCCCGCTCTAACCCATCAAAATCCTTAGCACGTGAGGCTTGGGCTGGGCGACCCATTTTGACAGCTTTACTCTCACTTATAAGAATCTTTCAAACATTTAACTAGAAACATATGAACTCAATTTGGTCCTTTGAACATTTATACAGGCATAATTAGCCGGCCCATAAATTATTTCTTGTCAATTTGGCACTTATGACCCATAAATAAATCTTTGAAACCTCATAATTAACATTTTAGGCAAATTAGTCTCTCTGTACGATGCGTCGCACGTGCATTTTTTTTCTTTTACATAATATATATATCAAATATAGTTAAATGATTTTTTATACATACATACCTGATATATATCAAATATAGTTAATTTAACTTTTATGCATATATATCCAAAAAATACATTTAGTTATAAATTACAAATTTAAATATATCAAGATCAACATTGTCGCCTAGACTTTTGATGAATGTCAAAGGGTATACACTCTCCAACATCAAAGTATCAATTAAATTTTGGTATATCTCTTTTTTTCCAAATTTAATTGCTTCAATAGACGATGCAGAAGGCAACATTTTTTGTCTCTTTTATCTCTTTGTTTGTATCCTTCCGCCATAACAATATTAATTACACTTCGGTATTACTGTCTCCTCAAGTTTGATCTCTTTTGTAAAATATTCAAGTCTCGTTCTTTCTATTTTAATATATGTGACATGTATAAAATGTTCCACATCATCATATACACATATAAGTAATATGTGTTTAAATTTCAATGGCAATTATGAAAGGTTGAATTGTATAATGAGTCTTTTCTTTATCTAGAGCTTGGAGATGCCCGATAAACAAGAAGATTGGCAAGTTATTTTCTATTTGTTGCCAGTTGTTACCACTAAATGTGTTTCATTTTAAAAAAATTGTTTGTTTTATGGTGGACAAGTGTTATATGTGTATTGACCGTGAATCTCCTCTATCTGCTTAACCATGTTAGGCCGCTATCTTCTCATGTCTCCTCAAGATGTTTGGATTCTGCAATCTTGAAAATTTGGGCTACTTTCATATAAAGAATGTGTAACTATTTAACATCAAAAGAAAAGAAACGAAAAAATAGGCCTCCAAAAAGAACTAAGACCTATTAAAGTGAAAATTTGCCATCAAAGCAATTACTGATCTAATTGTAAAAAGTTAAAAGGTAATCATTCAAATCTTGGATATTTTAACTCATTTCTATTAATATCAAAAGAAATTACCTTCACCGAAAACACCTCGTAAGCCCATCCAACAACATGGGTATATGGGGATAATACTAACACAACAAACCATTAGATTTCCTTGTAAGTCAGATTACTTTAGTAATTTCTTATTGGGGGAAGAAGCACAACTTAAAACTCACATAAGTCATCTTATGGAGTATGGACACATTGTTTAAACCTTACCAAGTATGCGAGAATGAGTAATCTTCCTAAGGTAATGCACATGCTATACTCATCATTTATTCTTCCGTTACATTGTTAATACACTGAACTAACTGATTCATGAAATTAACGTAGTGTATCTATAAATAAGAAAGTTTGGGCTAAATAAACAAAGGTAAACTTACAAGTGAATCACGCTAGAAATAGATATTGCCGAGGATTTAATCGGGAGATAGAAAGGAAAAACAGTAGCGACACAAAAAACTGACATCACGTAGAAGAGAAAAATACTATGAAAAGAAAATGGGAGAGAAAAAAATGACAGTTTGATGAAGGAGCGGTAAGAGAGCAAATATGAAGATCAAAGAGTTAAGAATTGACATTGGAATTTGATTTTTAAAAGAAACAAACAAAATGGTGTCAATTACTGTTGTATAGCAGTGTTACATGTATGGAGTATTTTTTGCAACTCTTCAAAACAGAAAACTTAACTTTGCGTTTATTATCTCTTTTAAAAAATTAATAAATAGAACACTTAAATAAATAAGCATGGTATTTTAATTAATTAGGGTATTTAGATAAATTAGAAGAATATTTACGTAATTTAACTTTTAAGTTTTTGAGTTCGTTCTTTTAATATAGTACTAATCTCTCTGAACATGCGGTGCACGTTTATTTCATCTTATTATTTTAAAAATTGTATTATAAAAGTTAGATTTTAATCATATGCATAATTCAAAAAAATTTGTATAGAGCAAAGGCATTTGTACACATACTATTTGTAAATCTATGTTTGTTTTACAGTTTTATCCATCATTTGCAACGTCCATTTAAAATTGAAGATAAAAAATTTGTTTGAGGATTATATTAGATGAAGTGATATTTCACTTGCAAAGTTCAATATTTTCTCCAAGTAAAACATGTCAAACACAATTTTAATTTTTTGCTTAATTTCAAATACTGTTCTTTTCCAAACTTCGAGGAAATATTGTTCAAACGGAGGCGATAAGTAGTCAATATAGCAAAAGGAAAATAAAGTTCGTTTTTGGTTTAGGACCTATTTTTTCAAATGTTAAAAGACACTCTCAAAATCAATGTGTGCTTCTTCAAACTATTAGGAGTTTTATTATTAATGAAATAAAAGGCTAAATGTAAAAAAAAAAAAAAAAATGGCTCAAAGCACAAGCAGTATAGCTCTTAATTCTCCTTCACTTTACATTTTTTGTTTCTTTTCTTTTCTTTGTCAATTTTGACATTTATGAGCTAAAAATTACTTCTTGTCTGTCAGTAGGGTTTTCATGGTTTAGTTAAACATCGATCCTAACAAAAAATGGAAACAAACTAATTAAATTAACCAATATATGTTGGAAATTAGCCTTTGGCGGGAGTTGCGACCGACCAACTTTAACGGCTTAAACACTAGTGTTACGTATGTTGGAGAATCCGGTTCTTCACACATGCATGATCTACTAAGTACGTAGATAACCGTAGGGCCAAGAATCGTCAAATTTCATTGAGAAATGAAAGAGATATTGGTCCACGAAGTAAGGTGTTTGAAGCATGGAAAGTGTGGTATTGTGTTCAATTCTCCCTCATCGGTAGAGGAAGAAAGAGTTGTCGTGTATATAAGACTCGAAATTGGTTTGGGGTTTGGGACCCCAAGGGGTATCCCGTGTGTTTAAAGGAGGGAGGACCTATATGTGCTTCGGTTCAAGGAAAGACCACACGCGCGCCGCCGCCGCCCGCCCGTCCGGTTCCGGGTTCACGGATCGTGGGCTGTGGGCTGTGGGCTGTCTGATATTATCTTTTTGGGCCAGAGAACTTTTCCAGAAGTACAGTTTGATCCCAGAAGTTTCGGATGTACAGTTCGGACCAGAATTCTTTCAGATGTACAGTTTGGTCCCTGAAGTTTCAAGATGTACAGTTTGGTCCCTGAAGTTTCCAGAATGCCAAGCACTCAATTCAGCCATTTATTTTGGCTGAATTACTCCTCCTATAATGGCCAAATCTGTTGGTCTTTCTCCCATTAATGTTGGTGGCTTTACTACCTCCATAATGGCCATTATTTGGCTGTTATGGAGGCGATAATCGACCCCCCCCTCACCTATTTAAACACCCCCTTACACCATTGTTGAGAACCAAGAATGACCAAGGAGAACACCAAAAACAGTGCACGAAAATAGTTTTCTTCCTACAACTTCCAAGCATCATTTCGTTACTCAATATTCTTCACGGTAGCTCTTGAGTTTCCTTTGCTCAAGGGTTCCATTGTCTTTTTTTATCTTGGGAGACAAATTGTCCAGGGACGTATAAAGGATACATACGGGGCAATATTGTCTTAAGGACAGAGTGCTACACTCGACTCAGCAAAAACAATTTCAATTTTTCCATCTTCTACAAAACTGGAATTTCCAGTTTTCGTGTGTAACTATTGTAATTTTCAGATTTTTAGTTGAATTATTGAATCTTTGTTTATCCTTTCGAATACTTGTAATAGTTATATACTTCCCGTACTGCTTTATAAAGTACCATAGAGCAAAAATACCCAACAATATATATATGAGTGGGTTGAGTATTAAGTTTTTTAAAACCGATAATTTTGGTTTGATTTTATCAAAAAACAAACCGATAAAAATATCAAACCAAAGCAGAAAATTATATACACTTTTATGTATATAATTTAATTATTATAATAATTTAAATACTTTATATACTTTTTCATCAAAATTTTATTTATCTCTAGTAAGCTAGTGAACATTAAACCTTAAGTCCATTTCTTAGGAATGTAATGAATTGTAACTAATTTATTTAAAGGACTAACTGTCAGATTTATTTACCTAGATTTGCTTTATATTTTTTGTAAATTTTGTTCACTTGATTAACTTATACTCCCTCAGTCCCAAAAAAATTGGTCTACTTTCCCTATAAGTTTATCCCAAAAAGATTAACACATTTCTATATTTAGAAATAATTTAATTTTTTGAGATGATTTACGGCCATACAAATAGCTAAGACTTGTTTTAGACCATACATTTCAAAACTCTTCATTTATTTCTTAAACTCCGTGTCAAGTCAAACTAGGTCAATCTTTTTAGAACGGAGAGTGTAGATCTAAAAACATCTTCTTCCTAAACCAAAAAATCTTAGCCACCACAATAAAAGAATAATAACGAATTAAAGATGTATGGTATTTATATCATCTCAAATAAAGACAATCGTAAGAAAAAACTCAATTCATTATGCAAAGAAGAAACTAATGCATTGAAAATAAAATACACCTGGAGAACAATTCAAATTCAACTTGGTAGGAGAAAAGTAGAAATAGAGATTGAAAAGAGTTATCATTTGCTTGGGTTTTCCCTTAATAACACAGAGATTTTGTTTGTGATAAGTACAACAGCCGTTTGTTCCTTTTTATCCGAGGATAATATTTGTACTTCGTTCCTACTTTAATTATGAAGTAATAATAGGTATATTGGCTTTTATAAAAACGTTGCAATTCTTGGTGAAGCAAATTCAGGAACAGACACGTTGATGACGTTCGTTGTTTTTTAGTTCTTTAATTATTTATTAATTAGTAGGGTATTTAGTTTAATAGGAGGGATACTAATTTAACTTTTAAATTTAGGAGTTCATGCTTTTCATATAATATAGATATAGATTTATAATTTTTTTACTTGAAAACAAATTAATAAGCTCAAAATCAAGTAATCACGTACAACATGAAATTTTAACTTTAGAGTACTTATCAAACAATAAACCATGTTATATACTGCTTTCTTTATCGTAAAACATGGAATTAACATTTATAAAATGCTATAAACTCATCAAATGTGCAAGACTTTAAGAAAAGTAACAAATCATTCTTAGCTTGAACCACCATATTTGAAGTCGAAACAAATAATTCCTTGATTATTTTCATTAATGAATGGGGTAAATATACAAGTTACAATCTCCAAATATGGAAAATCCTATTCATACTATACTTCTAAATTCTAATAATACTTGTACAAAAATTCTACAATTATGGTAAGTTTGCACACTAGTTTAATTACAATCCTAATCCTATTTGAGCATGGTACCGTGCTATATTCTATCACACCCCCGCAGTCATAGCGGGCGGTTGTCATACGCTGAGATTGTCTCTAAAATCTTCAAAAAGAACTGAAGGAAGACCCTTCGTAAAGATGTCAGCAATTCGGTATCTGGAGGGCACATGTAAAGTGTGTACTTGTCAACGAGCTACCTTTTCGCGAACAAAGTGAATATCCATCTCGATATGTTTAGTGCGCTGATGTTGGACCGGATTGCCAGAAAGATAGATTGCACTAACATTATCACAATAGACCAAGGTAGCTTTCTGAATAGGAAAGTGTAATTCTAATAAAAGATAACGCAACCAACATGATTCAGATACCACATTAGCCACGCCTCGATACTCAACCTCTGCACGGATCGCGATAATGTAGCCTATCGTTTCGCAGACCACGAGACTAAGTTATCCCCAAGAAACATATAATAACCAGATGTCGAGCGTCTGGTATCAGGACAGTCACCCCAATCATCATCTGTATATAACACAAGAGTAGAGACGGAAGAAGGATATAAATGCAATCCATAATCAAGTGTGCCCTGGATGTACCGTATCATGCATTTGAGAGCATGCATGTGCTTAATCCGCGGGTCATGCATGAATAAACACACATGCTGAACTGAATAAGTAATATCAGGTCTCGTGAAAGTAAGACACTGAAGTGCCTCTACAAGACTCTGATAATGGATGGGATCCTCGTATGGTGTGCCTGACGTAGTACTCAACTTCGGTTTGGTATCAACCAGAGTGGAAGTAGACTTACAAGATGACATACCATCTCTCTCAATAATCTCTACAACATACTTCTTTTAAGATAAAAATAAACCACCTGAATGACGTGTGACAGCAATGCCCAAGAAATAACTCAAGGGTCCCAAGTCTTTCATTGCAAATTCAGAACAGAGAAGTGACATGATAGACTTGCGCAGATTATCAAATGAAGAAGTCAATATAATATCATCTACATATAATAAAATGTATGCCAGAGAAGTACCATGACGATATATAAATAGAGAATGATCAGATCAGTTGTGAAAAAATCCAATAGTAGATACATAATCTGCAAACCTGTTATACCAAGCCCGCGGGGCCTACTTAAGCCCATACAAGGACTTCTTCATTAAATAGACATGATGAGGATGATTGGGATCTCGAAACCCCAAGGGTTAATGCATATAGACTGTCTCCTTAAGATCACTGTGTAAGAAAACATTCTTTACATCCAACTGATGAATAATCCATGCTTTTCAGAGAACCAAACTAAGAACAGTGTGAATGGTAACCAGTTTGACCACCGGACTAAACGTCTCACCACAATCCACGCCAATATGTTGAGTTTTACCATCACCTATAAGACGAGCCTTATGCCTCTCAAAAGAACCGTCATAATTTTCTTTATGAGTAAAAATCCAAATAGACCGAATAATATTAATACCAGATGGACGGGGTACTAACTCTCACGTCTTATTTTCAATAAGAGCATTATATTTGTCTGTCATAGCTAATTTCCAATTAGGGCCATGTAGTGCAGACACAGGGTTACGTAGTAGTGGGGATTTAGAGATATTAGAGTTGAGATTAAAATGTTGTTTTGGTTTAAAAATACCAATTTGACTACGAGTAACGGGCCCTTGTCTCGAGGTAGAGTTGGGTGGATTCGGGGCAATGTGTGGGATGGTGACGGAATGGCCAGCAGGGGCGAAAGCCGATACTGGAGTGGGATGGAATAATGGAACAGTACTGAGATCGGTATTGGGCCGTGTTTCTGGCCCACTTGCCAGAATCGGTGGAACAGTGGTAACGGGACTGTGTGGGCTAGCAGGCAGTGGGCCTGCTGGCGTATTTTGATCATGGGACAAGTCTGATAAATGGTGGATAATATATGGTGAGACCTCGTCATCTAAAAAATTATACAAACTAGGCATGAGACTACTCACTTTAGCAAACGGAAATTGAGTTTCATAAAAAAAACATGGCGACTAATTATGATTTTATTAGATGATAAATCAAAATATTTGTAACCACGATGATTAGATGAATAACCCAAAAACACACAAGCGGTAGAACGGACTTGAAGTTTGTTAATTATAGTTGACAGAAAAAGTGGATAGCTTAAACAGCCAAAGATCCTAAGATGTGAATACGAATGAGTCTTATTATAGAGAATTTTAAGGGGAGATTCATATGCTAACCCTTTGGTAGAAACTAGAAAGTACGTTAAGGAGGTAAGTAGTCATTTGTAGTGCATGATGCCAAAAGGAATGGGGTACGGATGCAGGGGCTAATAAAGTTCGGACAATACTATTAATGGTATGAATTTTTCGTTCGTCTTTTCCATTTTTTTAGGACGTATGAGGACAAGAAAAATGAAAAACTACGCCATTAGCATCACAAAATTCCCGAAACAACTCATTATCGTATTCCTTGCCATTATCACATTGAATATTTTTAATTTTCCGTTCGAATTGGGTACGGATGAATGCTCTAAATTTTAAGAAAGTGGAAAAAACTTGAGACTTTTTGGATAACGGAAAGGTCCACAAAAATTAGAATAATCATCCAAAAATAAGATATAATAACGATGGTCCAAAGAACTTAAAATGGGAGATGTCCATAAATCACTATAAATAACGTCAAAAGGCATCAAAGTACGAGAAGTAGACGCTACAAATGGTAATCGAACATGTTTCCCTAACGGACAAGAAGAACAAAGTGGACTACTACGCGTACCCTTATAAGAAATAAAAAAAAATTATGCAAACATGAAATAATAGACGATCCCGGATGACCCAAACGTGCATGCCACAAGGAAGGAGCAAGGGCGGCAAAAGTAGACGGCACAGCTTGACTCGTGGAAGTGGTGATAGTTGTGATTGGCCAAAGATCTCCCCTACTATTGCATCTCATTAGAGGTATGCCCGTTATGAAATCCTTTACAAAAAATCCAAAGGGATCAAAATTAACAGAAACCCAATTATCAGTGGTGAATTTTCAAACAGACACCAAATTTTTAATTAAGTTAGGGGCATGAAATGTATTTTTCAAATCTAGAGGTGGATGTGGGGGAGACAAAGTTGTATGTCCATAACCGCGAATTGGAATTGAGTTGCCATTACCAACAATTATACCACAATTTTTGCTCAAATTTGGATAAGATGAGAGAGTACCTTGATCGAACATCATATGAGAAGTGGCACCGGTGTATGCATTGCGGCTTCAATGTATGTAGGTGTCGGGATCGGATTTGGGCCCGCAGCATGGAAGGCCTGCGGAGGCTAAGACCCAAGGAGGCATGCCTACTGTCCCGGCCCATTATTGTACCGCATTCCACTATTTGGGACCGAGAGACTGGGCTTGGAATTTTGCTGAAACTGAGCCCAGTTTCCCGGATAAGGAACATGAGGAAAATAAGGGTTGTTGGGCCAATGGCCACTGGTCCAGCCCCACAACCAGGGGTCCACTCCCAAGGGGCCCACGGCTGGGGCCAGTTGGCCTGCGGTCCACTATTGTAGTTGCCACTGTTCCGTCCTCCACCGTCGTTACCACCGCGATTGACACCGCTATTTTTGCCATTATTTTTATGATTTTTACCCTTTTTGCCACTACCGTGGTTACGATTTTGGCCTGAATTTTAGGAGAATGGGTAAGGGTTGTCTGACATGGTCATCATTATGAAGGAATGTGCTCTAGTGGCCGCCTTTTTAGCCAAATCGGCCTCTTCTAACGTGAGCATGGAACAGGCCTGATAAAATGGTGGCAGAGGATTACTTTGACGAAGTAGTGTTCCAACGCCATTATAGGCCTCAGAAAGGCCTGGAACCATTTGAAGAACAAGAAGATTATTGGTAATTGGCGCACCAACATTGCGGAGTTGGTCCGCCAATTCTTTCAGCCTTTTACAATAGGCCGAGACGTTAGGAAAATCTTTCATGTTGACATGGGAAAATTTCTGCTCAAGAGTGACACAGCACGAGAATTTTTGTTATCTTAGAATATATCCCGCATCCTATTCCAAGTAGCCATCGCCGTAGCGTCGGGTTCAATAATCATCTCCAAGAGGTCTGTAGAGATTGTAGAATAAATTCACTGGAGAACGGTAGCAGCAAGGGTTGTCCATGACGTAGGATCATCCTCGGGGGTAGGCACCTTCTCCTCGCCAGTTACCGAGGGGATTATGTAATGGAGGACTTGATACGAGCGTGTGTGAACTTTAAATAATTCCGCACACGTTGCCTATTGGACGTTTTCCATCTCAAGAACAATAGGGATGTGATTCTTGATGTTGGAAACTCTAAGGGCAGGATGAAATATGTTCTTTGACATAGACATAACGAAAGAACAATATGTGAATTAGGGACTAGGAAGAAAATTTGGGAATATAGGAGGAAAAGTGCACGGAAACCGAAGAAGGGTTCATAGAAATCGAGAAGAGCGGGAGTGTTTTTGGGAGAAGGTATTTGAGACCTAGACTTCTGATACCATGAAAGAAATAATTCCTTGATTATTTTCATTAATGAATGGGGTATATATACAAGTTATAATCTCCAAATATGAAAAATCATATTCATACTATACTTCTAAACTAATCATACTTGTACAAGGATTCTACAACTTTGGTAAGTTTGTACACTAGTTTAATTACAATCCTAATCCTATTTTAGCACGATACCGTGTTATATTCTATCAAAACTTAACATAAAAATACAACTTCGACATATCATAGTATAGGTATGCTCGCTTGTCTCCTTGAACATACAAACTCAATGAACTGAAAAATATTTCTTTCAAATTCCAACAATATAATTGTAAACATTTATTTTCTTCTAAAAATTATATAATGTATATTAATTTCTAATACAATAAATCAAACATCTAAAAAAATATTTCATGCATTCTAATCACTGCATAACTAATTTCTGTATAATTATACTTGCATAACTCTAATTCTACAACTACCCGAACCCTTTATGCATAAAAGTTAAACTCATAATTTACCATTAGTTGTCTTTCCTCCGGTCCAAACCACACAACAGCGACAGATTATATAGTTTCTAACACGGCCCATATTCATGGGAAATTTGTGACCGAGAAGGCATTATTGCAGACTAGTGATTTTTAATCATTTTCCACACTAGTTTATTGGAGGATATACTGTCTTAGGTAAGTTGACAGTAAAATAAAGTGGGATTCCATTCAAAGTTGCTGAACGTGAATATCATTGACTATGAAAAGAAATCTTCATGAAATTTTAGAAACAAGTCACTTTTTTGTGGAAAATAGGTTTCTAGATGAAACGAGCTGGAAAGTCTTTCTCATTAATACAAATATATATATAGTGTGTATAATGTAGAATTCTAATACAATAGGAATCCTATTTCTACCATAATAATGTGGAATCCTAATACAATAGGGATCCTATTTCTACCATAATTAGACAACACTAACTATTACAAAATATATTGAGTATCTTTAGAATATACGTTAATACACCCCCTCAGTCGGTGTGAGAGGAGGCAGGACGCTAAGACTGGATCTGAAGTCGAGGAATAGCTGTCTAGGAAGACCTTTCGTGAAGATATCTGCATACTGATATGAAGAAGACACATAAAACACCTTAACATGACCGAGAGCGACCTTCTCATGAACAAAGTAGATATCCATCTCAATATGCTTGGTCCGCTGATGTTGAATCGTATTATGAGATAAATATATGGCGGATATGTTATCACAGTAAATCAAATACGCCTTACGCAAGGGACACTGAAGCTCCAAAAGAAGGTTTCGGAGCCAACAGATCTCAGCAACAACATTAGCAACTCCTCTATACTCTGCTTCTGCATTCGAACGGGATAAAGTGGCTTGCCTCTTGGCAGACTAGGAGACGAGATTATCCCCTAAGAACACACAATAGCCAGAGGTGAAGCATCGCATGTCCGGATAACCTGCTCGATCAACATCCGTATATGATAACAACCTGGTCGGTGTTGATGGGTATAGATGCAATCCATAATCAAGTGTGCCCTTAATGTATCGAATGATACACTTAAGGGCGGTAAAATGAGGCTCCATGGGGCATGCATGAATAAGCACACCTGCTGAACGGCATAAGCAATATCAGGTGGTGAAAGTAAGATAATGTAGTGCACCTGCAAGACTACTGTAAAGAGTGGGATCGGACACTAGATCACCATCAACACCACTAAGCTTTGATTTTGAGTCAACCGGAGTGGACATTATCTTGCAGTTCACCATTTTAGCACTGTATACTATCTCCTCTGCATACTTGCGCTGACACAAGAATATAGTATCTGCAGATCTAGTCACTGATATCCCCAAAAAGTAACTCAACTTCCCCAAATCAGTCATAGCAAATTCAGTTTTAAGCAATGCAATGATCTCATTTTTCAAAAAATCAGAGGAGGCAATAAGCACAATGTCATCCACATATAACAATAAATAAGCAATGCTACTACCTCTATGAAAAATAAATAGAGAATTATCACATTTGCTGGAGACAAACCCTATCCGCATAATGTACTGTACAAAGAGATCATATCACGCTATGGGGCCTATTTCAAACCATATAGTGACTTACAGAGACTGCAAACATACGGAGGGGTTGATGGATGGACAAAACTAGGCCGCTGGTGCATGTAAACAGTTTCTTTCAGATCCCCATGTAGAAATGCATTCTTCACATCAAGATGATGAATCGGCCACTGCTTACCCATAACAATACTCAGAACTGTGCGAATAGTAGTCGGTTTAACAATCGGACTGAACGCCTTACCACAATCAATACTCTTTTGCTGATTAGTGCCATTAGCCACAAGTCTTGCCTTATATCTCTCTAGATCACCATTGTCTCTGAAATTGTAATGAAAAAGCCATATGCATCGGATCACATTTACCCCCTCCGGTCTAGGAACCAAATTTCAAGTGTGATATTTTGTTAAAGTATTAAATTCCTCACATATGGCCGCATTCCAATTTGGGTCTAGTTTGGCCAATTTAGGATTTTTGGGAATTGGGGATATGATTTGTGTGGATAGGTTAAATTGGACTTTAGGTTTGAAAATCCCGTGTTGGGCACGGGTTTTTAGGTGCGGGAGGGGGGGCAGGGATATGTGGGGTAGGTCTGTTGGGTGTCGGGTCACGGTGTGGGATCTGGTCTGAGTTTTAGTTTGGTGTCAGAATCTGTACGGTGTCGATGATCAGGACTGGCAGTGGATGAAAAATGACGGGTTGTGGGTGTTGACTGGTGGTGTTAGGTAACGGTAATGATACTGGTTAGGTTGGGTAGGCTGTCGGAGGTGGTGACGGTGTGAGACCCGAAAGTAGATCGGGTAACAGGTGGTGGTGATGTCGTGGTTGGGTTGTCGTTGATGTTACTGTACCAGTGGGAAGGTGCTGGATCTGGGCTGGGTTGGTTGATCGGAGCTACAACGGTGTGTGGTGTCGACAAAGGAGACGACCGGTGAGTAAAGGGTGTGGCGGTGGAATGTGACTGAGAGACAATCGGTCAACTACCGGTGATGGCAGGGGCAGTCAGTGATGGGGGAGACCTGGACGACGGGCTGACGGTAGTTAATGTGAGTGGCGGCAGTGATGGTGACTGAGGGACTGTGGCAGCGGCACGACTGAGTTCGTGAAGAATGACGGGGGAGGTGTCGGACTCGTCAAGACAGGTATAGTCCGTGTTGCATAATTTTTGAATATTTGCAAACGAAAAAATCATCTCGTCAAATGTAACGTGATGACAAATGTGAATTTGACGAGTGAACAAGTTATAGCATAAATAACCCTTATGGTTAGACGGAAAACCTACGAAGACACATGGAGTGGTTCGGGGTGCTAATTTATGAGGGACGATGGACGCGAGATCGGATGGGAGAGAGAAAATAGTAAGGGGGTTGGGACGTATACGAAGCGTGTATGAGGCAGAAAGAACAGTAGACGAGGTGTATAACGGCTTAGGGAGGCTGTATACTGATAGTATACAGTGACAGAGATGGTATATCAGCCTTATACATAGTGTATATCAGCGTTTATAGGTTGTATACAAGGGGTATACGACATATTGGAGAGATAGGGAAGGAGGGAGGGTTGTATATCAGCAGTATTCCAGGGGTATACAGGGATGTTAGTAGAATTGGGGGGTTGGGCAGTTGTATATCAGCGTATATTGATGTATACCGACCGGTATACGGTCGGTTCGGCGCTGGAAAAAAAGGGGAATGGGCGGCCGAAATTAGGTTTTGGGTTGGGAAGGATTGTTGGCTTCTGATACCATGTAGAATTGTATTAATCTCTCTTGGGAGTCTTTCTCATTAATGTAAATATATGTAGTGTGTATAATGTGGAATCATAATATAATAGGGATCCTATTTCTACCATAATTATATAACACTAAATATTACAAAATATACGGACTACGTTAATATTGACAGTAAAATAAAGTGGCAAAAGGATTCCATTCAAAGTTGTTGAACGTGAATACCATTGACTATGAAAAGAAATCTTCATGAAATTCTAGAAACAAGTCACTTTTTGTGGAAAATAGGTCTTCTAGATGAAACGAGCTGGAGAGAGTAAAGCCTCAACTTAGTGCTATATATATATATATAATATGGCCCTAGTGATTAAGGATAGAGGACATAGAGAGCCAGAAGTGAGAAAGAGAAGTTTGGCATAAATATCGAGTGTCATAAAAAAAAATCATGAAGTGCTAGGGGAATTCTGTCGCAGGAGTAATGGCACCTGTTGCTGGCAGATGCCATAGCAGTAAAGACGTCATCCTCCTGCGACACGATTCCCTTGCACTTCTCTGCATATTAGCATTTCCTACTTCCATAAATAATCACCATAATTTTTAACGCCCTTCCTCTATTTGCCTTGTTTCATTAGACACTGACTGCTGGTTTTATGATTACATGTCATAGGATCCTCAGGGAGAGAGAAGAAGTTAGGTAAAATTTGAATGCCACGCCACTTGAGTGCACACAAACGTCATGATCACTACATCCATCATTCTACTCCAAAAGGTGGAATCTCCCACCCCAGGAGTTTCCACACCCCGGTCCGACAGGTCTGTGAAGGAGGTAAATCATGGTGACTCAATTGATTTCAAAGGTTAAACCAGTACTACATCCACCATTCTAATCTCATGGCAAAATAGGTCCTTTCACTATTTGTGAATATGTCCCTTCTTTTCCACTTGGAATTCAAGTAATTTCCCTACAGTGCTTCTTTTTGTTTTTAATTACCTTTGCAGGTGCCAAGCTGGCTTGCAATGAACCAGAATAACTGTCTGATATTGTATTAGGGGGCGTCTAGTGCTTAATCTTGGACAAAACATATACTCTGTCAACCTTATGGTCTATTTAGCCACTAAATTTTAGCGGTCAACCGGGTGAAGAAATCTCAGCAAAAATTGTCCTATGAAGAGATGGTAGACATTCAGAGTAAACTCTAATCACACAATGCCGGGTTCTTGGTCAACCAAGACATGCAAATGTGTGACATAAAAAATTAGAGATATTCAAGCAGAATTTGTATACATAGACAGTGTAAGCTGGTAAATACTCACATGCAGGCACTAACAAGGTCTAAGAAAATCTCTCAACGATAGTATCAAACAACAGCAGGTGCAGATTATGATACATTAATTCACCACCAACAAACTCCCTTCCCCCTGACCTCCAAAAGAAGAATTAAAAAAATAAGTAAAACAAACAAATACAGAAGAAAGAATTCCAGTATCTGATTATTTGCATAAAGTAGATCCTATTTAATATTGTTTACAACAAAAAGAAACTCTCACCAGATAGGTTACACATTAAAGGGGTAACAAACCTGAAAAACACTTCCTTCCGCGGGGGCTCACACTCCAAAAATTCTCCATCCTAGTAAGTAAAAAACTTCAGCATAAGGGAATTGCAAATCCCTTGCAATACAGTAGAAATAGGTGAACGTTGGTAGAGCAGGAAACCATGACCGGATTCACGTGCCCTCGCTTTTCTGGAGCAGTACTCTACATTTGCACTTCTTCATGCAGTATAACTTGTGACTGCGAATCTCGAAGTAAATTATATATTGTATACTCAGAGAAGTCTTCACTCTCGCGAAAGAAAACCATCAACTCGTAACATGACCTGCTTTCCTCTAAATGAAGACTATCACAAAGAAATCTACTTTCAAAAACTTGTTTTCACTATATGCACTGCCTGGATCGAAAATTGTCATTTGATAAGAGAGAGCCTATCAAATTTTCCAATCTCTTTGCCCCTGCAGTAGGTATGAGGACTGTGATATTAACCACTACGGAACATGGATCTGTCCCATTCTCTCGACTCCCTGTGCACCAGTCACCGGGGACAAACATGCCTTGACCTCGAAACAGGAGTTCATTGTCAATCTTGTCAAGCACGGGATCATCTTGATGGAACTTTCTTGCAAATGGGGCATTACTGTCAACCATATTTTGCATGTCATCAAGTGTAAGGTAATGAGGATGCTGCTTTGTAGGGTTATCCCACGATATAAAGTGCAGATCAATGTTTACTGTGGTATTGCGGAACTCCTGAGCGTTACAGACGACAGTATGGAAATAGCCTTCTGGAGTTGAGATGAAGTTTGCATAGTACATAAGTACAGTTCGAGGCAAGTTGTCCCATCCCCATATGCAGAAGTCAATGAAGGGTCGAGATAGGGCCATCCAAGCAGACCCTGTAAAGACCCAAGACGAAAGTTAGCAAATTTGTAGACGGGGAATAAATGAAGCTATTGTTCCATATGTTAACTCTTGCTCATCATCTTATCATTTCCAGCCCCCTCTAAATAGTCATTAACAAAAGTAAAACAATAAATGACAGATTCCCTTAAATAAGAACGCTCCTTCCAAAGTCTAAACTTCATGTCAAATAGAAATACAAAGCTGATACAAGTTTATGCTGAAAGTAAAGAGATGAACCTTCAAAGATCTTTTTCCTTTTTTGAGAAGGTAACAAACCTTGAAGGATTTCACTTTTAGAATACCTAGTAATCTTTAACCCTTGAGTATATTCACCAAAATAGAATTAGATGAAAAGAAATTGTTTATCATGTAGTCAAAGTCAATATTACTATAACAAACAATGCAAATATGCTCCTTAATAAAATGTGTCTAGTACAAACATTTATATCCACGTATACTTTTTTTGGTCGAAACTATCCATCAAACTGAAGGAATAGCACAAGAACATCCAAGTTGACACCAAATGGCATATACAATACAGAAACAGGGGTATGAAAAACCAGGGCGACGAGAAAGATGCTGTTAATGTTGATTTGAGGTTGTGATATTTGACCCAACATATCTCTTGAAGTACTGATTTGAATGTATAAGAATGTTGGGACAAATGTTGCACAACATTCGGACCAACATTTTTCAGAACTGATTTTGGCTTGCTTCACGTAATGATTACTATGTAGTAAATATGACTTGGCAAGGTAAAAAGGAGTTGGTAAACACGTGGGAAGAACGAGTCAAGGCTACTACTTTTCGTGATGAACAAGTCAAAGTTGTTAGAGGTTTTTGCTCCTTGATCGTCTCCAACCAATCCTACCAGCTGCCCACCTTTCCCTCAACCTCCAATACCAATCGATGAGTTTTTCAAGGAAGACTCTCTACTATAAATAGAGAGGTTACTACAGTGAATCGATATCCAGAATCAGAAAGTAAAAATAACAAGAGAGCTCTCGGGATTTCATCTCAGAAATCTGGATCACCAGTGTTGCCTAAGTGTGTTGACGACATTCTATCCAACATTACAATTGTTGTTTAGATTCTAGATTAGTTTTGTGTGCATCGATTGTATTGAGAGGTTGGCTATGTCTACTTAGTTAGATTTTTCAGTCAGAAGTCATCTGCAACTTCAACTTTTAATTCATTTCCGTTTTATCTTGTAAATCTGTAAAGAAAGGAATTTGTCTATTTGTATAATATATATATATATATACAATACATTTGGTCATTGACCATAATAAGTTATATAATATATTTAACTTATGAAAATTTAAAACCTTTGTGTTCTTTAAATTTCCGCTCCATTTGCTCTTCAAGTTTCTTCTGTTTTGCTCAAGTATTGTTATTGGTGTCGGATGACATAATTGCTGACATTCAATTTATTTTCATCTCGTTTTTACTTTCCATAGCATTTGACACCCTTCAAGTGGTATCAGAGCCGACACTTAATACAATAAGTGTTTGGTCCTGTTGTCAGAAGCTATGGATCTGACAAATCCAGCTATTGGTAGGCTTCCTATTTTAGATGGATCAAACTATGCCTATTGGAAGATTCGTCTACGTTCTCATATCAAATCAATTGATGTTAGGGCACGGAAATCTATAATCAATGGGTATATTATTCCAATGTTGCCACCAAATAAGGAATGTGACATTCTTGTTAAACCTGAATCCGAATGGACTACAGAAGAAATCAATAATTTAACGAAAAAGCGTTAAATAAAATTTTTGGATGGGTTGATATGTATATGTTCAAACTCATTCAAAACTTCCCCACGACTAAGGATGCATAGGATACTTTACAAATTCATTATGAAGGTAGCTCAAGTGTTCGTCGAACAAAGCTACGCATGCTCATGAGTAAATATGAACGTTTAAGGATGAAAGAAGCGGATGATATTAAATCTTATTTTGTAAAGTTGATTGACATCTCAAATGAATGTCAAATGCTTGGTGAACCATTAACCAACACTCAAACTTATTGAAAAGGCTCTCCGTTCTCTTCCTGAAAAGTTCAATTTAAAGATTTGTGCTATTGAAGAAGCTCACAATCTTGCCACAATGGACCTTCATACCTTGATGAGCATACTCAAAACTTATGAGATGAACATTGAGAATCAAAAGGAATTGTATAAAAGCAAGAATGTGGCACTTCAAGTTCAATCCTCGGAGAGTCAAATCAAAGAAAAGGATGAGAATCTTGAAGAAATTAGTGATGGTGCAAATGTTGCCTTACTCACTCGAAAATACAATTTGATGGTGAGGAAGTTCAACAATGAGAGAAATCAATCTAAATCTAAAGAGAACCAAAACCAAGTCTTCAGTCAAAAGCCCACTAGATTCCTTCCAAATACACAAAAAGGAAATCAACTAAGAAGAATCAACTCAGATCGTACCAAATTTGATCCCAAACTACTTGAGTCAGTGCAGTGTCATGCATGCTCGGGTTGGGGTCACTATGCTAACAAATGTGCAAACACTCTTAGAAAATTTGGTAAGAACCTATGGATTTCTCTTAGTGATGATGAATGAGAAGAAGAAGGAGATCGTGAAATTGAAACACAAGCAATGTTGGCTTCTGTTTTCGAACAGTCTCTATCGGATAATGAAGATGTCGTATACAATGTTGTCTCAGATGCCACAACATTTGCTCCAACATCATAAACGATATCAACATCCTCAGCGACATCCAAAAGGTATGAATTCTTTAACTATTCTAATGTTAATTTCTTTAGTGGTTCTATTTCTAAAGTGAGGCTGATTGCATGGATCAAGTTGAATGCAAAGATGATATGATTAATGAACAAAGTATTTGTAAAGCATTAATCATAGAATCCAAGCAACTTGACAAAAAGGTAAAATCTTTAACTCGTGAGAATTTAGTATTAAAAGGCACGATAACCCGACTTGAGGTTGCACTTACCAAGAAGGATATTGAATTTGGTAAGATCCATGCAAAATTGGATTTAGCCGAAGTAACCTTCCGTAAGATCAACATGGGGACTTCAAAATTGAATCAGATACTCAACTTTAGTAAACCTTCACATTCATGAATTGGTTACGAAAACTCTCTTAAAACTCTATGCTCTAATCTCTTTGAAAAAATGAGAAAATATGCTTTGTAGAAGAAAAAGGGATGAATAATAGGTTCTCATATAGGTCAAAGAATATGAAGTTTGTATGTCATCATTGTAACTCCCCTGGACACTTAAAACCATATTGTTTCAAACTTTAAGATTCTATGAGCAAAATATTGTCTAAAATGTTGTCCAACATTTCGGATAACAATCGAAGCAACATTTCTAAGTCAAAAGGTGAAAAACAAATTTAAGAGAGTTTGGGTTCCTATAAAGGATGTAACATGTAGTGTTGCTATTACTGCATTAAAACTAACATTTCAGGTTCTTGGTACTTTGATAGTGGATGTTCTCGCCACATGACAGGTACAAAAGATTTTCTAAAGAAATATGAGTCATTCAATTGAGGAAACGTAATTTATGGAGGTGGCAGTAAAAGTAAAATAATTGGAAAAGGGATCTTGAATGTTCCTGGATTTCCAGTCTTAATAAATGTATTACACGTTGAGGGCTTAATGGCTAATTTAATTAGTATTAGTCAACTGTGTGATGATGATCTTGAGGTAAAATTTAATAAGAATGCATGTAAAGTTACGAATGAAGCAAATATATGTGTCATGACAGGTACAAGAACATGTGACAATTGTTATCTTGTTGTAAGACAAGAAACATGAAATAATGCTAAGGTCGATGACACAACACTATGGCATCAAAAGTTGGGGCATGTGAACTACCGAAATTTAGAAAAATTGGTCTCATATGAAGCAGTTAGAGGCATACCCAAACTTAGCCATAAAGGAAAAACTATTTGTGAAGATTGTTTGAAATGTAAGCAAACCCGTGTATCTCATAATGTTGTCCAACACGACAGACAACATTCACGTACATCTAACTGTTTTCAATTGCTACATATGGATTTAATGTGTCCAATTGAAGTAGACAGTTTAGGAGGCATGATGTATTTCTTTGTGATAGTAGATTTTTCTAGATATTCTTGGATCTATTTTTTGAAAGAAAAATCACAAACGTTTGACATGTTTAAAATCTTGCACTCTAGAATTAGAAACTTATTCTATTCTCCTATTTTTCAGATTAGATCCGACCATGGAAAAGAATTTGAAAATAGTTCATTCACAATTTTTTGTGATAAAAAGAGAATTTTTCATGAGTTTTCTGCCCCCAAAACTCCTCAACTGAATGGGGTTGCAGAATGGAAGAATAGGACATTGCAAGAAATGGCTAGTGTAATGCTTAGTTCTAAACATTTTTCAAAACGTTTATGGGCAGAAGGCTTGAATACTGCTAATCACATAGCTAATAGAGTCTATATAAGGTCAGGAACAAAGATGACACCCTATGAGATTATAAATGGAAAGAAACCAAACTTGCATTACTTTCATATTTTTGGGTGTATTTGTTATATTTTAAATGACATGGAACATCTGGCAAAATTTGAATCTAAGAGTGATAAAAGAATTTTTGTTGGCTATTCACAAAATAGTCATGCTTATCGAGTATACAATCTGAGATCCATAATTGTACAAGAGTTTGTAAATGTTATCTTTGATGATCTTTCTGATGTTTCAGGAAAAATTATTGAAAATAACATTGTAGATACAATGGAAAGTCCACAGATTGTAGAAGAATCGGATGTTGCCACAAATGTTTCCACACCTGAAGCAAAATCTAAAACAGCAATAGAGACCACAGAGGCTACAGATGAGGAGTCAAGTGTTGAATTGTTAGACCAAGTTCGTAGGGACCCCTCATCAAGGATTGGGAAGAATCATCCAACAGGCCAAGTGATAGGGGGAGTTTTTGAAAGAATTAGAACAAGAGGCAAAGAACCACTCAACTATAGAGAAATTATAAGGTATGTGTGTATGTCAACCATATACCAAGAGGTTAGTCTTTCTTGTTTTTTATCTACATTAGAACCAAAGAATGTTGTAGAAGCACTTAAAGATAATTTCTGGATACAAGCAATGCAAGAAGAGCTTGAACAATTTTCTTGAAATGAAGTCTGGACTTAGTTCCACGTCCAAATAATACAAATATAATTGGAACTAAATGAATTTTTAAAAATAAATCAGAAGAATCGGGAATAGTTGTTAGAAACAAAGCACGTCTAGTTGCACAAGGTTATACTCAGGTTGAAGGAATTGATTTTGAAGAAACCTTCGCACTTGTAGCTAGAATCGAGTCGATTAGACTTATACTTGCTATTGCTTGTTGTCTGAAAATTATTTTACACCAAATGGATGTAAAAGGTGCCTTCTTAAATGGCTATCTAGACAAGGAGATATATATTGAACAACCAAAAGGATTTGAAGATCCTTATCATGCACACTGTGTGTACAAGCTTAAAAGGGGATCGTATGGGTTGAAATAAGTCCCTCGTGCATGGTATGGTCGTTTAACTAACTTTCTTCTTGAATTTTATTTTAACCATGGCGAAGCTGATAGTATCTTGTTTATTAAACAACACGGTGTAATATTATAATTGCTCAAGTCTACGTGGATGACATAATCTTTGGATCAACTTCACAGTCGTACCTAAATTCTTTTGTTGAAGCTATGTCATCGACATTTGAAATGAGCATGATTGGGGAATTAACTTTTTTCTTAGGCTTGTAGATTAAGCAAAGTGAAGATGGAATTTTCATCTCACTTAGTTAAAAGATTTGGGTTGGAGAACGCTAAACAGATGAAAACGTCAATGGGTTCATCGCAAAAGGTATGTAAGGATAATGTTGGTGAAAATGTCGACCCAACATTATATCGATCTATGATAGGTAGCCTTCTTTATCTTACTTCTAGTCGCCCAGATATTATGTTTAGTGTTTGTGTTTGCGCACGTTTTCAAGCCTGTCCCAAAATGTCCCACTTAAATGTCGTGAAACGTATTATTCGATATGTTGCTGGCACATGTGAGCTGGGAATCTGGTATTCCAAAGACACTAATCCTAACTTAATAGGATTTAGTGACTCGGGTTGGGCTGAATATGTGGATAATAGAAAAAGTACAAGTTGAGGATGTTTTTTATCTTGACAATAACCTTGTTTCATGGTATAGTCGTAAACAAAATTGTGTCACTTTCAACTGCTGAATTTGAATATGTAGCATGGAAGTTGTTGCTCTCAATTAATATGGCTACGACACATGTTAGACGTTTATGGATTTACTAGCAACATTTTGATTTTGTACTGTGATAATTTGAGTGCTATAAATATTTCCAAAAATTCAGTTCAGCACTCACGTACAAAACATATTAATATTAGACATCACATTTTAAGAGATTTAGTTGAAAAATAGCTAGTTCAAATTGAACATGATGACACTCTTCATCAACTAGCTGATGTTTTTACAAAAGCTTTGGACCATGAGAGATTTTCTAGTTTAAAGAAATCTCTTGGTCTTTGTAATCTCTAAAAAGGCATTTTTGGTGAATGTTAGCTGAAATGTTGTCTAACATTTAGGGTGACATTTACCTATTTAATATCACTGACTAATTATTGTTGATGTATGGTGCATAACTTTTAGTCATACAAGCATGATCCTTCAATAAGAATATGTTGTCTAAGTGATACCGTTCCCTATGATGATATATATATATATATATATATATATATATATATATATATATATATATATATATATATATATATAAAAATGGAGTATCAAAATAAGGCGCAGTCTTTAAAAATATTTGGCAACTGTAAAAAATTGGCAAAGCCCGTGAAAAGATACCGTTCATATTTTATAAGAGTATCGAGTGCTTCAAAAAAAAAGATTTGAGAATACCATAAAAATATTCTTATTTTTTACACGAAAAATTCTTTTATATGTGTTATATGATTAGACCATGGAAACGATGGGAAATGTTACATTGGTCCAGTGGTTAAACTCATAAAATGCATATAAAACGTGTCTTGGTTTGTTGCCAAATCTGAAAATTCTTGTGGGATCAAAATACTTGTGTCGTCCAAAATGTTGCTAACATTGTTGTTGACATTTTCAGAATATGATATGTGTTGGGATGTTGTGCTTATCTGATCGTTGAAATATCATATCTTACTCCCTATTATATGCCTTGTTTACAGGAATTTCAAAATTCAAAATAATAAGATTAAATGTTATTCCTACCGTGATGTTTATTTTTTTTATCCCAATATTTTAGGTGCAAGTTATTGTGTAAAATTGAAAAACCTAAAACTAAGGGATTCTTGTTGCTAAGAAAATGTTTGCCATGTATATAAATATTCCTCTCATTTGTGTTTGTTTCTTTCAAAAACAAAAAAGGGGGGAGGGGGGTAGATCAACGGGTGTATATCTTCCTACCTACCCGATGGAAACACCAAATCAAAGTCCAATTACTTTCACAAACCCTAATTCCTCAAAACCTTCTCCTCAATTCTCACAGATCGAAACTTCTCCAATGTCAGAACAAATGTCAACCAACATTTCATCCAACAGTCCCATGAGCATTAGCCCTCCATCGAATACACCTCAGCAACCGGGCCAATCTTCTTCTTCAAATCTCTCTGACAGAGTCATCGACTTGCCCTGGAAGAAAGAAGTTGAAAGTGAAAGTATTACCAGAAATGTCACCAACATTCTGGACAACACTGGTTCAGGACAGTCTACACTGTCTACAGAATGGCTTGTGGATCAAATTGGAAAAATCAACCAATAGATTTCTGAGGTTGATGTTGCAATAAATGCCCTGATACAAGCTAGAGACTATTTCATGATGCTACTTTCTTCACAAAAAGGGGGAAATGATGCTGATGCAAAAGAAGGAAGTTAAATATGCTATGCTGCGGAGGAAGCTAAATATGCTATGTTGTGGAGGAAGCTGAAGTTGTTATGCAGGGGTAGAAAGTTGCTGGAAGCTACTGATGTTGTATGATGAGCAAGGAGGAAGTTGAATGATGTTGTTGAACCTAAGCTGTAAATGTTTGTTCAATGGTTTGATGGATTTATGTGGATATTTGTTGACAATGGTTTATTTCTATTCGTGTTTTGTATATATTGGATGGTATATGTATATATCTGTTCATATTTTTTTTTTCTAATCCTATGAATTGGTATACACATGTTTGCTTGTATGCCATCAGAGGTTAAGGGGGAGCATGACCTTGAAATTGTTGATCACAGATGTTGGACAACATTTGTGACAACACCATAAGTCAACTTTACATTTTAACGAGTTTTGTGAAGAAAGACAAAAAGAGGGAGATTGTTTATGTTGGATTTGATGTTGTGACATTTGACCTGACATATCTCCTGAAGTATTGATTTGAATGTATAAGAATGTTGGGACAAATGTTGACAACATTCGGACCAACATTTTTTAGAACTGATTTTGTCTTACTTCACGTAATGATTACTATGTAGTAAATATGATTTGGCAACGTAAAAAGGAGTTTGTAAACACGTGGGAAGAACGAGTCAAGGCTGCTACTTTTCGTGAGGAACAAGTCAATGTTGTTAGAGGTTTTTGCTCCTTGATCGTCTCCAACCAATTCTACCAGCCGCCCACATTTCCCTCAACCTCCACAACCAATCGATGAGTTTTTCAAGTAAGACTCTCTACTACAAATAGAGAGGCTACTACAGTGAATCGATATCCAGAATCAGAAAGTAAAAATACCAAGAGAGCTCTCGGAATTTCATCTCAGAAATATGGATCACCAGTGTTGTTTGAGTGTGTTGACGACATTCTGTCCAACATTACAATTGGTGTTTAGATTCTAGATTAGTTTTGTGTGGAGAGATTGTAATGAGAGGTTGGCTATGTTTACTTAGTTAGATTTTTCAGGCAAATGTCATCTGCGACTTTAACTTTTAATTCATTTCCGTTTTATCTTGTAAATCTGTAAAGAAAAGAATTTGTCTATTTGTATATAATATATATAATACATTTGGTTGTTGACCATCATAAGTTATAAAATATAAACTTATGAAAATTTAAAACTTTTGTGTTCTTTAAATTTCCGCTGCATTTGTTCTTCAAGTTTCTTCTGTTTTGCTAAAGTGTTGTTACTGGTGTCTGTCGGACGACATAATTGCCGACAATCGAAAACAAAATTGGCATTCGATTTATTTTCATCTCTTGTTTTTACTTTCCGTAGCATTTGACACCCTTCATATGTGTTTTTCCACTTGGTTGTGAGCAAGGAGGCAAATCTTGAAAGCTGAAAACTTGAGGAAGAGAAGGATCACAGATACTATTTGGTGCTTTATGTGCATGTACTCGGGCAAAGACTTGGACAACCTCCTTTTGCATTGCCAGCTAGCTATGCACTTGTGGTGAGAGATATTGAGATGGTTCGGGACACGATGGACAATGTTGGGCACTATGAAGGAGGCACTGTTCAGCAAGGCTTATGGAAAATGAAAGAGATGAAGCAGCGCGTGGGATATTGCCCTATTGACACTCATGTGATTATATGGAAATAGAGCAATCGGAGGAATTTTTATGGAATAGAGAATGACTGTATATTTGATGAATAGCCTCTTATTTTCAGTTATCTATTGGTACATGTGACAAAACTGATGGAAGGCGGGCTGATGAGGGAGGGTCAAGCAGGACTGGCAGGCTTCTAGGTCGGCAAGTTTATGAAGATGAGGTGCACATGACACCTTAGGCGAATCCCACATTAGAATGGGAGAGGAAAGTAAAGAGCTATATAAAGCATAGCTTAAGTTCACATGGTATACGAGCACTTGGGGCTCGATGAGGTGTAGCCCAAAAGACAAATCCGTGCAGGCCTAGGCCCAAAGCGTACAATATGTGACATGGACATGGGTCATGACAGTGCATCCATGAGGTTCCGATTTGAATAGAAAATTGGTTCTTTCGTAGAGAATCATATTTTTTTTTGTAGGTTCTATACTTTTTCGTATAATACTTGCATATGGCAGTTGTTCCCAACAATAATAAGAAAATTTACTTAGGTCAAAAAATTGTATATATGAGCTGTTCCTGTTGTATTTATGTTAGCGAAAGTATGTCAATCCAATGTGATAACTGTAACAAGAGGCATCATTTAGTGATGCAGAATAAAACTAACGTGGGTAAATTTAATCTATCACTTGAAAAGTAAACAGTCAACCATTGACGAACTCCATATACTCGAAAAGTTTGACGAACTCCATATACTCCCTCGGTCCTAATTTATGTGACACTTTTTTTTGTTAGTTCAGAAAAGAATGACATCTTTCTATATTTAGTAAAAATTTAATTTTAAACTTTTCATATTATTCTTAATAAGATATTTCTAGCCATAGAACTTTCTATGACTTGTTTTAGACTACTAAGTTTTAAAAGTCTTTCTTTTTCTCTTAAATTTTGTGTCTCGTCAAATAATTCCACATAAATTAGGACGGACGGGCAAAACAGATGAAATAAAGCTCATACCAAAAGTAAAATTGATTTTCTGAAGCAACTTTCACGGGATTCATCCGTGACTCCCGAGGCATATCAAAATCCTTTTCTAGTCGATGCACTGCTCTCTCTCTCTAGACACTGAGGGGTATAAAGCAGAAACCCATGAAAAGCCTTGTCAATATCCGTCGTTGAACACCCATGATTTTGCAACAATGATATATTGGGTGGCATAACTTTAGGGAGATTTTTGGAAAGTAACCAAGGCTCTTTCTTAACAACCTTAGCTACAGAATCATGACTACCCGATAATCAAGAATAGGTTCTATAAGTGCATGTAAACCTCTTGTCAAGAAATCACTTTTTTTATAAACGGCTATTCTCACTTCCCACTACCTGAGCAGGTTGTTATAAGGTGACTCTACTCTCTTGTCTCAAATTATTTGTGATTTTTTTATTTTACACTCCCCATCGTAAAAGAACAGACAAAAGTTGCAATATAACCAAATTCTCTTTTGACTGCAAATTATTTCACAAACTTAATCCACTAAAATTGCCTCTGCTATCAGTAACAAACTTAAGCCAAAGGAACAAGACATCCTAAACACAATGCATTACAGCTCCAATTACGTTTCAGGCATCAATTCAAAGGGAAAACAGAGGAATCACAGCTATATGTGGCTGTGGACAAGCTGGATTTTCCAACATCACTTATCATAATATTAAAATCGATGCAAGCATCCCAATCAATGAATAACAACAAAAAATCTTGCGATTTGCTAAGCAGAAAACATAAGGTGGATAATGCTTGGTCAAACTGTGCGCTTTTACTTGGACAAAAATCTTGAGCAAAATCCTCAAAAAGTTTCGAGGGTATAAAGATACCCAACTACCCATCATCAGATTCAAAAGAGTGAGAATAAGAATGTACGAACTCAGAATGACAAGCTTCGGTTGAACAACCACCTAAAATTATTTTCACAGAAAAAAAACACCAGATAAATTGCCACAGAAACAAGTCTTCTAATTTGCTCCATTAGCCCATGCCTATGGTTGATTGTCCTAACCCTGACTAAGCCTATGGCTTGAGAGCCAAGGCCAGTCCAAACTTGGCGCTTTTGTCAACAGCCTTGGTGTCCACTTCTCCTGAAATGGTGAAAAGAGACTTTGGACGCCACTCGTGCTGGATCAGAGCAGTTGCCTTGCCAAAGTTGTTAACTCTTGCCTTTATAGTTGTCAAAGGATCCAACTGATGCTGAGTTCCGACAGTGATGGTGTTCTCATTGGTAGAGAAGCAATGGGTCACCTCCGCGCCAACAGCAGTACTAGTCAGGGGACTGACTATGTGGTAGTATGATGCACTCAAAGCGTCTCCCTTGTTATTACTGATTTTTCACCATACATGCACATTCAAAAGCAAGTTAATCCACACACTGAATAAGCATTCCCAAAATCAGTCAACAACTAAAGTTACAAGTTCATGATATAGTGTTTTGCAACAAATTTTGATCACACGAATAGCATGGAAACCAGGTTGACAAGTTAAATACAAGTCATGCACCTAACAATAATGCATGGTCAATTATCAAGCAAGATGTCTGACAGCAGTGAAACCAACTCACAGATTCAAAGAAGTAATGAGGTCGGTATTTGTAAAACTCAAGCCCGCATTGCACTTTGTGATAGCTCCTGCCTTGGTGTCAAAGGAAATATCAGTTCCCAAAGCGAGAACATTAGTTCCCAAGACACCAGAGAAGTTGACAATGGGGTTTGCTGTCAACCCAACACTGGTGCATATCCCAGCATAGTCATGTAAATATTGAAGTTCCATCTGTCACGACCAAAACAAAATAAGAAAATAAGCATCAGCAATACACATTTGGACATGTTAATTACATAACATTTGGTAGCAATCTTAGCTAAAACGATATAGCTGTTTACCTTTGCAGAACTGTGATCAGGAATTCTGCAGCTAAAGATTGTCTTCAACCCAGGAGCGGCTTCATCGACAGTAACAGTTGCCAAAAGCTAGCATTGGAGACAAAATTAAGTCAGACTAAGAGATTTATGATAACACGTGTCACTAAGGAAAATGCAAATGGATTATGCTAGACAAAGGAAGGAGGATGAAGAAAGCACATTAAAAACCACTCTATAATTAATCAAAGAGAGTTTTTTAAGACTTGTAAAGAGTGTGTGTGTGTGTGTGTCTCTGGGGTTGTTGAAATGGTTTATGGACTCATAGGAAGAGGCCAGACGCATGAGGATTATTGTCAAATAAAAACTAGGTAAACATTATAAAGATCACAAGCCAATACCATAAGAACACACCACAGGAGTAAGGGGCAAACATATTAACTTTAAAGGAGTGAACAGAGGTACTCACATTTGAGTTTGTGTCTACTTTTATATCAGTTGTGATATTCTTGTTCTTCAATTGAGTGTTAACATCAGCCAGGAATAGATCACCTTTCTTCAGTCCAGATGAAGTAATAGCCTACCGAAAGACAAAAAGTTTAAACTAGAATAAATTGTACTTCTAATCAAAAGAAGAGCAATGTACACATGTAAATATCTCAACATGTTTGAGTGAGTTAAGAAGCACTAGTGCTTTCAATTACAATTAACATAACAATCAATATCCAGACAAATTTCTGTTGCAAAAAGGATTATGGCAATCAGCTTGACACAAATAGTAATTACCATTTTCTTCACATAAAACATAGGATGAGAAAAACACCAAGAAGAGCACTGAGCAAGTGCAAAAGATAGTGTAGTCTATCAAATAAAGATGTCACAATAAAAAGTAATGGTACTAACTATACAAACAGAAAAGGGTGCATTAACCATCCACATGGTCCTTTGGCTCGTAGGAAGTTATATATGACTATAATGTAGGGACTGTACACGACCATTGATCACAAGTCCTTTACGGGGTCGTTCGATTATTTTTATTGTTGAATTGGAATAAAAACTGTTTCCTCATCCTGTCTAGTTCTAGTACTTTATATGGTTTACTCTATGTGATTAAGACGGCCCTATCTCATCCTATCTTGATTAACACAATTCCCCAGTCCGACAAAAGTTGCATTTCTATACAATAATGGGATAGTAGAATTATCTCAAGTTAAGAATAATTACAAAAGAAATGCTAAGAAGGTATATTAAAAAAGAAACAGATAAATGCATAGAGCCTCTTTTAAACATGAAAACTTGTTCTAAACATTTCGTCACATAGATTACTTGAAACAAATGAGAGATAAGAAGAAAGAGAGGGTTAACTACAGTAATCATGTAAAAGACATTTTTGACCATTATATGTGCTCAAATGCAGGCTTGTATTACAATATGTAATGCCTAATTGAAGACTACATGTAAGCGAATAATTCAATCAATCACAGATACAAATGTTTATGAAAATTCATATATAGTTCATAACCCTATGTTGCTTGGACTCTTCACAAATGTCAACGGGTGCGAGGGGGATTCTCCAAAAATTTACTTTTGGAGAATTCTGACACAAGTGCGGTAGCATTTACTCGTGGAAATTTTTTTTGAAGAGTCCGAGCAACATAACATAAACCCCTTCAAAAGAAATTAACCTTTCAAAAGAAGTCATATATAATAGTTAATAAACAGAAACAAACACGAATCAATCTTATCTTCCATAAAACAGCAACAGACAAATTCGTTAATCACGCAATTATACACGGATACATAGAAAAGAACCCTAGCTAACTAGAGTAAAAAACATATCCCCGGCAAACGAAGGAGAAAACTCACAACTCCGGTAGCAGAGTAGGTCGTAATTGTAAATTTGTGGTCAGTCTGGTAGTCCCTGTACAGAAGATCTGTTCACAAGACAACACATAAAAACACAACATTACCAACAAGACAACAATTAGAAACCAAAAAACAAAGTCAACGCCACGTTCCGTCTAGCAAGCAGTAAAATTTGATTAAAAACTATAGATAACTGCCTTTAAACCGGAGCGTATATGTAAATACAAACTTGAAACTTGCACCAGTTAACTCACAGCTCGTACATATACAGTATGTATCTAAAATTTCATCAAATTTGTTTAAATGTATGTGTATATATAATAAAACGCGCATTCACTGATTTCAATTCTAGATCACCTTTGCACTCAATAACCTCAAACTCGTAACTCTATATATTTATTTATATAAAAGTTCATTGACAAATTCACAGATATATATGTATACACAACACATAAAACAACATTACCAAGGAAACAGCAATTACAAACCAAAAACAATGTCAAAATTTAATTTAAAAACTACATATAACTGCCACTAACAAACTTGAAACTTGCACCAGTTAACTCACAACTCGTACTAATATCTACAGTACGTATCTAAAACAACAACAACAATGTAACCAGTGTAATCCCACAACAAGTAGAGGGAGGGTAGAGTGTACGCAGACCTTAACTCTACCTTGGGAGGAGGAGGGTAGAGAGGTTGTTTCCGAAAGAACCTCGGCTCAAGAATAAGCAAAATAAAGCATGTAAGACAAAATTGACAAAAGTAAAAAAAAAAAAGCATGTCAGACAAAAATGACGAAAGTATGTATCTAAAAGTTCATACAAATTATTTGGAGATATATATACTAAAACGCACTCACCAGATTTCGAATCTAGATCACCTCAAACTCTAACTCTATATATTTATTCATATAAAATTTCGTCGACAAATTCACATATATATATACATATTAAAATGTAAAACCACTCATTTTCAAATTCTAGATCCACGTATTCCCAAAATAGGGGTGGCAACTGGGGCAGGGCGGGTTAGGGCAAGTTAGGATAAATCTTTAATGGGGTAGGTCAGGGAAAAATTAAAATAGGGCAGGGCAGGGCAGGGCAGGGTAGGGCAGGATAAACTAATATTTTTGAAATTAGTTAATGGATTAGGGCAGGGTAGGGCAAGATCCGAATTTATAAATGGGCCAGGTAAAAATAAGTGACCCGCATATATTTTCTCCCAATTCCCGCTTCCACGGTGATTTTCTGATTTCTCCTCCAACGAAATTTCTGGTGTACAACAACGTCGTCCTCCAACGACTCCTTTTCAGCCGCCGAAATCTTCATGTTCAACTTCGTAGTTCGCCCGTGCCACTATTGGCGGTGGCGGCTCAACTGGGCTGCTGCAACTGGATGAGCTTGGATCAATACGAAGCAAATTTATCAGAAGACCCTTTCCATTCTCAATCCATTTCGAATAACAGCACCTTCTCCAATAAATCCCCCTTCAAGTCTGTTAACAAATGTTGTTCTTGGTATTTTTATTTTCAGAACTTCCAAAAAAAATATATTGAAGAACACCCTTTTCGGTTCCTAGGTTTGATGTCTTTGTAGCTTCGATTGAAAGAAAAATCAAAACTTGGGCTAAGAACTTGATTCCATCCCTTGATTTGAACACTCTGCAACGCTGCTCGTCTCCGGTAATACTCTTTTATTCTCTTTCTCTAAATAGGTTTCTCCTATTTATGATTTTGTAATAGATAATCATGGCATCTCAAAATGTTGAGAATCTACCCGCTTCATCATCTAACGCTATTTCCTTAGAGGCTGACAGTCCGAGGCTTTCACAAGATGACGTTGTTGAACCGGGAAAAAGGAAGAGATATTCTAAAGCATGGAATTATTTCAAGTTGGTGTCTATTAAAGGTGTTAAGTATGGTCAATGTAAGTATTGCAAGGCTCAATATAAAAATGCTAAAAATTGTGAGACGAAAGCTATGTTGGTTCACATAACTAAGTGTCCTAAGAGGCCAAGAAATGAGGGTGACACGGAGGGTAAGATGGACAACACTATTTTGATCAAGATGTTTCACGTAAACAACTTGCACATGCCATTATTTTACATAAGTATCCACTCTCCATAGTTGATCATGTGGGATTTAAGAATTTTGTTGCGAGTCTCCAACCTATGTTTAAGATGGTTTCAAGAAATACGATAAAAAATGACATAATGAAAATTTTTGACAATTTGAAATCAAAAACTTCTACCTTGTTGGAGAAAGTCACGAATAGAATTGCAATAACAACCGATATGTGGACTTCGAATAGCAACAAAAAAGGATTCATGGCTATTACTGGACATTTTATTGATGATTCATGGAGGCTTCAAAGCCACATTTTGATGTTTGTTTATATTCCCGCTCCACATGATGAAGATGCTTTGTGTGGTGCTTTGGTTAATTGTTTGTTTGATTGGAATCTTGAACAGAGAATATCAACTATCACGGTTGATAATTCTAGTACCAATAATGCGATGATGAAAATCTTATTGGATGAGAAACTTAATAAAAGAGATTTGTTATTAAGTTTGAAGAAGCCACACGTCTGCTACACTGTTCTTGTAACAAGAAGTTGGAATATGATTGTCCTACCCGTTGGAACTCTACCTATCTAATGTTGAGAACAGCTTTGGAATACAAACAAGTGTTTAAGAAGTTGAGTCTAACTGAAACAAATTATAAGTGTTATCCAACTGAAGAGCAATGGAGTGATGCAGAAGATGTCTATGACAAGCTCAAAGTCTTTCTGAACGATTTGCAGGAACTCAATATCCAACTTCCATTCAATACTTTGAAAAAGTTTGTGAAATTAAGAGACTTGGAAGATTGGGTGAAGAGCTTTAATCCTTTAATTAACTCTATGGCATCGGCGATGTTGAAATTTAAAAAATATTGGGATGATGTGCATGTTTTGATGGGTGTAGCTACAATCTTTGATCCAAGATATAAGATGAAGTTGGTAGAGTACTTTCTTCCACAAATTTATGGTGAAGAAGCTTCAACTAAAATTCAAGAAATTCGATCTCATTGTTATGATCTCTTTCGAGATTATAAGAGTAGATTATCTTGTCCACGGGGGTCACTTGAAGCATCTAGTTCTAGTGAAGTCGCTAATCTTATTGAAGGTGATCGTCGGCCAAACTTTGATCTATTTGTTGCTTCGAGTAGAGCTATCGTGGAGACAAGATCCGAGTTGGATATATATTTAGAAGAAAGCTTGCTACCTCGGACTCCATCATTTGACAATTTGAGTTTGTGGAAGACAAATGGATTGAAATTTCCTATTTTGCAAAAGATGGCCCGTGACCTCTTAGCCATTCATGTGTCTACTGTTGCTTCTAAATCGGCATTTAGCACTAGTGGAAGGTTGATTAGTCCACATAGCAGTAGACTACATCCTACTACTTTGGAAGCTTTAATGTGTGCTCGCACGTGGTTATGGAATGAAATAAATGGTATGTAATTTTCTCATTGTTATCTTAGTAGTTGTTTAATTTTTAAATAGTATATCGATTCATCAACTATTATGTTGTTCTTTTTAGGTTTGACTTCATCAATCGATAAAGTTTCATGTCCAACGTTGATTGATGAAGAGGAAGAGCCGGAGCCAAGTTTTATGCCAAACGTTGCTTGATGAAAAAGAACACATACTGCTAAGGGTCGAGATTGCTCATATTGCGGAGTTGATTGGGTTACCAGCTGACCATGTTGAGAAGAATTTGGATTTACAAACAGACAGTACAATTTTTGGTTCTTTTCTAGAAATTTGATGAGACTTGGTAATAGCACCCTTGTTTAAGAGATTTTGATCTGGTTGTCACAGTTAAATGTAACCTTGATATTATGGTTTATGAACATCAGTTGTGTTACTTTTACTTATTTGCTGGTTTATGAACATCAGTTACTTTTACTTATCAAAGTTGTGTTACTTTTACTTATTTCTATAAATATGTTGTTGGTTATATATATATATATATATATATATCTGTGGTTTTGTGGTTGCTTAGTTAGCCATGGTGTTTCTTTACATGGAAAGAAAAGAATGCAAGATGTTTTGAAGATACCTGCAGCTCTATCTAGAAGATCAAGATGAATTGCATTCTTTTGTTTAATTTGTGGTGTAAAGAGGAACTTTTAGATGATGTAGGCTCACTTTTAGATGTTATAGAATCCTCATAAATAAGAACAAGGACTCACGCTTGCTTCCCTTTTTTAACTGTAAATATGACTGTAGCACTGCCTGTGTTGATATTTATATACATACAACCTGACATTTTCAAAAACACAATTGATTCAATTTAATAAAACTGCTGAATTTAATTTTAAAAACAAAAAGACGACTTCAATCACATAACACAAGAATTTGATAACGGCTATTATTAACAACAAAAAACACTTTAGAAAGATGACCAACAAAAAAAAAACTTTAGAAAGATGAATAATCATACTCTTTTACACATTAAAGTGAAAATAAATAAGAGAAATGAAAGATGACATAAATGGGGCAGGGCATGGCATATTTTCTGAAAATTGCTAAATGGGCGGGTCAAAGACTTGCCCTAACCCGCCCTAACCTGCCCTATTGCCATCCCTATTCCCAAATAATCTCCAACTCAACCTATGTATAAAGATTCATCAAATTAACCATATACGCATACATATTAAAATGTATATTCACTCGTTCCAAATACTAGATCCAACTCTACCTCCAATAATTTCCTAATAAAATAGAAACGAACCTCGGGACTTTTTGCCGATATCGGAGTAGAGACCAGGTCCTTTACCCATGATTGAATCTAAAATCAACTATGAAGAAATAGAGAGAGAAAGCTCTGTAGTTGGTATATATAAATGCAACCAAAAAACCCTAATTTGTATTGTACTAGTATATTTATGAAACGGTGTGTTTACTACTTGTACTCCGCTTGATCTAGACCGTTGATTTGAAAGTTTGGCTGATTTAGATACTTTTTGACCGTAGATTGTGGCGTTGAGATGCAGAGTAGTGAGGACACGTAGCGTGTGTATAGCGTCGGCTAGGAATGGTTTAGGATTTTAATTTCTTTGGCAACAAGATAATGGAAGACATGTATTGTTCATCAAGAAAGGGTTTTTATTTTTTTTACAGTATTTTCTGATTTTTTTTTACAACGATATTTGCTGATACAAATTTGGAAAATTTGGTGTCATTTATTTTGGGCAGAAAATGGAATAGAAAAGTAAAAAAAAGTTTAATTTATAAAATTAAATATGGACCATTTGATTTAATTTAATTCAAATTAAATATGGACGATTTGGTTTAATTTATAGTGTTTAAATTACATACGGAGCATTTGGTTCTTCTCTCTTTTACGGCTCAATAATTTTTGGCATACGTGGATGGCAAATGAGGGGAACTTAAAATTCAGTTGGAGGCCTGCAACGTGGGTTTGAATCCTGATGGGAGCAATTTGCTCTCTTCTAGGTATGACATTGTAGGTGATATCAGTTGGTCTGTTTTCAAACCCTGGTCATTCAGGCACATCCCGCGATTTACTGGTAGTAGTGCTGAGGACATTGTAGGTGATATCAGTTGGTCTGTTCTCAAACCCTGGTCATTCAGGCACATCCCGCGATTACTGGTAGTAGTGCTGAGAATATTGTAGGTGATATCAGTTGGTCTGTTCTCAAACCCTGGTCATTCAGGCACATCCCTTTATTTACTGGTAGTAGTGCTGAGAGACCGGGACTATTATCTTAAGGAATAGTCTAGCTGAGGGACCGGGACTACTATCTTAAGGAATAGTCTAACGTAAGCCGGGAAGCTGGATATAAAAAAAATCTTTGGACATTGGATTCTTAAAGCTAATAAGAAAAGAATATTTTATCTCTCTAGATAACTAAACTAATTCATTTTCCTCAAGAGCTGAAAACGTAGTAGACAAAAAAAAATTGATTTTGAGATAAATTTAGAATGTAATATCATGATACCAAATAAAATTAGAAAATCTCCAAAAATGGGAAATTAGTTTATTTTCTAGGTGCATTGTTATTGTAAAATGTTTTGCACTAGCTGATCATAGTTTTGCAACATTCATCGAAAAACTTTTACCTATAGAAAGTAGGGAATAAGCATGGTTTTCATTCTGAACTTGTCTTAAAAAATCAAAGTGACACTCAAATAAATCGAGCGATCTATTAATATATTTAAAAAGTAAATTTAGTTACCCTTCGAACACATAGACCCAAGCGCGTTTCAATCGACAAATTTGTGCACGTGAACACTAAACTTAAAGAAGAAAAAAAGAAGGGAAAACTATTTTAAGCTCATTTTAGTGTTCCCAAATGTAAAAAAATATCAACCACCCCATTATAACCCAAATTCTGACGAATTAGTCGCAAATCGAAGCTCAAGCTCATAACTAAATCCGATTTTATTTTGCTTCTTTGATTACTTCCTCTCTTTTTCCCTTTTGGAGTTGTCTTTTTTCCCTATAAATTCAGTTTTTGAAATGTCTAAATCCCTTGATTTTTTTTTGCGATTTTGTCTGAGTTTTTTGAACTGTTTAGTATGGAGCTCTATTAATTAGCTTTGTTGGGTTGTTTTTTTGTAATGGAGGTACTATAATGGCTAAAATATGTTTGAGTTAGTTTTGTAAGCAAGAGGAGGAGAAGTGTGATGCAAACATGAATTTCTTCTGCTTTTATTGACCTCTTAGATCTCAAGGAACCCTCATAGAAGATATTGGGTTATTCATACTATGATGTAAGTGAATTGTTTTTCACGAATTGAACTTTGAAGAGTTGAAGACTAATTTAGTTTCTTTCTTTTATTAATTTTAGAGTGCTAGATCATGTGATTTTGGCTTTGGAAGGATGACAACATTAATTCAAGATTCAAATTTGTGATTCCTAAATTGGCTGGGGAATTGGTGACCTTGAAGCAATATTTGAAGCTTCTGAAAAAGTTTATCACAAGGTTATTAGTGAATTATGAATTATAGATGGAACATAAATTTTTGTTTGTCTTTTAGTTGCAAGTTTTTTGTTTCAAACCATGTACTTGAGAGGTGTTTCTGTTAAACATAGCAATATACAGAGCAATATATCAGTGATATACACCCAATATACAGCAGTGTATATCACAAGTATATTGCTCTATTTCTACGATGGGCTTTTCAAAGCCGGTGGCGATGGGTTGGCCATCACGGGCAGAATGATGAAGATACAATCTTGTATATATGGTATATATATTTGTAGTATATTGTAGTGTAAAGGTTACCTTAATTAGTGTTACACACTTACCATAATTGTATAGTTAGAATTATGGTAGAATAAGGTTTTAGAAATAGAATAGAAATAGGATTCTCCTATTATGGAAATATGTAACTTGTATATATTGTCTTTCAATTAATAAAAATAATCAAGGGGATTATTTCTTTCATGGTATCAAGAGACTAGGTCTAAAACAAAAGTTTTTCTCTCCCAACTTTTGTCCTCTCTTTGTTTCGGCCGAGACACCCCACCCCCCCCCCTCGAATTTCTCTTCCAAAATTCGTCTTCCGCTCTCAAAAACCTCTCTTAAATTTACCTTCCTTCTTTGTTCTTTCAAGATGTTTAAGAACAATTATCATCCTGCCCTCATGGTTTCCAACATCAAGAACTGTATTCCGATTGTGCTTGAGATGGAAAACGTCCAATATGCGACGTGGGCGGAGTTGTTTAAAATACACGCTATCTCCCATCAAGTTATCCATCATATTATTCCTCCCACTACACCTCGTCCCGAGGAGGATCCTCAATTATGGATTACGTTTGATGCTACCGTTCTCCAGTGGATCTATTCCACTATTTCAGTTGACCTTCTACAAACGATTATTGAGCCGGATACCACGGATATGGCTACTTGGAATAGATTGCGTGACGTATTCCAAGATAACCATCATTCACGTGCCGTCACACTTGAGCAGGAATTCTCCCTCGTTCGCATGGAAGAATTTCCTAACGTATCTGCCTATTGCAAGAAACTTAAGGAGTTGGCAGATCAACTCCGTAATGTGGGCGCACCTGTCACCAATAATCGTCTGGTTCTACAATTGGTTGCCGGCCTTTCGGAGGCATATAATGGCGTTGGAACTCTCCTACGTCAAAGCAACATCTTCCTGTTTTTCATCAAGCCTGCTACATGCTTACTTTGGAAGAAGCCGGTTTGGCTAAAAAGGAGGCTACCGGAGCAAGCCCCATCGTCATAGTGGCGTCTTCTCCAAGTTCTTCGGGTTTTGTTAATAATTCGGGCCAAAACCATAATCATGGTGCGGCAAAAATAATCGTAAGAATAATAACAAAAACCGCGGGGGGAAACGCGGCGGTTCTGGTGGCGGTTACGGTGGTCAGCAAGCAGGCGCTGGGCCCCATCCAGGGAATAGTGACCCACCACCCCACTGGTCCCAGTAGTAGGCCCCATGGCAGTGGGGCTGGGGCAGTGGGCCCCATCCAGAGAACAATGGCCCACCACCCCACTGGTCCCAGCAGTGGGCCCCATGGCGGTGGGGGGGGGGCGATGGGCGGTGGGCTAGCGCCTTATTATTCGACCGGTGGAAATTCCGGCGGCCGGTGGGCGGCCAACGCTTCGAGCCCAACACCCGGCACGGGCGCCCCACCGGCCAATGGCCCGATGGCCAGCCGGCGGCAGATGCGGCTACGGCCCAGCTCCATCACGAACAGGAATTCTTGGTCCCCGACCTCCGCAAGCCCATCATGCAGCAGGCCCCACTCAAATCGATATCGAGGTCGCGATGCACACATTAGGGTTAACTCAACCGGACCCAAATTGGTATATGGACACCGGTGCCACTACTCACATGACTTCCGAATTAGGTACTCTCTCATCTTATTCCAATTTGAGCACCCCTCGGGGCATAATTGTTGGTAATGGCAGTTCTATTCCAATTCTAGGGTATGGTCAGAAAACGTTGTCTCCTCCCAATCCACCCCTTCTCTTGAAAAATACTTTACATGCTCCTAAATTGATTAAAAATTTAGTGTCTGTCCGAAAGTTCACTACTGACAATTTCGTTTCCGTTGAATTTGATCCTTTTGGTTTCTCTGTGAAGGATTTCAAGACGGGGAGTTATCTCATGAGGTGTGATAGTAGGGGGGATCTGTATCCTATCATGCCCGGTTTCAGTCCATCGAGTCAAGCCTTGCCGTCAGTTTTTGCAGTCATCTCTCCTTCCATGTGGCATGCTCGCTTGGGTCATCCGGGATCTTCTATTTTATCAATTTTAGATAAAAATAGCTTTATTTCTTGTAAGGGTACGAGTCGTACTCCACTTTGTCAGTCTTGTTCATTAGGGAAAATTGTTAAGTTGTCATTTGTAGACTCCAATTATCATACTTCAATGTCATTTGATATTATTCATAGTGACCTATGGATGTCTCATGTTCTTAGTTCATTGGGTCATCGATATTATGTTCTCTTTTAGATGATTATTCTAGATTTTTGTGGACGTTTCCAATTGTGAATAAATCACAAGTGTTTTCCGTCTTCATCAAATTTAGAGCGTTTATTTGTACTCAATTCGAAAGATAAATAAAAAATATTCAATGTGATAATGGGAAAGAGTATGACAATAGGGAGTTTCGAGAATTCTGTGCTAATAATGGAATCAATTTTCGTTTTTCATGTCCTCATACATCTTCACAAAATGGGAAGGCCGAACGCAAAATTCATTCCATAAATAACATTGTCCGAACTCTCTTAATTCATGCCTCCATACCTCCGTACCTCCATATTTTTGGCATCATGCTCTACAAATGGCCACATATCTTCTTAACATAATTCCGTCTAAAGGTCTGACATATTCTTCCCCCCTCAAAATCCTATATAATAAGAATCCGTCTTATTCTCACTTTAGGATTTTTGGATGCTTGTGTTATCCGTTATTCCCATCCACCATAATTAACAAACTTCATGCTCGGTCTACCCCGTGTGTATTTTTGGGTTATCCGTCGAATCATCGTGGTTATAAATGCTTTGACTTATCTTCCAAGAAAATCATAATTAATCGCCATGTCATTTTTGATGAAACCCAATTTCCTTTTGCGAAAGTTCATACTCCCGAGCCTAAGTCGTATAATTTTTTGGATGACCAAATTTTTCGGACATCTCCCGCACCTAAAATTCTCCAGCGGGCCCACTGCCCGTTGGACCCACTGTACCGCCAGCAGCGCCAGTTCCAGTTACTGGATCAGTCCCAGCATTTGGGCCAGTCCAGCCCAATTCTGGAACTAGTCCAGTGGATGATTCAGTTTTCCGATTTAGGCCAGCAGGCCCACTGCCTGCTGGCCAGTCCGTCTCGACCCCAGAAAATTCCCTCAATTCTTCCTCGAGTCAATGACCGGTCACTCGTAGTCAGCGGGGTAGTTTTTACACCTAAAAGACATTTTAATTTACATTCTGATGTCTCTAAATCTCCCTTGCCCCACAATCTTGTGGCCGCATTAAATGACCTTAATTGGAAAATTGCTATGACTGATGAATATAATGCTCTTATTGATAATAAGACGTGGGAGTTGGTGCCCCGTCCATATGATATTAATGTTATCAGGTCTATGTGGATTTTTGCTCATAAGGAAAATTCAGATGGTTCATTTGCTCGACATAAGGCGCGGCTTGTGGGTGATGGTAAGACTCAGCAGATTGGGATAGATTGTGGGGAGACGTTTAGTCCGGTGGTCAAGCCGGCTACTATTCGCATTGTGCTTAGCTTTGCGCTTTCGAAAACTTGGCCTATTCATCAGTTAGATGTCAAAAATGTTTTCCTACATGGTGATCTCAAGGAAACAGTCTATATGCATCAGCCGTTGGGTTTCGGGGATCCAAACCATCCTCATCATGTATGTTTGTTGAAGAAGTCCTTATATGGGCTTAAGCAGTCTCCAAGGGCCTGGTACACGAGGTTTGCTGACTTTGTTTCAACTATTGGGTTCACTCACAGCAGGTCAGATAATTCCTTGTTCATCTACCGCAGTGGTTCGTCCTTGGCCTACATTATGTTGTATGTGGATGATATCATCTTAACTGCCTCTTCTGATACCTTGCGTCAGTCTATCATAACCATGCTCAGTTCTGAGTTTGCTATGAAAGACTTAGGGCCTTTGAGTTATTTTTTGGGGATTGCCGTCAAGCGTCATTCGTGGTGGCTTGTTTTTGTCTCAACGAAAGTATGCTGCTGAGATCATAGAGAGGGCTGAGATGTCATCCTGTAAGTCCACTTCCACGTCAGTTGATGCAAACCCCAAACTGAATGTCACAGCAGGTGCACCATACGAGGACCCGACCCGCTATCGCAGTTTTGTAGGGGCCCTCCGTATCTTACCTTTACCAGATCGGATATTACGTATGCGGTTCAGCCAGGTGTGTTTATTCATGCATAATCCCAGAGTTGAGCACATGAATGCAATCAAACGCATCATTCGGTATATTCAGGGGACACTGAACTATGGGTTGCACTTGTATCCTTCATCTACATCCACACTTGTCTCTTACATGGATGCTGATTGGGGTGGTTGTCCCAACACCAGACGGTCGACTTCTGGCTACTGTATGTTCCTTGGCAACAACTTGGTCTCCTGGTCGGCAAAGCGTCAGGCAACTCTATCATGCTCAAGTGCAGAGGTAGAATATCGAGGGGTAACGAATGTGGTCTCCGAATCATGTTGGCTACGCAATTTGCTGTTGGAGCTTCATTGTCCCATTCAGAAGGCAACCTTGGTATATTGCGATAACATTAGTGTCATCTACCTTTCAGGGATCCCAGTTCAACACCAACGCACCAAGCATATCGAAATGGACATTCACTTTGTCCGTGAAAAGGTTGCAAAGGGTCACGTTCGCGTATGCCATGTCCCATCTCGTTATCAAATTGCAGACATTTTTACAAAGGGTCTACCAGCGGTTCTCTTTGAAGATTTTAGGGACAGTCTCGGCATTCGAAGATCGCCCGCTATGACTGCGGGGTGTGTTAAACAGAGCAATATACCAGTGATATACACCCAATATACAGCAGTGTATATCACAAGTATATTGCTCTATTTTGGCAAAGTGGGCTTTTCACAGCGGCCCGTGGCGATGGGTGCCCATCACGGGGCGAGAATGATGAAGATACAATCTTGTATATATGGTATATATATTTGTAGTATATTGTAGTGTAAATGTTACCTTAATTAGTCTTATACACTTACCATAATTGTATAGTTAGAATTATGGTAGAATAAGGTTTTAGAAATAGAATAGGAATAGGATTCTCCTATTATGAAAATATGTAACTTGTATATATAGCCTTTCAATTAATAAAAATAATCAAGAGGATTATTTCTTTCCGTTTCAATGAAGTTGCCCTACGCTATTGGTGTACTTATTTTTGACATGTTATAAGTTGTAATAGGGTTGCAATTGATGGTGTTGTAAAGAACTTGTTGGTGTTGTCATTAACCCTTATTTTATGTAATGAATTGATAACTTTGATTTTTAGATTAGTCAATGTTTTTTCTTTGTTGTTTGTTACCAAATGATGGTGTTGTAATTGTTGGTGTCACTGCACATTTAGTGCATAAACTACACATTTGGTGAATAAAATATACTAAAGTATTGTCACTGCACATTTAGGTGCAACAATATACTGGCTAAACATTACATCTAATGCAGTCACTGCTGCACAATCATAATTAAGTCACAACTGTCAATCATATACGCAAAATATAAATTAAAGTGCAGTCATGACTACATAATCATTAACTGAAAGAGAGTGAAGTTACAACTGTCAGAGCAGTACATAGAACCAGTCATCTAAATATTACCTAATGTAAAATGCAGTCACTGTCAAATCATAGTCTTAATGCATTCATAGCTGCCAAACCAGTACATACAACCAGCCTAACTGAAAGTATATTTACCTCCTATAGATAATCTATATTAAAATAAATGTATTTTATAAATATTCGTATTATTATTAATAAAAATTAATATTTTGATATTTGTAATTATTGAATTATTAATTAATTATTTATAATATTCTATAATATGCATTCTTGTAGGTTACGCAGTTATTAATAATGTGAGTTATTAATATTATAATATAACTCTTAAAATAGCTTTGACTAATGATCATCGAGAATGGGATATCGATGATATATGATAAGTCGACATGTGGTCTACATCACATCCTTAGAGGATGTAGTATGTATCACCTGCTACGAGTAATGGCTACTCATGATGGACACATGGATACTTTGGAAATATTGGTATATCCTGCTGATATACTGTTTGTTATACTTGTCTAAAGTATGATCAGCGTGTGGGAGATAGAAATCCTTAGACTTGAGGTCAATACGCACATTGTCTACAAAGTAATATACTTTGATCATGTCCTAAGCTCAAATGCCTTATAGGTTGAGATACGACTTGTATTGGGTACATTACGATGTGGATTAAAAGTGGTAGTTGAGCCAAGATTAGGATTCATTCCTCGAATGTATATTCGAGAGAACACTCAGATTCTCAATGATATTAGGTTGACTAAGTCGTTGGACAATGCAATAGACATATTTAGAATATGGTCTAGTTGTCAACTAATATAGATGAGATACAATGATTAAGCCATTTTGATAGACACTTGACAAATCCTAAGCTTGAACGGGTGTGTCGTGAATGAAAGAATTTTATCTTACCACATAGAGGTTAAGTTTACTGGATTCGTGTAAACGTACTTCACGTATTGAGTTCAGTTTGCGGCGTCGTCTAGGAGTTCCGCGTAGACCTTAATTTGATTAATGTTGATATGTGAAGGCCTATAGGGTCACACTATGTCGATTGTCTTTTCGATCTAAGGATGTATTGAGAGGGTATTAAATATCCGATTTAGAATCGAGATATTTAAATGAATAATGATTGTTTTAATTAAGTCAAAATTGAATTTTAGATTTAATTAAGAATGTGCGGAAAATAAATTGAGACGGTGTAGGGACACGTCGAGCGCCGCGGCGCCCACACCATAGGATCGCGGCGCAAATGACCTAATTTATCTCGATTTATGGGCTAGGCCCAAGACCTAGTTTTTCACCTATAAATACAGACATTCATTTCATTATTCAACACACTAATTTCAGATTATTATTCTAAGTCTTAGATTCTTATAATCAAAACACTCTCTCAAACCTCTGCCGGATTTCCTATCTTTTCGAAAGAGAAATACATTGAAGTTTGGAGCTTGCAATCGAAAGGGCTTTCGCGTGCGAACCCACAGTTGATAAAGACTCCAGATAATACAACCTGTAAGTGTTCATGTTTCATGTTACAAGTCTTTGATTGTCATATAACCATACCAGAAGTAATTGTTGGGGTAAGTAAGAATAAAATTTTAAATTCCGTTGTGCCTTACTTATGTGTTTTGAACCCAATAAAACACTACAGTGGTATCAGAGCCCATACTGGTTCAACGGTTATATAACAATTGAATAACATAATAATATGGGTTAAACATAAAATTGGATTAAAACAAGGCTTCTTGAAATCCTACATGTCTTGACTGAATGTTAACCTTTTGATATCACCCTAAATTATCTCCTACGCTAACTCGAGGAATTCATTCCGCTCTAACTCGAACTAAGCCAAAAGTGTGTTGTCCGGCTCATTGCACGGTGCACGACAAAGAACGGGTAAAGACGGATGATGGTCGATGTGTGCGTTATTGATAGTGGTGAGTGATGATGCAGGATCTGTGATTTGGTCTATAAATTAGATTTAGGGCTCGAACGATTTTGAAAGATCAACACAGAAATGTTTTGTCAGAACGTCGACGTCGCGGCCCTATGGTAGGGCGCTGCGATGCTTGCTAGGGTTTTCAAGGCGGCGGCGCGGCTCTAATGCTTCATTTTTTTAAGTTCCGGACTTTCTGGACATTAGGCGTCGCTGCCCCATGGTGGAGCGTCGCGACCCTAATGCAAGCCGAACGTTTCTGCCTTGCAAGCGTCGCGGCCCCATGGTGGAGCGTCGCGGCTCTAATGCATTGCAGAAGTAGAAATTCGATTTCTGCCTCACTAGCGCCGCGACCCTAATGATTAGCGCCGCGGCCCCATCGGTTTGAATTTTTTTTCTGTTCAGAATGTTTAACCCATGATTATTATTATATATTATATTTGATAAATATATTGTTTATGTGCTAAATGTCAAATTGTTCGTCATTTAAATTACTAGAATAACGTCCGCTATAACTGTCTGGGCAGGCGGCGCCCGGTATTTGATTAAACCATCTTATATCATGCATATTGGGTTGACGGTTCCCAACTATATATGTCATTAGTTTTGCATGATATTAAGATGTCATATTGAATATGGCGTAAAAGAGTTGATCTTGATTAAAACCCTGAATTAAAATGTTCCCCAAAATTTTAAATACAAATCTAAAATAAAACGCGTCGTCCATTATAATTGTTAGAGTGCAAAATCCTTTTCGGTGATACGAGTATTTATGCCAAAGAATTTGCTCTAAGTCTACGAGGACCCAAACTCTTTCATAGATGTGTTTTAAATGTAAAGGTAAACGATAAACTTTTGTGGGTATTTACACCAAAGTGTTTGCTCACAAAGGACAAATTTACTTAGATACATAAGTGCAGTCGTGTAATGGGGTTGACTTGCTTAGACAAATCTTGGCGCCAAAGTGTCGAACTAATCTAAGGACGCAAGACTAAATATAATATTTGATCAACCAAGAGTTGCAAATAAGTTTTGCAATTGGTTTAGAACGTACCTAGATGTGTTATTAAAGTTATCAGCCAAAGCAAATGCGGAGATAACATAGGCTTGGATCTTGGCCCATTATGACCTCAATTATTATAGGTCTGTATTCTACCATGGGGTCGTAGAAGTATGTTAAAATAATGGGAGCTAATTAAATAAAATGCCATGTTGATTAGCCTAAACGAATGTGTATAATAGGAAATAGATTTTGAGTTTGATTTCCAGTCTATTTAATTCTTCAGATTATCAAAGATGTCGAGCTTATCATTGAAAATATTGATTGAAATGAACAAACTTACTGGACCTAACTACCTTGATTGACTGAGAAATTTGCGAATAGTGCTGAGACAAGAGAAAATAGAATACCCGTTGGACATGGTGTTCCCAACAGTCCATGCGACAAACTCTGCTGAATATGCCTCTTTTGATAAGGATGCTTACCAAAAACACCTAGATGATGCCACTTCAGCACAATGCGTGATGTTGTCTTCCATGTGTATGGAACTTCAGAGACAACATGAGAACATGGGTCCCAATGAAATGCTCGAACACTTGAAGAATCTCTATGACTCACAATCCCAGACTATGAAATATGAGTTACTAATAGAACTTTTTAAGTGTAAGCTAAATGAAGGGGCCCAGGTCTCGCAACATGTATTGAAGATGATAGGGCTGATAGAGAGGCTTGCTTCAATTGGAACGAAGCTGCAAAAAAATGTCGCTACCACCCTCATCCTGAACTCTCTCCCTCGTTCCTTTGAAAACTTCATAGTGAATTTCAATATGAATGGAACGAAGGCGAGTCTGCCGGATCTGCACAACATGCTCAAGACTTTTGAGTCTTCCACTTCAAAAGGCAAAGTTGTGCTCATGGTGAGCTTTACTAGCCAACCCAAGCCGAAAGGTAAGGAATAGCAAAAGAAGAAGGGCAAAGCAATCAATGCGCCCTCAACTATGAAGCCTAAGAGAGGTGTGAAGAAAAAGAAGGTGAATCCGGGTAAGGATGTATGCCTCAACTGTAACCAGAAAGGGCATTGGAAGAAGGACTGCAAGGCACTAGGAGGAGGAAAAGCACCAGGTGCTTCTACATGGTGGACAAGGTATGTACGTCATTGAAATAAATATGTCTATAAATAACTCTCATTCTTAGGTATTGGATACCGCTTGTGGCTCACACATTTGTACAAATGTGCAGAGGCTAACTGATAGCAGGAAGGTTGGACCAAGAGAGGTAAACCTACGCGTTGGAAATGGAGCACGAGTGGATGCTGAGCGCGTATGAACTTATAGATTAAATTTGCCTTTTGGCTATTGTTTAGTGTTAAATGATTGCTACTATGTACCCTCGTTAACGAAGAATATCATTTCTATCCCTGTTTTGGACATGGAGGGGTTTTCCTCGTATATTTATAATGACAGTCAAGTACTGTCTTTTGATAATGTTATATATGGAACTGCTCCTCTTGTGGATGGATTATATTTACTAAACTGTAGTAGAGAAATATTCAATGTACAAAATAAATGAGCTAAGATAAGTAATAGAAACTCTACCTACCTATGGCATTATAGACTTAGTCATATCAACGAATCAAGGATAGCAAGGTTGAGGAAGTTAGACTACCTCGAACCATTTGACTTGGAGTCTTATGGTAACTGCGAATCTTGCTTGAGAGGAAATATGACCAATAAACCACTTTCTGGGAAAGGTGTGCTAGCCAAGGAGGTGCTTGAGTTGGTCCATACTGATGTATGTGGGCCATTTTCGACTCAGGCTAAAGGAGGCTTCCCATATCTCATCACTTTTACTGACGACTTCACAGGGTATGGATATGTGTATCTTATGAGACACAAATCCGAGACTTTTGAGAAGTTTAAAGAGTACAAGTCGAAAGTAGAGAAGCAACTTGCAACAAGTATCAAGACCCTTCGATTGGATCGAGGAGGTGAATACTTGAGCATGGATTTTCTAGATTGCTTGAAGCTACATGGAGTCCAGTCAGAGTGGACACCTCTTGAAACACCACAAATGAATGGTGTTGCCGAAAGGAGAAACCGAACCTTATTAGATATGGTTCGATCCATGATCAGCTTCTCAGCTCTATCGACATACCTTTGGGGACATGCTATACAAACATCAATATATGTTCTGAACAGAGTTCTTTCCAAGTCAGTAGAAAAGACACCCTATGAGATATGGTATGGCAAGAAGCCATCTCTTAAACATATGAGACCCTGGGGGTGCCCTGCATATGTTAAGAAGATGCTCACTGACAAGTTGGAATCCAAACGTGAGAAATGTTACTTCGTGGGGTATCCAAAGGAAACTAAGGGATACTACTTCTATATTCCTGGAGAACGTAAAGTCATTGTTTCCAGGAACGCAACTTTCCTTAAAGAAGAATATCATAAGGAACATAGTTGTACAAAGATAGAACTTGAAGAAATTCAAGAACCACAAGATAACACAGAAATTGAACCCTTGTCGAATGACCTAAACAAGGATTCAGTGGGAGTATCTGGTGAAGATTGGGTACTTAGCGTACGCCCTTCAGCCAGTGGGAGTGCTGTGAGAGATAGTGCAGAAATGCAAGGCTCTCATACACAACCAATAGAAGATGATACAATGGTTGTACATCATTCAATTTAGGAAATACATGAAAGTGACATTCCTGAAAGCTCTCAAGGTGATGGATTGTCCAACACATAAATACCTTCTCACAATCAGAATGCAACAAGCACTGAAACACAGAATAATCAACTCCGTAGGACCACTAGGACTCATCGTCCACCTGAAAGACTTAATCTCCTTGTTGAAACACACAATGAGATAGATATCCCTGATGACGATGAACCTACAACCTACATCAAAGATATGTTAGACATTGATTCACAGAGATGGACTCGATGTACATAAATCAAGTTTGGAACTTGGTTGATTTGCCAACAGGGGTTAGACCCATATGATGCAAATGGGTCTTCAAGAAGAAGATTGATGCATATGGAAAGGTACAGACTTATAAGGCAAAATTGGTGGCTAAAGGTTATAATCAACGACCTGGGGTCGATTATGATGAAACTTTTTCACCTGTTGCAAAAATTAAGTCCATTCGGATTTTGCCTGCAATAGCTGCATATTATGACTATGATATTTGGCAGATGGACGTCAAAACTGTTTTCCTCAATGGTAATCTAGTTGAGGAGGTGTATATGAAACAACGTGAGGGTTTTTCGCTTGAGTCCAAACCAAATATTGTATGCAAGCTACAAAAGTTCATTTATGGGCTTAAGCAAGCCTCGAGGAGTTGGAACATTTGCTTTGACAAGGCTATCAAGTCATTTGATTTTGTCAGAAGCAAAGATGATCCATGTGTTTATAGTAAACACAAGGATGAGAGTATTGCCTTTATTATCATATATGTAGATGTCATATTGATACTGAGAGACAATAAGACTCTCCTACAATCAATCAATGAGTGGTTGTCCAGTACCTTAATGATGAAGGATTTAGGTGAAGCCTACTACTTCTGGGAATTATGATCTATAGAGATAAACCTAATAGATTGTTGGGGTTGTCACAGTCAGTCTACATAGACAAAGTGCTTAGATGTTTTTCTATTGAAAATTCCAAGAAAGGCGGTCTACCTATAGGACAAGGCATCAAGTTATCTAAGAAGGATAGTCCTTATAATACTATAGAACTTGAACGCATGAAAAAGATCCCATATGCTTCGGCTATAGGATCGATCATGTATGCCATGACCTATACTAGGCCAGATGTGGCTTTTGCACTTAGTATGACTTGCAAATTCCAGCAGAATCCTGGGAAAGAACACTGGAAGGCAGTCAAGAGTATTCTTAAGTATCTTAGATGAACTAAAGATTACTTTTTAGTCTATGGTGGGAAAGAAAAGCTAGCTGCTTTTGGGTACACTAATGCTAGCTTCCAGACGGATCTTGATGACTACAAATTAGTCTGGGTACACGTTCATTTTCAATGGTTGAGCAGTAAGCTGGAAAAGTTCCAAACAAACTACAACTGCTGATTCGACAACAGAAGCTAAGTACATTGCTGGATCGAAAGCTGGTAAAGAAGCTGGCGCGATTTTTGAGTTCCTGAAGGAACTAGGGGTTGTTCCAAGTGTCACTTGTCCAATAACGATTTATTGTGACAACACTGGTGTGATTGCGCAAGCTAAGGAACCAAGATCAACAAACAGAAACAAGCATGTACCAAAGAAGTACCACATACTTAGGGAGATAGTGGAGACTGAAAAGATTAGATTAGACCATATTCTCACAGACGATAATCTAGCTGACTCATTCACTAAACCATTAAGCTTAGTCAAGCATAATGGTCATTTTAAGTATATGGGCATTAGATATGTTGGAGATTGGCTCTAGGCCAAGTGGGAGATTGAAAGTATATTTATGTCATAGAGACAATCTGTATTAGGATAAATGTACTTTATACACATTCGTATTATTATTAATAGAGATTAATATTTGGCATTTGTAATTATTGAATTATTAATTGATTGTTTGTAATATTCTATAATATGCATCCATGGAGGTTACGCTGTTATTAATAGTGTGAGATATTAATATTATAACGCAACTCTTAAAATAGCCTCGACTAATGATCATCGAGAATGAGTTATCGATGATATGTGATAAGTCGACATGTGGTCTGCATCACATCCTTAGAGGATGTAGTATGTCTCACCTGCTACAAGTAATGACTACTCATGATGGACACATGGATACTTTCGAAGTATTGGTATACCCTATTGATATACGGTTTGTTATACTTGTCTAAAGTATGATCAACGTGTGAGAGATAGAAGTCCTTAGACTTGAGGTCAATACGCACCTTGTCTACAAAGTAATATACTTTGATCCTGTCCTAAGCTCAAATGCCTTATAGGTTGAGATACGACTTGTATTGGGTACATTACGATGTGGATTAAAAGTGGTAGTTGAGCCAAGATTAGAATTCATTCCTCGAATGTATATTCGAGAGAACACTCAGATTCTCAATGATATTAGGTTGACTAAGCGGTTGCCAACGCAATAGACATATTTAGAATATGGTCTAGTTGTCAACTAATATAGATGAGATACAATGATTAAGTCATTTGGATAGACACTTGACAAATCCTAAGCTTGATCGGGTGTGTCGTTAATGAAATAATTTTATCTTACCACATAGAGGTTAAGTTTACTGGATTCGTGTAAACGTACTTCACATATTGAGTTCGTCTTGCGGCGCTGTCTAGGAGTTCCGCGTAGACCTTAATTTGATTAATATCGATATGTGAAGGCCTGTAGGGTCATACTATGTCGATTGTGTTTTCGATCTAAGAATGTATTAAGAGTGTACTAAATATTCGATTTAGAATTGAGATATTTAAATGAATAATAATTGTTTTAATTATGTCAAAATTGTATTTTGGATTTAATTAAGAATGTGCGGAAAATAAATCGAGACGGTGTAAGGCCACGTCGAGCGCCGCGACGCCCACACCATAGGGCCGCGATGCAAATGACCTAATCTGTCTCGATTTATAGGCCAAGCCCGAGGTCAAACCCTAATCCGGTTTGACCTAATTTTTCACCTATAAATACAAACATTGATTTCATTATTCAACACACTAATTTCAGATTATTATTCTAAGTCTTAGAGACTTAGAATCAAAACACTCTCTCGAACCTTTGCCGGATTTCCTAGCTTTTCGAAAGAGAAATACATTGAAGCTTGGAGCTTGCAATCGAAATGGCTTTCGCGTGCGAACCACAGTTGATAAAGACTCCAGATAATACAGCCGGTAAGTGTTCATGTTTCATGTTACAGGTCTTTGATTGTCATATAACCATACCAGAAGTAATTGTTGGGGTAAGTAGAGATGGTAGTAGATCCTGGACCCGGTGGATCCAGATCTGTTTTATAGGATATGAATCTTCAAAATTTGGACCCGATAGATTCGGGTCCGATCCGGATCCGTTTCTGACGGATCAGATCTGGATCTTGTATTTGAGATCCGTATCCGGTCCAGATCCGATCCGTGGATCCATTTTTTATTAAATATATTCATAACCTAGAATGTAATTTTATAAGTATTTTCTTAAAATTGCTAAGCACATCCTTGCAAGTTTAATTCTCAAAACAAGTTTAATTTATCCCCGCGTTAACTCAAAAACCAAAAAATAAAGAGGTAACTTCGATAATAAAATCAATGTTATATTAGTGAATGACTAACATCTCCATAGACAAGTAGTTAAAATTATATTCACTTCATTTGTGAAGATTCCAAGCACATGCAAGTTCTGCATTGTGGAAATACTAGTCAGCATTTTTCACAACTATTGTCATTGTCCAACATTTTCAATTAATAGCTCACAATCAAAATGAGACAACGAACAAAATATATCAAAACGAGACAACGAACAAAATATCTCATATGAACATTTCAAAATTGAAACACAGTAGACTGTTAGCTAAGTAAAAATCGTTTGTCAGTTCAAAAAAAAATTCTTAGCAAGGTTACATTCTTAGCAAGACAATTTTTTTTACATGTGGATCCAGATCCGATCCGTGGACCCGGTGGATCCGATGGATCCGGATTTGGATCTGATTTTTATGGACCCGACGGATCTGGATCCGGATCTAGATTCAGGTATGAAAAACGGATCTGGATCTGGATCTAGTAGGATCCGGTCCAGATCCGATCCGTTGCCATCCCTAGGGGTAAGTAAGAACAAAATTTTAAATTGCGTTGTGCCTTACTTATGTGTTTTGAACCCAACAAAACCCTACGTCATCACCAACCAAAATATAATTTTACAATGCAGTCATAACTGCCAAAAGTCCACTAAAACAAGATACATTGCATCAGATATTGTGGGATTGAGTAGTGAAGCTTCGCTGGCTCAATTGTGCAGCTTTAAACCTTGTCTGAATATGTTTTTTTCCCTCATTTTTTGAAGTTACTAGAGGTCATAGCTATTTTTTCCTGCCATTTTTCACTAGTTATTGGTTTATGCTGAAGATCTCCGGTGACCACTGCTGAAAACTTGATATTTCTTAACCTTTTGCTTGGCATTCCAGGCTGCTCAAATGAATATAGATAGTCTTAGTATTACTTTTAGTGTTAGTAAATTTTAGAAAATGGTATTTAAGTGATAAGAAAATTTACATTATGATAGTTTATCCACTTTGTATATGTAGCACCCCAATTCCAACCATTCTTGATCTGCTAGTAGCAACATTCTATAAAAAAATATATTAGGTAAAGCAACTAACTTATAACCTATACAAGAAGTAGGTGAAACTACATCAGTTTATTGAACCCTTTGATCTATCCCTTCCTCTTCCAGTTGGAGCATTAACATTTCTTCTTAGGCTAGTAATAGGGTTTGCATTTGGGACAGCAACAGTAGCAGAGCTTGAACTTGAGCTAGCAGTACAGTGTGCAATTGAGCCAGCAACAGGGTTTGCATTTAGGCCAGCAGCAATAGGCTCCCTAATACAACTTCTTTTGTTGTGACCCTTGTTATGACACTTGCTGCATAACATCTCAATTCCCTTTTTAGATAGTTTTTCAGTTTTGTTATTTTCATCTGGCTCTTTCTTCCTAAGCTTCTTAGGCCTGTCTGGCATCTTCCTAACTTCAGGTGGTATAACAAAAGGGTATGTTAATGGTGGCCACATCTTCATATTCAGAACTAGCTAAATGAAGTAGTTGTATGTCTTTATGGAAGTTTCTCTGGTATACCGGTGAGAAATGTAATTAATGTTGGATATAATTGCAGTACGGGAAGTAAATAAATATTACAAGTGTTCTAAAGGATGAACAAACAACCAATATTCAGAACTGCCGCAAGCTTGTTGAGTCTTGAATCTTGATAACCTGAAATCAAGAAATACTAAATCTGGATTGTTACAACTGTGGCTGAGTCGAGAGATGACTCTCTGTCTTTAAGACAAGATTGCCCCGTATATATGCTTTTACGTTTGCGGGCAATAATCTCCCAAGATAAAACAACAACTAATCAACACTACAAAACAAATAGGTTGATTCTGATGAAGGAAACGAACCCGAAACGACTTGCTGATTTAGAGGGAAAAGGAAGGAAGAGTTTCTGTTGTGCTGACTTTTGGACTGATTTTCTCTTGTTTTTCGTCCTCTCTCTTCTTTTCCTCAAATCTGTTTCAGAAGTTTATATAGTGTTTTTGGACGAGGAGAGGTGATTAAGAGGGTTATTAAGAGAGGTATAATCATGGGTATTCATGGCCAGAAACGTTTTGTAGTAAGTGCAAAACGTTTTAGAAGTTTAATGCCATAAACTGTTGGCTTTCTGACTGCTTCCTAGTTTGGGGTCCAAAAGATAAAGAAGCCCACGACCGAACCGGACGGGCGGCGGTGCGCGTGTGGGGCTAGCCTCGAACTCAAGCACACCTAGGTCCTCCCTCCTTCAAACACATGGGTTACCCCTTGGGGTCCCAAACCCTTATCAATTTTTGAGGCTTATAAAGAGAACAATTCTTCTTTTTCCCACCGATGTAGTAGATTTGTCTCACACCATATTTTCATGCCTCAAACACCTTATTTCGTGGACCAATATCTCTTTCATTTCTTAACGAAATTTGACGATCCTTGGCCCTACGATCATCTACTCACTTAGTAGATTATGCACGTGTGAAGAGACAAAGCCTCCAACATGCGGAACCCTAGTGTTTAAGCATTAAATATGGGTGGACGCAACCTCCCCACCAAAGACAAATTTCCAACAATTAATTGGGTTCAACTTCCTAAGGTGAAGAGCATCTAAGCATGATGACATAATATGCCTTTCAACATCCATGCTTTGTAGCTATAAGTCTATCTACGTAGATTCACAGTATGCCTGCATTGTCCTCGACTCTGTATCAGAATTCCATTCAATGTTGCACTCAGAGACTTTTTTGTGTTATCTTTCGAAGTTTCATTGCCATTGAAAAAGTATCACATATCCAACAATTGCAAAACTCTCTCATATGTCCTATTCTCTTAATCATTTCATCCTTATTTCTTCAAGCATTGTAATTACAGAAAAGATTCAAAAATGCTTTTGATGTATTAGAACTGGTTCGAAAACGCTCTACTTTCACCTATTGGTTCAAATTTACCCTTTCTTCTATCTATTTGGATAAAAAAAAATACCCTTCATTAACTTTAGTTTAAAATTGCCCCTCTTTTTAAAAAGTTGATGTGAAATATATGAATTTTTAATTAAATATGTGACATTATTTTTATTAATCCACATGCAATTAGAACCAAATCCAATTCATTAACCCAAACTCATTTTTTAACCCAACATTTCTTCCTCTTCATCCAACATTGGAAGTGTGAGAGGTGATAATTAAGAGCAGATAAAACAAGTTTCATATTTTCCATTTACTGCAGTTAATAGTTATGCTTCGACATGGTCAAATTTATTGACAGGTGGTTAATTTTGGATTCTCAAATGCTCAGAGTCAACCATTTGTAAACTAGGACCCCTCGTCGTACTTTTGTTAATTGCTTTTAACTTTCAATTGCATTCTAAACAAATGAAAGTTAGGAATTAATGTTATAACCAGAGACATTTTTTGGTGTATTCAATATTAATCTGCAGAATTACCATAAACCAAAACATTTTACAACAAAAGGAATTTGAGAATAGAAACGGAACTGGAGATCCTACGTTGGATGAAGAGGAAGAAATATTGGGTCTTTTAAAAATGGGTTTGAATTAGTGGGTTGGATTTGGTGGGAAAATAAAAATATTGTCACATTTTTAATTAAAAAATTTATATATTCCACATAAGTTTTTGTTAAAAGGAAGAGCAATTTTAAACTTAAATCTAATGTTATGGGCATTTTTTTTATCCAACTAGATGGAAGAAAAGACAAATTTAATTCAATAGGTGGAATGAGTCAATTTTGAACCATTTCTAATACGTTATGAATATTGTTGTGCCTTGCTGTCAATATCCAAGAATTGAAAAAATCAGCCATGTTATCATCTACACTGTCACAGTTTGTGGTATAATTGAAGTAAACCTTGCTCCATCTTTCTGGATTGTAGTACAACAGCTTATCAACATACTTATGTCAAAATTTCTTTATGTAGTCAAGGTTTTACTTAAACTCAACCTCAAAAGTAGATTTTGCACACCTCCAAAAACATTTTTTTCTCTCAAGACCTCTGATTTTTTTGGACCAGAGCTAAGACATGCCTAGCAGTCTAGCACACATCCTATATTCAACATAATCAAAATGCTATTTATGACTTTTTCAAAACCATGTGAAGAATAAAAAATAGAATATTAGTAAAAGAATTTAAAATACAATAATAAAAAATTTAAAATACAATATATATATAATAGTCTATTTCAAGGCTGCAGAGAAGTCAAATCCCTAGGGCAAGACAATAGGGTTGCTTGAGAGCTTGAATGGTCAGCTTGCTCTAGTTTAACCATTTTCAAGTACAAATGGGGTGGAAAAGGGAGAAACACAGATGAAGAAAAGGCACAAAGAGGCAAATGACCAGCTAGCCTCGATGTCTCAACCCAATATACCTTTGAAGCAGTGAGAAAAAAATGTAACTGTAACTTCTTCAGCAGAGTTCAATGTTGAACATGGTTGTGAATGTTTCAAACTCTACGAGGCATGTAAGGACCTATAGTACATGGACTATTGTAAAATGTCAAGATTATCTGTGGGCATCACTATTTGTCATGTCAAGACGGAATTCCGTTTTATTTTTAAAGGTGATTCAAAGCTTTCTTCTTGAACAGTTTCATTTTTTCTTTCACCTAGTAAATGCTATCTTGAGGAAGGAAAAGTTCTGTATGGGGATAGTGAAAACTCACAACTTCCCCAATTCAATTACTTTTTGCGGCTGATTCCTCTTCCCCTGCTTTAAGTTCAGTCCCAGTTAGCCGGATTAGTCGCCAAAAACGAAATCTTACCTTTATTCTTACCTTTTTGCATATATGTTATAACTGTCATGTCTCTCCCATCTCCCAGTTGAAGATTTTTCTTTAAAATTCTCACAAACCAGCTCCAAGTGTATTGATTTTCAACCTCAAATATTGCCCAAGCCAGTGACAGTGTCTATTGTAGCCATCCTTACAAACAGCAACAAGTAATTGACCTTTAGAAACTCCCTTTAAAAAATAACCATCCAAACCAATGCACTTCCTACAACCAAGTCAAGTAAGACTTCTTCGTTGCATCAAAGCATATGTAGAAGTCTTGAAACATTTTTCTGCCACCTTGAAATGTCTCCCCACTAAGCTGGATTGCACATGTACTACTTGGATTTGATCTTAGCAACTCATCCATATAATCTAAAATTCTCTCAAACTTCTCAATATGGTCACATATTATCTCTTGTAACACTTTGTTTTTTTGCTCTCAGATGAGTCACTAACGTATATAAAATGTTTTACTTGTATCCTGTCACATTATAGTTTAGAAATATATCGATCCCACAGAGATTAGGATATTTGATACTCCTACTTTGACTACTATCGTAAAATAACGACTTTTCTTTTGATGATTGTTATAGAAAAATAAAATTTAGAGTATCGTAATAAAAATTTACCCCATAGACAGGATGTTGGAAATAGTAATTTCACTTGTTAGTTTCTTTGAGATATGAATCCTCAGGTGAATTAATTATTTTTTGCGAATATAATCAATTCTTATAATTCATAAATTATATTCTTTTCAGATATATAATTTAATTATAAAATGATTACAAAAAGATACATGCTATATTTGTTATACTTAAATATGACCCCTTTCGGATATAACGTATTACATCAGTTTCTGTTTAGTAAATAAAAATTCATATAATAAAGTAAATGAAAAAGTATCTTCCTTCTCTGTCGGGCCACTTTAGGTGATACTAACGTGCGCACTTGTCGGAATGGCGAGAGGACGACAAGGAAGGATACGAACCAAACCATCGGACAAATAAGCAGGCGGACCAATCATAGGACTGAAGCAAGGAATCATGCTCCAATAGAACCATTGCCTCCACTAACGGACCGCAGAGACAAAACTCCGACCATGGGTAGTGGGAGTTTGACACCAATAGGAGAAGCAAGCGAAGGCGCGGGCGTAGGATCCCCGGTTATAGCTATTGGGCCAATGGAACAGTGTGAAGCGACAAAGCAACAAGAAGGGACTAAAAGCTCCTATTATGAGTCTGAATCTGGGTCCTGGGACATGAACGCAAAGCAATGAAGGAATTCCACAAACCCTTAATCCGATTGGAAAAGGGGGGACGGGGCCTGAAATGATTGATGTTGAGCAAGTTGATCCAGCGGAGAATGAACAGAAGAATTGGGCGAATTTGTTTCAAGGTAATCGATTAGCTACGAAGGGTATGAAGCTCAATTACGTCGCATCATTAATAAAAGATGAGACGATTGTATATACCTATTATGGCAATCGAAAGGTATATAGCTACTCAATGGAATTACATAGCTAAGTCTATGGTATACTATCACAATGGGTACTTCTTGGTCAAGCTTAGTAGCTTTGATGATCGAGATGAAGTCCTATACTGCTGAATTCGACCGTAAAAGGAAACTCTTTCTCAAGATAATATTCCAGTGATAACTAATAGTAATTTTAATCATTAGATATTATTCAATGATCATATCTCTATATGCATCATTTATGTATTTGATTTAGTTAATGAGATTAACTAATCTTTATTCAATAAATACTAAGGGTGGCCAGTGGGTCGGACCGGGACGGCCCGACTAGACCCCGCCCCGACTCCGCTAAAAAAAAAAAAAAACGTTGGCGGGCCTCGAACTCGGGACGGGACAATGTCTCGTCCCGCGAGACCCGAGCCCGCCCTAGGCCCGCCCGACCCGCCCCCGTCCCGAGCCCGACCCCGCCCTTTGTCCCCCCTTTGCAAATATGACCGTTGCACCAATGGCCATTTTAGATTTTGGCCGTTGGCCAACGGCCATTTTAGGCCTCCCCCCTCCCCCAACCCCTTAATATTTATTTTTAACCCATAAGTTATTATATTTACACTTTAACCCAATTTTCCAACTATAAATAACTCATTTTCTCTTCATCTTTCTCACAAATCTTCCTACAATCTCTCTAATCTCTCAATATATCTCTCTACAAGTCTACATTGTTTACTAAATATTCAATTTTATTTATTCATTTGGGAATTGGGAGTGAAGTTGGCAACTAGCTTGAGGATCTTCCATCGAACAAAGTTTCAATTTTCAACCTCTCGATTACACGTCGACGTTTGGTATATTCGTTCATTCATTAAATTATTATTGTCTGTTTATTTTATTTAGCGCACTTAATTTTATTGTCTTTAATTATTTATTATCATAATTAAAATGGAAGGATTAAAAGGTATGTTTAAGGGTTAAGGGTGCTTCTTCTAGTAGGGGCAACCAGGGCAAGGGTACTTCTTCTAGTCATCTTATTCCTACACAGGATGATTTTGTTGATACTCAACATTTTCCTACAATAGCATTAGATTTAGACCGGAGAGTTTTTTCCGGAACTCAAGAAGACTTTAATTTAGACGATGATCTAGATGATACACCCACTAATGTTGATGACAACACACCCACTAGTACACCTTCAACTGAAATACCTCCCATTCCCTCCAGTATGAGACGAGGTCCAGCAAAACGACCATTAAAATCAGATGCATGGACATTTTTTGATAGGGACGTAGAGAATCAAGTAACTATATGTAAAATTTGTAAAAATGTTTTAAAATTTAAAACGGAAAAGGTCACGGTGGGACGGGGGTTTAATTAGACACGTAGTAAGTGCTCATCCGCTAGGTATGCCCAATACCGGGCTTCAAAATCGGGTGCGCAAACGCCGCTCCATCGGGACAAGATTCACATACGATCGTCCCGACCAAGTACATGGTCAAATTAACCCTATGACGGGGGGAATTGTAGGCTCTAAATACAATAAACATAGAGATAGGGAAGCAATATCAAAATTAGTTGTTGTGGAGGGTTTGCCTTTTTCATTTCCTTCATCTCCCGGTTTTATTCATTACATTAGAGATATATATAATCCTGCTTTTAACGGTTTTTCTAGATCAACTGTTAAGAGAGATGTATTTAAATTCGCGCATGAATATCAACAATATTTACGTTTTTCATTATATCATTTTAATGGCAAAGTATCTATCACGTCTGATATAGGTTGTAGTACTAACGACCATGATTATTTAACTGTAACTTGTCATTGGATAGATTATAAATGGTCTATGCAAAAACGTATTTTAGCATATAGATATATATATGATAGGCACGCTGGTACTTTTATTGCAGATAATATTTATCAAGTGTGCCATTATTACGGAATAACCGATAAAATTATGACTATTATATTAGATAACGCTTCTTCTAACAATTACGCAATTACAATTTTAAAAAATAGTTTAACTCCATCTTTTTCAGATCATTTTCATATAAAATGCGCGTGCCATATATATAACTTAATTGTAAAGGATGGTCTATCACTTTTTGAAGACATTCTTAGTAAAATACAATTTGCTATAAACTTTATTTTTAAAAGTAATAAAGTACAACGTAGAAAAGAATATAAAAAAACTTGTCACGATTGTGGACTACCTTATAGAAAAATTCCACAAGAAGTATCCACTAGGTGGAATTCTTTATACGAGCAACTACTTGTTGCTTATGACTATAGAATACCTATAACTTTATTTTTTAACTCTCATAATAAAAATTCAGCTGATATGATTTTAGATAGTGATTGGGTAAAAATTTCCAAACTTATTGTATTTTTAGAGAAATTTTTTCAAGCAACAAAAGAATTTTCCGGTATATATTATCCTATTTCAACTATGTTGTTTTATATAACTCTAATATTTTTATTACTTAGTGAATATATGGAAAAATCAGCTTATAAGACAGCTATTAAAAAATATTTGTCAAAATAAAAAAATATTTTATTCATATTCCCATTATTTATATTATTGGTTCTGTATTAAATCCTACTATTAAAATAGACGGTACTAAATCACTAATTGAAACTATTTACGATTGTATAGAAGTACTACCACCTCCAAGTCCCAAAAATCTAAATCACCCACCACCTATTGAACAAAATCAAACTAAAGAAGAAGTGTTGTCTAGCGTAGAACACCAATGCAAAAAAATATATAGATTTTATCAACAAGAAAATGCTAGTAACTTACCGACTTCCATACCATCTTCTTCATCTTCAACACAACCTCACAAAAGACATGCTGTTTCTGCGGCTAGTATTGAAAGCCTTAGAAATAGAATGTGCGGTCGTACCTCTACTATTAACCAAATTAGCGAGTTGGATATTTTTATTTTGCAGGGTTCTGTACCGTATCAAGAAGTTATCAATGAAGATGGACATGAAGACTTGCTGAAATACTGGAGGGGGAATGAGAAGACCTTTCCGACACTTTCATTGATGGCCCGAGATGTTTTGAACATTCAAGTGTCATCAAGTGCGTCTGAAAGCGCTTTTTCTGCCGGCAAATATCAAATAGGAGACCACAGACACTCATTAGCCGGAGACAGCTTGAAAATTGCAGTATTATTCAGAGATTGGATACGAGCGGAGCGGAGAAGGTGCGGTCAACCGGAGATCAACGAAGAAGAAGATGAAAACTACAACGAAATCTTAACCGAAGGTAGTGGAAGCGACGTGGATCAATTTGACCAACAACTACCAATTCCAACCGAAGAACCACAGGAAATCATCAAGCAATTAGAACAGGTTTTTTTGAGAATGTATTTTTTTTAATTGCAATTTTATTATGTAATTTGCAACTTTTGGACAACACAACAAAGTTGCAATTTAGATTTTAGACAATTGTATTTGTAATTTTGTATTACAAAAAAATCATATGTCTATTAAATAATATAAGAGGCACAAAAACAGCTTTGGGATATTTTTATTACACTATCTTGTTTTGTTTATTGAGTTTTTTTTATACATATGTTATTTAAAAAAAAAAAAGGAAAATCCGCCGGACCCCGCCCCGAGCCCGACCCCGCCCCGACCCCGCCCCGCCCCGCCCCGATACCGACGGGATCGGGATCGGGACGGGACTGGAGCAAGTCCCGCCAGACCCGGCCCGCCAGACCCGAGCCCGGCCCACTGGCCAGCCCTAATAAATACCATAACATACATATTAATCTAACCGGATCACTAATATCCTTATTAGTAATCCTACAATCAAGAACATTTTTAGATTTAGTTCTAAGAGACATGACTCTCATTATCATAATTTAGATCATGATGTCAAGTCTCAAAACTTTAATTAAGGATCTTATCATATTTAATCAAACAATTGATAATAAATGTGTATGATAAAAGAATATTCGATGTCATATATTTATATTAAATAACATTAGTAAAATATGTTTGAATCATCACATGTGAGATTGAATCTAGGGCATGTAAAAAGTAAAAACTATATTCACAACACATTATACAGCTATGCAAAATATTACTTACTATGTTAATTTGCATGGATATCTCGAAACAAAATTTATGATTTTTAATTGATCGATAATAACTAGTAAATGACAAGAAAAGGTTAGTAGGACCAATGTAAATATGATATTTTTAAATATCGCCTTGATTATGACATTCGAAGTACGTACAAGGATTAACATAATGTTGTTAGTTTGCCTGTTTAACTCAAACCATATCGTTTCCATGTAGCTTCGTTTGGCTCAACAAATGAAACACTTCATAACAGATTTTTTGAATATACTAATTTTATTCATACATTACACTAAATTCTCTGCACAAAAAAAAGAAGAAGAGATGATTGATCTATTCATCAATTGATATAAACACCTCTCTTATGCAAAGTCATAATTTTTATTAAGAAGGTTCAAAAATATAAAGAAGTAAATACATGAAGAAGCTAAGAGTGTTCAACCTTTATATATGTTCGAATGAACACCCTTGTCCCTTACTGGCTCCGCCCCTGAGTCTCATCCACTTGATATATCCTTGTGAGTTTGTTACTTACCCTCCATTCCCTTTAATATTTTATTAAGGATTAAATTATTTTATATATGCATTTAATTTTGACTTTTTATTCTTTTTTGTATTTAAATTTTGACTAGGGAGCCGTTTGGATATGATTTGAAACCATGGTTTGAAATCATATGGTTTGAAGTTGAAGTTTTGTTTGTACATGCAGTTTGAGTTTCTTAAGTTATATATTTTCTCATTAACATAAAAAACCCACAAGTTGTGAAAACCATCAAAACTTTCCTAATTCTTATGCAATCTTATCAAATGAGCAAGTCATAGTTCATAACAAAATTAATACGCGGCTCGAAGGCTCTTTCTAAAAAATACAACATCAGTTGATCAAACTTTACTTCAATAAAAAGGAAAATTGAACATGGTATGAACAATCTCTACACGCCGAGCATGCACTTTCCGATCAGATGAAGCTACATTGTTACTTTGAGCCAGTTGTTGGTCAATATCATTAGCAACCGTATCATCATGTTCATATTCCGTGAATATTTCATCACTCCTTTGGTATTCCCGCAAATGGTTGGTCTTCAGTAGTACACTTTTAGTAAGGCATATAAGAATAATGCTGAATAGGGTGTATTAGTAATGCTGACATTAGTTATGATGTATTATTTTTTATCCACTGTTTGATTTGGTGTATTAATGCATTGCATAATTTCTAAAATAATTGCTTCTTTACAAAAAATATCCTCCGCATTTTTTAGCTTCGAACACTATTTAATTTCTTTTCTGAAATCCATTGCAATGTTAATTTACAAAATTATTTATAAGAAAGATTTAAAATTCTTATCACTGAGATAATATTGTCATCGTTGGTTATTACAACAACAATAATATACCCAGTGAAGTCCCACAACGTGAGGTCTGGGGAGGGTAAAGTGTACGCAGACCTTACATCTACCTTCGTTAGTAGAGAGGCTGTTACCGAAAGACCATCGACTTAATATAAAGCATAAGCACAAGCAAAGCAAGAGAAATGTTCAGATCCGGATAAAAAATTTAAAGCAGTATGAAAATGAGTAACAAAAGTGAATAAGCTATGATAAAACATTCTGAAAAAAGAAGCAGTAACTAACGCATATAAATAAGATAAATAAAGTACATGAAAGAACTTACATCAACAGAAATCAAAGGACAGGGGACTATAAAATAATATTACGCCTACTAGTATGATAAGCTAAGCAGATCTACAATAATAACACTACAACTACCAGTATGTAAGTGTAAGTAGGACTACGCTCAACTATCTACTACCCTTCTACCCTAATCTGTGTCCTCCACAACCCCATGTCTAAGGTCATGTCCTCAGAAAGTTTTACCTGTGCTATATCCCATCTAATCACCTCTCCCCAATACTTCTCCGGCCTACCTCTACCCCTACTGAACCGGTTCATAGGCAACCTCTCACACCTCCGCACTACGGCATTTGTGCCTCTCACCTGCACATGCCCAAACCATCTCAACCTCGCTTCCTGCATCTTATCCTCCACCGAGGCCACTCCCACTCTGTCCCGTATATCATCATTTCTAATCTTATCACTCCTTGTATGCCCATACATCCATCTTAGCATCCTCATCTCCGCCACTTTCATCTTTCATATGTGCGAAGTCTTGATTGGCCAACACTCCACCCCATACAACATAGTCAATCTAACCACCACCCTATAAAACTTGCCTTCAAGTTTTGGTGGCACTTTTTTTTATCACACAAGACTCCAGATGCGAGCCTCAATTTCATCCACCATACACTAATATGATGTGTGACATCGTCATCAATCTCATCATTCTCTTGGATAATAGACCCGAGATACTTGAAGCTTCCTTTATTTGGAATGACCTAAGTACCAAGCCCCACCTCCACGCCTGTCTCATGGTTGCTCCCGTTACTGAACTTGCACTCCAAGTATTTTGTCTTGGTCCTACTCAGCCTGAACCCTTTAAACTCCAAAGTTTGTCTCCAAACCTCTAGCTTAGCATTCACTTCGCTGCAAGTCTCATCAATCAGGAGTATGTCATCTGCGAATAACATACACCATGGCACCTTCCCTTGCATTTGTCGCATCAGTCCATCCATCATCAAGGAAAATAAGAATGGTCTAAGAGCTGATCCCAGGTGCAGCCCCATCATCACTGGAAAGTGCTCCGAGTCTTCTCTTACTGTCCGTATCCTGGTCTTGGCTCCATCATACATATCCTTTATTGCCCTAGTGTACGTCACATGTACACCTCTAACCTCCAAACATCTCTATAGAACCTCCCTAGAGACTTTGTCCTATGCCTTCTTGAGATCAATGAAAAATATGTAAGTCTCTCTTCCTCTTCCAATACTGTTCCACCAACCTCCTAATAAGATGAATGACTTCTATAGTCGAATGCCCCGACATAAATCTAAACTGGTTCTCAGATATAGACACGCCTCTTCTTACCCTCATTTCTATGACCCTTTTCCAAACTTTCATAGTGTTGTTTAGCAGCTTGATACCCCTATAGTTGTTGCAACTTTGAATGTCACCTTTGTTCTTGTACAAAAGAATCATTGTACTACACCTCCATTCTTCGGGCATTCTTTCCGTCTTAAAAATGACATTAAATAACTCAGTCAGCCACTCCAAACTTGCCATGCCTGCGCTCTTTCAAAATTCAACTGGATCTCATCAAGCCTGGTCGCTCGTCCCCTGCGCATCCTACGAACAACACCCTTAACCTCCTCAACCTTAATACTTCTATAATATCCAAAATCTCGGTACCTTCCGGATTGCTCCAGATCTCCCATTACAATGTCTTTATCTCATTCTTCGTTCAAGAATTTATAGAAGTAAGACTGCCACATCCGTCTAATACGTGTGTCCTCCACCAGTACTTTGCCATCCTCTTTATTGATGTACCTCACGTGATCCAAGTCACGAGTCCTCCTCTCCCTCGCCTTGGCTAGTCTATACAACTTTTTATCCCCATATTTTCCCTCTAATTCCACATACAGGCATTCAAAAGCCGCCATTTTTGCCGCTGAAACCGCTAATTTTGCCTCATTCCTCGCAATCTTATATAATTCCCTATTCGTCTACTTCTCTACATCATCCTTGCTTTCTACCAATTTCGCATACACCACTTTCTTTGCTTCCACATTCTCTTGAACTTTACCATTCCATCACCAGTCCCCTTGATGCCCACCACGACTACCCCGCGAGATCCCTAGCACTTCTCTAGCTACCTCCCGAATGCAACTGGTTGTCCTGTCCCACATACTGGTCGCATCCCCACTAATTCCATAAGCCCCCTGGCTATCAACCTCTCCCCTATCTCATTCGCACTACCCATGGTCAAACTCCCCCATTTGATTCTTAGCCTGTCATCCATAACCCTCTTCTTCTTCTCCATCTTGATCTCCAAATCCATCACCAAAAGCTTATGTCGGGTTGTAAGATACTCACTCAGAATAAGCTTGTAGTCTTTACAAATACCGTTGTCAACCTTCCTAAGGAGCAAAAAGTCTATTTGAGTCTTAGCCACCGAACTACGGAAAGTCACCAAGTGCTCCTCTTTCTTCAGGAACCTCAAATTAACTATCACCATCCCAAAAGCTTTAGCGAACTCCAAAAGAGAGACGCCTCCCTTGTTCCTGTCCCCGAGGCTAAAGCCTCCATGCACGTCATCATAACCCCCAGAAGTGATCCGATATGTCCATTGAAATCCCCTCATACAAATAACTTCTCAGTGGGTGGTATACCTCTCACCACCTCATCCAAATCCTCCCAAAAACACCTCTTCTCCTCCTCGTCCAAGCCCGTATGCGACGCGTAAGTACTAATAATATTCATAGTGAACCCTATAACTATCAACTTAATCGCCATCATCTTGTCATTGACCCTCATAACCTCCACCACCTGATCTCTTAGCTCACTGTCTACCAAAATGCCTACCCCATTCCTATACCTCGACCTACCCGAGAACCATAACTTATACCCGTCCACATCCTTATCCTTAAGTCCTACCCATTTGATCTCCTGGACACAAGCTATAGTAATCCTCATCTTCTTAAGAATCTTAACTAGCTATATGGACATCTCCGTTAAAGTACCAATGTTCCAAGACCTTATTCTCAGTCTAGCATCTCACTTATCCCACTTACCCCCTAACCCTCGCCCCCGTCCCAGACCGAGAACATGACCCTAGTCTACCATCATTCACCAAAGTCACTAGAGCAAATGTTAACACTAATACACATGGGAATCAATACTAAAGCACATATTAGCAAGAATCTGGAGGTAAGTCAGGCTTTTACAGACCAGAATGATAAAAAAAAGGACGATAATGTAATGTCAAGATTCAACAAGGCGTAACAGACAAATTTAACAACAAGGATGAATGCCATAAAATTAATAAAGGTGACCGGAGGTACCAACTCTAGTTGAATAGAACATGTTCCCTAAAGAAGAACTTCACCGTCGGAGAATACTATTCACCGTCGGAAACTACTGTTCACCACCAGAATCTGCCAAAAAATATGGGTACATGTGTAGACTTGACCGAAAACCTACTATAGTAGGGTGTCCGGTGGCAGAGTAGAGGAGAAAATAAATGAAAGGAAGAGAAAGAGAAAAGAAAAGAGAAGAGATGAGGGGGATGAGACAGGTTTGGCCGAAAAACTTACATATCTGGATGGAAATAGGTTGCCGGCAAAGTGTACCTGGTCGGACCAATGTTGTCCGCCGGCGAAAGAAGAGTGGGGGAGAGAGGAAATCTGATACATGATCGTCGATCGCCGGTGAAGGCTTGTCAGAAGGCGTGGCGTGCGGTGGTGGGGGAGGGTAAGATTTTTTTTGGGGGGGGGGGGGTTAGATTTCTTACCGTTGGGGAGAAGAGAGAGCCTCAGTAACGTAAATTCGACAGCCAATCAAAGATAAATTAGCAACAAGAAAGAAGACCAGAGAGATAGAATCCGGATGTTAGGCGGAAGACCGGAGAGATAGAGACGAGATGCGCGTCGTGACAAATCTGGTCTCGACGGTCGTGTTCCGGCAGTTGACGCTTTAGATATATATCTGTTGGTACCTGTTAAAGCAAAGAAAAGTAAAATAAAAAGGGAAAAGGGAACATATATAGGGAGAAGGGTCACCTGAGAACCGCCAGAGAACCACCGAAATAAGCTGCCGGCGATCCAGTGGCGGCCGTTGTGGTGGCTGTTGGTGAGGAGAAGTGGGCGAGAGTAGATATCCCAGTCTAGTAGGTTTCCGATCTGAAGCCTTGCCTTTACCGGAAACAGTTTGGCCAGACGAAACCGCCGGTGTACTTTGCTGATCGTTGGTTATTAGGAAGACTAATTTAAATTTAGTTTTATACATAAAATTAACTTTTTACCAAATGTTTTTTTTCTTTTATTACAAATAGGTAAGAGTACTTAAACATAATAAAGTACTTTGCTGATCGTTGGTTATTAGGAAGACTAATTTAAATTTAGTTTTATACATAAAATTAACTTTTTACCAACTGTTTTTTTTCTTTTATTACAAATAGGTAAGAGTACTTAAACATAATAAACCAAAAATAAAAAGTTAAAACGAATTTCAACTGTACTAGGAAGAAAGATCAATTTTTAATTATTCATTTACTTATGTATACCAATTAGCAGTGAAAATATAAGGGTACTTCAACATAATAAACCAAAAATAAAAAGTTAAAACGAATTTCAACTGTAATAGGAAGAAAGATCAATTTTTAATTATTCATTTACTTATGTATACCAATTAGCAGTGAAAATATAAGGGTACTTCAACATAATAAACCAAAAAGAAAAAGTGAAAATGAATTTCAACTGTAATAGGAAGAAAGATCAACTTTTAATTATTCATTTACTTATGTATACCAATTAGCGATTTTCATTTCAGCAAAAAAGAAGAAGATAATTAATCAAAAGATTAGTTAAGTCGGGGGCAATTGTGTCTTTAATCATGTTTATGCATGCATTAGAAACCTTTGTATAGTTAATACCATGATTTGCTATGTATTAGTAATGCATATGATAATACCAAATAGAGTGCATAACTAATACTTGCATTAGTTATACATTGGTTGAAAAAATGTACCAAACAAGGTAATCGTAATACACAAAGCTAATGCATGCATTAATTTTTCTAATACCTTCTACCAAACAATCCCTTAAGTCATGACATAGTCATACCTTTGTATATATATAGAATATAAATTATGTATAGGACAATTATATCTAATACAATATAAAGTCGATCAATTGATATATATCTACCAATTTATGGGTCTTTTTTTTTTTATAAAATATAAACTTATGAGCGAATTTTATATTTAAAAAAGTTTGAAATCATGATTTGGAATCCCAAATCACACCTTTTTGGATAGCTTGGAATTTCAAACATGACATGAAATTGAAGTTCAAGTTATGTCCAAATTTCATAAACAAACTTGATTTGAAATCAAATTATAAAAACATAGTTTGAAAACACATGGCCAAATGCCTACTAGTTCAACTATAGCGAAATATCCTCAAGACCTTTGCCAAATGTTGGTAACGTAAAATGAGGAATGAACTTGTGATGGCGATTTACTTTAGAAAGAAATGGATGAGCGTAAGTTGCGAAATCTTGTGCTCAGTGTTAATCACAAGTAGTAGTATTTAAACAACATTTGACAAAATAAACGTAAGCATCGTCGTTCTCTTTGAGACCGAGCCCTAAGGTAAAATAAAACTTCTTGTTGTCGCGACCGGTCAATAAAGGGTCTGAACCCAGAGTTAAAGGTTCGACCCTTGACCTTCGTTACAACAACAGGAAGGTAAAAAAAAATTATATCAAAAATGGGAGGACCTAAGCTAAATTATTCGTTCTTCTTTCTATTTATCACTTTTTCTACAATAATACCGAGCCTAATGGCTCATATTGGTGACTTCGACGAGGTATGGCGGAGGAGAGCCGAAGAAGCAAACGAGTATGCCCGTCAGATTTACGAGCCCCATCCTGAAAATGTCACACTTGCATTTAACCAAAAAGTTCGCGAGTAAGTTAATTTCTTGTTTTCCATGTGTTTTGTGGCACTTATAATTATTTTGAAAAAGAAAAGGTCAATGAACTTCTTCGGTATGATGCGAAAGGTCTAGATTGTAAGGTCAGCTTGAGTTTTGGCCTTTTGGGATGACAATTTATAAAAGCAAGTTTTTTTTCATCACAAAGTCAAGAGAAAAAGAAATCTCCAACATTTCTTCATTCTTCATGTTGCTAATTTCAACTATCTTACATGATCATATGTACATAGGGCGAATCATGTAATAAATGTACCTACAATATTTTTTTTATGTATACCCTTCCTTCGTGTGCAATGACATATTTTATTTCAGAGAAACAAATTTCACTTGAAATATTCTCGTATATAATATGATGCATTTTTAGTACTGTAGTATATATTAATTTCTGTAGAAAAAAAAAGTTTTACAATATGACTTGCCTTGCAGCACAATGAAGGAATTAAGGGAAGTGAAACATAGCAATAGCACAAGGAGGGGGTTAGGGACCAAAAAGTTCAACGGACCTTGCACGGTCACAAATCCAATTGATAGGTGCTGGAGATGTGACCCTAATTGGGCTAACAATAGGAAAAAACTGGCTGATTGTGCAATGGGCTTTGGATCCAAGGCCACTGGTGGCAAAGACGGTGAAATCTACATAGTCACTGATAATTCTGATGATTATGACAAACCAAAACCAGGAACTCTTCGTTACGCTGTTATCCAGAAAGAACCTTTATGGATCATATTTGAAAAGGGTATGACCATTAGGTAAGTCACATCAATGTTCGTTTTATTCCATGATTTTTTTTTTAAAATGAAAATTATGTTCAAATATAATTTCAACTTCAAAACGCTCATTTTTTTCAATGTCACTCAAATGGCTCCAGGTTGCACCAGGAGATGATCATGCAGGGTGACAAGACCATCGACGCTCGTGGGGCTAACGTTCACATTGCTAAAGGCGCTGGCATAACCCTCCAGTATATCAAGAACGTGATCATCCACGGACTTCACATTCATGACATTGTTGAGGGAAATGGTGGGATGGTTCGGGATGCAGTGGACCATATTGGACTACGTACGAAAAGTGATGGAGATGGCATTTCAATCTTCGGTGCGTCCAACATATGGATTGATCATGTCTCTATGAAGAATTGCTACGATGGGTTGATCGACGCTGTGGAAGGATCCACTGGTATCACAATATCCAATGGACATTTCACTGATCACAATGAGGTGATGTTGTTTGGTGCAAGTGACAGTTCTTCCATAGATCAAGTTATGCAAATCACGTTAGCTTTCAATCATTTTGGGAAGAGATTGGTACAGAGAATGCCAAGATGTCGATGGGGATATATACATGTTGTTAACAACGATTATACTCACTGGAATATGTATGCCATTGGAGGAAGCATGCATCCCACTATCATTACCCAGGGTAATCGCTTCATTGCCCCTCCTGACATCTTCAAGAAGCAGGTAAAATCAAACATTAATTTCTTGTTTGCTTGTCAAGAATTTTTTTTTTGGATTTGTAGTTTGAGGGGGTAATAAGGATATAGCTTATATACGCTAAAAGTTAGTATAAGTTAGGAAAAGGTGAGAATGATGTCAAGTCATCATTCCCCTCATGTCTCGAGCTATACTTACTATAATGACCGATATAAAGGAGGGTACACAAGCTCAAAATATGACCTTTATATTTAGCCCTTTGCAGGGTTTTCTCAAAAAAAAAAAGGAGATGAATTTGTCTAAGTAAGGAGCCATTCTAGGGCTTAGTGCGTGAGTCACTTCACTCAGAAAAGAACAAGGATCACCTATCTCCAGAAAAAGAGTTGCTCTAGCTTTTGCTCGCACACTTCTCCTAAGCCCTTTTATCCAACTAATGTTATATACTGAAAAGGCGGCCACCGTAGCAAATCAATTTTTTTACATGATATCAGTATAGTTTAACCGAGTGTAGTAGGTTATTTACTATATTTTCAAGTTACTATTAAATTAAGATAACTATAGACTTATATGTTATCCTGATGGTATAAAAAAGTTGTATGAATTATGAATGTGTACATATAGGTAACAAAGAGGGAGTACAACCCAGAATCAGTGTGGATGAAATGGACATGGAGATCAGAGGGAAATCTATTCATGAATGGTGCATACTTCAATGAATCAGGAGATCCAAATTGGTCACAGAAACACAAACATCTTTATGATGGAATATCAGCTGCCCCAGCAGAAGAAGTCACTTGGATTACTAGGTTTGCAGGTGCACTTGGCTGCAAAGAAGGAAAACCTTGTTAGAAAATAAATATTTTTTTCTATCATCTTAAAGACAACAAATAACAGTCTACAATTTTTTGAATGTATCTATCGAGATAACTATTTTGTAAATTGATTGTTTTGTAAGTAAAAGAGCAGTAATATTGATTACCTTTAATTTTTTATTCATAGCGGCCAGCTTTCATTTTGTGCTTGCGCAGCCGTTGGCAGTTTTGTAGTTAATGTTTTGGTTCTCTAATAAATGGGAAAAGGATACTTTTTTACATTCACTGTCCATTAATTATGAATGTGAGTTTAATTATGGGTTTCAATTTTTATTACTATCAGGTTAATAGCCTATTTGACCAAGCTTATTTTTTTTCAAAAGTGTTTTTTTTTTAAAATTTGAGGTGTTTGACAAGCTTTTGGGAGAAGAGTAGCAGAAGCTAAAAAATAGCTTTTTCCGGAAGCTCTTTTTGAAAAACACTTTTTAAATGCTTGGCCAAACACTAATTACTGCTTAAAAGTATTTTTTAAATTAATTGGTCTGGTCAAACAGAAACTTCTCACTAAAAGTATTTTTTTTTAAAAACACTTTTCAAAATAAGCTAATTTTAGAAGCTTGACTAAAAAGGCTATAAGTCGGATTATTTTTATTTGTTCACACCTAATTGTTTAACCTATGCGATATCTAATTTTCGCCTATATGATGAAACACGTTACTCTACATGTTAAAGAACAATAAAGCAAAGGACATAACACTTTTACGTGGAAATCACCCGGCTCACAAGGGCACTAAAAACCACGACATACACCTCCATAGGATTTATCCCAACTCCAGTACAACAGTGACCCTCTGCATATTCAAGTTACAAACTCTGTAACCTAGGAACTATAAACTCTAATTCCTATCTCACTAATCTACTCAGATTAGTAAGCAACCTTCAAGTTAAACTCTAACTTGAAATTGAATTTTACTGACTTGTATGCCTATACAATATGCTTCTATAAAAGCGATAAAGGTATAACTAGATAATCAATTTCTAATACATAAAGTTAGACTCAAGAACTGTAAAATATAAACTTTATTACACATGATCTTCAATCTTCTTCTTGTTGTATTAGGTAACACTTCTTGAATCAGAACTCTCAGTATGACACAAAACTTTTTCGCTCAATATTCTGATTTCTCTCTTTGTGAGTGCTCATTGTTCTTCATGGTAAGACTTGATATTTATAATTCTTGGACTTCATCACTGTGACTTACCTAAATCTTGCTTAATACGACCTATCAAGGTAGAATAGGGTTTGAGGTAGATTAGGATTCTACATCCTCTCACATATTTAGTTTCCTTATAGGACTCTGATATATCTTGATAAGTATGGTGTGAGATCCTGATAAGTATAGCACAAAATCCTACCACCTTGTGCACCAAGTCCTTTCCATAAAAAACACAAATCCTAGTTGCTGCAGGATTTATTTGGAACATGTTCTTGGACCTGGTTCAAGCACCTGGTACTCCAGCCTCTAAATCTTTTGACTGTTTTGAACTAGAACATTTTTAAGTACTTGTTCCATCAATCTCATCTCGTACATTCTGCATCTAGCATTGACATGCTTCTGAGATGATAGATGGAACATGTTGACAGACTTGTTTCATTCATCGAGTATTGCTCTGTGTTTGTTTCTCCTCACCTGATCTCTGAGATTGATTCATTCAGCTCTGTACTGCATCTGACCTCTGATGGATCAACTTCACATACTGGTTAATTCAACAACTACACCTGCTGACTCTTTGAGGTAGAACAAGTTTGCATGTTTATTCTATTCTTCGAGCTGCTCTCTCTTGGATGATTCATCTCTCCTTCCTTTGTATCATCTGTATTTGTTTCTGTGATAGAACGAGTTCATGAACCTCGCTCATTCACTTTCTCACCAGGTCTGATGTGTAAACATATTATCAATTGGATTCATTCATTGCTAGAGCAACCTCTCTTATTTTTTATTACTGATCATAATCATCAACCCATCTAACTACTGCTCGTTCACTTGAATGAGATGCAACATGGCTTTTTAAGATAAACATACATGTCGATTTGTTTCATTGAATCAGACACAGTGGGCATGTTCAATATTGCTTTGTCAATCATCAAAACCACACACAAGATTTCTTGCTAATGCTAATAAATTCTCCATTTTGGATGATGACAAACACCATGACAAAGGCAACAAGGATAAAAGAACCTCAACGTATAACATAACAACTAACAGAATTCCGCATGCATGGACCAATTTAATTACTAGTGTTCATTACCAGTATTTCATTATTCTTTCTTCCCCCTTTTTGCATCATTAAAAAATTATATTAGATTAATCAAGTAGGCAATATAGAACTCATGGTCATTTGGGATATCATATATATAACAAACAGAATCAATCACTCAAGTCTATAGAAAACATTCAAATCAACAGACAATGCACAAATTTAATAAGAATTGCACTGTCGTTTTTATTAACTTGATAAAGTACAATTCCAGTCTGTTGGTTACAACAATACAAAATATATCATTCTTACAACATTTAGATGCTTATAAGGAACTAGGTTTGGGTAAATTAGGGGGAACCTGATCACTTTACTAAGGACTGTGACCAGGGTGGAAGGTGAACCTAGGGCTAATTTAGGAAATCCTAACTATGAGGAGTTGAAGCTTGACTATAAGGAAAGTATATATCCTTTTTTTTTCCTATGTCACCATTTGGATCAACCCCTTGCCCCTAGAAATAACCATCATCTTTATCAACTTTTCTCCCCCAAGAAGACCCACCGTGTTTTTTACGCCACATAGTTTCGCACGCGAATGAGAGCGTAGCTAGACGACTTACAACTTGAGAACTTGAGATCATCTCGGGGGGTTTCGTATGACATGTAAGTATGTTAAGGGAAGATGTTGGAAGGTTGGAAGTCAATAGGACAAAAGGAACACAACCCGATGAAGATTGACGAAGATTATGCTATACGCTAAGCGTTTCGCATCGCGGATGCCATTATGCCTCGGGAATCAGGCCACATACCAAATCCATCATTCCACCACCTCATTGCCACCACATGCGGTGGAATATGCGGCCTCACGTGAGAATATGCGCTGCATAACCAACCGCATATATGAGGCGGTGGTGATGCTTATTGAAGTCAATTTTGGGGCAGCTTCATGTTATTTCATTTTTTTGATCTCTTGAGCTCCAAAACCTCCCCAAACACCCTCCAAATTATTATCCATAATCTAAGAACATATCCATAGGTATCTAAGGTGATTTCCCCTTCAAAATACCAAGAGCACCTTGAAATTCTTCTTTTCTTGACTTGGCAAATTTGGGAATTTGTTTGAGCTTTGGTTGAAGCTTGTTCTGGGAGACTTCTTGGCTGGTTAAGGTAAGGATTCCACCATTCTTATATGTTATTTAGTTTATCCTAGCTTATCTTTATTCATTGGTGAAGATAACTTGCAAGTTATGAAAGTGTGATAAGCATGGCCTTGCAGAATCAATTCTTATAACATGAAGTTATGTTGCCTTGTTTGTTGGGGTTGTTGGTTGAGATTAAGTAAAAATACAAGTGTTGAATCTCTCTAGCTAAGTTGTTAAGTTAAGGAGAAGATTTATAGGAAATATTGGTGTTGTATGGATGAGTTTCCGTTATAGAAAAGCTCAAGAACTTCATGAACTTAAGTTGTTCGACGAAATGTCCAAACAAACTTTCTTGTAAGATATGAATTCGATATTAATACAAATTCTTCGCCTAATGTAGATAATCGTTCATAGCTCGTGCATCATTTCGTGGAGCGTAACTAGCTTTGTCGATAAGATATGTAAGACGTTACCTTCTTTCTTCTATTATTGGCATGACCCAAAGTTAAACGTTATCGATATGAACATTCCATAAGAAACTCCTACTCTTGAAAAGTACAAGAATAATGGTTCTTGATCGTTGATATTAGGTATTCATTACTCTTGAAATTGGTTATATGATCTTCATATATCTTTTGTCAGAGGTGTTCCTTGTACTCTATTGAGATCATCAGATTCGTTTCCTTGATGGAATTATGTATCACTCCTTTTGATAGTCATTGTTAAGTCATTGGTGTCGAGTTCACGAGGGATGGTAATATTGATTGTAAATGAGTCCACAGCGGTTGAGGAGGGTTACCGACTTTGTGTTACCCTGTCTTGTTCCTATTAGTTTTTCCGAGGTCAAGCATGCATCACACACACACACACACACACACACACACACACACACACACACACATACATATATATATATATATATATATATATATATATATATATATATATATATATATATATATTATGACACCGAGTCGCGCTATAGTCGGTCGGGTATGACACTTATCTATGCACACCACTACAACTGGATACTATAACATCAAGACCTATTGAGGCCGGGTATGATAACGGCGAGACCTATTAAGGCCGGGTACGATAACATCGAGTCCCATATTAGGGTCGGGTATGATATGATAATGACATTCCCCAACATGTGGCTATATATATATATATAACTGGTTTTCAGTGATATTATGCATTACATGTACCCACAATGGCTTTCCGAGGTTCAGATTATCTCTTTACTTCTTAATACTCTTTTTATTGTTCTTACTTGTGTTATCTGCCTTACATATTCAGTACATTCCCCTTTGCTGGGGGGCGCTGCATTTCATGATCGCAGGTACGAATATACATACAGACAATCCCTCACAATAGGTGACTGAACACAGCTGCAGATGGTCACGCTCCTTTCATCCGAAACTGTCCAGTGAGTTGGTAGGTGATTATTATTGTATATATGTGTATTGCTGGATATGGAAGGGTCCTGTCCTAACTTTATGATGTTCATGCACTCTTTAGAGGCTTGTATACAATTGTTTTGTATAGAGTAGTCATGTATGGCCTTGTAGGTCTTTCGATAGATCTATTGTACTTATGTTGACCTTACCGACATTGACATGTATATATACGTGTGCTGGGCCTCTTTTGCATGCAGGTTGATGTGTCCTTGGAACATATAATCATTGGTTAGAGGCCTTGTCAGCCTATGTCTTACTAAATATGCTATAAGTATCTTGAATGGTACGCTCGGGCCTTAGGGCATCGGTGCCGGTCACACCCCCCAAGGTTGGGGTGTGACAGTTTTTATCCACTGGGTTCGCCCACCCTGTCTGTTCTCCCTTTTAAGGCTGCTGAGGATTACTGCCAGCTTCCTTGGCTATTTCTCTCCTGTAGGACCCTGATCCCTCATTCTTAGATTGATGAGGGTTTTTCCCATGCTGACGCGCACCCTGACTGCGTTTTAGTGCAAGTCTGAAGAGGGTTATTTTCTTTTTCATCCTTCCTTGTTCATCGCATATTTTCTTTATCTTAATCATCCCATATGAACTCGAGCTAGCAGTGTCCAACAACTTATTTTTTTAAGAGGTTGTTGTGACTCTGTTTTCCTCCGACCAACCCCTGTTTTGGGAATTTTAGAGGATTTTCCCTTTCGATGATCCCCAACCAGATTTCCTAATTCCATTTTTCCCTTTTCAGATGGAGAGTAGATATCTTCTGACTGTTCTGAGCTGGAACATGTTCAAATACTTATTCCATTAATCTCATCTCGTACATTCTGCATCTAGCATTGACCTGCTTCTGAGATGTTGGATGGAACATGTTGACATACCTATTTCATTCATCGAGTGTTTCTCTGTGTCTGTTTTTCCTCACCTGATCTTTGAGCTTGATTCATTCATCTATGTACTGCATCTGACCTCAGATGGATCAACTCCACATAGTGGTTAATTCAACCACTACACCTGTTGACTCTTTGAGGTAGAACAAGTTTGCAAGTTTGAGGGAACTCATGGCTATTTTGTCATTTTTATTATTTTATCCTGCAATAATTAATTCTGGAATTGTTATTCCATCCTCTACCAAGGATAACTTATTCCGATACTATTTTTAATTATGGGATAATTTATTCCAGGATTGGTAACCAAATAAAGGATAATGCGGTATTAATTTTTTATTTCAGGATTATTTTTCCTTATCATCATACCAAACGACTCCTTATATTACAACCAAACACATGAGGGTAATTAGGATCAATTATTATTTGAGGAGATAGAGTATGAAAAAAAAAGCCAAGTAGTGTGAGACTTAGGATTAGATATAATTTAAGAGAAATTTGAATAAAATGAGTTAAGTTTGGAGAATTCTTTAAGTATTGTGCCAAATATTTAAGTATCTATAATTATTAGAAAGAACATGCTTTTTAATTATTTAATTACATTATATCTCCACGGGTGATGCCATCAGTATCTTCAATTCTCGTGATATATGGATTGACCGCATCTCTATGTCCCGTGCAACCGATGGTCTTATCGACGCTGTTGCTGATTCCACTAACATTACCATATCCAACCGCCACTTCACTAACCATGAAAAAGCAATGTTGTTTGGTGCTGACGATCATTACGAAGTTGACAAGGAAATGCAAATTACATTAGCGTACAACCACTTTGGAAAGAGGTTGGATCAGAGGATGCCTAGATGCAGATTTGGATTTTTCCATTTGGTGAACAATGACTATACTCATTGGGAAAGGTGCGGATTATTTAATTGTGTAACCATCTCATCATTTAAAGTATTATAAATTGTTATGTTAAATTACGTAATTATATGATGGCGTTTGACTAAATTTATTAGCTGATCAAATTGGCTTATAAATATTTTTAGCTTATTTATGCGTTTGATAAACATCAAAATATTTATAAATCAAAATCAGTCAAAAATCATAAGCTGGTTATCCTTAACTTGTGACTTTTCAAATTACAAGCATTTTTCGTTTGATCATGTATTTTACTATTTTATCCTTAATATTTTTTTTTAATACTCAAGTATTTTTTTCCAAATAGAACTCCTAACTTCCTCTTCACTTCCTTTTGCAAAAACTTTAAGGGTATTTAGTGATTCTAACAAAAGAACAACTTATTAACATTTTTTTATCAAACACATCAATTCTTTATTAACATTTAACAGTTTCAACACTTCTATCCAAATATGTAACTGCTTATTTATATAAAATTAATTTCAAACACTTAAAAATATATTTCAGCACTTAAAATTTATCAGTTATTTACAATAAGCTAATCCTAACTTTATGTCTCTATAGGTAAGCTGTAGGGGGAAGCAGTGGAGCAACCATTATCAGCCATGGTAATAGGTTTATTGCCGAGGATGAATTGTTGGTGAAAGAGGTGACATATAGAGAGAAAAGTACAGCAAGTGTAGAAGAATGGATGAAATGGACATGGATATCAGATGGTGATGATATGGAAAATGGTTCTACATTTACACCATCTGGTGACCAACATTTACTTGACAAAATTGATGATCCCAATTTGATTAAACCAGAACCATCTTCTTTAGTTGGAAAACTTACTTAGTTTTCAGGTGCTTTGGCTTACAAAATTGGACGCACATGCTAAATACATTTTTCAGATATTTAAGTGAACCCCTATTGGACAAAAATGAAAGCAAAGTGGATTATTGGTTTTTACATTTCTTATTTCTTTTGGTAATTATGGGGGTGACAAAGAGGGTTATTATGTTACATTCAATTCGCCATATAAAGTAATGATAATTCTCTTCTCTCTTCTTCTCTTCTCTTGTCGCATTAATCTTATTTACGCACAGATCTTTCTCTCTTCCATTTCTTGATTTGTTTTGGTTTTATTCTAGTTCCTTCGAGAATCTAAAAAACCTTTGCTTTTAGTTTTATATCTAAAAAGTTTTTTTAAAAAATGTTTTATACAAATTGAAACATATTGTTGTTACAAATAAGCCGTGGTTATAACCTATGTTGTTCCGACTCTTCAAAAATGTGAATGAGTGTGTGTTGGATTCTCCAAAAAAAAATGTATTTTTGAAGAATATGATACGGATACAACAACATTTTTGAAGAGTCCAAAAAACATAGATTACAATACTGCACATCCATTAATTTAAAATCTTTGAATCAACTCTGGTTGTTGTATGCAATCTAAATATAATAAACAAGTTATGGACTATGTATGTTGATGACAAGTCCGCTTGGGCAGCTCAATTAGTTATCAAGGGGGATATTTGAAAAATGTATGTTGATGACAAATCCTTTTCAGTAAAAAATATACACTATATTGCTCGAATTCTATAAAAAAGTCATTGTATTCGTGTCCTCCAAACATGCATTATATAACATAGATTTTAGACCGCCACAATTAATTCTTCATGTAATTGTTTTAGAAATAGTAATGATAACATAGAATTAAATGGACAACGCAATGAAAGCAAACAACTAATAATAATAATAATAAAAAAATGGTTTTAAGAGCTCGACTGGGAAAACCATTCACATAAGATAAAAGTTACTCGGTGAAACAAGCAACTTATAAAGTATCATGAACAACACTTAAATATTTCAATTGAAGAGAAAATCCTTTTACTATATTTTTTTTTGGCTATAGGTATAAGAAAATGATATACCATATTTTGTTGTAATCCAGTGAGAAAATCCGCATATACATAAGCATGTAATATTTCTATAAAATATATGTTACTCGGGCATAAGTTGGCAACTAATCACAAATTGCACTAAACAAAACTTACCTTATATATTTAATTTCATATTTTAGCATTTTCTTGTAGGTTTCTTCGGCATTCTTTGAGTATTTTATTGTTAGAAAATGATGGGGGTTTAATTATAAACTTCGAAGGAATACGGATTGATCACAAGTCACCATTCTGTTTGCTAGGCGATAATTGCATTTTGCAAAGGAGTCAACTCATGTTTAATGGTTAGTATTAGCGAATATTCTTCTGAATATTCTTTGTATATTTTGTAATTATGATAGATGTATATTTAAGGTAACTTAGGATTTTAATTGTATTAGGAATCAACCTTTGTACAGCTATATATATTGTGAATCATGAAAGGAATCCCTAAGGGAAATTATTTCATCTTTCATGGTATCAAGAGCCTAAAACCTAAATCCCTTCTCTTCCTCATTCTCGGCCGAAATCAACATTTTTTTTTATTTCACAGAATTTTTTTTTTCTTCTGGTTTCTTCCTCCCTTTCTCGGCCAAACCAGAAAATTCCCTTCCCTCGGCAGGCGGCAACCATGTCTTCCCCCACAAATTCCAGTTCATCCACTGGCACACTTGACAATCCCTCTCAACGTTCAGTATCTTCTTTTCATCCGGCATTCGCCGTTAACAACATCAAGAATTTTATCCCTATAATTCTTGATCAAGAAGACTGTCAATATTCCATGTGGATATAACTATTCTACATTCATGCATGTGCATACAACGTGCTCGATCATATTGACGAATCTGTTCCTCGTCCCACCGATGTTACAGACTCAATCTGGCGTCGTCTTGACGCCATCGTCAAACAATGGATCTACGGCACCATCTCCAAAGACCTGTTGTGCACTATCATGAAAACAGGTTCTACGGCACGTGAACTTTGAGTCCGGCTAGAAGAAATCTTTCAGGACAATAAAAATACTCAGGTCGTATATTTGGAAGAGCAATTCAATAATACCCGCCTCGAGAATTTTAACAGCATGTCTGAATATTGTAAGCAACTGAAACACATAACCGATCAACTATCCAACGTCGGGACTTCTGTTTCAGAAACCAAGATGGTGCTTCAACTTGTTGCGGGTTTACCAAAAGGTGAATATGACACACTCGCAACAATGATTCAACAAGCCGACCCTCTCACAAGTTTCAACAAGGCACGTTCACAATTATTGTTGGAAGAAACTAGACGTGCTAAACAAGAGGAACATAATCAAAAGGCGTTACCCGTTGACGGGATGGCAACACCTGCGGCCAGCAGCAACCAACCATCACAGCATGTCCAGCAGCAGCAACACACCAGTGGCGGAGGTCGTGGTGGTAGAGGTCACAATAACAAAGGCAAGGGCCGCGGAAAAGGCCAACGCAACCAGTGGCCTGGACAGCAGCAATTGCAGCAGCAGTGGTCCAACCAACAGCAACAGTGGCCCAACCAGCAGAACTGGGCCTCGCCTGCATGCCCGTACCCGACCGCAGGGGCCCGGGCCCAACAGAGCCTTGGTCGATCGGCCTCTTGGGCCCCCGCCCTAGCCACCGTGCAGCCCACCAGCGGCGAAGAAGACCACCTAGTTGCGGTCCACCGGCGCAAGAAGATCCGCGGCGACCCCCCGACTGATTTGGGCCAGGCCTACACCACCATGAACCTTCAACAGCCCGACGACAATTGGTACATGGACACCGGAGCCACATCTCACCTCACCCGGTCGTCAGGTAACCTATCTTAACTACGTCGGTTAAAGTGTCCTCAATTTATTACTGTCGGCAATGGTCATCGCAATCCAATTGAAGGTTACGGTAACACACACACCAAATATCCACACCCACCTTTCTCCCTAAACCACGTCCTATACACACCTAACATCATTAAAAACTTAATCTCTGTTAGAAAATTCACTAGCAATAATTCTGTGTCTGTCGAATTTGACCCTTTTGGTTTTTGTGTAAAGGAACTCAATACGGGGAAAATTCTTACACGCTGCAATACTGTGGGAGACTTCTACCCATTCACTCAATCTTCCGCTGTCACACCGCAAGCACCTCTATCCCTTGTGGCGATCTCTCCCTCTACTTGGCTCAACAGACTCGGACACCCTGGAGACCCAATTTTTACTTTTCTTAGGACTTCTAAGCGTATTCAATGTAATAATGGGAAAATTGCCCAACACTGTTTTTCTTGTCCACTAGGCAAACATACTCGTCTTCCATTTATGTCATCAAACAGTGTTACTTTTTCTCCTTTTGATATTGTTCATGCTGATTTGTGGACATCTTCGATTGTTAGCTCTTTGGGTCATAAATTCTATCTAGTATTCTTGGATGATTTTTCACACTTTGTCTGGATTTACCCACTGAAATTCAAATCTGAAGTTTTTTACAAAATTCCTCGTGTTTCAAAAATTCATTAAAACACAATTTGAAAAATCTATCAAATCATTCCAATGTGATAATGGACGTGAATTTAATAACTCGGCATTTCACAATTTTTGTTCTAAACAAGGCATGGTTTTCCGTTTTTCTTGTCCATATACTTCTTGTCGCGCCCATTTTTAACCCGACCCCACGAGAGGTCAGAAGCGGAGCACAACGTGTTAGGTGATTCCTGGGTATTGGATTGAGGAGTCGCCACCTAATTATTTTACAGTGAATTAGGACACCTAAATATTAAATAAATGTTGCAATATAACCAATTTTAAGGTCTGCGAAACTAATGAGATTCTAGGTAAGGGTTCTTTATTATCCTAAAGGGAAGGGGTTAGGCATCCTTTAAGATCCGCTAACTTGCGGTTATCCGATCAAACTCAGGTTAATTATTGTATTAAGAAAATGCATGTTTTAAAATATAAACTTAAAAATGATGTTGCAATTATTTAGTAAAAGAATGCATTTTGTACAAGTATGCATTTGTATAGTTTTTAAAGAAAAATACATGTAAAGTTGAAAGTATGCATTTTTAACAATTAATAGCAAAGAGAAAAACGAGCTACTTATATGCCAAAGAAGTAAATTTTTTGAAAGTCATTTTGAGTTGTACAATTAATAAAGTGACCAGAAGATGATCAAAGTTTGTTTTGCAAATAAAAAAAATGCATGGCGAGCCTATAAATAAATAAACTAGCGAATGGTTTATAAGTTTGAATTACCCGAACCTACAAGTAAATATACTAGCGAAGGGATTTCTAAATTTTAAACTACCCTATGAATTAATTCTAAGTTTGCCTATTCTAAGCATTTCAATAGTTACATAAGTGCGATAAATAATATTACAACACAGAGCGGGATAAAAGCTGAATTAAAGAAAGTAAATAAAATAAAATAAATAAACTCTGAGGAGTATCTGCCTTCATTGACTTTGTTCCTTGCAAGCTGTCAAGAACAAACGGTTAGAGACAAGTAAATGCAAATAACTTCGGATCCGTATCCAAAACAGTGAATGTTTTGATCACGGAGGGCTCATACTTAAATTTTGGAAAAGACCATTCCAATCACGTCGTGGCTGCAAACGTATGGCTCGGTGGTCATTTTGATCGTCTCGCCTACTAAACGTATTGGTCTCTCGGATGAAAAAGAAAAGATCATTATAATCACGTCGTGGCTGCGAACATATAACTTGTTGGTTATTTTAGTCTCCTCGCCTACTAAACATGTTGATCCCTCGGATGAAATAAAAAGGTTTAAGCCTCATCCTTGCCCAGAAGTTATATTTCTGTCTTTACGACCGTGGAGACCTCAAAATCGACGGATATTTTTCATCGGCCAGTGTAGTATCGTGTTTGAATCAGCAAATTTAAATCGAAACAGTAAGCAACAACAGTAAGCAGTAAACAGAGAGTTAATTTCCGAAAAAAGGGGCGGTGTTTAGTTTAAAATAGTAAAAACAATGAAACATAAATCTGAAACCGAGCGAAGAACTCGAAACGAAAGCGATTACTCGAACGGACGCAAGATTTGTTCAAAACAAGAAAATAGTAAAACAGTAAGATATCCGTCACACGGATGTTTAAAACAGTAAACTGAAAACAGAGAAACGAAAAAAGTGCAGCCTCGAATTCAATTTCATCGGCCTAAATGCGACACTAATAAAAATAATAAAACAACAAAACAATAAAATATCCGTTACACGGATGCTTAAAACAGTACTGAAAAACAGAGGAACGAAATGAATAAAAAAAGCGCGGCCTCGAATTCAATTTCATCGGCCTAAATACGGTATTAGTTCAATCAATAATAACAGTGCCATTGAGCAATTAAAGTATCCGACCCGAATTTTGAAATTTTGAAACCGAAACAGGATTAAGAAGTATTTATGAAAATCAGACCCGGATTATGAACAGTGACCCTAATGGGTGACCCAATTCTGAAAATAGATTTTTCAGATAACTAACAAAGAAGATACGAAATGCAAGAATTCTGGAAAATATCCAAACCGGGTTGACCCGACCCAAACCAAGTATCAAACCCGAATTAGATTTTCACCAATTTTCAGATAACCAATCAAATAAGATACGAAATGCGATAATTCTAGAATATCCAAATCAGGTCGACCCGACCTGGGTCAGTGACCCGACTCGAATCAGTGACCCGAAATCAGTGAAGAACAAACAAATCTATTTTTTTCCAGCAAATTCAGATAACCAATATGCAACATGTGAAATGCAAGGATTCTGGAAATATATCCAAATTAGGTCGACCCGACCCGAATCAGTGACCCGACCCGAATCAGTGACCCGAAATCAGTGAAGAACAACAAATCTAATTTTTTCCAGCAAATTCAAATAGCCAATATGCAAGATGTGAAATGCAAGGATTCTGGAAATATATCCAAATCGGGTCGACCCGACCCGAATCAGAGATGCAACCCGAATCAAATTCTCTTCAGATTTTCAGATAACCAATCAAATAAGATACGAAATGCGATAATTTTAAAAATATTCAAACCGGGTCGACCCGACCCGAATCAGTGACCTGAAATCAGTGAAGAACAACAAATCTAATTTTTCCAGCAAATTCAGATCACCAATATGCAACAAGATATGAAATGCAAGAAATTTGGAAAATCCAAACCGGGTCGACCCGAATCGGAGAATCAAAAACAGTGGAGAACAAACCTTTTCGGACTTAATTCTTGAATAACAAGGAAGGCGAATGCTTGAAATCAAGAACACAACCAAAATATTTTATATCCAATCGAACCTCCCCAAAAATCCTCCCTTTGTAGAACAAAAATGGGGGTATTTATAGATACTCACCCCGACGTTCACCCCCACCCATACCCCTTACAAAATCGAATTCGAATTTCAAAATAAAGGGGGAACAAAATCTGATTTTTGGGGCGATTTCTTGGGGCATGTGTTGCGGTGAGTGGGCTTCGGTTTTGGGCCGGTTCGGGTTGGGTTGGAAGGGTAAGGGAAATAAAGGGTGAGGGCTGTTGTGCCGACGGGTGTGTTGGGTTGGGGTATAAGGGAATTTTAATTAGGGAGTTTGGGCTCGGGTTTTGGCCGATTGGGCTTTGGAGATAAGGGAAATAGAGGGGAATGGATTTGGGTATTGGGCCGATTTGGTTTGTGGGCTAGTTTGGGATTTTTTAGAGATTAAAGGGATGGCCGGTTGGGGCCAAATATTGGGCTCGGTTTGGGCTAGTTTGTGGGGAATGAAATTAGTTTGGGTAGAAATTGTTTTGGGTTGGAAAATGAAATGGGTTAATGGTTAAAATAAAAGGGAGTTTAATATTAAAAAATGCTTTGAAGAAAAAATGTAAATTATTTTGAAAAAAACATAACGATGTGATAATATATAATATATAATATTTGCGAAGTGCTTAATGCTTGATAAAAAATAGAAATGTGATGCCATTTTTGCGGAAAATAGAATAACGTAGAATATTAGGGATAAAACTTATGATTATGATAAAAAATGCAAATGACGGTAATAAATGCGAATAATAATAATAACAATAATATATATATATATATATATATATATATATATATATATATATATACGCATGTATGTATATAGATAAAAATTGTTTTGAGGTGTTAAAAATATTTAAAATTGCAAATAAATTGGAAAAGACGGGACAAAATTGGGTGTCAACACTTCTTCCCAAAACGGAAAGGCTGAAAGAATTATACGTACCATCAATAACATGATTCGCACACTTCTGTTTCATGCCTGCCTACCACCGCCTTTTTGGGTCTATGCTGTCAAAATGGTAGAATCCCTTATTAATATTTTACCAACTAGCACACTCCAAAACAAGACCCCTACCGAAATCTTATACCGTAGGCTACCATCATATGATCACCTACGTATTTTTAGATGCTTATGCTACCCCAACATGGCCTCCACTGCACCTCACAAACTTGCCCCTCGCACTCTGCCATGTGTCTTCCTTGGTCTATCTCCTAATCATCGGGGCTACTTGTGCTATGACATTGCTACTCGCAAAATCATCGTCTCCCGTCACGTCACCTTTCACGAGACAACCTTTCATTTTTCAAATCTCCGGAAATTTCAGACCACCGATTACATCTTTCTCGATGAACCAAGTTTGTCCCCGGTCATCCAAAATCTATACCAACAACAGGCCACTATTCTGACAGTCTCGCCACTGTCCGGCACCACCCTAACAATCCCTTCTCACCCCTACAGCCCCCAGTCGAGTCACCTGCACCACCAACAACATTGCTGCCCATCACTCCAAAGAACTACCCAACACACCGTCCAGTCCGGCACTGTCCAAAAACCAATCCAATTGAATCGCCGCCCACCGGTCCCGAAACAAGTGGACCAAAGAACCTCCCAGCCCCGATCCACCGCCACTGCCGTCTCATCGCATGGAGACTCGTGCATAACACGGGATCTTCAAACCCAATGTTCACTTCAATCTCTCCACACAAACCTTATCACCCATTCCAAAAAATCCAAAACTAGCAAAACTGGACCCAAATTGGAATGCGGCCATGTGCGAGGAATTTAACGCTTTAACTAAGCAGAACACTTGGGATTTGGTACCTAGACTCGAAGGTGTAAATGTTATCCGGTGTATGTGGCTATTTTGGCAAAAGTTCAGAGACAGTGGTGACTTAGAGAGGTATAAGGCAAGACTAGTCGCCAATAACACTAATCAGCAGGAGGGTATTGATTGTGGTGAGACATTCAGTCCGGTTGTTAAACCGGCCACTATTCGGACTGTTCTCAGTATTGCTATGGGCGTGCATTGGCCGATTCATCAACTTGATGTCAAAAATGCATTCCTTCATGGGGATTTGAAACAGATTGTGCACATGCATCAGCCTCCTGACTTTGTTCATCCGGCAGCTCCGTAGTTTGTGTGTCGTCTCAGGAAGTCATTGTATGGATTGAAACAGTACTCCGCGCTTGGTATGATCGTTTTGCCAGGTATCTTCTGCAGATTGGTTTTGTATGTAGCAGGTGTGATAACTCTCTCTTCACTTTTCACCGAGGTAGCAACACTGCATATTTGCTATTATATGTCGATGACATTGTTCTTACTGCCTCATCTGACGGTTTGAAGAATGAAATCATTGCTCTACTCAAAACTGAATTTGCTATGACTGACTTGGGCAAGCTAAGTTATTTTTTGGGTATTCGGTAACCAGATCTGCAGCCACTATGTTCTTGTGTCGGCGTAAGTATGCGAAGAGATAGTGTACAGGGCCAAGATGGCAAATTGTAAAATTATGCCAACTCCGGTGGACTCCAAATCCAAGCTTAGTGCCAATGACGGTGCGCCAGTTTCTGATCCCACTCTATATCGGAGTCTAGCAGGTGCTCTTAAGTATCTTACATTCACTAGGCCTGATATTGCATATGCCGTTCAGCAGGTGTGTCTATTCATGCACGACCCCCGAGAGTCCCATTTTGTCGCCCTCAAACGTATTATCAGATACGTTAAGGGCACACCAGGCTTTGGATTACACCTATACCCCTCTGCCCCAACCAAGTTACTTGCATACACGGAGATTGGGCAGGATGCCCAGACACACGTCGCTCCACCTCAGGGTACTGTGTATTTCTTGGGGATAATCTTATCTCTTGGTCCGCCAAGAGGCAGGCCACACTATCCCGTTCGAGTGCTAAAACAGAATATCGCGGTGTTGCTAATGTAGTTGCTGAGATCTGTTGGCTCCGAAATATTCTTTTGGAGCTCCAGTGTCCACTCCGCAAGGCGTATATAGTCTATTATGACAAAATATCTGCCATCTATATGTCTCATAATCCGGTCCAACATCAGCGGACTAAGCGTATTGAGATGGATATCCACTTTGTGCGAGAGAAGGTTGCCCGTGGTCAGGTCAAAATATTACACGTGCCTTCCTCTTATCAGTATGCAGACATCTTGACAAAGGGACTACCGCGGCAACTCTTCACCGACTTCTGATCCAGCCTTAGCGTTCGGCCTCCTCCCGCTCCGTCTGAGGGGGAGTATTAGCGAATATTCTCCGAATATTTTGTAATTATGATAGATGTATATTTAAGGTAATTTAGGATTCTAATTGTATTAGGAATCAACCTTTGTAAGGTAAGTTAGGATTCGTACCATATTAGGAATCAACCTTTGTACATCTATATATATTGCATTTTCTTGTAGGTTTCTTCGGCATTCTTTGAGTATTTTATTGTTAGAAAATGATGGGGGTTTAATTATAAACTTCGAAGGAATACGGATTGATCACAAGTCACCATTCTGTTTGCTAGGCGATAATTGCAATTTGCAAAGGAGTCAACTCATGTTTAATGGTTAGTATTCTTCTGAAAGACAATAAAATCCATGAATAGAATTCAGATATAATGATAAAGGTTTTATGTGATATCAATGAGTTGATTTTTGAATGGTCACTCAACTAATAGTTATTATCTTAAAACACTACTTTTTTTCTTAATTTCAATTTTCTTTAATAAAGAAAGTGACTTTCTGAAAAAATATGAAATAATTGAGTGACCATATGAGAAATAAATCCTGATATCAATTTGCCGATTATATTTGACAAGTATATGTTTGCTTGTTTCATCTTCTTGATCGGAATTGAAATCGAGTTGCAATCGAATGAGAGGTTTAATTAATATAAAATAGAGATAATGATAAAACACACACATGAAGTTTCAATTTTTTGCAAGTTTTTTACCCAAACTATCAGGTGTTTACGTTTTCCATCTGAACTATCACCAACTATCTTTATCAAAACACATCTCAAAATTGATGAGTCAGCTGCCATGTAGATGGAATTTTATGGGCAAATTAAGATGTCACACGTCTTTTGGCAATGGTATTCAAACACTTGGTCTAGTCATCTTCGAGATATGTTTTGATAAATAGTTGGTAATAAATCAGATAGGAATGCGAACATCAGGTAGAAAACTAAAAAATAATGATACTTTCACGTGTGTTTTGACCATTATCTCTAATATATTACAACTTTTAAGAGAACTATAAGTACTTGAAATAACTAAAATTCCTGACCAAATACAAATTATTTAATTACCAAATTAATAATAGGATCTCTTTTTATTTATTTTTTATTTATGAGAATATATATATATTTACAAAGCCGAAAAATCTACTACCCTATAAAAGGGGAGTATAACATCGATAGTTTTGTTTTTCTTTTTCTTTCTTAGTAGAGAAAGAAAAAAGAATCACAAATTCCCCAACCGGAAAATCGTTAAGTACATGTGCCGTGATGACGGAATCCTGCACCTACTCCTGCTCCTCGGCCAGTTTCTACGTGATCGTTGAGTCCTCCCTCAGTAACGATCATCGACTTGTAAGTTCTTACTGCATAGTACTAGTAGTGTGCAATATTAGTGAATACAAGTTAGAACTATAAACTAATATATGAACGACACAATATAGTTAGCTTAAAATCTTGACGTCTAGTTAGGTTTGGTGTGAAGCTTTAGTAGAAGTTTTTAGGGGGGTTGAAACTACTCTACTCCACTTGTAAGCGGGTGATCAGAGGGGAGGATATTTAGTTTGTGGGTTTGGACTATAATTTTTTTACATACCGAGTTTGAAGATTTTATATATATATATATATATATATATATATATATATATATATATATATATATATATATATATATATATATATATATATATATATTTATTTGTTTATTTTCATTAATGAATGAGTATATATACAATTTACAATTTCAATGATATGGAGAATCCTATTCCTTTTCTACTCCCAAAATCTTATTCTATTTGTACAAGAATTCTACAAATATGGTAAGTGTACAATGCTAATTAAATACAACAAATATTACCTAAAACCCGCGATATACACGATCTCCTATTTGTCTTGTGTTTCCGTGATATACACGGTATACACAGGGCAGTGTATATGCCGTGTATACCATGTATATCACGAGTATATTTATCAACCCCCGCAGTCATAGCGGGCGGTCTTCGTACGCTGAGACTGTCCATAAAATCTTCAAATAGAATCGAGGGAAGACCCTTAGTGAAGATGTTGGCGATTTGGTACCTAGAAGGGACATGTAAGACATGTACTTGTCCACGAGCTACCTTTTCTCGAACAAAATGGATATTCATCTCGATGTGTTTAGTGCGCTGATGTTGAACCGCATTACCAGAAATATAGACATCACTAATATTATCACAATACATCAAGGTAGCTTTTTGAATGGGACAATTAAGTTCTAAGAGAAGATTACGTAACTAACATGATTCAGATACCACATTGGCTACCCCTCGATACTCGGCCTCTGCCCTGGAGCGTGATAATGTAGACTTGCGCTTTGCAGACCATGAGACCAAGTTATCACCAAGAAACATACAATAACCAGACGTGGAGCGTCTGATAACTGGAAAGACACCCCAATCAGCATCTGTATACGAGACAAGTGTAGAGGCCGTCGATGGATATAGATGCAAGCCATAGTCAAATGTTCCCTGGATGTACCGGATAATGCGTTTGAGTGCATTCATGTGCTCAACCCTAGGATCATGCATAAACAAACACACATGATGTACGACATACGTAATATCTGGTTTCGTGAAAGTAAAATACTGAAGAGCTCCACCAAGACTGTGATAGTGGGTGAGATCCTCGTAAAGGAAGCCAGCTGCAGCACCCAACTTTTAGTATCAACTGGAGTGGAAGTAGACTTACATGAGGACATACCAGCTCACTCAATTATCGCAGCGGCATACTTCCTTTAGGATAAGAATAACCCACTTGCATGACGAGTGACAACAATCCCCAAGAAGTAACTCAAGGGCCCCAAGTCTTTCATAGAAAAATCAGAGGAGTGTCATGATAGACTTGCGTAAATCATCAGAAGAAGCAGTCAAGATAATATCATCCACATATAATAGAATATATGCCACGGAAGTACCACGCTGATATATGAGCAGAGAATTATCAGACCTGCTGTGAGAAAACCCAATAGTAGATACATAGTTTGCAAATCGTTTATACCAGGCCCGTGGGGCTTGTTTAAGCCCATACAAGGACTTCTTTAATAAATAGAAATTATTAGGATATGTGGGGTCTCGAAAACCTAAGGGTTGATGCATGTAAACTGTCTCTTTAAGATCACCATGTAAGAAAACATTCTTCACATCTAGCTGATGAACGAGCCATGCTTTCTAAAGAGCTAGGCTGAGAACAGTGCGAATGGTAGCTGGTTTGACCACTGGACTAAAGGTCTCACCACAATCCACGCCAACATGTTGAGTTTACCATCACCTACAAGACGAGCCTTATGTCTCGCAAAAGAACCATCAGAATTATCTTTATGAGTAAAAATCCACATAGACCGAATAATATTAACACCAGAAGGACGGGGCACCAACTCCCACATTTTATTTTCAATAAGAGCATTATATTCGTCGTTCATAGCCAATTTCCAATTTGGATCATTTAATGCAAACAATGGGTTACGGGGTAGTGAGGATTAAAGAACATTAGAATTTAGATTAAAATGTCTTTTAGGTTTAAAAATACTCCATTGACTATGAGTAACAGGTCGGTGACTCAGGGGAGAATTGGGTGGATTTTGGAAAACATTCGGATGAGGGATGGACTGGACATCAGGCAGTGGGCCTGCTGGCCCAACACTGGAATCTGGACATGGTACTGGAACATAAACATGGGTAGAATTGGGCTGGACGATCAGCCTAGCTGCTGGGCCTGGGATGGGGAAGGGAAGGGTAGTGGGTGTCGGCGGGCTAGTAGGCAGTGGGCCTGCTGGCGTTTCGTGGTCACTGGATCGGCCCATTAAGTGGTTCATAATGTACGGTGAGACTTCGTCTTCGAAAAAATTATACGAACTAGGCACGGGACTACTCACTTTAGCAAACGGAAATTGGGTTTCATAAACAAATAATATGACGACTAATTATGATTTTATTAGATGATAAATCAAAACATTTGTAACCACAATAATTAGTTGGATAACCCAAAAACACACAAACGGTAGAACGGGCTTGAAGTTTGTTAATTGTAGTTGACGGAAATAGTGGATAGCATAAACACCCAAAGATCCTAAGATGGGAATACGAAGGATTCTAATTATAGAGGATTTTAAGAGGGGATGAATATGTCAACCCTTTGGTAGGAAGTATGTTAAGGAGATAAGTAGCCATTTGTAGAGCATGATGCTAAAAGGAAGGGGGTACGGAAGCATGGACCAATAAAGTTCGGATAATATTATTAATGGTACGAATTTTTCGTTCGGCTTTCCCATTTTGTGAGGACGTATGAGGACAAGAGACACGAAAAATTATGCCATTAGCATCACGAAATTCCCGAAACAACCCATTATCATATTTTTTGCCATTATTACATTGAATATTCTTGATTTCTTGTTCGAATTGGGTACGGATGAATGCTCGAAATTTTAATAAGGTGGAAAAAACTTGAGATTTTTTTGCTAACGGAAAGGTCCATAAAATATTAGAATAATCATCCAAAAATATAAAGTAATAATGATATCCCAAAGAACTTAAAACGGGAGATGTTCATAAATCGCTATGAATAATGTCAAAAGGAATCAAAGTACGAGAAGTAGAGGCTACAAATGGTAATATAACATGTTTCCCTAACGGACAAGAATGACAAATTGGAGTACTATGCGTACCCTTACAAGAAATAAATTGTTTTTACACAAGAAAGAAATAATGGACGACCCAGGGTGACCCAAACGTGCATGCCACGAGGAAGGAGTAAGAGCGACAAATGTCGATGGCATGGCTTGACTCGAGAAACTGGTGGCGGACGTGAATGGATAAAGATCGCCCCTACTATTGCATCTCATGAGTGGTATCCCCATTTTGAAATCCTTCATAGAAAACCCAAACAAATCAAAATTAACAGAAACCCAATTATCAGTGGTGAATTTTTTAACAGACACCAAAATTTTAATTAAGTTAGGGGCATGAAGGGTATTTTTCAAGACAAGAGGTGGATTGGGGGGAGAAAAAGTTGTATGACCGTAACCACAAATTGAAATTGAGTTATCATTACCGACAATAATGTCACAATTTTTGCTCAAATTGAAATAAGACGGGAGAGTACCTTGGTCAGATGTCATGTGAGAAGTGGCGCCGGTGTCCATGTACCAATTCGGGTCCGGAGGATCCAATCCAAGTGTATGCATGGAGGCTTCAATATCTGTCGGAGTTGGTATGGGGCCCACTGAAATGCCTGCGGGGGGCCGAGGCCCAAGCAAAACCAGCTTGCTGCCTCGTCCTAGATGTGAATCTGTGTCTAGTTGATGGACCCGATAAGTTGGGCCTGGCCTGCTGCTGGAACTAGGTCTAGTTCCCCGGGTATGGGCTGGGGGGAAAATAGGGACTGGCGGGCCAATGGCCACTGGCCCAGTTCCATGGCCAGAGGGCCCACGATTGGGACCAATTGGCCTGCAGCCCACTGCCACCGTTCCGAGGCACACTGCTACTGTTCCGGCCTCCTCCACCACCGCTAGTACCATCACACTTACCGTGAGAATTATCGGATGAAGTCATCATCACCACGGAACTGTTGCTGGTAGCCGTATTTTTTGCCAAGTCGGCTTCTTCTAACATGAGCATCGAACGAGCTTGATAAAAAAAAGGAAGCAGATTACTTCGTCGGAGTAGAGTCCCAACTCTATTATAGGCTTCAGATAGGCCTGCAACCATTTGTAGAACAAGACGATTATTGGTTACAGGCGTTCCAACGTTCTAGAGTTGGTCCGCCAATTCCTTGAGTCGTTTACAACAAGCTGAAACATTCGGAAAATTATCCATGTTGACTTGGAAAAATTCTTGCAAAAGCGTGACAACTCGGGAATGTTGGTTATTCTGAAATATATCACGCAATCGATTCCAGTTAGCCATATCCGTAGTGTTTGGTTCAATGATCGTCTGTAAAAGGTCGGTTGAAATAGTGGAGTAAATCCACTGAAGGACGGTAGCATCAAGAGTGATCCACAACTGAGGATCCTTTGCAGTTGTAGGGACAGCAGGAGGAATTATGTGATGGAGGACTTGATGTGAGATTGCGTGAATTTTGAACAATTTTGCCCACGTTGCATATTAGACGTTTTCCATCTCAAGAATAATAGGGATGTGGTTCTTGATGTTAGAAACAGTTAGGGCAGGATAAAATATGTTCTTTGACGTAGACATAACGAAAGAACAATAGGCGAATGAGGGATTTTGAAGCAAATTTGGGAAGAGATGAGGTAAGGGGCACAGTTTCTAAGAAGGGACACGGAAACCGAGGCATCAGAAGAGAGAAAAAAATCGACAGAAGGTAGACCTATACTGCTGATACCATGAAAGAAATAACCCCTTGATCATTTTCATTAATGAATGAGTATATATATAATTTACAATTTTCATGATATGGAAAATCCTATTCCTATTCTACTCCCAAAACTCTATTCTATTTGTACAAAAATTCTACAAATATTGTAAGTGTACAATGCTAATTAAATACAACAAATATTATCTAAAACCCGTGATATAGATGGTCTCCTATTTGTCTTGTGTTTTCGTGATATACACGGTATACACATGATAGTGTATATGATGTGTATACCGTGTATATCATGGGTATATTTATCAATATATATATATTTATATATATATATTATATAATAGATTCTAGTTGAATCCCAAAACTGCACATAATACGTATCTTTACATTGGAGTCTCCATTTATTTTTCAATTTCTAAACAACTATCGTTTGTGAATGTAGGTTGTGTCGGGGATATACTGTGGCTAGTAAGTCATTTCGTTTGCATTTTATTCAACGAGACTGAAAACACAACAATGATTTATTTTATGGACAATTATATTATTTCCAGCCCAAACGAGGTAGTGCCTAATGTTACCGGGAGCGAGTTGGTAGGGGGGCCTGAGATCTTGAGAATGGATCAAGGAAATCCGATGCTCCGCCACCATTCCTCATGCCGAACAGGATATGGGGGATCTGGATCTAGCCTTGCGATTGGGGCCGCCGAGCCCAACAAAAGAGGCTCTCGAAAGAGAGGTTTCGACCTTTCTTTCTTCCTTTGGAAATAGGGAAGTTAGAAGGGATGTCTTGGAAGGGACAATAAGGAAACTCGACTTGAACAACGCATCCCCAGAAAAGCTTTTTTTGAGGATCCGACAACTTAGTTCCTTATATATATATATATAGTGAATTTTTAAATAAAAATACAGGGTGTTTGAGCCAACTCGAATGATGGCCCCCCCTGCTCAGAGGCAGATCCTAAATTAAGAGTCAGAAGCCAGTAGGTGCGCATTAGAGACCTTTGTAAAAAGGGCAGCCGGTGTACTAAGCTTCAGCTATGCGCGGGGTACGAGGAAGGACCGGACCACTAGAATATATCATATTTTAGGCTTACCCTGCATTTCTACAAAAGGCTGTTTACACGGCTTTAACCCATTAGAGAACTTTGTTATTCTACCTAATTAATTAGAAGTAGCATAACATTTTCAATTTGTGTACATATGTGAAAAAGTGATCCCACATGAGAAAATTCCTTTGGTGTGTGATGTTTGTACTTCTGCTTATTATGGTGAGTCATAGCTATTACAATGTACCTTTTGAACTCAATATAACACGATATGGACTACTAGGAGGACTAAGGTGGCGTTTGGTCACAACGTTATATAAGAGACTTTTGTACATAAAATGTTTGTATCTCCTGGTTCTTGAATTGATGTTCTGTACTTAAGCGGGAACTAATGATGTTCAGTTGGTCATCCCTTTTTACTTAGTTCAATAGTGCAAAATGACCCGCAAGGGTAGCCAAGTTGGTGTAGCAGTAGAGCGTGGGACCGCAAGATCACGAGTTCGATCCCCTGCATAAACCTTCTTGGTTGAGCCTGTCACACATGGCTTGCCAAGTGTGGTTAATCGGCTGACGTGGTTTGCAGGCTATTACGTTAGTCCGGAGTTTACCCTGTGCGCACTCGAGAGAGTAGCGGCTGCGGGTTCCTTCGTCAACAATAAAAAAAAAAGAAATAGTGCAAAATGAAGTTAAAAGTTAGGGAACGAGTGGGGGATGTATATCTGAAATGTAAGATATTAGTTGTCTCCCCATCTTAGAGATGTCTCTTGATTCGTCTTTTTCCAGTTATTTTTTCTTATTTGTTCACGTATTTGTAGCCAAATCAGTGTTCGTTATGTGACAACTTAGAGCATGGTGATTGATGGTCAGTGTTAGACTTTCAAAATGATTAATATTTTATGTACACAATGTCATTCAAGTGATAAACAGAATTTAATGCTACAACTGACATTGTGACGACTTCTTCAAGAAGTTGTGTAACCCTTACTTAAGTTACTTTGAATTGTGTACTTCTGCCTTTTTCATAAAGTAAAGAACGGATAATCTGTGGTTGAAAAAAAAATAGAAATTATGGTAGTTTATACTTGTGGCATCATTTTCGATATTGACATTTTAAAATCTATACAAAATCTACTTTTTTTGGCTTTTCATTACACTGTTGGAACTCGTCGCATTCTTGAAATTGTCAGCTATCATCTTCTGGTCTCCTGCTTATTTGTTAAGATTGATTTTCTGCTCGCTGGTAGATAAGCACACCATTTGAAATTGATAAATATCTGATGTACGTGATTTCTGTTGCATCTTTCTAATTAATACTATAATTGCTACACTACCATTCGATAAATAGTAAGTACAAATTATTTCTTTTCTGACTAAATTATTTCTGTGGGTAGCGCATGCCGGACACATTTATCCAGAAATATGGAGATGAACTCCTTGATACTGTCAAGCTTATTGTTCCCACTGATGATTTTTGGTGAGTGAGTGTGAAGGCTGGTAAAATAATTTGGCTTCATGATGGTTGACAAGAATTCATGGAACATCATTCTCTCGGCTATTGGTACTTTTTACTCTTTCAAATATGAACAGAACTCATGTTTCACAGTCCACATATTTGACCTTGCTGCTACTGAGATTGATTATCAAATTAGAAGTCATGGTAATGCTAAATTACGTGACGATGGTCAGGATCTTTATCACAGAAAGGAAAAAATAGTTAGTGATAAAGATGGATTGAAAACTAAGCGAAAGACCAGAGAGTTCAGTTAAGTCATCTAAACTTTCGCATGGAGCCAAAAGACGTAAAATTGCATCTGGAATGATTAAGCTTTGGTGTTGCTATGAAACAAGAAGCAGAACAAAAAAAAGTACATGACGAAGGATGGGTATTAAATGCGAAGAATTTAAACATATCGGGCATAACAGTTTAACTAAGCCACTCGGTGGTAAATTAGTTCGGCAAGAAATGAGAACTCCTATACATTCTGCAATGGCAACTCGAGGTATGACTAATCCAAATAATGCATACGATGGAAGTAAAAACAATACGTAGGGTTTGTTGGGTTCAAAACACATAAGTAAGCACAATCAAAACCTGTAACATAAAACATGAATACTTACAGATTGTATTATCTGGAGTCTTTACTTAGAGAGTACACACGACTTTTCCTTCGACTGCAAGCACTATGCTATGGTGTATTCCACTGTCAAGAAAGCCAGGAAATCTTGGTAGAGGTTTGAGAGAGTTTCATCCTAGACTCTAAGTCTAGAATTAGTTTTAGGATTGGTGTATAATAAACAATGGGGAGTGCTGTATTTATAGTTGAAAATTAGGTTAGAAAAATGTTTTAGGGTTAGGCTTAAGCCTGGCCCAAAACCCGAGGTGCAGTGGGCTAGTCCGATTGGGCTCACTGCCGGGTCGGCACCGCGGCGCCTTACGTAAAATTTTGTTTCCCGCTTTCATTTAATAAATATATTCAGCACATTAAATTCAAAATTTAATTTTGATTTAATTAAATAATTTCCATCTAATAGAAATTATCCCATAGTTATTATCAATTTAAATATCTCGATTTCAAATTGAATATTTAATACTTTCTCAATACACCCTTAGATCGAAGAGACAATCGACATAGTGTGACCCTATATGTCTTCATATGTCGACACTAATTCAATTAAGGTCCATACGGAACTCCTAGACTGCGTCGTACAACGAACTCAATATATGAAGTACGTTTACATGAATCCAGCAAACATAACCATTATGTGAGATGATAAATTCCTTTCATTCGCGACACACTCAATCAAGCTTAGGATTTGCCATGTGTCTATCCAAATGGCTTGATCACTTTATCTCATCTATATTAGTTGACAACTAGATCATATTCTAAATATGTCTCTTGCATTGGCCAATGACTTGGTTGACCTAATATCAATGAGAAGTTGAGTGCTCTCTCGAATATCTAATCGAGGAATGAATCCTATTCTTGGCTCAACTACCACCTTAATTTATATCATAATGCACCCAACACAAGCCGTATCTTATCCTATAAGGAGTTTAAGCTTAGGACAGGGTCAAAGTACATTACTCTATAAACAAGGTGCATATTGACCTCAAGTCAAATGACCTTCATCTCCCACACACTGATAACACTTTAGACACGTATAACAAATAGTTTATCGGCAAGGTATACCAATACTTTCCAAAAGTATCCATGTGTCCATCATTAGTAACCATTACTAGTAACAGGTGAGACATACTACATTCTCTAAGAATGTGACGCAGACCACATGTCGACTTATAACATATCATCAATATCCCATTCTCGATGATCATTAGTCGAGGCTATTTTAGAGTTACACTCTATCATCAATATCTCACTCTATTAATGACAACGTAAGCTCAAGAGATGCACATTAATGAATAATTACAAATAATCAAATAATAATTCAATAATTGCAAATTCCATAAATATTAATAATATTAATAATACAAATGTGTTCAAGTACATTTGTCCCTAATAATAATTGTCTCTAGGACATACATACTTTCACAATATACTAATTTCAATGAAAGTAAATATACTGACATTTAAGATACATTTGGAACAATATCTTCAAATAAAACCAAATGCAAGACCGACTAGTTTGTTTTCCAAAATAAAATGTAAGCTTGAAAACTATCTGCATCATATTGAGAGCTAATTTGATATATTGCGGATACAAGAAAATCATTCACCGCCCAACAATGGGAGAAATCTGTAGGGTGTGGAGGGTATGATAGTCGCAAAAGAGGAAAACTGAGGGGTTTAGAAGCGAGCAGGGCCGCTAAGGCTGCCAAAATGTTCACGCCGGAAAATCCTTACTTCTTGTCAATTCTTGAAACATATAACATAGTATCGAACCATATTCTAATGAGCAATTTTACCTACTTTGTATATCAATATGTTCATACTTATGCATATTATTTCTTGCATTCTTCTTGACGTTTACTTCGCAACTCGTCATAATCTACAGAATATATCAGCTGACTTTGTCCGAGAGTATATGTTTTTAAGCAAAGGATGATTGAAATTTGTTAGAGATAACGGTTTAGTGGAAGGAGATGTTTGTGTCTTTTAGCTGATCAAGGACCTTCATGCTGATGAACTTATGTTGAAGGTGCACAGATTATTCTCTATAGTGGATGAAAAATTTGAAAAATTTACACACTGGTAGCCTAATTGAACCAACACTATCTATCAGTAAAAATTGTATACTTCAGTTTGATGTAATTAAGCATACATAGTTTTCAGATGCATTCAGACCAGTATCTTCAAATAAAACCAATCTCAAGACCGGTTACTTTGTTTTACCAACAGAAAATTTTAAGCTCAAAAACTTATCTCCATCACACTGAGAGCTAATTTGATGAATTGTAGATACATAGGAAATCATTCACCGAATTTGTAGTGCATGAAATCCCTTATAATCGTTGCAAAAGAGGACGACCAAGGGCTGTAGAAGGGAACAAGGTAACTAATGCTGCCAAAATGTTTACACTAGTAAATCCTTACTTCATGATGATTCTTGAAGAATATAATATAGTACAGAATGATATTCTGGTGAGCCTTTCTGCCTATACATTAAACTACATGTGTTGTCGCAGTAAACTGCTTTGTATCTCAATACGTTGTTACTCATGTAAATTAATCTCGCATTCTTATTGAATCTCTTGTCCGAGTCTGACCGTTTCTCTTGCTTTGGTTGTGTTTATGCTTTGTCTTGAGCCGAGGGTCTTTCGGAAATAGCCGATCTACCTACCAAGATAGAGGTAAGGTCTACGTACACTCTACCCTCCCAGACCCCACGTTGTGTAATTTCACTGGGTATGTTGTTGTTGTATTCTTATTGAATCTGGGCACATATTTTGCAACTTGCCCTGATTCAGCAGAATATAACACCTGAATTCGTCCGAGATTATATGACAAATACTTCAGTACCAATTGAACTTCATGATTCTGATAGCAATAAGTGGAATATGCGTTGTGTTAGGAGAAAAACATTTATGTTTCTAAGCAAAGGATGGGTAACTTTTGTTAGGGATAATGATTTAGTGGTAGGAGATACTTGTGTCTTTGAGTTGATCAAGGACACTCAGGCTGATTAACTTGTGCTGACGGTGCATATATTTCGTACTAAGGTGGAAGAAAAATCAACAAATTGACACACTTATAACTATTTGAACAAATACTCTCTATCTATAAATGAGGAAGGTGGTATTTGTTGGATGGTCTTCTTCCATCTTTTTTTCCTTCAAATTGGAGCTTTTTAAATCTAGTTGTTGACATGTCCATAGTAGAAGCAAAGGGTATTTTCTTGATGTTTTTTTGCCCTTTTTCTTTTGTGCATTTTTACATGCTTTTCGTTACTTCTTCACTACACTTACAAACTTGATGGAGTTAAGCTGTATTGACAGGGAATCGTTTCGTCTCAATTGTGATTCCTTCATAAAATTCTGAATTGCAAACAAATGCAAAATACTTTTTTTAATTCATTGGGGTTAGGGGTGTCAAACAAACTGGTTGAGTTAATAAATAGGCGGGTCATATTTTATGAACTTTTTTTCTTCATTTTTTTTCTTTTTGGAGATGTGGGAAGGGAAAGTAAAGAGACGTGAAGGCATTAGTGAGATTTAGATCTGCAAATGAACACTAGGCTTGCAACTTTAGTATCACCTTTATATTTTTTAAGTGTATTTTATGGGTTAATTTTGCTACCGCAAATGGAGAAAAGCTCCTTCGATTGTGGCCAATGACAACACGCTATTACTACTAACTAGCATCAAACTTCGATCACTAGAATCAACTTTCGCATGGTACTACAAAAAAGAATTAGCACAATGAAGAATTGCCAAAATTGCTATTTTTAAGTAGTTGAACATTTGTTGAAGTGTGTTATGAAGCAAAGATTGGACCACATCATAAGTCTATAGACCTCTACACTCTTATGAATGCTCGTGCCTTTATGCGATATCATGTCTTGACTCAAAGGACGTTCTACAACTCGATAGGAGCAACTAGAATCTATTAACTTGTTCTTCTTACATTACGATCTGTATTTTATCTTATGATCTTTTCTTAATCCTCAACCACATACTATCATCCATTTTAAGCATTATCTATCTGTTGGTTATTACAAAGGTTGCAGGAAACGGGAATTACAAGCAACTGCTAATGTAAGAATTGAAATTACAAATTAACTAGAAATCTGAAAATTATAAAGATGAACAAGAAAACTTAAAACTGAAAAACTGCTTTTGTTTGCTTGCTGAGTCGAGTGTGGCACTCTGTCCTTAAGACAATATTTTGTTTACTACAACTACTATAACATGGCTGGAAATACAACCGATGTTGCTGCTGCTGCTGCTGCTACTGTTCAAGGCAGTAACACCGCTGCCTTCCCGGCTGCTGGAGCTCCACCCTCTTCTTCACACTACCATGATCGCCCTGAAAAATTCATGGGATCAGAATTCAAAAGATGGCAGCAAAAGATGCTGTTTTACTTAACAGTTATGGGCATGGCCCGGTTCCTTACGGAAGATCCTCCACAAGCTGGAGATGAAATGGACTCTTCGCCTAATGAAACGGGTGAAGGGGGCCTTGGTATCCATGTCATTAATGGCATGAAGATGGTTCGTGACGCATGGAATCATAGCGATTTCATGTGCAAGAACTATATACTGAACTGCTTGGCAGACCCTCTCTACACGGTCTATTCTACCGTTGGCACTGCCAAAGAGTTGTGGGAAAAACTGCAAAAGAAGTACAACGCACAAGATGCGGGTACTAAGAAGTTCATCGTTGGGAAATTTCTAAAATTCCAAATGGTGGACAGCAAGACAGTGATGTCCCAAGTCCAGGAATTCCAAATGATTTTACATCACCTGGATTTGGAAGGACTGAAGCCAAACGAGCAGTTTTTGGTTGCATCACTGATTGAAAAGTTACCTCCTTCATGGAATGAGTTTATGAGTTACTTGAAACTCAAGACAAAGGAGATGACCTTTGAAGAGCTTGTTATCAAACTGCAAATCCAGGAAGATAATAAGAAGACCTTGCCAAAGGGTAGACAACATGCTTTGAGGCAAAGGCGAATGTTTGCCGAGGCCAAAAGGAACTCAAGCAAGAAGCGGAAGTTCCGGAAAGACGGCAAAGCCCCCGCAGAGAGATGTTCGAGAGGTAATTGTCATCACCGTGGGAAACCTGGTCATAGGATCAAGGAATGCCGCAAGCTCAAGACTGAGCAACATCAGAAAGCCAAGTCAAAAGGCAAGGCTCAAGCAAACGTCGTCAAGGACACGCTCCTGGATGACATGATCGAGGAATTCTCTGCAGTGGTGCTAGAAGCCAACTTGGTAGAGAATCCAATGCAGTGGTGGGTGGACACAGGTGCTACTAGGCACATCTGTTCCAACAAAGATGCCTTCTCCACGTACACACCAGTCGCTGACAAGAAGCTGTTCATGGGCAAACGCTTCTTCCGACGTGATGGGGGTTGGAAAGGTGGTCCTGAAGATGACTTCCGGCAAGGAACTTACTCTGAAGGAAGTGATGCACGTCCCAGAGATTAGAAGAAATTTAATTTCTGGACCTTTATTGGTTAATCCTGATTTTAGGCTAGTATTTGAATCCAATAAGTTTGTACTCACTAAAAATGGCACATTTGTAGGGAGGGGCTTCGTCTGTGAAGGCCTCTTCAAAGTGAATGACATGTCTGTATTGCGTCAAGGAAATAAAGTTGAACCTTCTTCTTATTTGCTTGAGTCTTCTAATTTATGGCATCATAGATTAGGACACGTAAACTATAAGTCTATTCAAAGGCTGGTAAAGATGGAGTTGTTGCCTTCTATCGACGTAAACCCTCTACATAAGTGTGAGGTGTGCGTAGAGGCAAAACTCACCAAGCTTCCTTTTCGATCCGTCGAAAGGAATACCGCTCCTCTAGAACTTATTCACACAGATATATGTGATTTGAAGTTTGCACAAACTAGAGGGGGGAACAAGTACTTTGTGACATTTATAGATGATAACACAAGGTATTGTTACCTTTACTTGTTGAAAAGTAAGGATGAAGCCTTTGAAGCGTTCCGACGTTACAAAGCAGAAGTTGAGAATCAACTTAGCCTACGGATTAAATCCATTCGTAGCGATAGAGGGGGAGAATATGTAGCGCCTTTTGAGGAATACTGTGCCCAAGAAGGCATTATTCATCAAACGACGGCTCCATACTCACCTCAATCAAACGGTGTGGCGGAACGTAAGAACCGCACATTAAAAGAAATGATGAATGCCTTGCTTATCAATTCCGGTCTTCCCCAAAACATGTGGGGAGAAGCCGTCCTTACCGCTAATACGATTCTTAACAGAGTCCCACATAAGGGTAAGGACAAAACCCCATATGAATCATGGAAGGGAAAGAAACCCACCTACAAATATTTTAAGGTGTGGGGTTGTCTGGCAAAGGTTGAAGTACCCAAGCCAAAGCAGGTCAAGATTTGGCCTAAGACTGTAGATTGCATATTCATCGGATATGCAAATAACAGTAGTGCTTATCGCTTCTTAGTGCATAAGTCAGATATTCCAGATATCCACCAGGGTACAATAATGGAATCAAGGAATGCACTATTCTTTGAAAATACCTTTCCTAGAAAGGAGAAAGACATAACCTCTCGCAAACGAAGTTATGCACAAAGCTCTCAAGAACTGGGAGTCCTTGACTGCCCGGATCTAAATGGTTCAGATCTAGCGAATCTCAAGGTGGCTGAACATCCGGAATCTAGTATTCCAGATTCTCAGAACTTGGAGACTCCAGAGATGGATCTAAGGCGAAGTAAAAGGGCCAGGAAGGATAAATCCTTTGGTCCCGACTTTGTAGCTTACATGGTTAATGATGAACCTAGGACAATTGCTCAGGCATTGTCAACTCCAGAAGCACCGCTCTGGAAAGAAGCTATTGAGAGTGAAATAGGCTCCATTCTGCATAACCATACGTAGGAGTTGGTTGATCTTCCTCCGGGAAATAAACCGTTGGGGTGTAAGTGGATACTTAAACAAAAATACAAAGCAGATGGGTCTATAGACAAGTACAAGGCCAGGTTGGTAGTCAAGGGCTATCGGCAGACAGAAGGCTTTGACTACTTTGATACCTACTCCCGGTATCCGGATGACATCCATACGGGTATTTATTGCGATCGCGACTTTGCGTGACCTTGAGATACACCGGATGGATGTTAAGACAGCCTTCCTAAACGGTGATTTGGAAGAAGAAATTTATATGGACCAACCCGAGGGGTATGTGGTTCAAGGGCAAGAGAAGAAAGTCTGTAGACTTGTCAAATCTCTGTTCGGGCTGAAACAAGCCCCGAAACAATGGCACGAAAAATTTGATAGTACTCTACTATCGAAAGGGTTCGCCATTAATGAGTGTGATAAATGTGTTTACACAAAAGGTAACTCTGACTCATTTGTCATGATATGCCTGTATGTAGACGACATGTTAATCACAGGAAGCAGTCCTAGGGTAATCCTAGAGACTAAGAACATGTTGAAACAATGCTTCGAAATGAAGGATATGGATATCGCAGATGTCATCTTAGGGATTAAAATCTCTAAGACGTCTGACGGACTGGTCTTATCTCAGTCTCACTACATCGAGGATGTTTTGAGAAAGTTTGAGATGTTAGACAGTTCACCGATAAAGTCACCAATGGATACAAATCAAAAGCTTGATAAAAATCTTGGTGCACCTGTATACCAGGAGCGATATGCACAGGTGATCGGTAGTTTGATGTATATAACAAACTGCACCCGACCTGATATTACTTACGCAGTCAATAAGTTGGCTAGGTTCACCCGTAATCCGAGTGATAACCACTGGAAGGCGTTGAATCGGGTATTACAATACCTGAAATACACGTTAAATTATGGGTTACACTATTCGAGATATCCACCGTACTAGAGGGGTACAAAGATGCAAATCGGATATCCGATATAGAGAATACCAAGTCCACCAAATGTGGGTATGTATTTACAATTGGTGGTGGGGCCGTGTCTTGGAAATCCTCTAAGCAAACTTGCATCGCCCGATCCACAATGGAATCGGAGTTTATCGCTTTAGACAAAGCGGGAGAAGAAGCCGAGTGGCTTTATGACTTCTTAGAGGATGTTCCGTGTTGGAACAAACCCGTACCTTCGGTAATGATCCACCGCGACGTTAGTCGGCTCTAGGAAGGGCACGGAATGCTATGTACAACGGCAAGTCTCGTCATATTCGACGGAGGCATAAGACCGTTAGGCAATCGATCACCACGGATATAATATCCATTGATTACATTAAATCAAAGGATAATATAGCAGACCCATTGACAAAGGGCTTACCCAAAGATCGATGACTTGCTCATGTCTAGGGAATGGGCTTAAAACCCAAAATATAAGGACTAATACAAATGTAACCCAACCTTGCTAACCGGAGATCCCAGTAATTTGGTTCAATGGGAAAACTAAGTTGTAAAGGTTCAGTTGATCGCTTCGGTGGAAGTATGAGCACTTCGGATAGTGATTTCTGAAAAGAAACACCAAATCCAAAGCCGTTCCCGCGATAGACTTTAAGTGCTATCTGCAGTGTGGGTAAAGGTTAAGTTTTCAAAACCTATAATGCTCCTCAACAGTTGAGGTTAGGATTTGGGAAATTTTTAATGGTTCCTAACACTTGTGAAGTGGGGTATAGCAGGATACCTTGTAGGAGACCACCTATTTAAGTGCGAGGACGGGCCGCCTCAAAATGAACGCACTTAAGAATCCAAGACGTTGTCCATGGCCAAAACGGACAAAACATTACGAAGAAGAGAGTAAGAGAATTTGTTGTGTTGGTACCATTGACTTGGCTTACACTAAACACTGACGGTTCAAGACATCACGTTCACCACGCAGTAAGTAAGTCCGATGGTATTCAACTATGAAAGGTTCAAAGCTGATGCTACCTCTCCTTATGCAACATCGGTCCGCTGAAATATTGCTGGAAATGAAAAAGGCACCATGTGAGTGCGCCAAAATCTCTTTCAAGAGGGGATTGTTGGAAATTTGCCTTTGGCGGGAGTTGCGACCGACCAACTTTAACGGCTTAAACACTAGTGTTACGTATGTTGGAGAATCCAGTTCTTCACACATGCATGATCTACTAAGTACGTAGATAATCGTAGGGCCAAGAATCATCAAATTTCATTGAGGTTTGGGACCCCAAGGGGTATCCCATGTGTTTAAAGGAGGGAGGACCTAGATGTGCTTCGGTTCAAGGAAAGACCACACGCGCGCCGCCGCCTCCCGCCCGCCCGGTCCGGTTCCGGTTCCGGTTCCGGGTTCTCGGGTTCTCGGGTTCACGGGTTCACAGGTTCACGGGTTCACGGGTCGTGGGTCGTGGGTCGTGGGCCCGAGAACCCGAGAACCTGAGAACCAGGAACCCGTGAACCTGAGAACCCGAGAACCCGGAACCCGGAATCGGACGGGCGGGCGGCGGCGGCGTGTGTGTGGTCTTTTCTTGAACCGAAGCACATCTAGGTCCTCCCTCCTTTAAACACATGGGATACCCCTTGGGGTCCCAAACCCCAAACCAATTTCGAGTCTTATATACACAACAATTCTTTCTTCCTCTACCGATGAGGGAGAATTGAACACAACACCACACTTTCCATGCTTCAAACACCTCACTTCGTGAACCAATATCTCTTTCATTTCTCAATGAAATTTGACGATTCTTGGCCCTACGATTATCTACGTACTTAGTAGATCATGCATATGTGAAGAACCGGATTCTCCAACATACGTAACACTAGTGTTTAAGCCGTTAAAGTTGGTCAGTCGCAACTCCCGCTAAAGGCAAATTTCCAACACTATCTTCAACACGTTCTACAACCTCCTTCATAGTACCTTATATGCTATCAACTTTTTCATACTTAAGGGAAAACTCTAAACCCATCATAACAACTTAGACTTGACTTGATGAGTAAAACGCTTGAGCACAACTAAGTGCAGGCATACAACATTTCTTAAAAAGACACATAAGGCTTGTAACATGGATTTAACACAATTATGAACTCTAGGCTTCATGATTCATGTAGGAAATAATAAATACATGTCGTACCATAACGGCGAGTCCAGGAATAGCCTTACGTACTTTGATTTAAACTTTGAATGACTACGACAAGTCAATCCTTCTGGTAAACGTTTAACCTATTTAAGACATCTAATATCAACATAACTAACAATCCAATAATATACTACAACTATACCAACACTAACGTCGAGCAATCAAAGAGCGACGAGCTCTCGAAGCTATATACAATGGTGTACTCCACACCTAACCTCCTTTTAACTACAAACAATCTCTAAACGAGCTATCAAACCCCGCCAACCTCCGAACCACATAAAACATCTATTAATCTGTTTATATAAACTATCACAACTCGAACTCACGGCTTCCTATCACCGTTCTGTGGGTTCATAACAAATGCATACCTTGGATGTTCATACGAGCTCGTAAAAGGTTGTAGACGAGGAATCAAACTTGAGTCGCCTTTATAAAAGCATTCCATTACCTTACTTTACTACGAAGTAATCTTCGACTTGCTATGACCCGAAGGAAACTGAGGTTACAATCATGAAATTGACGGATGGATAACCATGTTTAAACTTAAAATCGATCTTACCGTTAGAACTATTTGAACCTTGATATGTGTAAAATGAAACTTAAAAGGAGTTGCTGCACTTTTTGATGAAGGGAAAACGTTGAGCACACTTTTTCTTGTTTCCATCTTTATACAACATTCAATTTGCTTTCCAAAATGAGAAATGTATATATATAGAAGTATATATCAACATTAAAGGCATTCCCTTAAAGTGATTACCTTGAATAAAGTGCCTATCTACCAAAGATGCCACATATAAACTTATTTAGCTTAGTCACTTCTGTTGCTATACGTGTAAGATATCCACTAATAATTGTCCACTAATTAATTTATTGATCTTAACTCACTTAAATATTATACAAAATATATTTTATCAAATTCTAATTTTCCAACCAAATATCAAGAGTACAATTGTTTTTGGTACTATTAATTCTCAAATCGAGAAAGGATAACTTTTCTTATGAGAAAATAATTTCTGCTTTTATCGCAAATAAATCTCAGTCATAAACTTCCCCATATCATGTATATAATTTAAAGTGTGTCCAAATAGTAGTAATATTAATAACTATATAAATTCATATTTATCACACTTTTACAAAAACTGTTTCATTAAAAGAAAATTCCATGTCAAGGCAATATATAACGGTTTCGAAATTCATCAACCTTATTAGATATTACACAAATCCTACTTAATTAGCGCATATTGACTCAGGAAGGGCTTTGAACATTTGAGACGTGTTTGAAGCCCATTAGAAGACTACTTTCCGTATCAGAGCGGTCGTCGATCCGAGGATACGTTCATCCAACTATGTGCTATGTGCGAACATATTTTGCGCCATATGGGTTACACCATTGTCCGGTGGGTAGTGTCTAAATATGTGTTGTCTATCGACCTTCATTTGACATGTTCCTAAGAGCTCCAGATATGTTGAGAATGTGGTTGTTCGATTTAGATGACAAGCACCGTAGGGAGATGATATGCTGCCTAGGTTATTTACCCTCCTTCATGACTATGACAGGTGTAAAGAACTCATCAAGGTCTTGACGGAGTATTGGGATAACGATAGAATGGTGTTCAGGTTTGGGCTTATAGAAATGATCCCGACTTTGGAGGAAATTTGGAACTGCATAGACAATAATAAAACTAGTCTAAGAAGGAGAAAGAAACCCAATCACAATATCTTAGCTCCAAACAAGCCCACTCCGGTCGAAATCATGAAAATGCTATCCTTCACCCAAGCCTCCGGAGAAACAATAAGCCTTTCAGGATTTGTACCAACATTTCGGGAGTAAAGAGGGGTTCATAAATCATTCCCTAGAGTTTCACCTTTTCAGAGATTGGGATGCTACCCGACCCTTAGCCTTTTTCCATCTATTTATTGGGTACCATGGTATTTCCCCAAAACCCCTACCTTGCTATGAATACCCGAGTCATCTCAGTCGCCCATGTCGTGTTCTACGATATAACCAACATCGGAGAAGCCAAATACTTTGACATAGTCCCAGTCATCCTCGCTGACATATACCGGGCCTTTGGTAGATGCAGAAACTAGCTTAGGTACTTCTAGGGGTGCAACTTATTGCTAGAGTGGTTGATCCTCCAACACTTCCGGAAAACCATAGAACCCCTAGTCTTGCCTACTGATAACAGAAAATATGACCTCAAAAACCATCTATCAGATTTCCCTAACCGAACCAAAAGAGAGTGGTCTCTTTTTTTCGCAAATCTTGATGAGAAGGATGTATAGTGGACGTTCGCCGACTTTATCACCACATGGGTTGTAGTCCGAGGTAGAAAATGTACATTTTTACCGCTTATAGCTATCTGAGGGGTCCGCCCTTATGCACCGACACATGTTTTAAAATAGTTTAGGAGAAGGCAAGAGGTGCCTCGGGTCGGAAGTATGGGTGACTTGGTGATGGACTACGAGAAGGACAAGATTTGAAATGTCGGAGAATACATCCGAGAGTGGAACAATCGTCTTATATATGAGTTAAGGGAAGTTACCGAGGATTGGCTGGGAGCAGATATGCTAGGAGTTGCTGTGTCAGGGATCAACCAGTATCAGCGTGTCAGTGACAGAGAGTCCAAGGCTGAGATCAAAGTCAGACGGATTCAGAGGTAGGCCGATGATAGAGATACTAAGTATCGGGAGGAGATAGAAGCTGACAGGCAGACCACAACAACCTTGAAGGAAGATTTGGGATTCGTACATAGGTTTCTAAAAAAACCCGAGGAAGCTGATCAAGGGGGTTCTGAAGGATACCCAATCAATGACCTTTCAGGAGAAGGGGTACATAGTTGATGCTTTGATGATGGAGACGTATCAGCAGATCCGGATTGCTCTTCTGCAGGCCAAGAAGGCCCGGAAAGACGGGGGGTCAATATCGACCACTGGAGGACAACCTTTCTAATCTTTTTTCATTATGCTTTTATGATGAAACCCTTCGGGGAAATTATTATTATTAATGAAATTCCTATGAGGACAATGGTTTGATTTAACAAACTGGCACAATTCATATTCAAATGCTAGAAAGGTCTCGGTTCAACAAAGCCTAGGGGCACGTTTAATGTATTGCAACTATGTGATTATGTGCAACTATTTGCTTATGTGTTTCATTCACGCATTTATATTAAATATGATTGATTCAGTGTTCCGGGTGTCACCCCGAAAAGAAAAACATAAGAACGTGCCTTAAACTTCCAAAAACTCCACTTTCTGAAAATGAAACCTACTTACCTAAACCGCTTACATCTCCCAGAAAGATTTGACTTGTTGAGAAGAAAGCGAAGCTTCACTCAGGAGAAAGATCACCGAGATCGATGAAAGGATTGTCTTGGTCAAGGAAAAGCTAAAAGAAGTTTACCACCTTCTGAACATCTCAAGGGAAGTAAGAGGAATGAGGAAAGATTATGTACCCCTATTAGGAAGTCAGGGGACATCTAGGACACCGAAGGCTGAACCTGAGAGTTAGCCACTCAGAGAAGCTACTACTGTCGCGTCTGCTACCGCTCATGAGAGCGATGAGGCCACACTATCACTAAGCGAGCTACCTATACCAACTTGGTAGGCCGTTGCTTTGAAGGCTTATACTTATGCTTACTAGGTGACACCGGTACCCGTTCTAAGTTCAGAGGTCTACGAGACTTTGAGGGCAATGGGGACTACACACCTCAGTGATGTGAGACTGCCACCATGCGCTCCACCATACACGCATAAGAGATGCGACCATTTGAATCAACCAGGACACACCATTGATAAATGTGCGCCCCTAAAAAAATGATAGTGCAACTTATTGACAACGATACCATTAGTATCATCTGTGGATCCTACTCCTTGTTGTCACATGACCCAATCACTCGTATGGGAGACATTGATGCTGAGATTCACCTATGGAGGTACGCCTTTACCATCTTCGAAGACTCCTACACTGAGATCATAAAGAAACTGGTCACTGCTGAAAAGATTCATTCTATCAAGACTTCGTGGAAACCCTCATCCTCCAGGGCTAGTGATGGAAGAGGCTACCAGTACCACTCTGGAGCGTTAGGCCACAACATTGAGGAATGTGAGGCATTCAAATTTGAGTTGGAGCACCTTATCGATAAGGGGTAGATTTGGGTAGCTCTCCCTCCCCGCTATAAGTTGATGTAGTCCAAGGGCCGAACGTGCAATTGTTAGGTTGACAACCGTCCATGGCTTCAAAACAAAATCCATCTTTTGGGTAGATTTAGGCACCCCTGATGACTCAAATGTTTTCCGCTTCCCTTTTATTTGTAAAAGAACTGCGCGATACCTGATGTTCCCTAGGTGGGATACGCAGGAAGCCCATATCGAGCATGGTCTTGGGATTTTGGGTAGGAAAACCAGTGGGGAGGGGATTATTTTCTATAAACTGAACTTGCAAAACTATGTGCTATTTCTTGCATTTGATTTATCTAACGAACATACTAACGTCATCTGCCTTTGAGTGATTCTTCTCTTACAGAAGAGGTTAGTTCATGTCATGACACTGACTTATTACACAAGATCAAAAACAACAACAACATTTCTATCCGAACAAAATTCAAAAGAAATGACAGGTAGTTCAAATGACAAGAGAAACATCAAGAACTTTAGGTCTCCTCTGCGACAGGAGGCGACTCATACCGAAGACATGGTCAAAATGCTGAAAGACGTTCAGGAGAAAATCGCAAGGCTGGAAAAATCCCAAATTGTGCGAGAAAAGCAGATTGAAGAGAGAAGGCCTCCACCACCCTTCCCATCTATATCTTCTCCAGCTCATGAGCACTTTCTGAATTACCCTGCGGGAATCAACCCCCACTACATAGGTACTTCATACCAAACTCCTCCACCCACAATTACTATCCAGATACCTGGGATCACTCACTCTATTTAAGTCCCCCTAACTACCAATACCACCACACAACCAAATACTACTACTCACATTCCCCAAATTAACCCAACACGCCAAAATGTTTCTTCCCAAACCCCAGTCACTCTAAGCCATCTCTCGCCAGAATGTGCTGAACTAGACCACTATGAGGAGACAGAGAGGGTCTGGAGGGCCGACCAAGAGAAGTTGGCCGAGAAGATGAAATATGAGTTGGCTCAAGGCATAGAGCAAAGATTAAAAGAAATTTCTCGGGTTGCTCAAAAGACTCCAGACTAAGTATGATGACCTATGTATATATCTAGGGTTGGATTTACCAGAAGGCTTCAAAGTGCCTAAATTTGAAATGTTTAAAGGGTCAGGAAACCCGATAGCTCACTTACGGTCATACTGCCACTAGTTGGTAGGAGTATGCAATAACCCTGCCTTAATCATGAGGCTATTCAGTCGATGTTTAACCGAAGAGGCCTCTGAATGGTTTGTTGTGCAAAATATGCATCAATGGATCACTTGGGAAGATATGTCAGATTTTTCATGGAACGATACAAGTTTAATGTCGATACCATGCCTTATTGATATTATGTGGAGAAATTCAGGACGAAATCCATAGAAAGCTATAGAGAATATGCAAGCAGGTGGAGAACGGAAGCTGCTCGTATGCGACCACTGATGACTGGGAAGGAATTGGTCTCCACTTTTATTAGAGCACAGGACTAGGATTATTATGATAGGATGCTTTCCATGACCGAACAACTATTTTTGGAGTTGGTTGAAATGGGAGAGGCCATAGAAGATGGTCTTAAGTTTGGGAAGATCACTAGCGTGACTGGTAGAAGCTCCCAGTCAAGCTCTACGGAAGGTGTGCAAAAGAAGAAAGAGGATGTAGCGAACATAACCCAATCATCCAGTCCCAAAGCAAAGAAATTGGAAGAACCACGTTCACCCATGGAGTTTTATCAATCATCACCCTTGGGCGGCTATATGACTCCACCATACAACCCATTGCCTGTTTACTATGCCCAACCCAGCTACCAAACCTCCCCGATCTACCAAAGCACTCCACCGAACTCATAAATAGTTTCACCGATCTTCCAAACCCTGATGTTAGCAACCCAAGCTCCACAGAATTACTAAACTCCCTAAACTACCAAGCTCCTTAGAATTACCAAACCTCTCAAAACTACCCAGATCCACAAAATTACCAAGCCCCTCAGAACTACCAAGCTCCATAAAATTACCAAAACCATCCACCTCTGGCAAACTATAATGCACCATATCCCAAGTTTGAGAAGAAACCAGCCTGAGTATTCACACCGTTATTGAAAACACGCACACGATTTCTCGAGGAACTGCTTGCCGCTAATGTGATCCAAATTGTACCTCCAAAGCAGGTTGATCCTAGAAACCATTTCTAACGTCCTGACCAAACATGTGATGATCACTTTGGTAAAGCCAAGCACAACACTGAAGATTGCATCAACCTAAAACACAGGATTTAGGACTTGATAGACAAAAGATAAATCACATTGCAGACAACCGCTCCTAATGTGAAAACCAATCCACTGCCTAATCAATGCAACTATTCACATGATCGAGAGGGAAGAAGACTTGGCAGTCTGTAAGCCCTTGAGTCTAGCACCTATGAAATCTTTAGAGCAGAATATGGCATCGCTGACTATAAATGAGTGACCTAGGTTCGAATTGCTGATCTATGAGCCAATAATAGCGTAATTGGCCCCGGGTGTCATCAAGCCACCCAAAAAAAAGTTCATTGGTGAAGCTTCCATTGCACACGCCATAACCAGATCAGGGTGATGCTATACGCCTAAAGAGCTAGCCCAAAGGGGCACCAAAAAGGAAAACAATCATAGAAGGCCAATCACAGAAGGTGAAGTTGAAGATTTTTGGCACAAAATGCAACCCAAAGAGTATTCTATCATCGATCACTTGAAAAATACTCCGGCACAAATATCAACATTAGCACCATTGCTAATTTCTTCCCAACATCATCCGTCGTTGATGAAAGTACTGGATGAAGCACATGTTCCTGCCGGAACAAGCGTCGAAAGCCTAGCTACCACAATCGCCCATATCCCGGGAGACCACTACGTATCATTCAAGAAAGACGAGTTGCCCAAAGAAGGGTTGATGTATAACTGTAACACCCCAAACTATGACTTTGGCAAAACATGGCGCTCGGTGCCTGACTGCATCTAACCGAGCGAATCACATGGCTTGCTGAATCAACATGGGGATCAAGATCATGAAATTAATAATTTAAAATATGCAAAACTAAATAATATGATTATAGTATGAAAATATAATAAGTCTGAAATAATTTGAAAACGTAATAAGTCTGAAAAACTTACAAGGCCCTGAACATGAGTTTGATAGCAAAATTGTTTACCATGACAATGCCCTAACATACCTTTACTGCATGACATGACATGTAAAATAAATAAACTAACACCCCAAATGAGACGGGGCTCACCAATGGTTGATAATGTAGAAATCCTAGCGAACTGATTTGTCATCCTGAAACTCAGTACCTGCACCGTGAAGTGCAGACCCCGAGCAAATGGATGTTAGTACATTTAAATTGTACTGTATGTAAAGCAACAAGAAGAATAAGCAGGCACATTAAATAATAGGAACATGAAACTAAAACGGTAAACTGAGCATGAGTATGTATATGATCTAACATGAATGTAAAAATATGTATAAAATTTGTATGATGTATATCTGTATATTTGTATATCTGTATATGTGTATATTTGTATATTTGTATATTTGTATGTTTATGGGAGAGCATTAGCAAAACCGATATGTAACCACCATGTGTGAATGTGGCGTCTGATCTCTGCCGATCAACTAATCCATCTCGTACCTTGCTGAAGTATGAGACATGAACATGAACATGAACAAGATGGATCCAATAATCCCACTAAGGGATAACATGAAGGTATCATCCTCTGGTCGGAGCAATCCTTATCCTATGCTGGCAAACGTACTTTTAGGCTATCTGAGCCTTCTCGGTAATTTCTGCAACACTCAAAATATGTACTTGAATATAGTTGGCTTGTAAGCCCATGAATTTAATAAACATAGCTTGAAAACATAATTCATAATAGTAATCTGGCAAGTAATTAAATATAAAATATAACTTGTGTAAAATATGAAAACATGTGTAATTTCATGAAAATTGAGAATATTACTTCATGATTTCATAAATAAACGTGGCGTGGGGAAGAAAATGGATATTACAACACATGGATAGAATCTCTACATACATTAGTCACTCCAAAACTTGAAGAAAATGTCTGAACTTTTGAAGAAGAAACCCAAAACTTTGAACTCGAGACCTTGAGAAGAGTTTTCACCATTTTTTCGTAGCCACTGGTCATAGATCAAACCACACTTCTCCTGACCTCCAAATTGGATCTCCACCATTCATATTTAATACCTATATTCTGAGACCACTTAGTTACAGTTTGGGATCGATCCAACGGTTAAATTACCAGGAAACGCCAATAGAAGTGGGCTGGTCGGAGGGAAAATCTACCGCAAAATTACTAGGGTTTTGCGTTTGATGGAGTGCATCTAAATCAATCCTTATTCATGATTCTACTAACCATTAAATGTCTAAAGCATAATAAGAACTCCATATAATTCATTAATGGGTGAGGGGCTTATGTTTTTGAAGAAATCACATAGCTTCATTCCAAATTAACCTTGAATGGATTTTCGAAAATCTAGCGATTTCAAATAATATTTCGGTGTTAATCTAGTGTTAACTTAATATAATTGACATAGGGATTTGACTGATAACTCACTTTAGGTGTTTGGTAGTAGCTCTGGTCGAAAATCCTTACATAAAACGTTTTATGATTGTATTTATAAGTTATCATAAAGGCTTGGGCTTTAAAACCTTATCCTATAAGAATCAGAATTTCCATTTTATACGTCCTCAGTAAATCGGCCATGAGCTTTTGTATGGAACTCCGTTTTACATGAACCTTATATAGATGGAAATGTCTTTCAAAGGGATACAAATTTCATTAAGGAAGTTTTCTCAAATACCTTATATATTTATCCGTAAACTCAGTTTAAGTGAGAACTGCTGCAAATTCACTTTAAAACATGCTTCGTGGAGTAGCTTCTGACTATATTTTTTCCTAAGACTCTTCTTATGCCTTGATTATTTTTTGAAATACTTCCTACACTCTTTATCTTGGTTCCATCATTTTCTCATCGTACAGTTCAAACCATAGCCCAAAGTTATGAGGTGTTACAATATCTCCCCCTTGGGATCATTCTTCCTCGAATGATGGTTCATGGTTAGGAGTATGACTAACTCTGAAATTTTATAAAACTTTTAGCAGGGTTTTATCTGTGAATAGGACTATCCCAACATTTTTCGAACATCTGCCAGCTAACCAAAGCACAACACAAGCCTCATAGGGCGTCTTTATACGCATGACAAGACATAACATGGTAAATGAAGCATGGACATGACTAACATGAATACTGAACTGGCTTGAATACGTGAATACCAACTATCATGAATATCGGTATGGCATGAACACATGGATATTGAACTGAATGAATACATGAATATTATACATGGGATTTGGAAAAGAATTTGTAGGCATGAATGACATGAGTACTAAAACATAGACATGAACATTATGATTGCATGGACGTAAGGAGCATGACATGGGACATGAATGCACGAAGACTGGCTGACATGGATACATGAGTGCTAAAATAACATAAGATATGAATACATGGATATCATAACATGATATTTGATTGCCGAAAAGATGAATGTTACAATATGAGATCTGAATGTCGAAAACATGATTGTTACAATATGAGATTTGAATGTTGAGCACAGATGGGACCTGCACACTGACTGACATGAAGTTTGAGTACTTGAGGTACCCTAGACATTTTCTGCTTATCCATCAATAAATGTGGATATTTGGTCTTCATGTCCTCTTTGGATTCCCATGTAGTCTCCTTCACATTTTGGTTCCTTTACAACACTTTCACTGGAGTGACTTCCTTAGTCCTCAATTTGCGAACTTGACGATCTTTCGTAGGATTCTACATGGTCTAATATATATGGGACTAACTTCCCTTTATTCTCAAATCACATGACGCCTTTCATAGGCAAAACTTTCAAGAAACACCCACTCGTTAACTTGAAACTCTAAATCTCTGCGCCGCATATTTGCATAGGACTCTTGCAACTCTTGGCCATTTTCATACATTGCTGAATTAATTTATCTTTTTCAATAGCCCAATGGACCAAGTCTGGCCTAGAAATTCTATTTTGCAAACTTCATACTGACCAATAGGTGATCTATACCTTCATCCATACAAGGTTTCAAACAGTGCCATCTTGATACTAGCATGATTCTATTAGAATCAACTCAATGAAAGGTAACAAATCATCTCAATTACCTTTAAAGTATAGGACACATGCACTCAACATATCTTCGAGGGTTGAATAGTCCGTTTTGCCTGGACATCTGTCTGAGGGTGAAAAGTTGTATTGAGATTTACCTTGGCACCCAATACTTTCTGGAAAGACTTCAAAAAGTGCATTGTGAAATAAGCACCATACGATGATCAATGGACATTAGAGCTCCATGGAATCTGAAACTTTTCTGACTATATAACTTGGCATAATTTTCTGCTGAATTAGCTTTTGCTTGCTACCAATTTGGAAACTTAGTCACGAAATTGGCTACATTCTTCTTCATGTCATTCCACCAATAAACATTCTCAAGGTCATGATATATTTTCGTGGATCTTGGGTAGGTAGAATATCTAAAATTGTGTGCCTCTGCCATAACCCTCTATTTGCATCTATCTATATCTGGGACACAATTTTTTTCGCTCCTTAGAGTACCATCATCTCCCCCTTGTTTGGAATTCATGAATTTATGTCTGCTAATATCTTTCTTTAGCTTCAATATATATGGGTCATGAAACTGTTTTCTTCTTTTGCTCAACTACTAAGGAGGATTTGGCTTTGTTCTGTACAACAACTCTACCATTTTTGTGGTCCAAAAGTTAAGATTTTATATTTGGGGATCCTTCTCTCTTGTTGGGATCCAACCAACTTTCCTCATGTTCTGTAATTCTTTGCACTTCACGTCATTGATGGCTTATCTTTCAACTCACTTCTGAGCGATCTTCCTTACTAGGGAAAATTGAATTACTTACGTGAACGGAGAACTAAATTACTTTCATGGACTAAATTTACTGGCATATTCTTTAGTAAAGACTTAACTTTGCTCACACTATTAGTCTTAGGAAAAACCCTTTTTGGATAACTCTTAAAGACTATTCTTCTGTAATTTCCTCTCTTCCTGCTTAGCTGATTTTCTTCTCCCACTGTCACTGTACTTCATGTTTATCTTAAACTCTTTGGGTTCTAACTCACATTCGGTTTATTCAAACTGCCACTCACTCACCACTGTTAACCTAAGTAAGGAAATCAAATCATACCTCTACTAGCTCTGTTGAAATTGCTAATTCACTATATCTACTAAAAACTTACTTACTATTCTTCTACTAACCATATGATAGCATCATGTTCTATTGTTCTGCTCTAAATAACTAAAGTGAAACATATGGTTATTTATAACTTCCCTCATCATCTGATCCTATTCTACGGTTGCGTACTATCTTTTCTGAACTATAAACATGGATCAGACTTAGGGAAATTCTATTTGTATTAAGCGTAAAATTGGAACAACTAACCCCAAACTTTATACATACTTCAAAATCATATAAGATTCTACACATCTGGGGTAAACACTTAATCACATAACCTAAGAGGGAACTGCCACATCTTCTTATCTCACAGTAGTATCTGCATCTTGTAGTAACTCACTAACATCATATTCTCTTGTTCTGATCTGAATAAACTTGCACAAATAAAATTATATTTGCTGAAGTCCAATATCATCTGCTCTTGGTTCTCATGTCGTGCATCATCTCTTCGCATAGGTCGTATGGAAACATATTCTATAATATCACATCAGTTTGCCTCCTAGGTATTTTGCCCTTAGGCTCTTTTCTGCTCAAAACTATCGTGAGTCGTTTACGCCAATGCAACTAACTTTATAACATGTTACCCTGTAGGGGATTGAATCTGAACTATCATCCTCATACTTTTACCTCCATAGTCCAAAATTTGAATAAACTTATTTTGTAAGGTATATAACATATGTATACTATCATGTAGAAATGTGTCCTTAAAATGGTACTATCACCTGATAAATACATCATGCGCCATTTGGTGACTCTTGGATCTTAACCCGGACTTGAAAAATACGAACATACCGCTATAGTCATTGTTACTTACACTTTCTTTTAGCACTCATAGGCTTCACTGTATCCTCACAAGTCAAGTCACAAGAATCTCGATACACTGAAAATTGGAAATGTGATAAATACATAACCGAACACTGACATACTGAAAAACAATAATCCTGCTAATTAAAACATTGTATAGCTGGTAACTGAGGTAAATTGATAACCATAAAACATGATAACTATTTTTTGAATTTTTTGTTAAGGGTTATGCTCTAGTCTGTAGTAAGTATGCACTTGGTCCTAATTTTTGATATTATCTCAAGTCTCATCTACTACCAATATGCACTTCATGATTATACCCCAATAGGTGGTCATCCTTACTTGGACCTTAAATTATATGCATTCATGACACCTAGAATTGGATAGGAAGATAATGTTACTTACTACTCTAAGCTTCATGGAAAGAGTTAGAAAAGTTCCTGAAATGATACCTCTAATTGCACGATCTATAGTACGAAAAATATGAGACAATCCTAAATGTCTTGGTGGTTAACCATTTATATGTGTGGCGCGCACACACATATAAAGGAAACTCCACTAGACACGGTTTTATAGACTCTCTAAGGCACTTGAACCTAGGCTCTGATACCAAGCTTTGTCACACCCTAAACCATGCCTGGGCGAAACACGACACTCGGTTCCCGACTGCATGTGACCAAGCGAACCACATGACTTGTTGAATCAACATGCACATCAAAATCATGAAATAATAATTTAAAATATGCGAAACTGAAATGTGATTATAGTTTGAAAATATAATAAGTCTGAAATAATTTGAAAACGTAATAAGTCTAAACAACTTACATGATAAGCTAGACTAGTCTATGAAACCTCTGAACAAGAGTCTGACTGTGAAAACTGTTTACCTGGACAAGACCCGGGCATACCTTTACTGCATGACATGACATGTAATATAAATAAACTAACACCCTGAATGAGATGGAGCTCACCAATGGTTGATACTATAGAAATCCTAGCTAAACTGATTCGTCGTCCTGAAACTCAGTACCTGCATCGTGAAGTGCAGACCCCGAGCAAATGGACGTTAGTACATTTGAATTACACTATATGTAAAGCAACAAGAAGAATAAGCAAGAACATTAAATAATAGGAATATGAAACTGAAACTTTAACATGAGCATGAGCATGTATATGATCTGACATGAATGTAAAAACATGTATAAAATTTGTATTTATGTATATTTGTATATGTGTATATCTGTATAAAATTTATGTGTATGTATGTATGATAGATCCAATAATCCCACTAAGGGGTAACATGAAGGTATCATCCTCTGGGCGGAGTGATTCCTATCCTACGCTGACAAACGTACTTTTAGGCTATCTCAGCCTTTTCGGTAATCTGTGCAACTCTCAAAATATGTACTTGAATATAGTTGACTTGTAAGCCCATGAATTTTATAAATATAGCTTGAAAACATGATTCATAATGGTAATCTGGTATGTAATTAAATATATAATATAACTTGTGTTAAATATGAAAATATGTGTAATTTCATGGAAATTGAGAATATTACTTCATGACCTATATTTATAAACCCATGGAATTTAAGGTTATGGGTATTCATAGATTACAGACGGATATCCAATAACCATAATGGAATATCAAGAATACAGTAATGAATTAATAATACAAATACGGGAAAACATGATACATGTAGTTTAGGGTTATTATGAACTTGAAATAAAACCCCAAGTATAGAAATTCATGATTTGATAGATAAACATGGCGTGGGGAAGAAAATGGATATTTCCACATATGGATAGAAGTTCTACATACCTTAGTCGCCCAAAACTTGAAGAAAAATGTCTGAACTTTTGAAGAAGAAACCCAAAACATTGAACTCGTGACCTTGAGAAGAGTTTTCACCATTTTTTGTAGCTACTGTTCATATCTCAAACCAAGTGCTCTAGACCCCCAAATCAGATCTCCACCGTTCACATTTAAGACCTATATGTTGTGACCACTAAGTTAATATTTGGGCTCAAACCAACAGTTAAATTATTGATAAACGCCAATAGAAACTGGCTGGTCTGAGGGAAAATCTACAGTAAAATTACTAGGATTTTACGTTTGATGGTGTGTATCTAAATCAATCTTATTTCATGATTCTACCAACCATTAAATGTCTAAAATATACTAATAACTCAATATAATCCATTAATGAGTGAGAGACTTACCTTTTTGAAGAAATCACAAAGCTTCATTCCAAATTCGTCCTTGAATGGGTTTTCCAAAATCTAGCGATTTCAAATAATAATTCGGTGTTAATCTATTGTTAACTCAATATAATTTACGTAGGGATTCGAATAATAACTCACCTTAAGTGTTTGATAGAAGTTGTGGTCGAAAATCCTCACATAAAACATTTTAGGGTGGTATTTATAGGTTATCATAAAGGCTTGGGCTTTAAAACCTAATCCTACAAGAATCAGGATTTCCATTTTATAGGTCCTCAGTAAATCGACTATAACCTTTGGAACAACACTTCGTTTGACATGGGCCTTATGTGGATGGAAAGGTCTTTAAAAGGGATACAATTGTCTCCAAGGAGGTTTTCCGAAATTCTTTATACATTTATCCGTAAAAGTAGTTTAGGTGAGGCCTGCTGCAAACTCACTTTAACACATGCTCCATAGAGTAACTTCCTACTCTAATTTTTCCTAAGACTCTTCTTATGCCTTGGTTAGTTTTCAAAACACTTCCTACTCAACTTGGTTCCATCATTTTTCTATCATATGGTTCAAACCATAGCCTGAAGTTACGAGGTGTTACAATAACAAAGCATTGTACGTCACTGTTGAGTGCTGAAGCAAGATTGTAGAGCGAGTCCACGTAGACATGGCGGCTGGACTGAATATTTGCCCGACAGCCATGCTGGAACAGTTGGGGTATGATATGGGTAAGATAGGAAAGAGCCGTACAAATGTGAGAGGATTTGACGGGGCTTAGCGCGACCTGGTTGGAGAGATCGACTTGTGCATCCATATGGGACCCACTGAGTTCATCACAGAGTTCCAGGTCATGTCGATCTCCACCAACTATAATCTGATGTTAGGAAGGCCTTGGATCCATGCGGCCGAAGCCATATCATCTTCTCTGCAACAGGCTGTGACATTCTTGTGGGAAGGGCACAAAGTAGTGATGCACGGGGAATCAAGTATCCATAACAACCCCAACAACTCTATCCATGTGATCGAGGGAGTTCCCCAGGGAATAGATTTCCATATGGTCGAGTTAGTAGGGGCCACATATGAAGAGGTCGTGATACAAGTCTCAATGTCGGTTGCATACAAAATGATTGCCTCTAGAATATTGAAAAATGGTTTTAAGCCGGGGAAGGGTCTCAGAATAAATTTGCACGGCATCACGTAGCCAATTGAGATCCCCAAAAATCATTTTTGATATGGTCTCGGATGCATCCCCAACTTTAAGGATGTCTCTAACGAGAGTGAGAAGCAGAAGGGTTCCCCAAAGTTGCAAAATCCAATCCGAAGTCTGTACCAGTCATTTCTTGTCAATATACCGGTGCCGGATGCAGATAATGCTGAGAAAGGGATAGGGATCCTGTTTTCAAAAGAAGACTACCTGGCAATCCTGGAGGAGCATGATGAAGCGCTTACAATTTGTGATGCGAATACGGGTAAACAACTCACCAACTGGACTTCCATTCTACTTCTGGTTCCTCGGTAGCCATGATGAGATTTATCCAGCTTTCAAAAATTGGTGTAGCACGGTCGAGGCTTGACTATTCACTATTTACTTACTTTTCTCTTGAATCCATGGTGATCATGCAATCCTTCGTACCGTCACTCTCATTTATTAGGGATATCACCGAACTAAAGAGTCTGAATAGCAATTCCACTCAGTTGAATCCTCAAGTCGTAACTGTAATATGAACTTGATCTCGCGTCCTAATCAAGGTGAAACATCTCATATCATACAGCGCAATGTCACATCCAACCGCTCGTGTGTGAAACTGAGAATGTGTCCTCACCATTAGTAAAAGATTGAAATAAAGAGGTTTAGACCATACACTGAATCACATACGCATGATAAGGAATGATAGATGAGAATTTTTCTAAATGTCCTATAGCCTCTGAAAGATAGATACGCAACTATTTGTACCGATCCGCAAGACAACTAGACACCGCTCTTGTACTTATGAGACCAATGAACCTAGTGCTCTGATACCAAATTGTCATGACCTAAAATCCCAAATGGCCATGAGGGAACCTATCCTGACCCATAGGCGAACCCCAATTGAAAATCAAGTCTCAAACTATAAACTGAAGTGCGGAAATCAAAGGAAAATAACTCAACGTACCAAATATGACATAATAACTTAAATATAAAAAGTCTAAGTCAAACACCTTCCCAAGACCTGGAACTCATATGTACAAGAGATACTAATCTAGAATACAAGTCTTAAATTACTACATAACACTATCCGAAATGGAGAAAGACAGAAAATAAAGATAGGAAAAAAGTCTGGTAATGTAAGACCATCATCAGCTCGCCCTAGATTCCAAATTATGCCTTAACGATCACCGAAATCACGACCTCTACTCATCCCAGACCCGAACCTGCACACAAAAGATGTAGCAAGTGTAGAGTGAGTACGGAAAGCATATGTATCCAGTAGTGTTATTGACCGATCCTAAACTATAGTGATGACGAGGGTTAGTACTCCCGTTAATCATCTTTTTACTTCGTTAGTATAAATAAATTATAGCTTAAAAGCATTACCATAGATTAAGTAAAGAATCCACACTAACCTAAGTCATAAAGTTCAACACTTTTCACGTATAGTCACAAATGTTCTAACTTTCCATCAAGTTAAGCATGTTATGTTTTACAAAGATCCAATCTTTATACTAATTAGGACACATATACACTTAAAGGATAAACCTTTTACGTATTAGGGCAAGAATAGTTATAAAGACTCGACTTTTACATTATTTACGATGATATTTTGCTACATATCTGATCTCTTAGGAAAATATTGTTCAAATGTTCACTTTTTCCATCGTTTAAGTCAAGAAACGCCATAAAGACTCTATCTTTCCATCATTTTAAGCAAGTATAGTCATAAAGATCTCATATTTATATCATTTAGGGCACATATGACACGAAAAATCAACAAGTATAAATGATATGAAATGCAAGTGAAATGAATGCTATGCAATGGCCATATGCACTGGTATACACATGCTACTGCGGTATGTTTCACGTGCTCCATGGGGGACTCATGAGGTTCATATATCCGCCTGGATTTCCAGATTTCCAAGATCACATCGGGTACCAACCCGTAGGCTATAATGTCATACACTCACCCGAAATGCCAGGTTCTTGGAACCACATCAGGTATTAGCTCATAGTCTATCAAAATCATCATCATCACTACAGTCACGTACCATATCCAATTACGGCCCCTTCAGGCTCCTTTCCTTATATTCCATTGAATAGATGCCAATAATATCATAAATGAATGTAATAGATATGCGTACACCAAGTAAATGCATAATATAAATTCAATTTATCAAGATGAATTCTTCTTTCATAGTTCAGATGAGTTGTGTAGTGGTGAATGCATACCTTGTCAGTATACACAAAGGTCAATCAGTCATGACTACATAGCCCAAATAAGCAACATCCATACCAACCTAATGGATTTATGCACCATCTCCAAGGCCCGAAGGCTAAACATATAGTCTCCTTCACAAATATAATTACTTTATATTTTAATTACCCATACATATACATCGACAATCACAAAATTTCTCGTCACCTTATGAGTATGCGATGCCTAATTCCCCATTATGCCACTTAATTCATTATACCAACAAAAACACGATATAAAGGGTCTAGTAAGTCTTAACTTGCCTTATTTGAAGTTCCAAAGTTCACGAATGATCCCAACTCGATCCGCGTGAAGATTAAGCCTTTCAAAAGCTCTACCACGTTTAAAATTGCCAAAGGTGTTCAATCTAGTAAAAATAAAATTCTACGAGGTTAGATGAGTCCAACGATACCATAATGCTATACTTTATTTCAGAATCCAAAAAATGAACTAGGGAAAATCTAGAATTTTGACATAAATTCATCTTACTTATAACTTAAATAGTACGAATCTCAAAAATCTTTGAAATCCAATCACAAATCGACCTTCAATTTGATAATTTACTCGAAAACCTATTTCCATGAAAAAACCCAATTTCTAAGATCAAATCACGATTTCTAGGATGAAATTCCGCACTAATCGAAGGTAAAATGGTAAAAAGAATGTTAGAAACTTACCCCCACTAAGAAACTTGAAGAACACCCTTGAAACCACCCAAATCCTTCTTCGCGATCTCAAGCCTTTTTTCACAAACTAGCTCAACCCATTGTAATCGCGATGAGTCAGCGCGACCCGGCCCAAACACTGAATTCCCCTATGCGATCGCGACTCAGATCATGCGACCGCGATGACCACCGTTGGCAGCAGAAAACCAGCAATTACCAAATGACTTTTGATCTTTGATTCAACATCTGAAACTCATCTAGAACCTCCCGAACACAAAACAAATATGCAACTTGACTATAAACCATGATATGAAGTTTCTTGAGTCGACGAAACACCCATATGAGGTCTTTAAGAAACACTTATCCACAAGAAAGTCATAATTTTTTCAAAATGATATAAACCTCTACCGAGTACCCAATCTCACCCGAACCCCGTGGATCTCAAACCAATGACTCGATAAGTTATAAATCACATTCTAGACCTAGCAAAATCGACAAAACTTCAAGTAAAAGGCAAATTTACCTAAAAGTCAACTTTTGGTCAAACTTCTCTAACTTAGAACTTCAAAATTCCAAAACTTTCTTCCGCGTTTTTCATCTGATTTCCTCGGGAAACACGCTATCAATATTCGTAATTCATAAATATCAAGATGAAGCTAGGGGAGAAGGGTATTCTAGGGAAAACAAGTTCAAAATCTCAAAACGACCAAATGGGTCGTTACAAATTACTACCATGAAAAATATTGGCATTGACTAATGCATTAATTGAAGTAAACAGAGAACAATAATGGTGTTCCATATTTTGCATTTCTGCAAATGCAAGCCAATTGATTCTTTAATGCAAAATGGGGAAAAACCCACCTCACTCAAAATAACTAATCATATTTCTCCATGGTTACTATTTATGCATTTACTAATATTTTCTCTTTTATATTTTCTCCTTCAATGTACAAGAATCTTAAAGGATTTACATTGCGCCATAAAATCTTCTATTCTCTTAAAGTTTAAGAATAAAGGAGAACATGGAAAATGGCTTCTTCAAGTTTTCTCCCCTGAAAACAACTCAAAGAGACTGGTAACTATACTTCCCCCTCATTGAATTTCATTTCTTGGCACTTTTTTCTTGAATTTTGTGGCAGTGAATACATGAAGGGAAGTAAAGAGAGGAGAATGATACAGAGGTGATTTTTTTTCAAGTTCAACGCTATGCGACAATTGCACCATATTGTCGACTTCAGCCTACACACAATCAAAATCATTTGGCACTTAGAATAATTTCGCCCAAGTAAAATAATAAATAAGACACAAGCATTTATAGGCCAACGCCAAGCCTTTTATTATCTCTCAGATATACAAAAGACTCACTCGAATTTGGAGGCTTACAAAACTAAATAATACCTTAGACAAATTTTGCCTACTAACAGGAAACCTGCTAGGGGAAGTTACAAGCATTTACAAGGAGAGGCATGCTTGGCATGTGCCAACGGTTTACAAATAGGGAAATAAAGCTAATACTAACGACACATGATAAAATGTCTTTAGCTTTCGCCTCAACCGCAGCACATGCCATGCACACTGATGTAACTGTCACACATGACACGGTGCCTATGTGACTTACACGCCTTGTAGCTCAGCTTCGCCCAACATTTAGTATACTTTTACCCTTATTCATGCCGCAATGCCATGCCACTACCTTGCCCACATTGCCTTGAACTCATCCAGATCATGCCAACGCCTATGCCTGTCCAAGTCATCCCACTGCTTGCACGCATGCTTTCTAGGTGCCATGTGCCTGTCCTTACCACTGATATTCGTCAAGGCTTTCTTGACAATATACAGACACCTTGACTTAGCTACATACCATGTCATAGGAATCCAGCTCCATACATTTCTTTCTTAGCCCACATGGCTAATATCAAGGGGCAATGCACATGCCCTTGACAATGCCTCTACTTGGCATCCATCATGATTGAATCTTCGTGTCTAAAAAACTACCCCCACCAGTTGAAATCGATGCCCTCGTCGAGGCTATTTTAAGGTAGTCCTCCATTTTCTTGTCGAACTGCCTTAATGAAGAACCATTCTCCCAAGTAGTGTCCGCTTCTTGTATCCCTTTCCAATAAACTAAGAATTCAGTCCTCCTATTCTTCTTACTCATGCCAAGAACCCAATGATCACGTATCTTTTCAATCCCAACATCAAACTATATGTGCACCATAGTCGGCGCCCTCTTTGACTTGCTTCTACCTGGATCTTCAGCATCTTCATAATAAGGCTTTAGAAAGTTCACATGGAAGGTCGGGTGCAACTTCAACCTTTCTAAAAGCTTTAACTTTTAAGCAACCTCACCTACCTTCTGAACGACTTAGAATGTCCATCATACTTGCGTACCAAACCCTGATGTCTATGCTTACTTACAATCTATTTTCAAATATGGAGTGTAAGCTTTAGCAACACTTTGTTGCCAACATTGAATTCCAATGATCTTTTATGCTGATCTGCATACTTTTTCATGCATTTCTGGGCCTTGCACAAGATGTCTTGCGCTTATGCAAGCATCTCATACTTGTCCCTTGCGTAGCGATATGCAGCAGGGAATTTGCCTTGACTCATTTGCTATCGACAGTTTTGTCCGCATATCTTCATTTTGCTTTCTTAAGCTCCTCGATCTGAATGTTGGCCACCTCACGATAATTCAACAACTCCGCCATTTGCTTGCCAATAGTGTTTTTAAATTTGTCCATTTCAGTATTTATGTCATGGATCTGTGTTAACACATCAACCAGATCTTCATCATTGTTGGTTACCCCGACCTGAGCCTCCAAACGTGCCACTTTTCCCCGTGGTTCATTGGAATCACTTCCGCCAGCCATCATTCCAAGTCTCGTATAGCAAAACTTAGATACCACTTGATACATAGGTGATTTTTTTTGAGTTCACCACTGCACAACAAGTTTCACCACATAACCGACTTCAGCCTTCACACCACTCAAACTCATTTGACACTTAGAATAATTTCGCCCAACTAAAACAATGAACAAGTCACAAGAATTTATAGGAAAACGCCCAACCTATTATTATCTCTCAGATATACAAAGGACTCACTCGAATTTGGAGGCTTACAAAAGTGAATAATGCCTTAGCCAAATTTTGCATACTAAAAAGAGACCTGCTAGGGGCAGTTACAAGAAGTTACATGGGGTGTGTTCTTGGAATGTGCCAACATATTACAAATAGGGACATAAGGCTAATACTAAGGAAATATGTGAAAATGCCTTCAGCTTTCGCCTCAACTACTGCACATGCCATGCACATTGATGTAATTGTCACACATGTCGCGCATAGGGCCAGTTGTGCATATGTCATACACACATTGCCCATGTGCCTTGCACACCTTGCTGCTCACCTTCGCCCAACACTTATCATATTTTCATCCTTCTTCATGCCCCAATGTCATGCCAATGCAATGTCGCTGCCTTGCACACATTGTCTTGCCCTCGTACAGATCATGTAAACACCCATGGCAGTCAAAGTTATCCTACTGCTTTCACGCATGCCCGCTAGGTGCCATACGCATGTCCTTGCTAAGGATATTAATCAAGTTTACCTTCCCAAAACCCAGGCACTTTGACTTAGCTACACACCATTCCATAGGCATCTAGCTCTGCACATTGACTCTTTAGCCCACATAGGCCAATATCAAGGGGAAATGCACAAGCCCTTAACACTGCCTCCGTCGGGTGTCCATCATATTTGAGTCTTGTCGTCTAACAAAACACCCCAACATGTTGAACTCGACGCCCTCATCGAAGTTGTTTTGAGGTAGTCCTCCACTTGCTTATCGAACTGCCACAATGAAGAACCCTTCTCCCAAGTAGTGTCATCTTTTTGTCTCTCTTTCCAATATGCTAAGAATTCAGTCTGCCTATTTTTCTTCCTAATGCCAAGAACTCGATGATCAAGTATCATTTCAATCTCAATGTCAAATAGTGTGCGCACCACCAGCCGACACCCTCTTCAACTTGTTTATACCTGGATTTTTAGCATCTTCATAATAAGGCTTTAGAAAACTCACATGGAAAGTCTGGTGCAACTTCAACCTTTCTGGCAGCTTTAACTTGTAAGAAACCTCGCCTACCTTTTGAAAAACTTCAAATGGTCCATCATAGTTGGGTACCAAACCCCGATGTCTGTGCTTTCTTATTATCTATTTCCAAATATGCGGCGTAAGCTTCAACAACACTCTATCGCCAACATTGAATTCCAAGGATCTTCTATGCTGATCCGCATAATTTTTCATGTGTTTCTGGGCCTTACACAAGATGTCTTACGCTTTTGCAAGCATCTCATGTGTGTCCCTTGCATAGTGATATGCAGCAGGGCATTTGCTTTGACTCTTTTGCTTCGCAATATCCATTGGTGTCTAGGCTATCTGCTAAGACCTACTCAAACGGGTTCATCTCTGTTGCCGATAACTTATGTAGATTATAGCAAAACTGCATTGTATCTAATAAGTCCGCCGAATTTCTCTGGCTTGCCATCATGTGATGCCTAAGAAATTCTTCCAACAAATGATTAATTCTTTCTATTTGCCCATTATTTTTTGGATGGTTCACCGGTGAAAATTTAGATCAATTCCCATTACGTTGAACAATGTTGTCCATAAACGACCCATGAAATACACATCCCTATTATTGAAAATATCACTTGGCGCTTCAAAGAACTTCACCATATTCATGTAAAATAAATATGCATCAATATCTGACGAACACAAAATTAGGGCAACAATACATATATTGTTGGGACGTGCCCACCCAATAACGCATTACATCGACACTTGAATATGATGAAAGATGAGCAAGGGTTCCACCACATTGTCGCCTGGGTGTGAGGAAGTAGGAGCAAGGTTTATTATATCATGGATTGGTGTGGGTAAAGAAGTTTGTTCCGCTACATCAACTTCTCAATGTAGTGCAAAATATGATAGGATTCCCACATCATGGATGGATATGAGTAAAGCATGTAGTTTCACTATTAGTGCCCTATGTCGTGTAAAATAAGAAAAGGTTCTCGCATCATGAATGGATGAGGGTAAAAAAGCTAGTCCAAGAAGAATATACGCACCAAAGAAGAGGAAGCTCGTGTATATAACATTGCAAATAATAGAATACAGAGAAATCAACCTTGTTACCAATTTCAACCTAAGTTCTTACATCAATGTTTGAAACCTGGGAAGACAAGCAACGTTAACTCTCAAGTTTTCAGTAATCAAGTTCCAAATTCAACTAGATTATTATTAGAGAATCAAGTGATGCCACCCTTTAACGAGTTCCATTCAGCCATGGAAAACAAGGTTGTCTTCTCCTAGTTTCACGACACAATGAATAATCCAAGGAAAGGTCGTGTCCCTATAAATTCTTGCAAGAAACATTTTTATGCCACGACACTTGGTATACTCCTAAAGATCTTCTATATTCAGAGAATTGGTTGAGAAGAATACAAATATTATAGAGGAAGCAAACGAGGAAGGAGAACAAAGAATTCAAATATGAACCAATAGTGACCTCATTCGAGCTTGCCCAAGAAGAACCACCTATTGCCTTGATTCACTGAACTAGAATGCCTCTAGCAAATTATGCGATTAACCCTCTAATTTTGTCATCTCCACTAAGTCATATGCCCATCAATTATATGAACTTGTCGAATCTTAATCAACAGGTACGAAGCCTATATCCCTTCTCCAGTGCAACTGTTGATACTTCTTTATGTAATAAATCTCAAACTTACCCATAGAGTCATTTCCATTAGTGGATCAGTATTCCCCCAGTACCTTCCGGTGTAGTCAACATACCGATCAATTCGTACTTCTCTAAAACCCACTTAATAAACAGAGTATCCTTCCTCCATGACAACTTAACAAATTCATCCCACTTCTGACACTATAACCTTTGAAAGATGTCATGCTAGTGTCACCATCACCCTTGCACAACAAACAACTGCAGTGAAGTATCACAAAGTCAACAAGCTCTCAGTCTAAATGATTCCTTTTGTTGCCAATATCGAAATGTCAAGCGGACCTACGAACCAACCCTCTACTGAAAGATCACAGCTGCATATTCCCATAATGGTTCAATCACCATAGGTAACTTTCTCCACATGTCCTAAGGCCAATAGTTTTTTCCGTAGAGAATCCATATACCACTCATCCTTACTCCACCACCACAATCCCATCCTTATGAAACTCCTCTTAGCCTTTTATACTCCCATTTATTATCAGACATAGTGCACCTCGTGCTCCCATCAGATGAATACTTAACCATTTTAATTGTCATGTCACCAAACTTGAGCTATTAGAATTTCTCTTCCGTATATCTCAACTCTGTAGACAAAAAGAAAACTCTTCAAATGAACTTCATAACAGATCCCATCACTTCCAACCTCATCACTAAGTACCACCTTCCATGCCTTTGCCCTTTACCAAAAAAAAATTCAAAGCCTTACCACGGTCATTGTCCTCTCATATGACCAATTGATCCTCCCAAGTGTAAGATCATCTTCAAGATACCAACATATGTACCCTTCCATTCTTGAATTGTTGACTTGTCATAATAAATCCGGACTATGTTGAACAATTAACACATATATCACCTTGAGCAAATAATCGTTGCTATGTTAACTCTCCTCAAATGCAGTTTTCATAGTCATAACACTTATTCCCAAGTCATTTCGCTAACCATGCCAATTCAATCACTAAATACATTTCCATCACCTACTATACCATAAATGCACTTCCTCGAATTATGAGCAACTAACCGTTGAATCCATGGAGATCATGCAATCCTTCGTACCATCATTCTCATTTACTCGGGATATCACCAAACTAAAGAGTCTGAATAACAATTCCACTCAATTGAATCCTCAAGTTATAACTGTAATATGAACTTGATCTCGTGTATTTATCACGGTGAAACATCTTCTACCATACTGCATGATGTCACATCCAGCTGCTCGTGTGAGAACCCGAGAACGTGTCCTCACCAATAGTGAGAGATTGAAACAAAGAGGTTTAGACCATACACCGAATCACATATACACAATAAGGAATGAAAGATGGAAAGTTTCCTAAATATCTTATAGCCTCTCGAAGATAGATACACATCTATTCGTATCAATCAGCAAGACTACTAGACATGACTCTTATACTCATGACACCAATGAACCTATTTCTCTGATACCAAATTGTCACGATTCAAAATCCCAAATGACCATGAGAGCACCTATCGTAACCTAAAGGCGAACCCCAATTGAAAAGAAAGTCAAACTATAAATTTAAGTGCGGAAATCAAAGGAAAATAATCTATACTAAATATGACTTAATAACTTAAATATGAACAAGTCTAAGTCTAACACCTTCTCAAGACCTGGAAGTCATAAGTACAAGAGCTACTAATCCAGAATACAAGTCTTAAATTACTACATAACACTGTCTGAAATGGAGAAAAATAGAAAATAAAGATAGGAAAGAAGTCTGGTGTGTGGGACCATCATCATCTCACCCTAGACTCTAAATTAAGCCTCATCAATCGATGGGAACTTGATCACTACTCGTCCCAGATATGAACATGTACACAAAAGGTGCAGCAAGTGTAGAGTGAGTACGGGAAGCACGTGTATCCAGCAGCGTCGTTGACCGACCCTAAACTATAGCACTGACGAAGGTTGGTACTCCCGTTACTCATCTTCTTGTTTTGTTAGTGTATACAAATTATAGCTTAAAAGAATTACCATAGATTATGTAAAGAATCCACACTAACCTAAGTCATAAAGTTCATCACTTGTCACGTATAGTCACAAAGGTTCCACCTTTCCATCAAGTTAAGCATGTTATGTTTACAAAGATCAAATCTTTATACAAAGAATAGTTATAAAGAATCGACCTTTACATTATTTACGATGATATGTTTCTAAAGATCTGAACTTTCCATCTATTAGAACAAGTATTGTTCAAAGGTTTGAGCTTTCCATCGTTTAAGTAAAGAAAATCCACAAAGTTTCTATTTTTCCATCATTTTAAGCAAGTATAGTCATAAATATCCAATCTTTACATCATTTAGCCTACATATGGCACGAAATCAATCAACAAGTATAAATGATATGAATTGCAAGTGAAATGAATGTTATGCAATGACCATATGTACCGGTATACACATGCTCTTGCACTAGGTTTCACGTGACCCATAAGGGGACTCATGAGGTAAATATACCCTCCTAGAATACTAGATCTCCAAGATCATATCGGGTACTAGCCCGTAGACTATAATATCATATACTCACCCGAAATGCCAGGTTCGGGTATCAGCTTATAGGCTATCAAAATCATCATCATCACTACAGTCACGTACTATGTCCACTTTCGGCCCCTTCGGGCCCATTTCCTCATATTCTTTCTAATAAATGCCAATAATATCATAAATGAATATAATGGATATGCGCACACCAAGTAAATACATAATATAAATTCAATTTATCAAGATGAATACTTCTTTTATAGTTCAGATGAGATGTGGAGTGATGAATGCATGTTACGCCAATATTCAAGAAGGTCAATCAATCATGGCTAACAAAGCCCAAATAAGCAACACCCGTACCAACCTAATGGATTTATGCACCATCTCTAAAGCCCGAAGTCTAAACACATAGTCTTCTTCACAGATATAATTACTTTGTATTTTAATTACCCATAAAGATACATCGATAACCGCACACGTGCTCGTCACCTCACAAGTACGAGACCCCTAATTACCCATTATGCCACTTAATTGATTAAATCAATACAACATACTATATAAAGGGTCTAGTAAGTCTCAACTTGTCTTATATTTGGAGTCCCAAAGCTCACGAACGATCCCAACTCGATTTGTGTGAAGATTAAGCCTTACGAAAGCTCTACCGCGTCCAAAATCGCCAACAGAGGTCAAACTAGTCAAAATAGTATTCTATGAGGTTAGACGAGTCCAACGATACCCATAATCCTATACTTTATTTTAGAACTCAAAAACAAACCCAAAAGGCAAACCCGAGTCCACAAGGGTAAAATTGGAATTTTGACATAAAATCATCTTACCCATAACTTAAATAGTACGAATCTAGAAAATCATTGAAATCCAATCACAATCGACCTTCGATTTGATAATTTACTCAAAAACCCATTTCTATGAAAACTCCAATTTCTAAGATCAAATACTGATTTCTATGATAAAGTTCCGTAATAATCGAAAGTAGAATGGTAAAAGCAATGTTAGAAACTTATCCCCCATGAAGAAACTTGAAGAACGCTCTTAAAACCACCCAAATCCTTCTTCGCGATTGCAGGTCTCTTTTTGCAACCGCGATGAGTCTGCACGACCTGGACCATGCCTCGAATTCTCCTATGCAACCGCGGGTTGCAACATGCGATCGTGATGACTAGTGTTGGCACCAGAAAACCTACTATTGCCAAATGACTTTCGATCTTCGATTCGACATCTGAAACTCATCCAGAGCCTCTCGAACATAAACCAAATATGAAACTTGACTACAAACCACGCTACGAAGCTTCTTGAGTCTACAAAACACCTATATGAGGTCGTTAATACATGCTTATCCACAAGAATGTGGTAACTTTCTCAAAGTGACATAAACCTCTACCAAGTACCCAAATATCACCTGAACCCATCGAGATCCGAAATAATGACTCGACTAAGTAATAAATCACATTCCAGACATAACAGAAATGACGAAACTTCAAAGAAAGATGCATTTACAAAAAAGCCAACTTTGGTCAAACATCTCTAACTTAGAACTTCAAAATTCCAAAACTTAGATTTGCTTTCGCGTTTTTCATTTGATTGCCTCGGGAATCATATCACATATCCCCGCAAGTCATAAATGCCGAGATGAAGCTAGGGGAGAAGGGTATTCTGGGGGAAACAAGTTCAATAGCTCAAAACGACCAAACGGGTCGTTACAAATTACAACCATGGAAAAGATTGACATTGACTGATGTATTATTGAAGTTAATATAGAACAATAATGGTGTTCTATATTTTGCATTTCTGCAGATACAAGCCAATTGATTCTCCAATACCAAATGGAGAAATGCTCGCCTCACTCAAAATAACTGATCATATTTGTCCATGGTTACTATATTTGCATTTACTAATATTTTCTCTTTTATATTTTCTCCTTCAATGTAAAAGAAGCTTATAGGGTTTATGTTGCGCCGCTAATTCTTCTATTTTCTTAAATTTTGACAGTAAAGGAAAACATGAAAAAGGGCTTCTTCAAGTTTTTCTCCACTGAAAATAGCTCAAATAAGTTGGTAAGTATACTCTCTCCCTCATGGAATTTGATTTCATGGGACTTCTTTTCTTTAATTTTATGGTAGTGAATACAGAAGGGGAAGTAAAGAGAAGAGAATGATACATGTGTGATTTTTTTTCGAGTTCACCACACAGCCTTTTATTATCTCTCAGATGTACAAAGTACTCACTCGAACTTGGAGGCTTACAAAACTGAATAATGCCTTAGACAAATTTTGCCTACTAAAAGAAAACATGTCAGGGGAAGTTACAAGCAGTTACAAGGGGAGCACGTGCTTGGCATGTAACAACCATTTACAAATAGGGACATAAGGCTAATACTAAGGAAACATGCGAAAATTCCTTCAGCTTTCTCCTCAACCGTCGCACAGGGACAGTCGTGCACATGATGTGCTACCCATGTGCGTTGCATGTCTTGCTGCTCATATTCTCCCAACACTTAGCATATTTTCAGCCTTCTTCATTCCCCAATGCCATTCCCCTACCTTGCCTTCATCCGGATCATCTCAATATCGATGCGTGTCCGAGTCGTCCCACTGCTTATACGCATGCTCGCTAGGTGACATGTGCCTGTCCTTGCCACTAATATTCGTCAAGGATGCCTTGCCAACACCCAAGCACCTTGACTTAGTTGCACACCATGCCATAGACATCCAGCTCCGTACATTGCGTCATTATCCCACATAGGCCAATATAAAGGTGCAATGCACAAGCCCTTGACTCTGCCTCTGCCCGACATCCATCATGTTCGAGTCTGCGGGTCTAACAAAACATCCCCGCCAGTTAAACTCGACGCCCTCGTCGAGGCTGTTTTGAGGTAGTTACTTTCTTATCGAACTGCCACAATGAAAAACCCTTCTCCCAAGTAGTATCAGCTTCTTGTCTCCCCTTTTAATGAACTAAGTATTCAGTTCTCCTATCCTTTTTACTCATTCCAAGAACCCGATGATCAAGTATCATTTCAATATCTGTATCAAAATGTGTGTGCACCACAACTGGCGGTCTCTACGACTTGCTTCTACCCGGATCTTCAACATCTTCATAATAAGGCTTCAGAAAGATCACATGGAAAGTCGGTTGCAACATCAACTTTTCTAGAAGCTTTAACTTGTAGGCAACCTCGCCTACCTTCTGAACAAATTTGAACGGTCTATCCTACTTGGGTACGAAACCCCGGTGTATGTGGTTACTTATAATCTGTTTTCAAATTTGTGGCATAAGCTTCAGCAACACTATATTGCCAACATTGAATTCCAGCGATCTTCTATGCATTTCCTTTTTCAACTTTTCCCACGAGTCAATTCGTTGTCTGCCAACACTAATATCATCCGCATCACATGTTCTTAACCACATTTTTGCATTACTGACCAAATACTTGGTCGTGAGTGGTTAACTTATCATTATTAGCAACACCGACAGTCGAGAAGAATTGCTCCATATCCTAAAGGAAATTTTTTAGTTCCTTCGCGCTCCTTGAACTGATGAAAGCTTTTGGCTCCCAAAACATCACTTTTGTGCGGTCGTCGTGGCCTTGTCCAATAGCAGCCAGAAATTTACACAACACCAACAATTTTGTCCGCATATGTTCATTTGCTTTCTTCCGATCCTCGATCTGAATGTTGGCCACTTCACGATAATTCAGTAACTCTGCCATTTGCTTATCAATCTTGTTTTAAAATTTGGCCATTTTAGTGTTTATGCCATTGATTTGCGTCAACACATCAACCAGATCTTCGGCATTGTCGGTTACCTGATCAGCATGCCTTGCCATTTTTCCTTGCAGTTCATTGGAATTACTTCCGCCGTCATCGTTCCAAGTCTCGTATAGCAAAGCTCTGATAACAGTTGACATAAGGGTGATTTCTTTTGAGTTCACCATTGCACAACAGTCGCGCCACACAACCGACTTCAGCCTACAGATACTCAAACTCGTTTGATACTTGGAATAATTTCGCCCGAGTAAAACAATGAACAAGACACAAACATTTACAGGTCAACGCCCAACCTTTTATTATCACTCAGATATATAAAGGACTAACTCGAATTTGGAGGCTTACAAAACTAAATAATGCCTTAGCCAAATTCTTCCTACTAAAAGGAAACCTGCCAGGGGAAGTTACAAGGGGGGATGCTTGGCATGTGTCAGCCGCTTACAAATAGGGACATAAGGTTAATACTAAGGAAATATGCGAAAATGCCTTCAACTTTCACCTCAAACGCCGCACATGCCATGCACACTGATGTAACTGTCGCACATGCCACACATAGGGCTAGTCACGCGCACAGTGGCAGAGCCAGAAATTTTGCTAAGGGTGTTCAAACTTAACGTGTAAATAATATTTTTCGGTGACTTGCCTCCAAAATTTTAGCAAAAGCATTACTGAAGCACTAAATATAAAATGTATTTTTGGTTTCTATTAAAAAATTTAGGCACAAAATAAATCAGTCAAGGGAGTCTGGTAAAGAAACTTGCAAGTTACCAGTAAAGAAAACAATTTAGACCCTAGCAAAAGAGGAAACAATAAGAGAAGAACATATCAGACAACCATCTGCTTCAACGGTGTCCGACGAGGTTTTAAATAGACATTTTTGAGCAATTGACAAAAGTCAAATGGGCTTTATTTTAAAATAAAACTAATAAAATTATTCGATGCTTCATGTGGTGTGAAAAACATCAATAAACTTCAATTTTTCTATAAAATTAGTCAAGAAGAAATTTTTAGATATATATATATATATATATATATATATATATATATATAAATATTAGTAAAACGTATTAATGAAATCACCAATTTAAATATATTTATTAAAAATAGAGTGTACATTAAACTTTATTTTTCATTATCAGATTTCTTTAAAAAAATAAAGAAAACTTACACTTTTATATATGTATCTGGTGAGGTTTAATACATGATTATATTAGTCTTATTATCTAATTAAATAAATTTAGTTATGTATTTATTTTTCTTTTTGCATAAGATAATAAATATCTAAACGGTATAGTGATTTGAGACTTTCGAAAAGGTAAAGTTTACCTTTTTAATTATATTTCAATACTACATATAGAAATAATATTTGGAACTTAAAAAGAAAAGAAAGTAGAAGATGGTATTCCACGGGTACTCCCGAATTTCAGACTTTGTTTTTAACTAAACAGGTAAAAAAATATGCTTCAGCGCTGAATCGAACACACGACGAATAACACAAATTGAACACCCTCACCGCTGAGCTGAAGCATTCAGTCGTTCCAAGGGTGTTCAATGTATCGTATTTATCGTCATATTATAATATCTTAACTATGTACACAATATAGTTTTTCCGTGAAAGGTGTTCAACTGACCACCCTTGACATAGTGTAGCTCCGCCCCTGCACGCACATGTCACACTGCTCATGTGCCTTGCACACCTTGCTGCTTAGCTTCACCCAACACTTAGCATATTTTCAACCTTGTTCATGCCCCAATGCCATGCCATTGCCTTGCCCTCGTTCAGATCATGTCAACACACACGCATGTCCAAGTCGTCCCACTGCTTGCTCGTATGCCCGTTAGGTTCCATGTGCTTGTCCTTTCCACTAACATTCGTCAACGCTGCCTTGCCAACACTCAGGCACCTTGACTTAGCTGCACACCATGCCATAGGCATCCAGCTCCGCACACTGCTTCCTTAGCCCACATAGGCCAATGTCAAGGGGCAATGCACAAGTCCTTGACACTACCTCCGCCCGACGTCCATCATGTTTGAGTCTTGGGATCTAACAAACCACCCCCACATATTGAACTTGACGCCCTCGTTGAGGTTGTTTTGAGGTAGTCCTCCACTTGCTTGTCGAACTGCCACAATGAAGAACCCTTCTCCCAAGTAGCCTCAGCTTCTTGTCTCCCTTTCCAATGAACTAAGTATTCAGTCTGCCTATTCTTCTTACTAATGCTAAGAACCCGATGATCAAGTATCTTTTCAATCTCAGCTTCAAATTGTGTGCGCACCACCAGTCGTCGCCCTCTTCAACTTGCTTCTACTCGATTCTTCAGTTTCTTCGTAATAAGGTTTCAGAAAGCTCACATGAAAAGTCGGGTGCAACTTCAACCTTTCTAGTAGCTTTAACTTGTAAGCAAACTCGTCTACCTTCTGAACAACTTCGAACGGTCTGACATACTTGGGTATCAAACTCAGGTGTGTGATAACTTACAATCTGTTTCCAAATCTGCGGCATAAGCTTCAACAACACTGTATCGCCAACATTGAGTTCCAACGATCTTCTATGCTGATCCGCATACTTTTTCATGTATTTCTGGGCCTTCACAAGCTGTCTTGCGCTTTTGCAAGCATCTCATGCTAGCAGGCCATTTGCCTTGACTCTTTTGCTTCGCAACATCCATTGGCGTCATAGTCTGTCTGCCTAGGACCAACTCAAACAAGCTCATCTCTATTGCCGATAACTTATATAGATTATAGCAAAACTGCACTGTATCCAATAAGTCCTTGCAGTTCCTCTGATTGCCGTCATGTAATGCCTCAGATATTCTTCCAACAAATTATTAATTCTTTCCATTTGCCCATCAGTTTGGGGATGGTTCGCCATTGAAAACTTTAGATCAGTTCCCATCAGATTGAACAATGTTGTCCATAACCGACCTGTGAAACACGCATCCCTATCACTGAAAATATCACCTGGCACTTCAAAGAACTTCACGACATTCTTGTAAAATAAATCTGCAACAATATCCGATGAATACACAACTGGGGAAGCAATACATATAGTTGGGACGTGCCCACCTAAGAACGCATTACATTGACACCCGAATATGATGAAAAATGAGCAAGGGGTTCCACCATATTGTCGCCTCCCGAATATGATGAAAAATGGGCAAGGGGTTCTACCATATTGCCACCTGGGTGTGAGGAAGTAGGATCAAGGTTTCTCATATCATGGATTGGTATGGGTAAAGAAGTTTGTTTCACTACATCAACACCTAAATGTGGTGAAAAATATGAAAGGGTTCCCACATCATGGATGGATATGAGTAAGCAGGTAGTTGACATTAGTGCCCCATGTAGGGCAAAATAAGAAAGGGTTCTCGTATCATGAATGAATGAGGGTAAAAAAGCTAGTCCAAGAGGAATATAGACGCACCAAAGAAGAGGCAGCTCGTGCATATGACATTGCAAACAATAGAATACAGAGGAATCAACTCTTGTTACCAGTTTCGACCTAAGTTCTTACATCAATGGTCGAAACCTGGGACGACAAACAACGTTAACACTCAAGTTTTCAGTAATCAAGTTCCAAATTCAACTAGATTATCATTAGAGAATCAAGTGATGCCACCCTCTAACGAGTTCCATTCAGCCATGGAAAACAAGGTTTTCTTCTCCTCGTTTCACAACACAACGAATAATTCAAGGAAAAGTCGTGTCCCTATCAAATCTTGCAAGAAAAATTCTTCTGCCATGGCACTTGGTATACTCCTAAAGGTCTTCTATATTCAGAGAATTGGTTGAGAAGAATTCAAATATTTTAGAGGAAGAGAACGAGGAAGGAGAAACAAAGAATTCAAATATTACAAAGTATACTGCTGAGATGTTCTATGGTTGACCAATAGAGACCTAATTCGAGCTTTTCTTCCAACAATAATGTTATTGAATTAGAGCAACACTTTCTATACGATAACCGTCAAATTAATTGATGTCCTATGAACAGTGTTATAAATATGGCATTTCTCATATAGCTCACATCCCTAATAAGAATTTCCTTTCACTTGTGTGATTTTGTTGATGGACACTACGTTCAAACATGAATAGAGACTTCTCAACCTAAATTGAAGAGCAGAAGACGACATATAATTATGTAGTTTGTATTGTGCTACTCTTTTTTAAGTAAAGCAATAATACAAAGGGGTTAGGCCGAAACGTCTCTGATCAATCTTGGGAAAAATTAAACGATTTACATATATGTCGTTAAATTTCACCTTATGGTCCAAAAAATTATACAAGTTAAAACTGTTAGAAGAACTATTGTACATGATTCCAGTAAAGCTTCGATCTGTTTTTACATGCTAATTAACCAAGCTAATGAATGTTAATTCTTCACGATCTGAGCTTATTTACCTTGTAGAGACCTTATGGTTAACAAATAAGGCCTAAAAATCTCTTTTCCTTTTCTTTAAAAAATAAATCTCTTATCACTAATAGTTAAAACTCCACAGTTCATTAAAAAGGCTATTCAAGGGGCTAAGATTACCCCATCTCCAACACATAAAAGGGGCCAACTTTGACCATAACAAACATTTGTGCATCTCCATGTATAAAATGAGAATAAATTGGGGTTGTATACCCTTTGAACTTCATCATCTTCTCTTTGAAAATGCATCCACTCGTCTAACAATGGTACCTTGTGCAATGGAACTTGGTGAATAGACAATTTCTGCTGTGTGGGTATCCATCACCGTATATGACATCTTACTCTTTATAGAGAGAAAAAATAGTTATGTTCCTATGATACAATTTTCTTGCCAATAAAGTGTTCCCATTTTCTATTCATTGGCGTCTCTCCTGTCTGCTCAAACTTCTATCAAAATTCAATTATCAAGAACTTCCCCTAAGAGGGCAAAACAAATACACTTATTAACTAGGAAGAAACAAAGGAATTACTTCATTTACCTTTTGTACCTAGATAATCTTGAAGGCATTTAAGATAGACTTCATGAGACCTTGAGTAACTCGTGGAATGCCTCTTGGGGTATATCGACGGATCCCACTCGCTTCATTCGCTTCTTCCCTTCTTTCTGTTTCTCCAACAGCTTCTTCTTTCTTGTAATATCACCACCATAACACTTCGCCAGAACATTTTTTCTCATAGCAGAAACCCTGAAACAAGATATATAAATCAAACAGCAATAACAACAGCTTATCTATGAAACTTTAACGCGAAGAAGTCTTAAAACTCTAAAAATGTCCATGTAGCATATTAAAGAAACAACACTGCGTGAACCACCCCATTTCTCCTCCTGCAAAATACAGGGAGCAAAGGCATGAACGTGTATTCCAAAACTTCCCTTTCCCTACTACACTTAAAAACTCAAAGATTTAAAAAGGTTATTGTCTACTACCAAAAATGTGTTGCTTGCAGACCCTGAAAGAGAAGAAAAAGTTGACACTGGGGGAAAGGTGGAATAAGATTTCCAGTTAAATCCATAATCTAGTAAGCACAAGCTATTTAATGGCATGTTCTTACATCAATAATGCCCACTCATTATGGGGAGGAAACCGTAAATAATCACCACTGTTTTGTACAATAAGACGTTTTATAGAAAAAAGTTGAAACAGTGATAACTGTATTCACAGGATAATTTAATAGTCTGCCAGATATATGATATCAATGGAGAAATTAAACTCACGTCTCCCTGGCGATGACCTTAGATCCAATAGCAGCTTGTATGATAATTTCGAACATCTGCCTGTTCAACTATCTATATGAGGAGCTGGATGTAGCAATAAAACAAAACGAAACAGATAACAGGTTGAATAAGTAAACCTGTCAATAAACTTTTTAAGCTTCTCCACAAGTTCGCGGCCGACACGTGGAGCTTTTGATCTGTGGACAATGGTTGCCATGGCATCAACTGGTTGGCCATTGAGGAGAATATCCAGCTTCACCAAATCCGAAGCCTGATATCTGTCCAAAAAAGAAAAAAGTAAATGAGAAGGAAAAGTGGAAGAAGCAAAATTGGATCAGAAGCACTTGCAACTAGAAATTCTTTTTGAGGAAAACTTTTTTGCTGAATGAGTTAAAATTTTATGTGCGGATAGAGGCTCAGGTGAGTCCTCCATATTATTTGATCAATAAATTCCTGAGAGAAACAGAGCAAGAAAGAAGATAAGAACAAACTTACTCTGAGTCCTCATAATCAAACGAAGCATATCCTGAAGTTATACTTTTCAATTCATTGTAGAAGTCTACAACAATTTCCCTCAGAGGCATGCGATACTTCATGAAAGCCCGTTGGCTGCACGAGATGGAAAAACTTGTATACCATCAATCTTGAAGCTCATAAGAGCTTGAGAAAAGATGAAAAGAAATCCCTCATGAAAGTCAAAAAATAAAATTCAGTTTTGAATCAAACATGCTTTGCTATATAAAGCATCTTTCTAGAAGATATAGGGCAAGTTATTAAAAGGCTGTAATCACCCACTAGTTTCACTTACAAAAAAATGAATGAAAAGAAAAGAACAAAGTTAAAAACAAAAACAGAAAATGCAAGCTTTCATGTCACCATGTGTGCCACATCATTCATGAGCAGAGATCAAATCTGCATAAGAACAGTTACCTATCAATGAATGAGTACTCCAACTGCTCTCCGCGACGCTCAGCGCATAGAGTGATAACGGACCCCACATACCTTTAAGCAGAAGTATGATGTGAGTAAAAATGTACATTCTTAACATCGTATTAGCTCCAAGCGGAGAGATCAAGAAACTGCCACATATTGCTGACAAAAATAACTAAAAATGTTAAGTTCATGGGAGCTTACTCACTAGGGATAATAATAGTAGCTATCACAGTAGGTTCCCAGCAGGCCACAAGTCGATTTTTGGGGTTTGAAGGCAAAGCAGCAGGATTCTGAACCTGTAATTTGCTAAAAAGACAGAACCGAGAAAAGTAGGAAACAAGGTAAGGTTGGTAAAGAGCTTTCAGAAAGGAAGCATGCAGGTAACCATACCTTTCATCTGAGTACTCAAAAATATATGGCACTGTAGGAACAGTGGAAATGACATGTGCTCCATGTTCCTGTCAGCCATTACACAAAATAAGCAACTTCTGAAGTAAGATACAGTTCTATCTTCATTTATTCCAAACAGAAAAATCAACCAAAAAAGGCTGGAATCAAGACTTCTTTCTGTTTCCTTTTTTTTTTTTTGTGTAAGTGTGTGCGCGTGCACGAAAGAGAGGGTAGGTTCCAACGAGAGAGACCAGCATCTGGAGCAGTAACTGCTTATGCAAGAGATAGACTGTCTTCCTTGTCTGGTGTTCATCAATCCAGCTTTAAGTGAAGGCATATAAATTTAAAACGACTTAAAGAACGTGCCTGCTCAAGCCGCTGATGAAAAACATCCATGTGAAGTAAGCCCAAGAAACCACATCTGTTTAAAAAGAGACTGAATTAGGAACAAGAAATGAAGTTAAAAGTATGTCTTAAGAATTAAGATTTATCTACACCTGAAACCCAGACCAAGAGCTGTGCTACTTTCTTTAGTTACAGAGACGCTGGCATCATTACATGTCAATCTCTCAATGGCATGGTTAAGTGCCTCGAAATCAGATCCATCAGCTGGATATAGGCCAGAAAAGACCATATGTTTTGCTGGCTTGAAACCTTCATGTATCACCAAGGAAAATATTGTGATGAGACAAGCTCTGCTAACAAGAATGGAAAACCACACACCAAGTCTCATAATGAGATCTTTTAGAGGCCATGATGACAATGTGCATAGCTAAACCTTTTAGGGTATGAAGCTAAAACTGTTGATAGGATGTATTATCCAATCATAAGCGTTAACACAATGCAATGTTTTGCTTTTGTTTGTGGAATATCAACCAAATCTCTTGGTGAGGCATTTACTCTAGCCCATTTGGAAGATCCACCATAAGCTTATTTCTCTCAATTTTTCTTGGGCATGCAGGGGGATATCGGTGGGGGAAAGGAGCTTTGAGACATCATGAATAACATAGACATATCTACTATGAAAGACATGTTCTCCACAGAAAACAACTAAGCAAGTTGCTGACCTTTTTTAAATAATCCAATTTTCTTCTAAACTCTATGGAATAGACTCGGCAAAGATACCTGGAAGGGACTGTATAACTGTTCGTGTATGATGTAGAGTATCTCCAATGCGGGCCTCTTTTGTTGAACGCATTCCGCTGACTATGTATCCAACTTGACCTGTTAAAAGGATTCCTGTAGGCACAAGTTCTGGGTGCAGAATACCAACATCATTAACTTCATAACTTTGCCCAGTCGCAGCAGAGCAAATCTTGTCACCCTTGTGCAGAGCACCATCAACAATAGCCACATGGCAGATAACTCCTTTGTACTCATCGTAATATGAATCCAGTAAAAGCATTCGCAAAGGTGAAGTGCTTTTACCAGGGGGTGGAGGAATTCGCTCTATCACAGCAGGAAGAACCTGCTCTAGACCTTGACCAGTTTTTGCTGACGTCAATAGTGCATCACTAGGATCAAGGTCAAACATGGATTTGAGTTGTGCTTTTACCCGATCTGGATCAGCTGTGGGCTGATCAATTTTGTTTATGACAGGAATTATGGCCAGATTTGATTCAAACGCGAGGTAAAAATTAGCAACAGTCTGTGCCTGCACACCTTGGGCTGCATCTACAACCAAAAGGGCACCTTGACAAGCTGCCAAAGATCTGGAAACTTCATAGCTGAAATCCACATGCCCAGGCGTGTCAATCAGGTTTAACAAAAAATCCGTGTCACTGCCAAGGAACTTGTGACGATGGAACATAGTTGCCGTTTGAGCTTTAACAGTTATTCCCCGTTCCCTCTCTACCTAAGACAAATTACAGATTCTTCACATAAATATACCAAACAGTATCAGGAGTTAATTGTGTATATATGAACAAAGAGCATTAATGCTCTAACAATGACAAATGACAAACAACACAAATTTTGTTAGCTGCTCGGTTTAAAAATACTAGGAATGGGTTGGAGTGGGTTTTGAGAGTGTGTATGATCCTTCCAGCGAGGGGTCTAAAGCAATTTTTTGCGATGAGATGGCAGTGGCTTTGGGGGATTGTAACATTCTATGTGTGTTAGGTGGAGACTATAATACTATTAGATACCCAGAGGAGAGAGTGGGTTGTCGGGTGGTGTTCAGGCCAAGGGAAGAGTTCTTAGAGTTCATTGATATTTTAATTTTTTTTTTTAAAAGAGTTTATTGATAAACATTTTCTTATTGATCTTCCTTCAATAGGTGCTAGTTTCACTTGGGCCAGGTCGGAGGGTTCCACATCTAGATCGAGAGTAAACAAATTATTGGTGACCACTAGGGAGGAGTTGACTCCAAATGTGGTACAGACCCCTGCCAATTTGACATCGGATGCTTTTACCTATCATGGTGGATGGTGGAAGAGGCTGAAGCATAAGGGCGTCTTTCAGATTTGAGAACATGTGGTTATGTGCGGAGAACTTTTCGTGACAGAGTGAACGATTGGTGGAATAGCTATGGAGTAGTTAGAAATTCATTGTTTCAAACATACAAAAAGTTAAAAAAAAAAGATTATTACGGTGTGGATTAAGTGTTTGGAAGGGTAAAGATGAAAATGAATAAAATTGTGAATAAAGAGGGAGTTAGAGAGGTTGGAAGTTGGGAGAGAAGCAGAGGTTAGAGGTTTTGAAGAGGGAGTTAGCTTCTTTGACGATAGCCCAAGAAACTAGTTAGAGACAGACATCGAGGGCGTTGTAGTTAGAAGAAGGGGATTCAAATACAAAATTCTTTCACAAGGTAGCAGTTGCAATAGGAGGAATTTCATATATTCGGTAGAGGTTGATGGGAAGTGCATATGGGAGAGGCAGAACATTATAGGGGGTAGAGTTTAATCAAATAGGTGAGGAAAAGCAGATGTGGTTGGAAAGGGTAATTATTGAAGAGGTGAAGTTTGCAATGGAGAGTTGTGCAGGAGATAAGGCTCTGGGGTCAGATGGTTTCACTTTGGATTTCTCCTAATAGTGTCAGAACACGGTTAAGGGTGAGGTGATGGAGACTATTAAGAAGTTGCAGGAGAGGGAGACTTTGAAAAAAGTCTTGGTACATCTTTGTTCCATTATTCTTCCAAAAAGGGAGGGAACGAGTATTAAGGATTTTTTTGAGAAAGAAATCCTTAATACTCATTGTTCCTTCCCTTTTTCGAAGAATAATAACGAGTATTAAGGATTACAGACCTATTAGTCCAGAAAGAAGAATCTATAAGATAATCCCTAAGGTGATTTCCAGAAGACTTGAGAAGGTCCAAGATGAGATTATATCTACTTGATCGAAATGCCTTTGTGGAAGATAGCCAAATATTACATGCAACACTGGTGGCAAATGAAGTGGTGGATTCTAGAAGAAAGTAAAGAGAACCATGCATCTTGTGTAAGTTGAATCTCGTGAAGGCATATGATCATGTTAATTGGGAATTTTTGGATTTCATGATGCGCTTCGGTGTTCGATTGAAGAAATGGATCAAACATTGCATCTGTATAGTTAGGTACTCGATTCTGGTGAACAGTACCATGTGGCTTCTTTGGTAGTTCGAGAGGTTTGAGATAGCGAGACAAGCTTTCTTCAAGTTTGTCCACTTTAGTCATGGAGGCTTTGAGTAGGATAAAGGATTGAGCTGTGGCAGATGGTTACTTGAGGGGCTTCACCATAGCTGTTGGGGGATATGGTACCATTGGGATCTTGCATTTATTGTTTGTCGATACTTAGGTATTTTGTGATACTGACAGGACTCAATTGGAATACTACGGACAAGTTTTAACAATCCAAGTGGTATCAACCCTCAAGATCAACCTCGAAAAGTGAGAGATCATCCTAATTGATTTGGTCATATACACATTTTTGCACATATTTTGAATTGTAAGGTTGGTGCTCGTCATTACCTATCATGTATTGCCTCTAGGAGCTTCCACTATGGACCAAGCTACATGTAATCCGATACTAAAAAAGGTCAAACAAATTTGTCGGTTGGCAAAATGATATATGTCCAAAGGTGGAAAGAATGTACTCATTACGAGCACCATATCGAGCACCCCACATACTTCATGTCTTTGTTTCATGCTTCTGCCAGTGTCACAGCAAAGTTCGAGAGAATTCAAAGAATTTTATTAAGGGATTTATCAGACACAGTAAAGAAGTTCCACTTGGTGAGTTAGGAGAATGTTACAACTCATAAGCATTAGGCGGGTTAGGAGTTAAAGAGTTGAAGGTTTTCAATAAGACCTTATTGGGGAAATGGTAATGGAGGTTTAGGACCAAGGTAAATGCTTTTTGGAGAGAGGTGATAACGGAAAAATATGGGGTTTCGCAAGGGAATTAGAGAAGTAAAGACGCCTTTATGCTATATGGATGTGGTTTATGGAGGAGTATGTTGACGAGATGGGATGATTTTAGTGATAATGTATCTTTTAGGGTAGTCTAGTAGGGAATGGGATGAGGGTAAGTTTCTTGGAGTACAGGTGGTGGGGTGAAAACACTTTAAAAGTTTCATTACCCAACTTTTTTAGAATTTCTTGTTAAAGGAAGTTGACAATCCAAAGAGTCTGAAGGTTACAGGATGTAGAAGTTTTTTGGGACTTGAGATTTAGAATGAATTTGCAAGATTGGGAGATGACCGAGTTCGAAAGCTTGATCGAGTTGCTTCATAAACAATGTGTTTTTTCACTGGATAGCCATGACATATGGAGGTGGGGTGGGAAATAAGGGTATCTTCTTTGTCAAGTCTTATAGTAAAAAGTTATTGATTAGAGAGGAGGAGGGTGTCTTTCCATTCAGCTCATTGTAGATCCCTAAGGTACCAAAGAAATGTGTCTTTATTCACTTGGCTAGTAGTGAGAGGCGTGATTTTCACGACCGAGAACTTGAGGAAGAGGAAGCTTACTTATGTTAGTTGGTGTTTTATGTGTAAGGAATTAGATAAAGATGTAGATCATCTCCTTCTACATTTTCGAGTTGCTTCGAGATTATAGTGGAAAACTTTGAGTTGATTTGGAATCTCTTGGGTGATGCAAGGCACTATGAAAGGGTTAATGTTCAGTTGGTGTTGTGGCAGAAAGAGAAGGCGCATGGCTTGGATTATTGTCCCACTTGCACTTATGTGGGTTCAAGTTGCTGGAAACAACCACTTGTAGAAATGCAAGGTAAGGCTGCGTACAATAGACCCTTGTGGTCCGGCCCTTCCCCGGACTCTACGCATAGCGGGAGCTTAGTGCACCGGGCTGCCCCATTTCATTGCACTTGTGTGGGTTGTTCGGAGAGAAAGAAATAGAAGAGCTTTTGGCTGCTAGTGTCTATCACATATGGCTTGAGAGGAACCAGAGAGTGTTTCAAGCTAAACAGGCCACAACAGACCATTTGACATGGAGGATAATCCAGGAAGTTGTTCATAGAGGTTCACAAAGGAGTAGGCTTTAGCAATGTCTAGACAAACTCAATTTCTATCCTTAGTATAGATAGTATTTGGCATGTAGTTGTGTAGACTCTTGGATGTAATAGCTGGTAGTAGTTGTTTTTGTTTGCCTGCATTCTGGTCGAGACGGTGACCAAAATGCTTCTGATTGTACAAACTTATCCTTGGTAATAAAATTTGTTTTATTTACCAAGAAAAAAGAGAGTAGCCTCTCCCTTATATTTTTTTGGTGCACCTAAGAAGTTCCTTGTTGTATAGAAGATTGGGTGTCATTCGTAGAAAATCAGCTCTTTTGTAGTTTTTTTTACTTTTTCGCATACCTCTTGTGTACGGTTTTTGGCCATATTTTAGTGAAATTTATTTACCTTATAAAAAATGATTCTTGGATGGAGAACTAGACCTCTGCACTTCAATATCTAAGCAGCTGGTAAAACATTTGCAAGTGCAGAAAAGCAAAAGAAGATCAGTTCATGAATATCAGGAGGATGAAGTTTTAACTGGTTCATCTTCTCAACAATCCGTGAACCACTAAAAATAAAGTTCACTACAAACCAACCGAAGCAAGGTCCCCCCCCCCCCCCCTCCAGATTTTAAAAAGATACTCATTTTCTTTCACTAACTTTCACTTAAAGCCTTCTGCAAATAGATCTATCATAGTCCACCTCATACCAAACACCACTTGTCTTCTAGTTCTATCCTCAAATAGTTGAACAGACAATTAAAGTTCTTGTTCTTGTTCTTAGCCACCAATTCGAACAGCAGAAGGATAGTTAAGTTATCACCTCAGATCAGCATTAATTCTCCTAGGGTGTGAACATCTGTCTCAACTATATTCATTATTTAGAAAAAAATAAAAACCCAGGATGATTAGCACTACTGTGTCACAGCTCTATTTGTCGCTCATTAAGATATGATCAGGAATTTCTTTAGATAACCTCAGAGTAGAAAAAATTGCATAAATCCATGCAGTACATGGCCTCTCACCCGAACTTATCTCACTCCTTATACCCCTATCTACAGAACATCCCTAACCTCTCTCACATACAGAGAATGAAAGAAAAACGCTGCACAACTGTCTGCTCCTAAAGAATACGACTACAATGCAATATCAAACTCCTAAGAGTGTGAACTTTTTTAATTCTTTTATTTATTTATTTTGTAAGGGCGTGGAATTTTCATACACCTCATACCAAGATAGTACTACCTTCATTCCAAGCCTAATATGTATGTAAAGTTTCAGTTTCACCTGAAGCTAATAAGCATTACAACAGCTAACTCACAATTTCCCAGAGTTCGAGTCTGGAAATCATCAGACGAGTACAAAAGTTACAGATAAAGGCTTCTGGACCCAGAAAAATGATCAAAAATTGCAGCTTTAGACCTCGAAATAGTTTCCATGCTTGTCGTTAAAGCTGTCTGATTATCAGATACTTACAACTTTGACGGGCAAATGGAAAATTTATTAATACATCAAAAATAACAAAGCCAACGAGAAGTACAAAAATCTGATTCAACCCAAAAATCTTGATATAAGGAAGGTTCTTGTTTTCTCACTGTTTAAAAAACATAATATTCTTATACTGATTAGGGTAAGGTCGAAGGTTAGAAAGTAGTTGGGTGTTGTCCTACTTATCCTTTTCATACTAGTAGCCGTAGTACTATTCTTGTAGTTCCTTATCTTTTGATTTCTGTTACTATTTATTGTTTATTGTACTTCGATTATCGTATTATTTTGTGGCAGTTACGGCTCTTTTTTCAATCAATTTTATCATGATTTCTATAGTATTTTTCCATGACTTTTTATACTGTTTTGAATTGCTTGTTCTTATGACGAGGGTCTATCAAAAACAGCCTCTACCTCCAAGGTAGGGGTAAAGTCTACGCAAACTCTACCCTTCCCAAACCCCACTTTATGGGATTTCACTAGATATGTTGTGCTATATCATAATATTGAAGACTAAGTAATAAAAGTGTACTCTTTCTAATAGCTTACGTTTTTATATGAGATGGTCACACACCTCAACATGGTACCAAAGCAATCAGAGGTTCTAAGTTCGAAACTCACCACTACCCATTGAAAAAAAATTCACGTGCTCGACCGATGAAAAAGAATTAGGCTCACCCATGCGGGGGCGTGTTTGAAGGCATAATTAAGTCAAATAAAAGTGTGCTATCTGTAATAGCTTAAACCTTTAGAAGAGATGACCACACTGAGACACTTCAATATATAACCTTTTTATGCCTTGATCTCGAGATAGAAAGATAAATTTTCACAAAGAAGTACTCCCCCATTCCAGTTTTTGTGGAAATATTTCTTTTTATTCATGTTCCAAAAGAATGACAATTTTGTAAATTTGGAAACAGTTCTAACTTAAAGTTCTCATTTTACCTTTAATATGAAATTTTTTATAACCACACAAATGTTATTAAATATTTCAGACCACATGTTCCAAAAATCTTATATTATAGTCGGAGGCAGATTCAGGATTTAAATTCTATAGGTTCAATTTTTAAGCTTCTTAGTATGAACCCATTGTATTTCTAAAACTATGGGTTCGGACCTACTAAATTTTGCAATTTTAGTGAACTTTTATCTATAAATTTATCCTTCGCTTTAAAAGTACTCGGTTTTCAGATTAACCAGGTGCCTGCATGCTGCATAAAAGGGAAGCATGGTGCACTAAACTCCCGCTATGCGCGGGGTCTGGGAATGCGGCAGACCATAAGGGTCTATTATACACAGTCTTAACTTGCATTTCAGCCACCGATTATAGTTATACAAATGTTACGCCATATTATGACCTGTCTTCATTACTTTCTTAACCTCCATGTCTATTCAAAGTATACCACATATATTGATGTATACGCCATATCATGGGTCTATTGTTGTTTCCACTGCTTGAACTCCTAATGACATGGCAGCAACTTTACCAGTTACTCCAAGGCACCCTTCAAACTCAAACCTATGGACCATTTGAAGCATTACTTATAAAATAAATGAAGCAATAAAAGGAAGTTACCTGCAATTTATCCAAGTACTGAGGCTGACCGTGTCCTTTTCTAATGGTTCCAGTAAGTTCCAAAAGGCGGTCAGCTAACGTGGATTTTCCATGATCAACATGAGCAATAATCGAAAAGTTTCGAATGTTATCCGAAGGATACTGCTCCAAATCTATAGTTGATCCTTCTTTACTGTTTTGGCGAGGACGAGAGCAAAATGAAGCAGCATTTTGAGTATAACAAAAATGAAATAAATAGGGTCGAGGAGAGATTATAGGATGTGAATTGGAAGTAGAAATTGAAGAAAACAAAGAAATTTTGGATCTGAGAGCTCTTGAAGCTCTCTTGAAAATACTCATTTCCCAGGATTTGTGTTTGGAGAAGCAGGAAGTTGAGGTTTTTTACATTAGGGATTTGCGTTTTACTTGTTCCATATAATCGCCAAAATGCGGCGAGGGCGTGACCCTAATTTGTTAATGCCTTGCTATAATTGATTTTGTAACTTTTAGTCCATGTATTAATTTTTTATTTTGTTTCTCATTAGGCTTCTGCTAGTGGCATTGATTCGACTGTTGGTGTCGAATCATATGAAAAAAGAAAATCATTTTCAAAATTTGACTCGAGATTTATCATTCCATTACAACTTTGGGTGTTGCTAAAAAAACAACTTTTGGTGGTGGTTGGATTGGTTTACTTTGTAATTTCTATCTTTTTTGTTAACACATGTATTCAAGTAATTTTTTTAATAATTACTATAATTACAACTCAATTTTGATACTTAGGCCGTAATCAGCCTCTAATGAATGTTGTTATAAACGCGGAAGTTATGCTAAATAATAAATAAAAAACATTTTCATAATCATAAATGCGGAAAAAAAAGTAAATCCAGATAACTAAAATACTATGTCATGTAGTAATCTATGAACTTGGGTATAACTGATACAATACACAACTCGAGATGAAATAAAAAGATAGAAAGTTGATGTCGCCTCCATGGATGACTCATTTCAACGGGTAGGAACTGCAATGAGCAACGCAGTGGTCTGTTACTACGTCACAATCAATTATATACGCACGTAAAATGGTTAGTATAAAAAAACTTTTTAGTCACTATATTACTTGGCAACCACGTATACTTGCGTGTGCGTTTGGGAGGAACACTGTGGCACAAAGATATTGGAGCATACAACCCATATTTATGCTTGTTAGGCTAGAGAGAATGCCAAAATCAACAACTGATAAATATTGAAGTTACATCCTGTATTTTCGTGCGTTACAATGCGTGCAAGTTAGGCGACATAAGTAGAGGAAAATGAGGTTATCCCCAAGCTTATAAGTGGTTAGAATTATGATACAAATGTGTCATAAGAATTAGAAGTTAAACGAATCGAAGAAAATGAGTTTCGTTGAGGTTCGACATTTATTTGAAAGAAATACGGTTCAAGCTATAATGGGCAGAAAATGAGGCTATGGACAAATGTTATATTACATGAGCATGATAATGAGTATATGAAGTATGTTAAAATGATTAACATTTGAGCGAATTGAGATAAAAAAATTAATTATGTGGTAATTGATTAAATATTGGAATAAAGTGGGAGAGTAAAGAATTAAATATGACATTAATTAGTGGATGGTGGATAATTATTGGCGTGGACATGTCCACGTGTGTTATGGACATATGAGCATCAAGTAATTTAAATACATGTAGGGTGGAGGTGGAATTTGTTAGTGATCAGTAACAAAGGTGAAGAGGTTACACGTGTAAAGGTGGAAAGAGGGTTTGTTAAGGCTATTAGTTCACTTTCTTAGGATTACATATAGACCAACTTATGTAACAACTACCATTTTAGTATGCAGAAACATACACCCTTTTAACAACAACTTGACGTTACATTTTGGGGAAGAAACGTGTAATTCTTCTCAAGAACAACTTATGGATTTTGCTCTCTATTTCAATCTCGTTGTTTTGTGTTGTCATATTGTTAAATCCGGGCTTTCTTTAAAGTGAAGTAAGGTGAAAGAAGAGTAGTTCTTAGCATATAAGACTTAGGAGCGTCGAGATAGGCTTGGTTTTTGTTGGGCAGAAGGTTACAAAGGTTCTAAGAGACAGGTGGAGAGACCTCCCAATTAGTACGTCAGAGTTCAGTCAATCAGTAAGTTCCATATCAGTCGGGGTTACCATGTCCATATTTTGAGAGTCTTCTTATAGATATAGACATTATGGATAGTTCGGGGCCCTGTCCCGACCATTGTACAGTTCTACATCTCTAGAGGCTTGTAGACCTATTCATTTTGTTGTGTATGTCAATATGATGGCCTTGCCATCCCATATATACATATATCTTTTAGGTTGGCTTCATTTCAGAAGAGATAAATGTTATTACAGATTATGTAGAGTATGGCCTTATGGGCCTAACTTAGTGTTGTCTTCAGCGTCCGCGAGTTATAGATGGCTCGCTCGGGGCCAAGTAAGGCACGGGGTGCCGGTCACGACTCCCCAATTGTAAGGTGTGACAATTGATTTCATCGATGCAAGATGACTCTAAGAGCCTATTGGGATGGGCTTATAACATATCGCTTATAAGCATAAGCCATAAGTTTGGAATCATCATATGGATTTTGGCTTATTTTTGTTATTTTGGCATTAAAACAAGTGCTTAAATATTTTTTATCTTACTCAAAACTACAAAAGTGCTTAAAAGCTATCTTGGCTTTAAAACACCTAAAATAAGCCAATCTAAACAGGTTCTAAAATGTATTCCTGATTCTTCCTTTATTCTTCTTAAATCGGCATATATTCTTCGTATGTACAACACTACAACCTCAAATAGACCAATATAATGTAACAACTAACAAATAAGAGTGGTAAGATGGACCAGGTTACTTTTTCTGTTTCCTACGACTAAGTTGCAGAATAATAAATAATAGTAAAGTAACAATACAATATTTTATGTGGAAAACACCCCGACTCATAAGGGTGAAAATCACGACCTACACATCTGCAAGATTTTTTCCAAATTTCACTAAAATTGTGAGCCTCAATAAATTCAGATTACAAGATATGAAACCTATGAACTAACTCTAATCTATCACACAACAATCTATTTAGACTGTTGAGTCCCCTTAACTTGGAGATGAATTTGACAAATGTTTTTACCTAAAATAATGCTTCTAGAAAAACTGGAAATAGGTACAACTCAATAACATTCCTAATACTAAATGTCTAGACTTGAAGACTGTAAAATATAAGACTATGAAATAGGTTCTTTAATCTGGTCCTTTGTATCAGGAAGCACTTCAATAGACAATCAAATGTTTCTCAAATATGCTCTCGCGTATTTGCTTGATTTATGCTTTTCTCTCAATGTAAGTTAGTAACCTTCTTCAGTAGAAGACTTGCATTACATAATAAGTTGGTTGGTCACAAATAACTTTTTGGATAAGAACTTTAAGGAAAGACAGTGTTTGAGATGGATGCAACTTCTTTGCTATCACGTAGCTTGAGATATGTGTGATGGGAGTCCGGAGTTTATCTCAAAATATTCTTCCAAGGACTCCTAGATTTCGTCCACTATTTTCGTATCGTGAGACCTTTTCATTCCAATAGTCCTGCCACATCTGAACTCTAGGATGGAAAATGAAACTGCATAACTTATTCATTCATTGTAGCCTACTTGTTCCTTGTTATGCATTTGGTCCAACTCATTTTGTTAATCATCAAAACATACAAGGTCCAACAAATTCTCACTTTTTGGTGATGACAATTCCATGTTCCTTTGTGCCCTTTGTGTAACATGTTCCAATCAGTGCAATTCTTAATTTCCAACAAAAGAACAACTTAGATGAACTAGATTATAGTAATGGGTTATAAACATTGCACAATATAAATCTTTTTGCTTCCCGCATCATCGAAAAACCTGTTCTATTATTCACAAAAATCGGTTAAACGTGTTAGTCAATATAATACTCATGGTTGCTGGGGATATCGCACATATAACTATAACAGAATCAAAGTCCTCAATTATATATCTTAGGATATTTTAGTCAAGTAAAATGAACACAACCATATATAAGAGAAGCAAATTGTTTCCATTAAAACCACGTATGACGACCACCACATCGTTGCAATTTAAAGTACAATCAAACCAAAACAACTAGATAAAGACATAAAGTACAACAATTGAAAAGATATGAACTAAGGGTTGATGACATAAGGACTCTAAAAAGGGATTAAGATGAGGGCTTGAAAGAGGAAGGATGATCCTTATAGAGCATCTTGTGCACGTCTTACAAAGATTTGGTATTGTCAGCTCTTTCCTTGTCAAGCTCAACTTCAAGATGTTAAGCTTGCCAAGAAGTCCCTACTTCTCAATTTCATACCGTGCATGCAACATAGTAATGGCATCAATATAAACAGCTTTTAGTGCCTCAATTTTTGCATCCTTTGCAGTCAAGTACTACTTCAACTTATGTAGTTTAGCATTGGAATCCCTTGATGAACCAGGTAGGCCAAATTGGCTCAACTCTTTAATCACATCTTTTGTGGTCTTAAATTTCCAAACCTTCACAGTCACTCTGAGGTGTTCTATTACTTTAGCCAACCAGAATCTGTAGGCTATGTCATGATCTTTCTTGTCTTTCTTAATGATTTTTGTCATATGTTTAACCATGAGGCTGGGAAGACTTATTTATACATCAACGACTAACAACTCTATTACTATCATGTGCAAACAACTTGTCGCAGACCTTCCTTCCATCCTTGGCAGCAACATCTTGTGAAACTGATAACTATAACAAACAAGAGAAGTGAAGTTATGAGTACTTTATGTTCTGCATCTGAAACATCTGTTTAACTGTAATTATATATGGGGCCTTGGTCCAATTATAGAATACAAAATGGCTCTTACGCATAGCGAGGTCGACATCATTACTATCTGGTGGCACGTACGCGTAGCAAAATAGACCGTCTGTATGGCTCATAATATTCGGGTCGCAGTATGCATACACATGGGACCATCTATAACCAACTCTTATCTTACATATGTGTATCATAGTCCATCCATAGGTTAATCTTCATTATCCACCTACGCATTTATAGATCGCCCCTAGGGAACATACTGCGTCAGTCTATAACCTTGGCTAGGTATACGCATACATGAGATTTATGCCCTTGGAAAATCACATATTTTCACTATTCATTAAGTATTATTAAGGAACAAAGATTACTATAATAAAGAACACCACTAACTGAGACATGTATTCATGAACTGATTATAAGACTTGAAGCCTTAACTATTTCTAGACCTACTGGGTTTCTAGACTGAGACTCATGGATATCAAACACTAGTCTATATTGATTACGTTCTGAGTTCACAATGTTCAAAATAACAATCATGAACGAATTACGAAACTAGAGAATAGAAGTTCTGCAGTTATTCAAGAAACTAAGGTTGAACTATGTTCTGAGGTAATCCGTAATAGTCAATAAAGAACATAGCGTAGGAAGAATCATCAACATTGCCAAACATAGAGAGTTATCCTTACATACCTGTAGTCACTCCTACCAAACGAACTATATTGATTTCTGAGGAAGAATGCTCCAAACCTTAGCTTGAATCGCTTGCAAAGGATTTCATTGTTAATCTTATGTTTTAGTTAGAGAATTATATTACTAATCATGATTTAATGTTAGAATTACTAAGTAATAATTAGAAGTGAACTTACATTGTTATGGGAGGTTAAGAGGAGAGGAAAATGCTCTGGAGAGGATTTTCTACGAGGTTGATCGAGTGGTGAATGATTTTTGGACTAAGTATTATATTTATAGGACATGCCATTTTGACACCCCACCTCACTGAGCGAGGTCCATAGCAAGGTGTTGTCTCCCTCTGGGATTCGCTTAGCGAGCTGCCCCGTCCGTTTTACACTTAGACGAATTTTTGGAAAAAATGCATTTTGGACACCCTACCTCGCTAGGCGAGGTCTATAGAGATTTGTTGTCTCGCTCTAAACTTTGCTTAGCGAGCTCCCCTGTCTATTTCACGTTTGTCCAAAATTTTACATTTTTTATGGTACTAATAGTGTCTCAGTAAAATGGCCATAACTCCTAGCAAAAAGCATTGTTTGATCTCCACAATATATGCTTGGAAAAGATTTTAAATATATACAACTTTCATGTTTTGTGTTTCTCGAATTCTCAATGAAGTTTCACTAAATAGGGATGGAAGGCAGACCTTCCGTAAACTTAGCCAATTCAATCGAATCTTAAGCACCTCATTACTTATCTTGATTTCAAAATAACTATTTCTATCCAAACTTATTCTGATAGCACTTCACATGTCTACAATGCCATATTAATACTCATTTAATGCATCTACACCTAATCCGAATTTACAAAGTGTTACATTATCTCCCCCTTGGGATCATTCATCCTCGAATGATTGTCCTGGTTGTGACTACAGATAACTCTGGACCTTAAACATGACTGTCAGAAACATGTGAATGGTGAACTGTCATGAACACATGAATACTGAACTAAATACTGAGTTGAATGCTGAACTGAATATGAGGTATGAATGTAAAGGTTAGTTACCATTAACATTTTCTGCTTGTTCTTCCAATAAATTGGGGTATTTGGACTTCATGTCCTCCTCTACTTCCCACGTAGCTTCTTCAACCTTTTGGCTTATCCATAGTACCTTTACTGAGGAACAATCCTTAGTTCTCAACTTGCTAACCTGACGATCAAGATAGCCACATGGATCTCCTCAAAAGTTAGACTATATTTAACTATGATCATATCAATAGGGACAACCAATAACGAGTCTCTCACACACTTCTTTAGTATGGACACATGAAGCACAGGGTGTACTGAAACCAACTCTTGTAGTAACTTGAGCTCGTAAGCCATTTGACCAACCCTTCGTCGGATTTTGTATGGTCCTATATATCAAGTGTTTAGCTTCCCTTTCTTTCCAAATCTCATGATACATTTCATAGGAAAAACTTTTAGAAATACCCAATCATCAACCTGAAATTATAAGTCTCTATACCGCACGTCCGCATAGGACTTTTGGTGACTCTGAGCCATTCTCAAATGTTACTGAATCAATTTGACTTTTTCCATAGCCTGATGGACTAAGTCTGGCCCTAACAATTCTGTCTTTCCAAATTTATATCAACCAATAGGTAATCTACACCTTTACCTATGCCAGGCTTCAAACGGTGCCATCTTGATACTGGCAAGGTATTTATCATTAGAAACGAACTGAATGAGAGGCAATGATTATCCCAATTACTTTTAATATCTATGACACATGCTTACAACATAACCTCAAGTGTCTGAATAGTGAGCTCTGCCTGACCATCTATTTGAGGATGAAAATGGTGTACCTGAGATTCACCCTTGTGTCTAATCCCTTCTGAAAAAATCCCTAAAAATTTATTATAAACTGGGCACCACGATCTGAAATAATGGACACTGGGGTCCTATGTAGTAACGATTTCCTGAATATATAACTTGGCGTAGTCTTCTGCTGAGTCGATAGTTTTCATGGGCAAAAAGTGTGCTAACTTGATAAGCCGGTCTATGATCACCCAAATCGAATCATGTTTCTGAAATGAGCGAGGTAGTCCTGTTATGAAATCCATATTAATCATCTTCTATTTCCAAATAGGAATGTCTATGTTCTGATCCAAATCATCGGGCCTCTGGTGCTCTACTTCCACCTGTTACAATTCGGACACAAAATCTGCAACGTTCTTTTTCAAGTCGTTCACCAATAAATCTCCTTGACGTCATGATCCTTTGTCTAAATCCATCTACGTCTAGAACACATAGTCTGCCTTGGTACCTCAAAGTACCATCATCTCCCGCGTGTTCAAAAGCCATCGTCTTATGCTTGTGAATCCCTCTTTTCAGCTACAACAAGTAGAGATCACTAAATTGATTCTTCTTCACTTCCGCTAATAAAGAGGATTCATCCCTGTTTTGAACAACTACTCCTCCATCTTCAGAGTCCAAAACTCGAACTCCTAGATTGGCTAAGCGATGAACTTCCTTCACCATAGTTCTCCTGTCTGCCTCAACATGAGCTAAACTTCCCATACTTGATTTCATTCTAAGGTACTTCTTGAAAATACTCATAGTATCATTATGTACTAAGTCTTTGACCAACACCTTGAAGATTAGAGTCTCATATAATAGCACTATCCACGTAACACATGACTTGACATGATCTCATAACTTTTCTATGATCTCCTATGGAAATAACTGAGTTTGACACATGTCGATCGACTATCATTCTACTCACTTTGTGTTTATTATACACGCGAGGCACATTCCTTATGTAGACTATCTCATTTTACTCTTATTACTGAACAAAGGTTCTTCATATCTCATGCTAACCTTTTATAATTTAAATGTCCAATTGGACTTACTGAAAATTTACGCATCTCTCCCTTAGACCAAAAGTTAAGGTCTCATACTTGTAGATCATTCTCTCTTATTGGGATCCAACTAACTTTCCTACTCTCCTGCAATTTTAGTACTTTACATCCCTGACAAATCATATTTCGACTCACTTTAGAGAAATCTTCCTTACTGAGAAAAACTGAATTACTTATATAAACGGGGAACTAATGTATTGATAACTGGCATACTATGTCTTAACGACTTAACTTTGCTCACTTTGTCAATCTTAGGGAAACTCTTTCCCGATAACTCTTAAAGGCTATTCTTCTGTAGCTTGCTCTCTTACTACTTAGATGATTTCTTTTTCACTAATTTCTATACCTCGACTTTAACTTAAAACCTCTGGATTCTAACACACATTCGATTGTATTCAAATTGTTATCCACTTCACTAGTGTTATCGTGACTAAAGAAATTAATCATACCTCTACTAGCTTTGCTGAAATTGCCAAGTCACTGTATTTACTTAAGACTTACTTACTATTCTTCAACGAACCACCTGCTAGCCTCATGTTCTCCTATATCGGTCTGAATAACCTTAAGTTATTTCTAACTTTCCCTCATCATCTGACCCTATTCTGAAGTTGTAGACTATCTTTTCCGAACTACAGTCATGAGTCACACTTAGGGAAATTACGTCTCTTTTAAATTAACGATTGAAATACATAACCCCAAACTTTCTATACACTTCCAAATTTACACCAGACTATACACATGTGGGGTAAACACTTAATCACATAACCTAAGAGGAAACTGTCACATATTTTTATCTCACAATAATCTCTGTTTCTTACAGTAACTTACTAATGTCGTGCTCTATGGCTCTTATCTGACTAAACTTAAACAACTTAAACTATGCCCAGAAATAGAACATCGTCTGCTCATGGTTCTCATGTCGTACACCATATCCTCTTATTCATGTGCATGTGCCGAGTGAAAAATAAATATTTCTTCTAAAAATCATACCACTTTAGAATCACAGGTAATTTGTCCTTATGCCCATTTTTTTCTGCTCAAAACCATAGTGATGTATTTCTATGCCCGCTACAGCTAAACTCTTAACCTTTTTACCCCATGGGGTCTGACATTAGAGCTATCATCATCATACCTGTGGCGATGTCTAGGGATTCCTCTTAGTCCTGACGACCTGCCGAAATATACAAGCAGATCTGAAAGTGGCCTGTATTACCAGTCTTAGCTTCATTACGCCTACGCTGGGTTTGAGAATTACGAGGGGCTGTTGAATTTTTGGACTGAGCCACATTACCTTTTGTACCTTATTCTTTTAGATAGTGACCCTGCTTGCCACACCCAAAACACATATACATGCATGAACGATAGACCCATTGGTGCCTCTTATCACACTTGTTGCACATAGGATTCTGAAAATCTTTGTGGCTATACTAGCCTATGACGGAGAGCCTAGTGCTCTGAAACTCTATTTCTGGCTGAACTAACCTTTTTGATCATATTTGGACCTTGAGACTGGTGCACTGGCTGTAGATGGAGTGGGTCCTGATGACTTTCTCTAGAAAATTGTCTACCTCCACATCCCTAAGATCCTCCATGATTTACGTTTCTTGCAAACTTAGATCCTTTGCTAATTTCTCTGTCATTCTCTTCCCGCAGTCTCTCATTCTTGTTTCTCAAGTACATCATTACTATTCAACTTCCAAATTCATTATACAACACCCCTTCTCAGGCGACGTGCACTTTATTCCACTTTCAATATCACCTCAAGTCTCATTCGTTAGCAGTAAGTACTTCACAATTGTACCCCTATGTGTAATAATCTTCAGTTGGATCTTGAATTCCTTGCTCGTCGCTTGCACATTCAAAATGTATGTAATTCGGTAGGAAGATAAGGTTACTTATTGCTCTAAGCTTCATGGCACGAACTAGAGTAGAAAGAAATGAGACAATTCTGAATGTCTTGCTATTTAACTATTTATATGCATGGTTGGCACACACATATAAAGGAAACTCCACTGGACACGACTTCATAAACTTCCTAGGACAATTGAACCTAGTTCTCTGATACAAAACTTTATCAAGCCCCAAACCTGGGCCTGGACGTAACCTGGCATGCAGTACCTGACTGCATGTGATCGAGCGAACCAACTGGTTGGCTGAATCAATATGTGATATCAAAACATACTGAATGTGGAAATAAAACTAAGACATGTTGATCTGCTGAAAGTATGACTTAATAATCATGAAGTGCGAAAAATACCAAATTAATTCAGAACATAGTAAAAGTGCCAACACGGCAACCATGAAAATCTGATGAACTATGTCTAACAACTACTCTAGTCTATAAAGCCTCTGAAGAGTACTGAATTGCTAACTGTTTGTCGGGAAAAGGCCACCGATATAATGACTATCTATAATATATTATAAAGACTGCAAAATAAATGATAACACCCTGAAAGACTGGGGCTCACCAACTCAGCTGATACTAGAGATCCTAGTGTGCAGATGCGTTATCCTGAAAGACGTTACCTACCGTGAAGTGCAGGCCCCAGGAAAAGGAAATATTAGTACATTTGAATTGCACTAGTATGTAAAACCAATTGAAAGAAGTAAATAGCTTTGGGGTGCTCGGGATAGGGGCAACCCAAATCAATAAACATGTCTGCATGAATAAATAGAAGCTGAAACTATAACTGAAACTGCAATTGCAACTGCAACTGATAATTATAATGAACAAGAGAAGTGAAGTTACAAGTACTTTTTGTTCTGCATCTGAAACATCTGCTTAACTGTAATTATATGTGGGGCCTTGGCCCAATTATAGAACACAAAGTGGCTCTTACGTGTAGCGAGGTAGACCCTCTATAAGTCACACGACATCATTACTATCTGGTGGCACGTACGCGTAGCAAAATAGACCGTTCATATGTCTCACAATATTCGGGTTGGAGTATGCGTACACATGGGACCATCTATAACCAACTCTTATCTTACATATGTGTATTATAGTCTGCCTATAGGTTAACCTTCATTATCCACCTACACGTTCATAGACAGTCCGTAGGGAACATATTGCATCAATCTATGACCTTGGATAGGTATATGTATACATGAGACTTATGCCCTTGGGAAATCACATATGTTCATTATTCATTAAGTATTATTAAGGAATTGATATTACTGGAATGAAGAACACCACTTACTAAGACATGTATTCATGAACTGATTATGAGACCTGAAACCTTAACTGTTTTTATAATTGCTGGTTTTCTAGAATGAGACTCATGGATATCAAAGAGGAGTCTATATTGATTATGTTCTGAGTTCACAATGTTCGAAATGACAATCATGAATGAATTATGAAACTAGAGAATATAAGTTCTGCAACTATTCAGGAAACTAAAGCATAACTATGTTTTGAGGAAATCCGTAATAGTCAATAAAGAACGTAGCATAGGAAGAATCATCAACTTTGCCAAACGTAACGAGTTAGCCTCACATATACCTGTAATTGCTCCTAGCAAATGAACTATATTGATTTCTAACGAAGAATGCTCCAACTTCTAGCTTGAATCGCTTGCAAAGGATTTCGTTGTTAATCCTATGTTTTAATTAGAGAATCATATTACTAATTCATTATTTAATGCTAGAATTCCTAAGTAATCGTTAGGAGCAAACTTACCTTGTTGTGGGAGGTTGAGAGGAGAGAAACAAGCTCTTGAGAGAGTTTTCAACGAGGTTGAACGAGTTGGTGAATGGTTTTTTAGACTAAGTGTTACATTTATAGGACATGCCATTTGGAAGCCCCACCTCGCTGAGCGATGTCCATAGCGAGGTGTTGTCTCGTTCTGGGCTTCGCTTAGCGAGCTGCCCCATTCGTTTTACACTTAGATGAATTTTTGGAAAAATGAATGTTGGACACCCCACCTCTCTAGGCGAGGTCCATAGCAAGGTGCTGTCTTGCTCTGAGCTTCACTTAGCGAGCTCCCCTGTCCATTTCACACTTAGCCAAAATTTTACATTTTTCAATTGTACTGAAAGTGTGTCAGTAAAATGGCCATAACGCCTAGCACAAGGCTCTGTTTGAGCTCCACTATATATCATTGGAAAGGTATTTCAAAGATCTACAACTTTTATGTTAATGAGTGTACTCGACATTGCATCGTAGTTTCACTAAAGTAGGCTAAAAGTCAGACATGCCGTAAACATAGCTGATTCTATTGAATCTTAAGCACCTCACTACTCGTCTTGATTTCAAAACAACTATTTCCATCCAAACTCATTCCGATTGAAATTCACATGTTTAAAATGTCACATTAATACTCATTTAACGCATCCACACCTAATCTGGATTTACGGAGTGTTACACAACAGTTGGTGCAATACCTTCTTCACCAACAAAGGGTTTATGCTCTCTCACATGCTCAGTTCCATATGCAATGTGACCTTCTATGTCCCCTAGATGGACAAAGACATCAAGAATCTCCTTCTCTACGAAATCTTAAGCCTATCTCCACCATTACCAAATTTCTCCCTATCCTCAACCATGTTGAGTCCACCAGATAAAACATGTTTAATTGTGGAGTCAATTTTTTTCCCGCTAACTTAGTTCTCCCTTTTTTTCTCCCTCGATATTTTCTGACGTAGTGCCCAGTTCCTAAATATTGTTCACAAAATGAACCACCCTAGATTCACTCACTAGCACAACCTTAGGAATGTTGACAGGAGTAACCTATTCCAAAAGTCTAGTATACCTAGGCCCATATAGTTCAAAGATCCTAATTACTAGACTAGACTTACATCCTGTCACGACCCCTTTTAGGAATCGTGGTAGAAACTAAACCTTCCCACCTATAGGCGAACCACTCCCCATTTAACAATATGAATAAAGATAAGAAATGCAAAAATTAACAAAATACTTAATAACTTTATCTATCATAATATAAAAGCGGAAATAGTCTGGTGATCATAATACAACCTCCATATATCTAGTCAATAATACAAGAGCGTCTAATTGTCAAAATACATCAGCAAAAGAACGGAACATAGTCTAAGAGTCTGGAACATGTCTCTCAAAGTAAAAGTAAAGACAATATAAGAGATATGTGTATCCAAGGCATGCCGGAAGGTAGCATCTTCACCCTGAATACCGGTAATCAACCAGCTCGGACTCAAGCTCGAGGTTCCGAACTGGTAGAAATAGTTGTATCTACATCCAAAAGAATGCAACAAGTGTAGTATAAATATAAAGTTGACATCAAATAACCTTATACTAGACAGTTCAATAACTCAAATAAGTCACTCAGTTCATATTAGATTTCATAATCACATAAGTCACCACAATTATAGAAGAGTTCAATGACCATAACTCAAGTTATCAAATAACCAAATAAGACAGGTTGACCCTAATACACAATACCATATCACAATCCTCTTCACGGGTTATCATGATTAGCTAATCACAACAACATTAACTTCTTATTCCCCCTAACTCTTGGGCTGATTACGGTTCTATACAAGAAAGGGCAGGACACATATTTGTTCATATAATATCCCTATCATACTATAAGTAGAAATCTATGCCATTTATCCTTGATTAGGGAGGGGATATACACATGCATAACATACTACGACACAACATCCCGACTAATTCATTACTAGATTCTCTATCAAAATATGTTATCACTTATCAAGCCAACAAGACATACCCAATTCTCTATGACAAATATGGTAGTTCTATCAATCAAATCTCTTGACCACAACATAGTTCGACAATGAGTACTAAGACTCATAAAGGTCTAACCATATGATCCATTACAGAGAGAACAAACCATTCATGGAAACTAATTTGGTCCAATATAATCAGTCCAATAATCCAATCCATTTAATCAATGTATCACCCAAGTTCCAATAATCAATCCATATCACGTTACCAAACAACAAGTACATCACAATATGAATGAATGATATGAATGCAATGCATATGCCAAGTACCTTTCATCTCCTATTATACATGCATTCAAATTCTATGAACAACACACTCATGGGGGACCAACGAAGTCCATATACTCCTCTAAAATTTCTCAACTGAGCCCAGCTCTTGGCTGAAATAACTACTGCAGGTGTGCAACCCGTTCCCCCACGTATCATCATCATCCGAAATTTCCCATGGAATACCAGCTCTGTAGCTGTACTATCATCATCAATCAATGTTGCAAAAATCTCATAATTATTCTTACATTTCCAGTCTGTTGGACCCATAACATTTTTGTACCACTCTCATTTCAATATCATCAGAACTGTGAGTATATGAATGCAAATGATAATACAAGGCAAGAAATCATGATGTTTGAGATACAACCATGTATAAGAGATGAACATCACATGCTTTCACGAATTCAATAACACTTAATCCAAGTATAATCAGGATATCATATTGAAAGCATGTGTGATGAATAAACACAACAATAGCAAATATGGTGACGATCCCACATACTGGCGATAAGCCCAATCAACAATAGTTAGAATCAACTTAAGGCTGATTCCCCAAATCACCCATCATCATAGTTCAACACCCGTTCCCACCTCAACATTCATCACAAACGATTGGGTGGGAACCCTAATCACGCCCAATAACCGTCAATATTTATAACTAATTATCTACTTTTATCGAAGTCTAATAAAGGAAACCGTAACCTACCTCAGGGTAGAGCAGGTGCCATATGCAATCAACTTTTTGCGTTGGCCTTGCCCTTCCGGAGTGCCTCATAGTAATCGTAGTCTAACACGCATAGACTATACGTTAATATAAAGCTAATTTACGATACAAGGACTTAGTCCTTTAATCATACCGAAGACAACTAAACCCAACCTCGGGCCCATTGGATCAAAATCCAAACTTTATTATTCAAAAAGCTTTAAAACATGCTAACTAGTTATATTCTTAAGTTAATTGAAGAACTAACCCCAATTGAACCCTCAATTGTATAATTAAAGAAAAACCTCTATTTACAAACCCTAGATTTTCCCCCAATTTTAGAAAAGGTTTCAAATCCCGAATTAATTACTACAACATGGTTACCTATCATTAATCATCCTTTATTCATAAAATCATGATCATCTAATCCATATTTCAACCACAAATAAAAGGTTTAGCTCTCTTAATCTTCCATGGAAGCGTACAACCCTTCTTCCCCAAATAAAGTCCAAACTAATAATTAAAAGACAATAATGATCATAAGGGGTGAATTTATACCTTAAGAGATGATCCAAATGAATTCCCCAAGAAAAGCTTCCCCAAGCAAGCTTAAAAACCGAGATATGATTATTCAGGAAAGTGATTCAACCTACGACATTTAAGAACCTGCCTGATACAATGATCTCGCTCCTGCAGAATCGACTCCGTAGGCACGGTCCCGCTTTGGCGGAAAGGGACTCCGTTGAGGTGCAATCACTTGACACCTCACCTCAGCATAGAAGTGGATGATGTTCTACAGAGGCGCCATCGCCTCGGCGAGATAAGCTCCACAAGGGAGGAATCATACCAAACATCCAGGACTCGGAAATGAACCCATATACTAGAAAGTCAACTTTGGGTTAAACTACTCAATTCTATGATTCCTATTTTGGGTATTTTTTCCAAAACTCACGTAAATGAACCTCGAGATCCGTGACACCCATACCCGCACATCACAAACCCCACACAAAGTCTACGAGAAGGGTAATTTAGTCAAATAAGGGTCTTTAGCTAAAAACGATTGGACGGGTCATTACATCATATACCAATTAAACAAATATTCATTCTCGAATGGAGTGAAAGCTGACGAGTAACTAAGGAATCCCCATCATAACCTCATGAAGCCCCAACATGCAAGAATTATACCTGTAGTACCGCTTGTTCACTGCATCTATCAAGAATACCTTTAACTTTGCTCAAAACCCAACCTTTTATTCCTTCATACCCGAAATTTCTTTCACAGTTGATCCTCAAATGTAAGCACCGCTCGAATTCCCTGATATTATTATAACAATACCTCTATATGCATTTGATTGAACCTACCAATAACACCTTAATCACTATAATCCTTTAGCGTAGCCACAAACCATTGCCTAAAATGTACTGTTAGCATAGTCTAATTCAACTAGTATTCCTTCCCAACTATCAATGTCATTTTTCGCACCAAGATTCCTTAGTAACACATTGACATATGCCACAAGCCCAAATCATGGCTTCCTTTCGGAAGAACAGAATCCTTGATTTATCTGAGAACATTCCATGTAATTCCATTCAAAATTGATCTAATCCAAGGCCGATTGTGGAAATTCCATTATCAAATCTTCGAATCACCATACTAATAAGCATATATCATGATTACCCAACCGTGCCAATTCCATAGAAAATCAATTGATCGATCTAAATACTCCCCATAACTATTCGTTCCTTCTCAATACATTACCGAGTACCCGTGTAGACCGTTGAACTATCTGAATTTTCATTATCCAGGAAATATCATCAATCCTACTGGCAAACATCAATGAGAACCGATAACTCTGTCATACCTCCATTCTGAATCGACACCTATCGAACCCTTTTTTGTGGTTTACTAGACTACCATAAGTCCTCCTGGCAACATAAACATAGGCCACCCGACCCTAATTGAACAATCCTAACCCAAAAATAAATGCTTAATTTCTAAATCATCGATAGTCATTTGAAATGATTCCAAACATAACTGATAGGCTTTCCATAACATGCAGTGACCTATTAGATCTCTTTTCTCATGAATAATCAAACATGTACTGTCACCCACGACTCTAAAGTTGGATTCTATCCGAGTCATCAACTTGGTACCGAAGAACTATACCTTATGATTGTAATCTTCATATTTCTCAACTTACACCTGATACACAAACCTGATAGAATCCCATAAACTCTAAACACATCAAGTCCTCCTTGAACTTTCTCTTAACTCGCCACCAACTCCGAACATTTTGACGCAAAGCCTGCGACCTCATTTATTATACCTCCACCCATCGAGTCTCTAATAGTAAGACCTCACTACCCTTTATCAATCAAGACGGTATCAAATTATGCAACCCTCACGCCTTACCAAATCCTAACATACTGGGATTACGATTTCTGCAATTTACCTTGTGCAATTACTTACAAGTCCTTAATCCTTAAAATACTCAACTATGCTATTAATCAACAATGCTTCAACATAGTCTACCACCTATCACCAACTATGAACCTCATGGAACATTCATCATAACACTTAGTCGATTACCATAGACCTACTCTCCCGAGCGTAGCAAACAATTTCACCTGCTATGAAAGATGCGAAAATAATATTAATACGATCCACACCTAGCCTAAGAATCCCCATTGTTTCCAATCTGAATCCTCCCCTATCTCGAAGACACCTCACTCATCCAAAATTAGCTAAAACATGTATTTATAGAATCCTGACATTTCCACTTTTCCTCTCAATCACATTCCCCACTAACACCTGATCATTACTCAAAATAACAAATCGGTCCTGGAATTAGTAAAACACTGCATACCCATCACAGAGAGTTTGCCTCACCTCACTCGAACCTTTAAATAAGAAGATCCTCCAAAGTCCAGCACATTCCATGTACCATCTTTTGTAAAATTCATCGACTAGAAAAGGTATTGGCCCACTTTAGCTACTCTGACCGACAATCATTTAGTACTCAAGTGATAACCCAAACCATCACTGAACTGGTCCATGACCCGAAAGTTGATCTTTAATTTCCGAACATATACTCATGCTAACATTCTCATATAGTTTCATCAAATTACCCTTGCTGAAAATCCCTAACGGATCCAATCCTTCTTCCATATTAGTTTATAAGTTTCTAGCTCGATCATCGATACCCGAAGATTTTCACACTAGTATTAGATCAAACCACCATTAATCTGTTACAAAAAATATCCCCATTGACCACTACCTTATTCGAGAGTCTTTATACGATGCTCTCTTGAGAAGAACCACCCTTACTTTATCTTGTCGAACCCTAACACTTCCAGCTAACCGTGCAGTTTTCCCTGCCCTTCAGTCAACTCCAAAGTCATTATACCAGTAATTATAGAGCTTTTCACGTATTAACCTTTATATATCATGCCTATGAATCGTATCCAAGAACTAGATGCAACTCCCGGTAATTTCTTAAATAGAACTCCGCACTTGTCCAGCGCTGGAGTTATTCCTATTAGTCGATCACTGGCTCCCAACGTACCAACTCATATACAATCTCATACACTCACTATATAATAAACCGCTGTGAAATAACTCACATATCAACATAATTTTGGTTCAACAACCCCTTTTTATCACTAACTTTGAAACTCCAAGTGACCCAACAAACACACTCTCATTTGGAGAAACGCGACTGTCTATTTCCATAAGCTTTACTCATCACTAACAACCTTGCCACCTGGCCTAGAACATATAGTCATTCCCTGAAGAAACCCCCCAACCACTAGTTCTTACTCTACTACCACAATTCTATCAAGTCGAAGCAAACTTAACCTTTAATAACTTATACGACATCCACCCTCACATATTTTGCAACTTATCTTAACGAGCACGTCAGATACTAATTTCCCTTCATATTACGGAGATTGATCCATCCAACTACTTTTCCTGCGCCTTTGTATTCTTATTCCCATTTCCCTAAGATATCACTGAACTGTGGGGTCTCCAAATATAACCCCAATCAACTGCACCTTCAAATCATAGCTGAAGAGTGAACTTGGTCACGCATACATATCATAGTAACACATCTCATACCCTACCGCGTGATGCCATATCGAACCACTCACACATAAATAAGAGCGTATTAGCACTATCAGTGATATAATAGGAGCAAAAAGTTTCATATATCAATTTGACTAATCTTAGCACGAAGGGAATGAAGAAAGTGAAGTTTCCTAAATGTCTTATAGCCTCTTGAAGATACGTACGGACGTCTCTGCATTGATCTGCAAGACTCTACTAGATATCGCTCGTGTTTAAGACCATTTAACCTAAATCTTTGAGACCAACTTTGTCACGACCCTTTTTAAGAATTGTGGTGGAACCTACACCTTCCCATCGATAAGCGAACCACTCTCCATTTAACAATACAAATAAAGATAAGAAATGTGGAAATTTAAAAAATACTTAATAACTCTATCTATCATAATATAAAAGCAGAAATATTCTGATGATCATAATACAACACACATAGATCTAGTCAATAATACAAGAGCATCTAACTATCAAAATACATCAGCCAAAAAAATGGAACATAGCCTAAGAATCTGGAACATATCTCTCAAAGTAAAAGTAAAGACAAGATAAGAGATATGAGCATCCAAGGCATGTCGGAAGGAAGCATCCTTACCCTGAATACTAGTAATCAACAGGCTCATACTCAAGCATGAGGTCCCGAACTAGTAAAAGGAGCTGTATCTGCATCCAAAAGAATACAACAAGTGTAATATGAATACACTACATACCCCCATAGGCATCATAGGTTGACAAAAATGGAAGATATGTAAGAAGAGATAAATATAAAGTTGACATCAAATAACCTTATACTAGACAGTTCAATAACTGAAATAAGTCACATTATCCACATAATAGTTCACAGGAACAACAAGTCACTCAGTTCATATTAGATTTCATAATCACATAAGTCACCACAATTATAGAAGAGTTTAATGACCATAACTCAAGTTATCAAATAACCAAATAAGACAGGTTGACCCTAATACACAATACCATATCACAATCCTCTTCACGGGTTATCATGATTAGCTAATCACAACAACATTAACTTCTTATTCTCCCTAACTCTTGGGTTGATTACGGTTCTATACAAGTAAGGGTAGGACACATATTTGTTTATATAATGTCCCCATTATACTCTAAGTAGAAATTTATGCCGTTTATCCTTGATTAGGGAGGGTATCTACACATGCATAACATACAAGTCATTTATTACCACACAACATCCCAACCAATTCATTACTAGATTCTCTATCAAATAATGTTCTCATTTATCAAGAAAACATGACATACAAAGTTTTCTATGGCCAACATGATAGTTTTGTCAATAAAATCCCCTTACCACAAATCCAGGCAAATAGAACCAGTTTAATAATCAAGTCCATTTTATAATTATAATCATCCAAACCCCAATAATTATTCCAATCTCATCACAAAATCACATGAAATCAATGCATAATGTATATATGATATGTATGCATTTAAAATGCCATGCACCTTTCATTTTCCAGTGTACAAGCATTCAAATTCTATGAATTGCACACCCATGGGTGACCCACGATTTCCATATACTCATCCAGAATTTCTCAATGGATCCTAGCCCTTGGCTGTAATATTCCATCATATCAGTGTTTCCAACCATCTCATAGAACAACTTACCTTTTTGGTTTTATAGGACCCAAAACATTTCCATACCACTCTCATTTCAATATCAATAGAACCATGAATGTATGAATGCATGGCAATCCAAGGTAAGTAATCAGAATGTATGAGATGCAATCAAGTATAAGAGATGAATATCACATGATTTCAGAATATCATTAACACATAATCCATGTAAATCAAGATATCATATCAAAAGCACTGTGATGAATAAGCACAATAATATCAAGTATAGATATGAGTCCACATAATGGCGACGAGCCTAAACAATAGCAGTTAGAATCAGCTTAAGGCTGATTCCCCAAAAAACCTGTAACACTCTGTAAATTTGAGTTAGGTGTGAATGAATTAAATGAGTGTTGACGTGTCATATTTTAGTTATGTGAATCCCTTCGAGATGAATTCGGGTGATAGATAGTCGTTTTGAAGTCAAACCAAATAAGAAAGTTCGTAAAGGTTCTTAAATTCATCCAAGTCTGAGGTAGTTCTCACTTGTGCTCAGTGTTTGGGTCATTTCGTCGGGAATTCAAGAAATACTCATAATATGAAAGTTGTAGGTATTTAAATTACCTTTCCAACCATATATGATAGAGCTTAAACGGAGTTCTGTTCTATGAGTTATGTCCATTATAATGAAACACTATTGGTACTATTAAAATGTAAGATTTAGACTTAGGGTGAAATGAGCAGGGGCACTCACCAAGAAAGTGCCATAGCGATTCAAGGACATGCCATAACACTTGCCAAGCCAGTACCATAGCGATTCTCAACTAGTGCTATGAGCGAGTCATGGACAGGTCACAACACTCTCCCAACGAGTGACAGGGTCCAAAATGTCCATCTTATAAATTCAATGCTTAATAGAAAATTTCATTCATTAGACATTCCAATTTTGTGGAAAACCCTCTAAGGAAAATTTTTCTCTCTTCTTAAACCCCCACACCAAGGTAAGAACATCTCTACGATTCTTAATCTATCCTAGCACTAAATACATGATTCTTAAATAAAAACATAGGATTTGCAAGGTAATCATTCTCAAGTGATTCAAGCTAGGATTTTGGGTGTTCTTCTTAAAAAAAGTAAACTTGTTGATTGAATCATTTGGAATTTCCGTTTGATATCATTGTAGCGAGATTAGATGTATGACTCTTTTGAAAACCTTCTTTTGAAGTATATCTATTTTGAAAACCTTCTATTGAACTATGTCTCTTTTAAAATCCTTTTGACTAGAAAGATGATTTGTATATCTCTTTTTAAAATCTTTTTTACTATAAACATGATTTGTATGTCTCTTTTCGAACATACTTTTCAACCTTTAAAAATGTTTTTTGGGCAAGATTTCATGTGAATAAGGGACCAGTCCTCATGAAGCCTTAGGTGTATATAATCTATATATGTATTCATGATTTCTCCTATCAAAGGGTTATTGAAACTTATGTATAAAGCTATAAACTTTGAATGTGATTTACCCCGATAAGGGACGCATTGAACTTGGTTTTTAGAAGCTTAAAAATTTCATTTGTATTGCTTTATGAATGGGTTTGTTGAACTTGTAACTTATTTAATTTCTTGAACTTTTTTTCTAAACCCATAAATAATTTGACGTACACAAATAACGAGATGATGAACACAATTTCTAATAAGTGATTCAGCTTCTATGCTATGATTATGATTTAGCTATTTTGCCATAATTCTATTGTCTGTGTTTGGCCTAGCTACTCGAGAGAAAGGGTAGTCACTATGGATCCTAGTGTGGTTTGCCTAGACATTTAGGAGGAAGTGTGGCCACCTTAGGTCAATAACCTAAGTGTGGTTTTCCTAGCCATTTGGGAGGAAGAGTGGCCATCGAGGGTTTATAACTCCGATATAGTTTTGCCTAGCTATTTGGGAGAAAGTATAACCATCGAGGGTGACAACCCCGATGGGGTGCTTCTATGCAGTTTTAGGGAACCTTAATGGTCATCCCTTTGTTTAATTGATTTGGTCTATATTGGCATGATTGTGATTATTCGTGAGTGACTTGATGCTGATCTTGAGTTCATAAATGGAAGTCTTAATCTTGAGAAATGGCATAATGGATTGAACGTGATTTAAATCTCTCTTAATTGTTTTTACTAATGGTTTCTCTAAGTTTGGTGAACTATTTTATCTCTGGATTTTGAACTGCTTTACTTACATTATTTCACTACTTAATATTATTATTTTGCTATTAACTATTGTCATGGAGACACTCACTGAGTACCCAGTACTCAGGCATACCATTGTTGTTTTTGATGGTATGTTAGATAACAAAGAAGAGTAGGTTCGTGATAGGCGTTCAAAGTAGGAGAACTTGCTGCTTTCTGGATTTATTGGTGTGCCCACACCCTTGTTTGTGGGTCACCGCTCTATGTTTATTTATTTATTTATTTATTTTAGTTTTTGGGTTATTCCCCAAATTTAGTCTATTGTGTATATCTCTCAGAAGCTCCATAGATAGTTGCCAGATTTGTGGGTATAGGTGGAAATTCTCATTTGACTTATTGGGCATTTGCCATGTTTTACTACTGGTTAATTATATTAGCCTTCCATTGATTACTTTTATAAGGGTGCTTATGATTTTATTTAGCTATTTATGACTTGTATAAATTAATAATGAAAGATTATCAAAAGATATTAGACGTTTATTAATTTTATAAGGTGTTTCCGGTGTTGTTCATAACATCGGATGCCTGTCGCGTCCAGGGTTGGTTTGGATCGTGACAAACTTGGTATCAGAGCCAGGGTTTAGAAGTGTCCTAGGACTATCTGTGGAGCTATGTCTAGTGGAGTCTTCTTCATGCAGACTAGCTACCTGTATGGATGTATGAATACCAGGACATTTATAGGTATTTATCATTCTTCTTAATTTATATTGTGTTATTTAGATTTTAGTTCCTTTAGGATCATTCTGACATATTTGTTAACTCGTGCCTTACGAAAATGGCTTTAACTCATGCTGCAGTTCTGACCTAGTGAATAATAGCGCTATGAGGTGAACATTAGTTGTGCTGTATAATTTGATAGATGGTACAAAGTCTCTTGGAATTCTGTTGTAGGTGTTTGGTGGTGATTGTAAGGGGTGGTCGCGGATGTTTGAGACATGTATTCTCACTAATTTCTCTTTTGATGCATATTCATCGATCGATCCGGGTTCAAATTCTTCTTATGTTCCATACTTTTCCCTTGATTTTGGTGTTAATCCTGAACGATTGTTAGAACCTTTTTCTGTGAATACCTCTACTAGTGTCCTCGTTATTGCTTCTAGAGCTTATAAATATTGTGTAGTTGTAGTTAAGGGCCGTGAAAATATTGTTGATTTGTTAGAATTAGCAATGGTGGACTTGGAGGTTATTGTGGGGAAATAATAGCTTTCTAGGTGTTATGAAACTCTAGATTGTCAGCCAGTCTTGAATTTCCCGATGGATCTGTGAGAGAGCGGAATAGTGATTTTACCAAACCTTGAGGTAGACTTATTTTATATCTTAAGACTCACAAGATGAACTCAAAGGGGTGTGTTTACCATATAGTTGCCGTTAAATGACACCCATAGGTTCACCTATTCCTAAGTGTAGGTATGTATTGAACCTTCAGTTTATTGAAATCTTGCGAAATTATAGAATAAATATATGAATTCCTTATTTTCGTATTTAGGCTTGAATGATTTAGTTGTGGGAGTCTCTGTGAGGACCATGTCGTTATTTTGAGTTGATAGATTATATTTGGTCTTTGGAGAATAGCTCATTTTGCAAAGAAATTGTGTTAATTTTGAAAATTTGAGGTTTAGTGATAAATCATAAGCCATGACTTTCATTCGGGATGAATGATCTTGAAAGAGGATAATATAACACTCCGTAACTCCGGGTTAGATGTGAATGAATTAAATGAGTATTGACATATCATATTTTAGTTATGTGAATCCCTTCGGGATGAATTCGAGTGATAGATAGTCATTTTGAAGTCAAACCAAATAAGGAAGTTCGTAAAAGTTCTTAAATTCATCTAACTCTGAGGTAGTTCTCACGTGTGCTTAGTTTTTGGGTCGTTCTGTTAGGAATTTGATAATAACTCATAAACTAAAAGTTGTAGGTCTTTGTAATACCTTTCCAACCATATATGGTGGAGCTCACAAGGAGTTCTATGATAGAAGTTATACCCATTGTACTAAAACATTGTCGGTACCATAAAAAAATGTAAGATTTTGACTAGGGTGAAATGAGCAGAGGCACTCGCCGAGAGAGTTCCATAGCGAGTCATGGACAGGCCATAGCACTCGCCCAAATAGTCCCATAGCGAGTTAGGGATAGGCCATAGCGCTCGCTTAACCAGTGCCATAAGCGAGTCAAGCACAGACCATACCACTTGCTCAGCGAGTAACAAGGTCCAAAATGTCCATCCTATAAATTCAATGTTTAACACGAAAATTTCATTCATTAGATATTCCAACTATGTGGAAAACCCTCTAATGGAAATTTCTCTCTCTTATCAATCCCCCATACCAAGGTAAGAACATCTCTACGATTCTCAATAAATCCTATCACTAAATACATGATTCTTACTATGATTCTTAAACAAAAACATAGGATTTGCAAGGTAATCCTTCTCAAGTGATTCAAGCTAGGGTTTTGGGTGTTCTTCATTAGAAAAGTAAACTTGTTGATTGAATCATTGGAATTTCCGTTTGATATCATGGTAGTGAGATTAGAGGTATGTCTCTTTTGAAAACCTTCTTTTGAAGTGTGTCTCTTTTGAAAACCTTCGTTTGAAGTATGTCTCTTTTTAAAATCCTTTTGACTATAAATATAATTTTTATGTCTCTTTTAATATCTCTTTTACTATAAAGATGATTTGTATATCTCTTTTCGAACATACTTTTCAACCTTTAAAAATGGTTTTTGGGCAAAGTTTCATGTGCATGAGGGACAAGACCTTATGGAGTCTTAGTAGTTAATAATCTATATATTTATTCGTGATTTCTCCTATCAAAGAGTTATTGAAACTTTTGTGAACTTTGAACGTGTGCACGTGATTTACCTCAATAAAGGACACATTAAACTTGGTTTTTAGAAGCTTAGATATTTCATGTGTATTGCTTTATGAACGGGTTTGTTGAACCTGACACTAATTTAATGACTTGAACTTGGTTTCTAAACCCATAAATGATTTGACATACCCAAATAATGGGATGATGAACATAATTCATAATAAGTGATTCGACTTCAATGCTATAATTGTGATTCAGCTATTTTTCCATGATTTTATTGTCTGTGTTTGGCCTAGCTACTCGGGAGGAAGGGTAGTCACTATGGATCCTAGTGTGTTTTTTCTAGCCATTTGGGAGGAAGAGTGGCCAACTTAGGCCAATAACCTCAATGTGGTTTTCCTATCCATTCGGGAGAAAGAGTTGCCATCGAGGATTTATGATTCCGATGTAGTTTTCCTAGCTATTCGGGAGGAAGGATATCCATCGAGGGTGACAACCTCGATGGGGTTCTTCTATGCGATTTTAGGGAACCTTAATGGCCATATCTTTTTTCATTGATTTGACATGTATTGTCATGATTGTGATTATTCGTGAGTGACTTGATGTTGATCTTGAGTTCATAAATGAAAGACTTAATCTTGAGAAATGTCATAGTGGATTGAAAGTGATTTTAATCTCTCTTATTGGTTTCTACTAATGGTTTTTCTAAGTTTGGTGAACTATTTTATCTCTAGATTTCGAACTGCTTTACTTACATTATTTCACTACTTAATATTATATTATTTTGCTATTAACTATTTTCATGGAGACACTCACTGAGTACCCAGTACTCAGGCATACCATTGTTGTTTTTGATGGTATGTTAGGTAACAAAGAAGAGCAGGTTCGTGATAGGCGTTCAAAGTAGGAGAACTTGCTGCTTTCTGGATTTATTGGTGTGCCCACACCCTTGTTCGTGGGTCACCACTCTATGTTTATTTATTTATTTTTGTTTTCGGGCTGCGCCTCGAACTTAGTCTACTGTGTATGTCTCTTTGAAGCTCCATAGTTAGTTGTCAGATTTGTGGGTAGAGGTGGAAAGTCTCGTATGACTTATTGGGTGTTCGCCACATTTTACTGCTGGTTATTTATATTAGACTTCCTTTGGTTACTTTTATAAGGGTGCTCATGATTTCATTTAGCTATTTATGACTTGTATAAATTAATAATGAAAGATTATCAAAAGATATTAGACGTTTATTAATTTTATAAGGTGCTTTTGGTGTTGTTCATAGCATCGGATGCCTGTCGCGTCCATGGTGGGTTTTGGATTGTAACATCACCTGTCATCACAGTTCAACACCGGTACCTATGCAAGCATTCATCATAACCGCTAAGGTGGGACCCCCAAACACGCTCAATACCCCTCAACATTTATAATTACTACATACTTCTATCAAAGTGTACAAAAGAGAAATCATAGACTACCTCAAAGCCGAGCAGGAGCCACGAACGATCAACCCTCTACACAAGCCTTTCCCTTTCGGAGCGCCTCGTAGTAATCATAGTCTAACATATATAGACTCTATGTTAATAATTAAGCTAATACACATACACGAACTTAATCCTTAATCAAACCAAAAGACACCTAAAATCAATGTCGGGCCCACAGTATCAAAATTTAAACTTTATTACTCAAATAGCATAATTACATTCTAAATAGTCATACCTTAAGTTAATTTGAAATCTAAGCCCAAATGGATCCTCAATTGCATAATTTGGTAAAATCCCCAATTCCCAAACCCTAGATTTTCTCTCAAATTAGAAAGGGTTCCTAACACCAAATTGATCATTATCTAACATTAAACAAATTTAATTCACAATATCATGAACATCTAACCATAATCCACCCTCAATTCAAGAATTTAACTCTCTTATTGTACAATAAAAACTTAAGAACTTATCTTCCCCAATATAATCTATACAATGATTAGGAAGCTTAAAAGCTTAAGAATCATAAATGAGGTTAAGAAATCTTACCCCCAAGCATTTATCGGAAGAACCTCTGAAAATCCCTCTCTACCAAGCCTCCAAGCTTGAAAAATGAGTTTAGGGAAATGAGGTTCGAAGTTGGAGGTTTTAGGAATTAAAATCTAGGTCTACAAAAAATACTCTGCAAATGCAAACCCTACTAGCTATTCAGCATCTCCGCTGGAGTGGACAAAACACCGCTGGCACAGGCTCACTGAAGTGACACGATCAACATTGGAGCGAAAATAGAATTTTCAGAAATCAATAAATCTTCATTCTTAATCGGCTAATAGTTAATCTTACCCATAGATTCTACGTGTAACATTTATCAGTGCGTACCCGGATGAGGGATATTTTTAGGAAATCAGACAAAAAGTTCATAATGACTGAACGGATCGTTACAGTTTTTCTCAATGAATGGACCTGCTTCATCAAGGTCAGGTCTTGTAGCTATGGATATGGGTGTGTCAATTACCTTATCATATTCCATTTTAACCTTGTGAGAAATTCTTTGACATACTTTTGGTGATGGTTCAAGGTGCATGTTGGGGTTTATTTGATTTGCATACCTAAGTAAAAACTGAGTTCATCCATCATGCTCATCTCAAACTCACTCCCGATAAGTGTAGCAAATTCCTTAGTCAAGGACTTACGTGTAGCTCCAAATATGACGCCATCCACATAAAGGTGCACAATTAACATGTCATTTCCTTTGACCTTCAGAAATAACGTGTTGTCTATGTTACGTCCTGTGTGACCATGAGCCAACAAGAATTTGGAAAACCTGTCAACAATCCCTTGGAGCTTGCATATGCCCATAAAGACCCTTATAAAGGTTGTAGACATGATCAGGATGTTCAACATTTTTAAATCTTGGAGGCTGTTTGACATAGACTTCTTCTTTGAGGTACCCATTCAAGAAAGAACTTTTCACATCCATCTAGTGGAGCAAAGTCTACGAGCAGTATTATTGCTTCAAGTCTAGAAACTAGAGAAAAAGTTCCATCATAGTCAATGCCTTCCTCCTGATTTTACCCTTAGACCACAACACATGCCTTGTTCCTTATAACGGTTCCATGCTCATCCAATTTGTTTTTGAAAACCCACTTGGTGCCAATGACTCTTTGATCCTTTGGACTAGGTTCAAGATGTCATACCTTATTCCTTTTAAACTGATTCAGTTCCTCATGCATAGAAACAATCTAATATGCATCCTACAAAGTTTCATTAACTTTCTTTGGTTCAACAATAGATAAGAAAGTATTGAAAGCACATAGTTTCCGAAGTTTAGATCAGTTAGAACATTATCGATGGGTTGAGATCCCTAATTATATTTTTATCCTTTAGATCTAAACCTGGAGTGTTCTTTGCATTTTCATTTTGAGATTCATCAGGTGAATAAGGTTCATCAGGTGTTTCATCAAGAGTTCCCTCTGTCTGTGTGCCATTGTGGCCACTGTTTTATAAACCCGGTTGATCATTAGGATTACCTATTTCATCATCAGCCTTTTTCATACTACTGGAGGCAGTAGTTTGGCTTATTCTCAGCTCATCATCATCATCTTTTACCTATTTCTCAAGCATAACGCTGGATTCATAAAAAATAACATGTAGTTTTCTTTCACACGCATAGTTTTTTTAATTGAATACCCTATAAGATTTACTATGTTGTGAATAGCCCACAAAAACTCTCTCATCATTTCTAGCATCAAAGTTTCCTAAAGAGTCTTTTCCATTATTGTGAATGAAACATCTACAAGCAAAAGCTTTTAGGTGAGAAATGTTGCACTTTTTACCTTTGTGTAATTCATATGGAGTTTTGTTTAAGAGGTATTAGGTCATACACATATTTAAGATATAACATGTAGCGAAAATGGCCTCTGCTAAAAATTTCCACATATTCAGCGGTTATACTGTGTTCTCCTGATATGGTTAGTAATAATCTGAGAAGATTGGGTCAATAGACTAGCTCTCTCAAGATCAATTTTTACTTTGGACAAGTCCAAGCTAATCTTTCTGGATTTTTCTCTTTCAAAATTCAACTCATTCCTAGTTCTTTTAAGGTTAGATTCAATCATAAGTTGTTGGTGACTAATATTAGTTTTTCCCTTTTTTGTGACACTTGGTTTTAGGACTTCAAACTTGTGTGCTAAAACAGATTAATCAAGTTATTTCACTTGTTCCTTCAGAGAGTAGTTTTCTTTCTCAATTTTGTCCTTACTAGTTTTAACATCTATGAATTCACATTTCAGAATAGTGAAGGCACTGAGTAACGGGTCCCTTTTTGCAGTCATGTCATTGAAGTTATCAATTAAGGTGATCATTATGGAAGTTAGTCTTTTCTTAGAAAATAAGTCAAGCTTATCTTTTACGTTAACAATAATTACATTAGTGTTCCTCTATTGCTAAATTTGAGTCTCCTATAGCCATCAGTGCGGTCTCATCAATTTCATCTTCTGAGTCATCACAAAGACTTGTTCCCCATGATGCCATCATAGATTTTGAAGATCCTTTGTTCTTTTTGTCGTAGACCTTTCCTTCCTTTTTTGTTCGTTGTCACCTTTCTCCTTTTTCCATTCAATTTCCCACATAGGACAATTCTAATCATATTATTAGTTTTTTCATATCTGAAACACACATTTGATGGAGGCTTATCACAACTCATGGTCTTTCCGGTGGTACTTCTTCTACCATTATACTTTCCTTTCCTGAGAAACTTCTTGAAGTTCCTTGTGGACAGAGCCATCTCTTCTGATCAAGGTTAGAGCCATCACTTTCAGTTTCTTTGAGAGTTGGAGTGTTTTCAATGCTTGTGTCATCTCTTTCTATGACCAATTTCATAAGCCTTGAGATTCCCAACCACTTTATCAAGGGACGGTTGATATATCTTTAGCTTCCCTAATGACAGTAACCCTCAAATTCCAAGATTTTGGCAGTGTCCTAAGCACTTTGTCCACCAGTCTTCAGTAATATGAGTCTGTCTTAGTAAGATTAGTTCATTCACAATATATGTGAACCTTGTGGTCATCTTTGAGATAATTTCCCATGGTTTCATTCAGAATATCTCATAGTCAGTAGCAAGCATAGCTTTTCTAGACTTTCTAACTAGACTTTTTCCTTCATGAGCATTCACTAAGGTATCCCAAATCTATTTAGCAGTTTTACAACCAGAGATGATGTTGTACTCATTTGGTCCAAGACCACAAATAAAGAAGTTTTTGGCCTTGGCAATTTTTTCAAGTATAATTTGAAGTCATTCTTAGTAAACTCACTCTTTTCTTTCTTTACTTATTTTCTTCACCATCCATTTTCATAGGATATTTTGGTCCATCAGTGACACTGTCCCATAACTCATAGTCATCAGCTTGCAGGTAGTCCTTCATGAGAGCTTTTCACCAAACATAGTACTTTCCATTGAACAATGCAGGTCTGTGGGTTAATTGACCTTCATTATGTCCAATTCGTCGCGCAACATTCATCTTTATGTTTTCTTAAGGTGTTAGAGTCTTTAAGATAACCCGTTTTGATACCAATATATATTTTGCACGACCAAATAACACAAGAGGGGGTGAATTGGGGTTATGCCTAATTTTCACCTAAGTGATGGACCACACTACTTTATTTTTTTCTTAAGACTAAGTTGCGAAATAATAAAGAACAATAAAGTAACAACACAATATTTTTACGTGGAAAGCACTTAACTCACAAGGGGAAAACCCAGGATATACACCTCTGCAGGATTTGTCTCAAAATTTACTAAAATTGTAAGCCGCAACAAATTCAGTTTACAAGATATGCAACCTAGGAACTAACTCTAATCCTTCACACAACAATCTATTTAGACTGTTGATTCCCCTTCAAGTTGCCCTCAACTTGGAGATGAATTTGATAAATGTTTTTACCTAAAACAATGCTTCTATGAAAGCTGGAAATAGTTACAACTCAATAACACCGAATACAAAATTTCTAGACTTGAAGACTGTAAAACATAAGACAATGAAACATATTCTTCAATATGGTCCTTTACATCGGCATCACTTCAATTGTCAATAAGAAGTCTCTCAAATATGCTCTCACTTATTTGCTTGATTTATGCGTTTCTCTTAATTTAAGTGTGTAACCTTCTTCAGTAAAAGACTGGCATATATATATATATATATATATATATATATATAAGCAAACTGGTTGGTCACAAACAACTTCTTGGATAAGGAATTAGAGGAGAGATAGTGTTTGAGATGGAGGCAACTTCTTTGCTATCACACAACTTCAAGTATGCTTGATGGGAGTCCACTGTTTATCCCAAAAAATTCATCCAAGGACTCGTAGATCTTATCTAATATATCCGTATTGCGAGACCTTTTCATTACAACAGTCTTGTAACATTTGAACACTAGGATAGAACTGTCACACCCCAACCTTATAGGGATGTAGCCGACACCCATGTCACACCTCAATCTTGGAGGTGTGTGGCCGGCACCCGGTGTCCTAAGGCCCGAGCGTACCAGTCATGATACATATTGTTGGGTACTCTATTGTAAAACAGTACGGAAAGTAAATAAATATTACAAGTGTTCGAAAGGATAAACAAATAGGTAATGTTCAGAACTGCCGCAAGCTTGTTGAGTCTTGAATCTTGATAACCTGAAATCAAGAAACAACTAAATCTGGATGGTTACAACTGTGTGTTGAGTCGAGTGATTGCACTCTGTGCTTAAGACAAGATTGCCCCGTATATATGCTTTTACGTTAATGGGAAATAGTCACCCAAGATAAAACAACACTTTAATCTCAACACTACAAAGCAAATACGTTGAGTCTGACGAAGAAAATAAATACGAATCGACTTGCTGAAGAAATGAAAAAAGAAGGAAGAGTTTCTGTTTTTCGTCCCAATGTTACTACTCACGTTTTGGACTGTGTTTTCTCTTCTGTTTGTATGGAGGAGGGACTCCTCAACTGCCACAAACAAGGTTGTTAATGGCATTAGTGAGAGCTGTTAATGACAGGTTTAAGGCCATTAGTGTGGCAGGTTTAAGGCCATTAATGTGGCAGGTTTAAGGCCATTAGTGAGGCTGTTCATGGCCATTGAAGGAGGGTTGATTATGGAGAAGTTAATCAGCCAAGTAATGGCTGATTAATGCCCCAAAAATCAGCTCCAACGGTAGGCAGAAAGTTTCTGCCTTCCGTCGTTCCAAATTCAACTTTCCAGAAACTCTAAGGGCCAAACTGTAAATATTAAGAAATTTAGGGTCCAAAAAGATAATATCAGAAAGTCCTCACAGCCCACATCCCACAGCCCACAGACCCGATCCCGGACTGAACGGGACGGGCGGGCGGCGGCGGCGCGCGTGTATGCTTAGCCTTGAACCCAAGCACAAATAGGTCCTCCCTCCTTTAAACACATGAGATACCCCTTGGGGTTCCAAACCCTTAACCACTTTAGAGACTTATAAAGAGAGCAATTCTTCCTTTTTCCACCGATGTGGTAGATTTGTCCCACACCATATTTCCATGCCTCAAACACCTAACTTCGTGGACCAATATCTCTTTCATTTCTCAATGAAATTTGACGATTCTTGGCCCTATGGTCATCTACTCACTTAGTAGAATATGCATATGAGAAGAGACAAAGCCTCCACCATGCGGAACACTAGTGTTTAATTCATTAAATACGGGTGGACGCACCTTCCCGCCAAAGGCAAATTTCCAACAATCCCCTCTATGAAAGAGAGATTTTGGCGCACACACAAGGTGCCTACTTTCAGCAATCTTTCAGCGAAAAGATATTGCATTAGGAGAGGTAGCTTCTGCTTTGAACCTTCCCTAGTTGAATACCACCGGACTTACTTACAGCGCGGTGAACGTGATGTCTTGAACCGTCAGTGTTTAGTGTAAGCCAAGACAATGATACCAACACAATAACTCTTCTTATCCGTTTTCATTCTTACGGTTTTATCCGTTGTGGCCGTAGACACACTTGGATTCTTAAGTGCGTTCATTTGAGGCGGCCTTCCTCGCACTTAAATAGGTGATCTCCTATAAGGTATCCTACTATACCCCACTTCACAAGTGTTAGAAATCATTAAAAGTTTCCCCAACCTTAACCTCAACCGTTTGAGGATCGTTTAAAGGTTTAAAGGTTGGGAACAACTTTGGATTCATGTTTCCGTACAGAAATCATCATCCGAAGTGCTTCTTGCTTCTACCGAAGCGCTCAACTGAACCTTTTGCAGCTTAGTTTTCCTATTGAACCAAATTCTTGGGATCTCCAATCAATATGGTTGGGTTACCACCGCAATGGTTCGTATTGTTTGGGTTTTAAGCCCATTCCCCTAGACAGGCCAAACACTTGATCTTCGGGTAGTCCAGCTATATCCTTTGATTAATAATCAAGGAAGTGACACCCGTGATGATCAACTGCCATACGGTCTTATGTCTTCGACAGATCCTGACAAATATGTCCATACACCGTCATTCGTGTCCTTCCTGAAGCCGACCGACTAGCCAAACTGTATAATTGCTGAAGGCACGGGTTTCTCCCAATAAGGGACGTCCTCTAAGGAGTCATGAAGTTACTCAACTTCTTTCATGCTTTGTATAAAGCGATAAACTCCGATCCCATCATGAATCGGTCGATGCAAGTTTGCTTAAAGAATTTTCCAAGACCCACCATACACATTTACTTGTGGCTTTGGTGTTCTTCATATCTGATGTCCAGTTTGCATCATTGTGTTCTCCCAGAACCGCTGGACATCCAGAATACTATAATCCGTAGATAAGTGAATAATTCAGATATCGTCATATCTGACTTAACACCTTCTATTGATCATTTATTAAGATCATCAGTGAACCTTAGTTCAACTGATCTGTTTGTAGGCCGATACCAGGTCGGTTGTAGTGTGTACAATACATTGAACTACACGTGACCTGTGCATATCGCTCATTGTCTATGGGTGCACCATGATTTCAATCAGTTATATGATTCATATCCATTGGTGGCTTCAACGAGACTGTCAACTATCTCACAACTGAGTTTGGAGTTAGACCAGTCCGTTGGATGTCTTAGAAATCCAATTCCTAAGATGTCATCTGTGATACCCATATCTTTCATATCGAGACTTTGTTTCAATATGACTTCCATTCTCAGACTGTTGGTTTTCCAACTGTTGACTTTCTAACTTCAGAGTCAATGTTTCTGTGGTCAGATTCATTGTTTCTGTTTTATCTGAAACTTCCAGGACCAAAATGTAAACATTTCAGGGACCAAAAAGAAAGTTCAAGAAGAAGCCCAACAGTCCATTAAACCAACTCTGATCCTCCCCTTCCAACTCTCTGGTTAGGAAGACTGTTTCAACATCCATGTCACACAAGACTGCAATGGCCCTGGATGTTAAGCTACTCACATGGGAGCACATGTACAAGTAGCCGAGGCCTTATACTTGACAGTAGATCCATCTACTTTGTACTCACATTTGAGTATCCATTTTCACAACCCAAAGGTTCTTTTCCCGGAGGAAGATCAACCATTACGCAAGTATGGTTCTATATGATGGAATCCATTTCTTTCTTTGTAGCTTCTTTACAAAGCAGCGCTTTTGGAGATGAAAATTATTTGTTAATTGTCCATGGTTCATTCTCAACCATACAATCTAGAAGGACTGGAACAAGTCTTTGTCCCCTTCTTTGCTCCATCTCGGTTCAACATCTAGAATCCCTGAGTTCTGCAGATCTGGAATATTAAGTTCCGGATAGCCAGCAACTTTCGAGTCCTGTAGATACGAAACGTCTAGTTCCGGACAGTCAGGCCCTCGCGGGTTCTTGTTAACCTCGAGAAATTACTCATTTTTCCTTTTCAAGGAAAGTTGTCTTCAAAGAATTCAGCATTCTTTGACACCAAGAGGCGATAAGCACTACTGTTATTTGCAGATCCAGTGGATATGCAATCTACAGTCTTAGGTACAACTTGACCTGTTTCGATATTCCAACTTTTACCAAGCCACCCCACATCACAACATTTGTATGTGTGATCCTTTCCATGTTTCACACGGAGAGTTATCCTTATCCTTATGCGTATTTCTGTTGAGAATCGCATTAGTGGTAAGGATCACCTTGCCCTACATAATTTGGGCATACGGCTTTGTGCTTGGCTAACACCGTTGGACTGAGGTGAGTAATGAGCAGTCGTTTAATGAACGATGCTTCACATTCTCCCCCTCTATCACTACGGATTCCTCAATCCGTAGGCTTAGTTGATTTTCAACTTCTGCTTTGTAGCGCTTATCCGCTTCAATAACTTTATCTTTGCTTTTTGACAAACAAAGGATACAATACGTTGTACCATCATCAATGAAGGTCACAACGTACTTGTCTCCCCCTTCTATTTTGTATAAACTTCAAATCACCCAAGTAGGTGTGACTAAGTTCTAGCGGAGCGGTGCTTCTTTCGCTATTCCTTTGACGGAATGGAAAGGTGATTTTGCCTCTTCGCCTACCTCACATTAATTTTGAGGGTTTATGTCGACAGAAGGCAACAATCTCAACATCGTTAGCTTTTGAATGACTTTCTATTTAACGTGTCTTAATCTATGATGGCATAGATACACTGATTATAAATATATCATTCATTTGGCTACAGACATACTGTACCATTCTTAGTTATTACAGGCCTGTTGGACTAGTCTCAAACCAGCTTGACCAACAACATCCCTTAAACCAAGTTTAAGACATGTATCACCTTATCTGAGAGTGATCCCATTCCCCGAAGTCCTATTGAGGACAACCTCTCCAACCCCTTCTACTTTAGAGGTGGCGTTGCTTCACATGAACAACCTCTTGCTCGTGGTTAGGGCGTAACCGGATCATATGTGATCTGGATACTCTGGCCCACTCCAGTTGCTTTGGCAGACTAAGTGTCCAATTTCTTTTCTGCCTTTCTTTAGGCCTTCAGATCATTTAAGACCTGGAAACTCTGGCCCACCACACTAGGTGTCCATTACTTTTCCTATGAAATGAATTCTGGCCCCACTTCAGTCGTCCGTAGGCTTTGTATGACTGAGTGTCCAATATCATCATATCAAAGGAATTTTGGTCCACTCCAGTCGCCCGGAGGCTTTGTATGACTGAGTGTCCAATACCATCCTATCAAAGGAATTTTGGCCCACTCCAGTCGCCCGGAGGCTTTGTATGACTGAGTGTCTAATATCAACCTATCAAAGGAATTTTGGCCCACTCCAGTCGCCCGAAGGCTTTGTATGACTGAGTGTCCAATATCATCCTATGAAGGATCTTCTGCCAAATAGTGTGATAGGCTCAACGTCTTTAGCTTTTAGACTTCTTCCGTTATGATTGGTGCCTAGACAATTCTTAGCGCTTACTTAAGAGTGGTAACAGTTTTCACACACATATTGGATATTTCTCCATCGTATGTGCGAACATACTTTACACACTTTTAATAATTACACTTAAAAGAACGGATCTTTTTAAGTCGTTTACAAAGTCCAATCTTTAAACGGGAAAGAAGAAGAGATTAAACTTCTGAATTTAAAGCGTAAGGAATATAAATTATTTCGTAAAACATTTTCATATTCCTCCTTACTTTTAAGCCATTTTTTAATCAGACATCATTTAATCTTTATTCTTGATAAGGAAGAAAATAACTTATCCTAATTTCGGATTCTGGCCCACTTCACTCACTTCATCGGACTGGGTGTCCATATCCTCCTTACCATAATTCAGATCCTTTGTCTGGGACAGATATAGGCCTTCTGCTGGAAGATAGAACCACATCTTCAGCCTTCTCCTCTTGTCCGAGTTGACATCCTCAGCCTCTCGTGAGCGCTTGTTCTCACCACTCTTGATAGCGGTGAAACCATGAACACGTTGAACTTCAATATCATATTCATCACTATCTACTAACAGAAAACCACAGCCATATCCAGATTTGGTGACACAACTTTCGACCGACATCTTTCGAACACTAATACAATCTTATCTTAAATTGTTGGGTACTCTATTGTAAAGTAGTACGGGAAGTAAATAAATATTACAAGTGTTCGAAAGGATAAACAAATAGGCAATGTTTAGAACTGCCGCAAGCTTGTTGAGTCTTGAATCTTGATAACCTGAAATCAAGAAACAACTAAATCTGGATGGTTACAATCGTGTCTTTGAGTCGAGTGATTGCACTCTGTCCTTAAGATAAGATTGCCCCGTATATATGCTTTTACGTTAATGGGCATTAGTCTCCCAAGATAAAACAACACTTTAATCTCAACACTATAAAGCAAATAGGTTGAGTCTGACGAAGAAAACAAATACGAATCGACTTGTTGAAGAAATGGAAAAAGAAGGAAGAGTTTCTGTTTTTCGTCCCAACGTTACTGCTCACGTTTTGGACTGTATTTTTCTCTTCTGTTTGTCTCTGTGTATATATTTCTGTCTCTTTTATTGCTGTCTGTTTGGGTGCTATTTTTGTGTATTTTCGTGTTTTTATTTCAATACAATTGAGCCAAAAGGCATCAATATATAGCATGGAGGAGGGACTCCTCAACTGCCACAAATAAGGCTGTTAATGGCATTAGTGAGGGTTGTTAATGGCAGGTTTAAGGCCATTAGTGTGGCAGGTTTAAGGCCATTAGTGAGGCTGTTCATGGCCATTGAAGGAGGGCTGATTATGAAGGAGTTAATCAGCCAAGTAATGGCTGATTAATGCCCCAAAAATCAACTCCAACGATAGGTAGAAAGTTTCTGCCTTTCGTCGTTTCAAATTCAACTTTCCAGAAACTCTAGGGATCAAACTGTAAATATTAAGCAATTTGGGGTCCAAAAAGATAATATCAGAAAGTTCCCATAGCCCACGACCCGTGACCAGTGACCCGTGACCTGAGCCCGAGCCCGGACCGGACGAGCAGCGGTGGCGCGCGTGTGGGCTTAGCCTTGAACCCAAGCACATCTAGGTCCTCCCTCTATTAAACACATGAGATACCCCTTGGGGTCCCAAACCCTTAACCACTTTAGAGACTTATAAAGAGAGAAATTCTTCCTTTTCCCACCGATGTGGTAGATTTGTCACACACCATATTTTCATGCCTCAAATACCTTACTTTGTAGACCAATATATCTTTTATTTCTCAACGAAATTTGACGATTCTTGGCCCTACGGTCATCTACTCACTTAGTAGAATATGCATGTGAGAAGAGATAAAGCCTGCATCATGCGGAACACTAGTGTTTAATTTATTAAATATGGGTGGACGCACCTCCCCGCCAAAGGCAAATTTCCAACACATATATCATACTTAACAAGACATGGGCCGACTAGGCCTCAAACCAATAACCTTACGACAAGATGACACATCAACCTGCAGGAAGAAGATATACAACATACACATATACGTACATCGAGAAGGCCGACAAGGCCACATCATACATCATTTGACTAACATAAAGGCCAGCAAGGCCATACATGACTTCTGTATACAAGACGACTGTTTACAAGTGTCTAAAGAGTACATGAACATTATCAGGTCGGGATAGAGCCCCGCCACAACTATAACTATGTATATAGAATCATACCAACTCCGACTAGCACCTCCAAAACAAGTGGAGAGCTCTGACACCACTGCTGAGCTGAGATCTTACTGGACATGGGCGTCACTCTGTCTACCTAAACCTTGATTCAATCTTCGGATGACTACGATGAGTGAATCCTTCTGATAATTGCTTAGACTTGTTTTTCCTATTTGGAGCTCCCCGTCACCTTACTTCATTACAAAGAAATCTCCGATTTACTTTTTGTTGAGAAGAAACACAATTTGTGTCCTTAAAATTGGAGAAAAACGTTGCTACCAATATAAGTCATGTTGCTGCTAAATTTAGGAAGAAAACTTTGATTTTACTACCAACATAAATCATGTTGCTGCAAAATTATGAAGAAAACGTTGGTTTTAATTTGCACCAATTATTGTATATAAGATTTCCTTTCATCACTTCTTAATACAAAAAGAGATAAAGGTGTACCCACTTGGTCAACCCATTTATCACCTAGCCTAAATGATTTCCACCAACTCCTTTTATATATATATATATATCACTTTGTTGCCAATTTAAGAAGGTCCCACGTGGATCATTCCACTAATTACTTAGCAACTAATTTTGATTAATTTGTCTTTCACTACAATCCCAATTTAACAAATTACACATGTAATTAATTCTTTGATCTCATTTCACTTAAATATAAATTACTTTTAACACCTTTCATATACTCATTATCAAGATCGTATGATATAACACTACTACGTAACCTCCTTTGGAACCTACAAAATATTATTTTCAATCACCGTCGTCACACCTGTTAAGTCCTAAATTATTTTAGAACTCTTTCTTTTTATAGACCAAGCTTTTTATTTGCACACTTGAATATGATAAAAATTCTCTGGGGTTCGGGTCTACTTACATATGTCGAGCGGTTCAAACCATAGCTCGAAGGTACTGGTATCACATTGATGATACTTATAGTTTTTGATTCGTTTAATCTATAAACCTTCTAATACTTATTAATCATAATCATAAACCTTTCTAGCCTTCGGATGAACAAGTTTAACCTCTTATAACCCCAAAGATAATCTTACTCCCGAGTTTCTGTCGACAGACTTACAACACAACTTCAATGTATGAAAGTACGGGATATAACATCATACCCCTTATGAACATTCGTTCTCGAATGTTGGACTTACCTGTGTACTATACTACTCTCATGACTCGTCAAACCATTAGCCAAGAAACTATTCTAGGAACCTATTTGAATCTATAACATGCTACCTTTTTAGACCTTATTCTTATACTAAGGCATATCACTTGGAACTTGTCGAGCTTACGACTATTATTACATTCCGTTACATAGCCTACATGACTCTCTTTTTAAGGTACCACTACACCTAGGTACTTCATTCTACCTCATTTCATACTTTGAAACTTTTATCTATCTACTATTGATTCACCTTATATGACGATCTATAATCCATTACTGGTAACTTGAAACCATTTACGTAATTCACTTTCAGAAGGTCTCATGTCTCGTCGGTGAACATCTAAAGCTATTTGCACGATTTACCTTAGGGATGATACTATATCTCAATAACAGTATTCCATAATATATCAACATGATTCATCTTATGGAGGGTATTATGATCTCATGAAATACTTGAAATCCTTTCTCGTTGGACCGTTACTTCAATCATAGACTATATTCTTAAACGTTATTCTCTTATCGCTTATCATTTTACTCACTTGTTCTACTATCAGGATGACATTCCACCTCTTCTAAGTTCTATTAGTCTTAATGTTTAGGCTATACTAGCCTCTCTATAACTTAAGGAAATCATCAACTCACTTGTTCGTATGAGCTTAATCCCAAGGTCTTACCTACACTCATCACTTCCTCACCCACTTCCTCTTACCCTTACTTTTATCCATCTAAACCCTTGTCACATTAGCATACTTTGGATTGCGACCTACACTTATCTATTGATATTATTCGTAATATTTCACTTAACTTCCTAGCATCATAGACTATCTTATTTTGTTCTAGAACCTTAAGTGAGAAATCACACTACTTTTAACTTATTCTTACTCTCATAACTAGACCTCCCCGTACCTAAAAACTGTAAGCCGGAAGATATGTACTAACGATACCACTATCATTTCTGAATACTGCATCATGGCACTTCTGGCCCTCTATTTGAAGTCTGGCCTATTTACAATCTTCTATACTTAGGTATCTCATACCTCATTTACCTCTACCTTTTTACATCAGAACCTTCTACCTTATTCTCCAATATTTTTATTACTATCCTTCCGCATAGGTCGGATTGACATCAATACCTTAAGGCTCTAATATAATACTTGCACCTCCGATGCATACATAATTTTGTAGAAACATCAAATTAACTCATCACAAGCACGAGTCGAAATCAAGTTCTTATGACTCAGCTCTATTGCACGATTTGAAATATCAAAGAAGGGTAATCAATCCTAAATGTCCTATAGCCTCTTGATTATAAGTGTGGTGCACAACACACCCATAAGCAATACTATGCTACACATGACTTATAGACTCTCTAGGACACGACATGCTCTGATACCAAGTTTGTCACACCCCAACCTTGGGGGTTGTGATAGGCACCCGGTGCCCCAAGGCTCGAGCATACCAGTCATGATACCTTTAACATACTTATCAAGACATGGGCTGACTAGGACTCAAACCAATAACCTTATAACAAGATGACACATCAACCTGCAGGAAGAAGAGATCTAAGATACACATATATGTACATCGAGAAGGCCAACAAGGCCACAACACACATCATCTGACTAATAGGAAGGCCAACATGACCATACATGACTTCTGTATACAAGACGACTGTCTACAAGCCTATAAAGAATACATGAACATTATCAGGCCGGGACAGAGCCACGCTACACCCATAACTATGTATATAGAACCATACTTACTCTGACTAGCACCTCTAAAACAAGTGGAGAACTCTGACACCACCGCTGAGCTGAGATCCCACTGGACACGGGCGTCACTCCGTGTACCTGAACCTTGATTCAATCTTCGAATGACTACGACGAGTCAAACCTTCCAATAATTGCTTAACCTTGGTTGCCCTATTTAGAGCTCCTCGTGACCTTACTTCACTATAAAAAAAATCTCCAATTTACTTTTTGTTGAGAAGAAACACTATATGTGTCCTTAAAATTGGAGAAAAACGTTGCTACCAATATAAGTCATGTTGCTGCTAAATTTAGAAAGAAAACTTTGATTTTTCTACCAACATAAATCACGTTTCTTCTAAATTATGAAGAAAACGTTGGTTTTAATTTACACTAAGGGTATGTTTGGAAAGCCACTTGGTAATTGGAATTGGTGGAATTACTAGGGTAGTAATTACACAATATAATAATTACGGTGACCTATTTGTTTGTCATAACGTAATTACAGTGTAATTACAAGTAGGGGTGTTCACGGTTTACTTAAAACCAATTCAAACCAAAAACCAAACCAACCCGATTAAATAAACCGATTATTATTTGGTTTTGGTTTTAAATTTTTAAAAACCGATAATATTTAGTTTGGTTTGGTTTTACTAAAAATAAACCGAAGAAAAAATTGGACCGAACCGAAAAATATTAGTATACACAAAATTTATAATTACATATATACGATATATTAATTTTTATAAATAATTTTAAATACTTTGTATATTTTTTATTAAAATTTTATTCATCTCCAATAGGCTAATGAACTTTATACTTTAAGCTCATTTCATAAAGAAAGTCATGAATCTAAACTCATTAATTCAAAAAAATAATTATGAGATTTAACTTTATCTTTTTTTTTTATAAACTTTATTCACTAGATTAAAGTTTATAGATACTTAAGACATTTTCCCATAGTCTAACAATATTATAGCTGTCAAAATAAAATGTTAATAACAGATCATAAGTCAAAAAAGTTGAAAATTTCTTTTCTAATTACAGAAAAAATCATGAAAGTGAGAAATACCATTAGGTTTCTTAAAAACCAAATAAACCGAACCAAACTGAATCAAACCGACAATAATCAAACCGATGGGTGTGAATTACATTTGGTTTGATTTGATTTTAATAGTAATAAAAATATGACTTAATTGGTTTGGTTTTGGTTTTAACCAAAAGCCGACCCATGAACACCCCTAATTACAAGCATACTGTTTGGTTGCACATGTGTAATTACACAGTTAAATTAGTTTTAAAATAAACATTAATACTTGACAAATATGTGCCTTTATAAATGATATATTAAATTAGGTATTTAAGATTTCTTGACAATATATTAATTAATCACATATTTGTAAATAATATTATAAGAATAATTGTATATATTTTGAAATTAATAATTATTTTGTTATTAAAAATATTAAAAGAACATATTTTGTAAGAACATCATGGGCTGGATGTTTGACGAAAAGATCAATATTTATACATATAAGGTCGTAACATTATTCAAATGTGTGACAAAAAAATAATCTATCAATTGTAAGTGAAAAATGAACAATATGCAATGTAAAACAACAATGAATAGTACCAAAACAAGTATATTGAAATTGAAAATATAACCTAAATTCAAAATCCAAGAAAAATAGTTTAACGTGATACTTTTATGTCAAATTCCAACATTTACATATAATAAGTTGCGACATAACTTAAGTAAATATAATTTTAAAAAAAGTAAACAAGTCTATAACCTCATTCAACAACGAAATTCTACTTTAATAACATCACTTGTTATATGTCAAATTTGTTAATGACTCATTCTTTCTAATATTAGGAAGTGTAGTTTCAAAAACTAGAATAATAACGTAGTTACACTAAATGAAAAAAGAAAAAGAAAATAAAAAATAAAAAAACATACAAGCAATGACATGAAATCACAAGTGGATGTTGAGAAATGAGAAGATAAAAAATGAAAGATAAATAATTTAAAATTTAAAAATAAAAAGAAATTAAAATAGTAGAAATAAAGAATAAATATAAATAATTAAAATAATAGAAACAAAAAATAAATTAAAAAGAAAATAAAATAAAATAAATCAATTTAAAAATAATCGTGTAATTACACCCAATTTTCAGCCCCCCCATTAAGAATTGGAGAGTGTAATTACCCCTACCAATTACATTCAATTACATGCTGACCATGTAATTGTTTGGCCTGTCAAACATGCTAAATTGTATAATTACATCTTATTACATTCAATTTTAATTACTTGAGTGACTTTTCAAACGGGTCCAAGTATTGTATACAAGATTTTCTTTCATCACTTATTAATAAAAAAAGAGATAAAGGTTTAAAATCCTATATTTCCCCTTTACATGTGGCCCCCACTTGGTCAACTCATTTAACACCTGGCCTAAATGATTGCTACCACCTCCTTAAATATATATATATATATATATATATATATATATATATATATATATATATATATCACTTTGTTGCCAATTTAAGAAGGTCCCACGTGGATCATTTCACTAATTACTTAGCAACTAATTTTGATTAGTTTGTACCATTCTCATTTAACAAATTACACACGTAATTAATTCTTTGATATCAATTCACTTAAATATAAATTACTTTTAACACCTTTCATATACTCATTATCAAGATAATGTGATATAACACTTCTCCGTAACCTCCTTTGGAACCTACAAAATATTATTTTCAATCACCGCTGTCACACTTGATAAGTCCTAAATTATTTCGGGACTTTATGATTTTATACACCAATATCTTTATTTGAATACTTGAATATGATCAAAATTTTCTGGGGTTCGGGTCTACTTACATGTGTCGAATGGTTCAAACCATAGCTCGAAGTTACGAGCATCACATTGATGATACTTATAGTTTTTGATTCTTTTAATCTCTAAATCTTATAATACTTATCAATCATAATCATAAACCTTTATAGCCTTAGGATGAACAAGTTTAACCTCTTATAACCCCAAAGATAATCTCACTCCCGAGTTTCAGTCGACAAACTTATAACACAACTTCAACGTATGAAAGTACGGGATGTAAAAACCCAGTGCCCTACTGGCCCAAGCGTACCACATCTAAACAATAACCTGAACATACAGAAGTTCTGGACCATCAAGGCCGCCATGGGATAATCTAAATGAAATCAAGGAGCTCTATACAGTTGAAAATCTCAATGAGACATGCATACACACACAAACATACACACACACACACACACACACACACACACACACACACACACACACACACACACACACACACACACACACACACACATATATATATATATATATAAAAGGGCAGACAAGGCCACCAACACCACCGTTGAGCTGAGTAGCCTACTAAGGAAGGTCGTCAACCTGAACATGGGGGCATGAAATGCAGTGCTCACGATAAAGGGACGTTGGTGTGAATGAAATATACTGGTATGTAAGACACGAACAATAACTAAAAGACAATAACAGTAAGTAGAGTATAGGAATCAACCTGTAACCTGAATGCTTCTCAGGGCGAACCATATAGAGTTATGAATGGCCATAATACACTAACATACATATATATAGTATGCACATATCCATCGCCTAAACGATAATAACTCGGTGGTGTTTAGAAAAGTATAGCGTCACCCAACCAATTATAACTCGGTGATATGTATACATAACATCACCTAACCGGTGGTGGTCATCATGTCATAAGTGTGCATACGCCACATAAGGGCCATTTCCCATTGATTATATCTCGTTGGTGTCAATATCATATATATACATACATACATAGTACTCTAGACTCGAGAGTTCATATAACTTACTTTTGTTGCCTTGAAAAGACTCTTTCTCTTTGAAACGTAACAATGAATCAGTATAGACTTGAAACATCAACCAATAAAATATTATATAAGAGATAACTTTACAACATAGATAGTTCTCCCGACAAGGGAGAATCAAGAACATTCAGTAGAATCAATGAACATTTCTAGCTTAATATGAATGGAGTCGTTATGATGGGACATTTGTTTATATTAAAATTAAGTTGATCGTTCGATGATAACGATGGAACCAACCTCCTTCACAACTTATTCTACAACAATGAAGATAATACTAGTATCAACAAAGATGAATGAAACAACTAGTCGATGAACGACAACCTTTCTCTACAAGCGATTCTACCGTACTCTTATATGCCTATCTCTCTCTAATTTGAAGACACCAGCAGCAATACATCTATAGAATCATGTCAACACCTCCATAAACTTCATATCACAAAACTTCATTCAAAAACACCCATCAACTCAACTCTACCATTCACACGCCGTGTCACAACTTCGTAATAACTAGTCACATCTAAAGCTTAATCTAACTCAAACATATAAAGAGAAAGGATATTTTTGTTCACTATGAAGAAATCTCTGATCTACTTAAAATAGTAAAGGCATTGTTGCTCTTACCAAACTAGAACGCTGCTACTCTTACCAAAAAGAGAACGTTCTTACACCAATATACCTTCCTGCATATATAAATTTCCAAAGGAAAGAGATTCCTCCAAGTATAATACTAACCCTCGTGATAATTAGTTGCTGCCCACTTTCTTATGAAAATTTTCCCACTAAACAAATGAGATTTTCATGTACATTCCTTAACAGGTCATGAGGTCCACATGGACCATTCTTAGAGTTATTGCTTTACCCTAAGAGTGACACCACACAAGTAATACTACATAGTCACTTCTTTCATTTCTCTTATGCTACTTGGAATCCCACAAAAGAAAATAATTAATCTAATCCTAGTTAATACCACAATTTATCCCTTGCTCTCTCACTTTATTCCAATATTTAATCAATTATCCACATAATTAATTTCAGAATCTCAGTTCACTTAAATAATGATCATGTTTTAACACACTCCAGATACTAATTATCATGATCATGTGATATAACACTACTCCGTAGCCTCCTTGACACCTACAAAATATTATTTCCTATCACTGTCGTCACATTTGTTAAGTCCTAAATTATTTCGGGACTTCGTCCTTTTATACACCAAGCTCTTTATTTGCATACTTGAATAAGACCAAAATTCTTCGGGGTTCGGGTCTACTTACATGTGTCGAGCGATTCAAACCATAGATCAAAGATATGGGTTTCACGTTGATGAAAGTTATATTTTTTGATTCGTTTAATCCGTAAACGTTCTAATACTTACCAATCATGATCATAAATCAGTATAGCCTTAGGATGAACATGTTTAACTGCTCATAACCTCAAAGGTAATCTCATTTCTGAGCTTACGCCGGCTAACTTACGATAAAACTTAATGTATAAAAACACGGGATGTAACATCCTCCCCCTTAGGAACATTCGTCCTTGTATGTGGAGGCGTGTGCCAGGGAAACTAATTATTCAATGATTTTATGAAAAATTTAACAGGTATACATGACTATATCCAATTAGTCACGCATCCAAAAAGTAATATATATATATGCCACACCTGGCCATAAATAATCAACAATAACCTTTGGCTCCACACGTGCATCAACGTCAATAAAGACATCACAAGCTGCAACTTTCCCAATTCGAATATCATGTAATCTTAAAATGGGGTTTAACATGACATGTTATAACATGATCAAAAGCATATAACTTAACTATGGTCATCTAGAAAAGGAATATATCTAGACTTCATATTTTCCTCGGCTTCCTATGTCATCTCCTCGATGTCCTTGTCCCTCCACAATACTTTTACGGAAGCTAAATCTTTGATTCTCAACTGACGGATTTATCGATCTAAGATAGCCACTGAAACTTCCTCATAGGATAATTATTTCATAATCTAAATGCCATCTACTGGGATAACTCGAGAAGGGTCTCTGATGCGCTTTTGCAACATAGATACATGAAATACGAACTCTAGCACTGAATGTAAATTTTTGCGTGTAGGATACTTGGCTTATCTTTAGAAAAATTCTTTAAGACCCAAGGTATCTTGGGCTAAGCTTGCCCTTCTTACTGAATCCCATCACTCATTTCATAGTCGATACCTTTAGGAAGACCTAATCATCACCATGGAACTCTAAATCACAGTGTCTCACCTTAGCTTATGATTTCAGGTGATTCCAGGTTGTTAACAAGCGCTCCTAAATAAGTTTTACCTTTTTTATGGCCTTTACCGAATTTGGTCTTAATAACTCTAACTCGCCTACTTTGAATTATCTGATAGGAGATCTTCGCTTACGCCCACACAAGGCCTTGTAAGGAACCATCTTGATACTAGAATGATAGTTGTCATTATGAATGAACTTTATAAGGAGCAAGTAGTCATCCCACCTCTCTTTAAATTCTAGTACGCACACTCATAACATATCTTCGAGTGTTTATATTGTGCACTTTGTCTGGCCATCGACCTGCAGATAGAAGGTTGTACTAAGATTTACTTGTATCCCCAAGCTCTTCTACAAGGATTTCTAGAAATTCGTTGTAATATTTGCACCTTCGTTTAATATAATAGATAGCGGAATACCATGGAGTCACTCTATCTCCTGATGTACAACTTCATGTAATCTTTGCTGAATAAGTGCTCTTAACCGGTAAGAAACATGCTGATTTTGTAAATCTTCCATCGATCACTTAAAATGAATCAAGCTTTTGTCCAAAATTATTCTATATTATAGCTTCTATGCCCCTTTAACCTTTGAAGTGCTTTATACTAGACCTTGTCTGTCGTTACTTCTGTTAGAAATACTTTATGAGAGTTATGATAATGTACTTGCAAAACTGAAACTTCAGGCACTTGGACCATTCTGCAAAGTATAATTTTGTATCGTCTAACGGCTCGTCTGACCTCTTGACTAGCCTTTTCATAAATCAACTTTCGATTGTTTAACTTGACTTACCTTTCACACATTAGCTCTAAATAACCCCTATTCGACATATATACTTCTGTCTTTGTTTATACCTCATACTATTCTTTTCTGAGCTTCATATGTCTTGTTTCTCTTACCATCGATAAGCACCGCTAGCCAGGAGGTTGCTACTGTCCCCTTCTTAGCATTTATTCTTACATAGTATTCTAGAGTCATATCACATCCGTATAGTCTGGATATATACAATCTTATTAATTTTGAACCTCTTTGTCGTAAATCCTCTCACTACTCAATCACTAAACCAACACATAATTCTGTTTTGATACTTTATCGTACTATCTCCCCTTTTGGAAGAAGGCCATACCTTGCACTCAAGAATTTCACTCCTGTAAAATCACTTTGTTACCTCAACACCTTTCGCAATTCTATGGACTTTAAGAACTTACAACTTGCCCTAGAACATTCTCTATTACTAGGGAAAACTGAATCACTTACATGGATAGAGTATCATGTATTCATAACTAACATGCTCGATCTTGATAAATTTTATCCTTTACTCAAGACGCTAGTCTTAGGTAATAACCCTCAAAGGTCATTCTTTTGTAGTTCATTCTCTTATTGTCTAGTTACTCTCCTTGCAATTATCACAATACCAAATTTTAAAACAATCCATTGAGTTTTTAACTTGCATTCAGTTTAGCTTAGGGTAATTCCTAATATAGTACTTCGAGATTCAGGGAGATAAATCATCCCGTTGATATCTTTTATTGAAATCATTAATTCAATTCTAGTAACACAGATATAGTCTTATATCATATACCTCTTTATAAATTCAACATTTACTTCATTTGCCTTTTGTTCTACCTGCTACGAACTTTGTCGCACTACCATACTTTATCTTACGACTCTCAATCATTTCTCATATCTACTCATGTGCCCCACTTATCTTTCTACCACCCTTTTGCTAACGTAATCGCTTCTTATCTTATTCTAGATAATTCCAATGAGACATTCTTTAACTTTTAACCCTTCTCTCTTCGACCAGTCTTATTCTCTAGGCACTTAATACTTCTTTACTATAGACAGGAGTCACAATGATGGGACTACTCACCTCGTATACGAAGATTCAAATACTTATCCCCCGAATCTTTGAAACACTCAAGAACTCGTATCCGACTAACATTTATCGGGTACATCATATGTATATCACCTAAAGAGGTACTATTGACATATTCATTGTAACACCCCGTATTTTCGGATAGCGGTTGAACTCGTAGCGTAGGTAAGTAGACCCGGACCCGGGAAAATTTCGTTGTACTTATGTATTAAAATGAGGATTAGTAAATAAAAGGGCGTGATCCCGAAATAATTTTGGGATTTAGTAAGTGTGACGATGGAGTTAAATAATTGTGTATCCCGTAGAGAGTATAGACTGGTATTTTATTACGGGAAGTATGATATTGACATATGAGGATTTTAGTAATCGTCGGGATTTAAATAATTGGAGACCGGAAATTTAGTTGTGTGTATAATTAATTAATTGTGGGATTAATTAATTAGGGGGGGGACAATTTATAGTGGGAGTAGGTAAGTGAGATGTTATAATCGATTTGGGGGTGGCTAAGCCCCAAATCGATCGACCGAGAATAACGCCCATAAGGCTTCCTTCTCCATTGTCTTTCATTTCTTCAATTCCATCTCTTCCACCATCAATCCTTCAATGTGCTCTCTTCATCTCTACCAAACTCCTTCACCAAATACATTTCTAGTAGCAGGAGCAAGCCTCGGTCGATGGGTTTTCTGAGATTTCGACCAAAATTTGGGGATTTTCGGGAGCTTTCTTATAACCAGCGAAGGGGGAAATTCGTGGTGTTCTGGGTTTAGATTCTAGTAGAACCGAAACCATTAACAAGCTTAGAAGCTCAGAAGCTAAACAAGAAACCTTGAATGCGAAAGGATTCCGGGGTGAATCAATGTTGGGGGTTCTGTTTCAGTTTTCTTTCGGAAGCTGTTGGGATGACAGGTTCGACGACACTCGTCACTGCGTTTAAGAGAGGTAATCTTCTTTATTCTCTAAGTTTGTACAAGTTCTAGACTTGATTCTTGCTATTAGTTTTAAAGACGATTGTCGAAAATGCGAATTTGGGTTGGGTGTTGTCGGGACTGTCGTTACTGAGAGTTACTGGGTTTGCATGTGAAATTGGGGTACTGTTTTGGAGATTGTAGTAGTATAAGAAGGAGGATTAAGAGAGTTGGATGTTTCACTACTTAGATTTCGAAATAGGAGGAATATAGGTTCTACGCTTTCAAAGTGTTCGTTAGAATATCCCTAAGAATCTGTTTTTAGTATGTTGAGTCGATTATGATTTAAATCATCCGTATGATGTAGATAAGCATTCATAGGGGCTTACAAGGACCCGCGGAACTTAGATAAATTCGACGACAAGGTTGAAGTTCTAAAACGAGGCGTACGCTAATATTGAGTCGATTAATTCGTCTAAGAGGTATGTGAAACCCTTACTTCTTTCTTTTGGCATGCTTTAATGAAAGTACGGCGGACGTACTTAATTCTTATATAGTTTAATTCCTAAAGAGGATTGTTATGAGAAGTGCCTATGATTTTTCAGCAAAGAGTTTATTATGACATTATTGTAATGATTTTATTGAGAGTCAAATGATGATTTTAACTTGCATGGCACTCATGATATCTACTCGTGCTAAGTGTTACTACTTCACCTCACCGAGTCCCGGGCCGGGTTACGACTCGTGCACAGCCTTGCATTGTTCACCGAGACCCTCACTAGAGGGTCGGGTTACGTAGGATGGATCCATAGATGAGAGATGATTTACCGAGTCCCAGCATGGGCCGGGTTATGATATGATTCACCGAGTCCCGCATTAGTGGGCCGGGTTACGTTACAGGTATATATATGTATATGGACAGGCATGCATGTTTTTCTTGACTTGCCTCTCATGTTTATAAGGCACAGCTGACTTTTATGGTTTATGGCACAGTTGGATTTGGATCCTGATTTTTATACTGATCTCATGTTTCTGTTGGCTACTTATGATTTATGTTACAGCTTCATGTTTTACATACTCAGTACATTATTTCGTGCGACCGACCCCCTTTCCTCGGGGGCTGCGTTTCATGCCCGGTACATGCTCTCGGTTTGGTGAACCTCGAGCCTAGGTTCCTACTCGGCGAGTTGGAAAGCTCCTTTGATCCGAGTTTTGTCATGTTGGTACCGAATCTCTTTAGAGCTTCGTTGTATTTAGGGGCACGACGGGGCCCTGTCCCGTCATATGTTGTTCTTCTTCTTATAGAGGTCTGTAGACAGTGGTGGGTTGTACGTATGTAAGGGTTATGACTCTGTTTGGGTCAGTCATGTTATTGTATTCTGTGATGGGGTGTTCCCATCTTTATACGTTACTATCTGGTGGCAGCCTTGTCGGCTTGCTTGTTATTTTATATTGGCTAATTGTGACTCCTCAGGAGACAGTGCATTCGGGGGTAAAGGCAGCCTTGTCGGCTTGCCTACCCTGGCATATGTTGTTATTGCGACGTTATGCTGCCGGATTTCAGACTCATTAAGGGTTAGTTGGATTATGTGTGACAGGTAAGTATAATGACGTCATTAGGGCGGTTAGTCGCGGCCCGTCGGGTCAGGTCGTGACATTCATAATACTGTTCAGTATTTCCATTCTGTTCTAATAATTTGTTCAACGCTAAGGAATACTCTAACTCTTACTAGATCCCGAATTCTCACTTATTTCTAAGACTACGTCTTTCAACATTTGTAAATCATAAGCTAGATTGGATGCTACTCACTGTTATTTTACCATTGCTGAAAGTTGAAAATAACGTTTGTGTCGCTCTGTTTGAACTCCAACGACTTTACAATATTTTTTATTTAGGTACTTCGTATCTCTTCCACTTTGGTTCCTTTGCCTTCTAAAACTTTTACTTTACCTTTCTATATGCTTTCATCACCTTCTTTATATATTAGGGAGGAAAATTCTCACGCTTTAAAACTTTAGCATGATACTTGCACATCTGGTGCATACATAATCTATTAGGGACCTCACATTTACTTGTCACAAGTACGAAATAGAATCGAGTTCCTATGATTTAGCTCCGTTGCATGATCTGGAATGAGAAGAAAGGGTGATAATCCTATATGACCCGTAGCCTCCAATTTATAAATATGGTGTACAACAAATCCATAAACAAGACTCTACTAGAGACAACTTGTAGACTCCCTAGGACAGACCTGCTTTGATACCAAGTTTATCACACCCCAACCTTGAAGGGTGTGTGTGTGGACCACACCCGATGCCCTACTGGCCCGAGCGTACCACATCTAAACCATAACTTGAACATAAAAAATGTCTGGGCTGTCAAGGCCCCATGGGATAATATGAATGAAATCAAGGAACTCTATACAAATAGAAATCCCAACGAGACATGCATACTTACATATATAATGACCGATAAGGCCACCATGGAAGATTGTACAAAAAAACATAGGACGACAATGACATACAAAACCTCTATACATAGGACGTATGTCTACAAGCCTGTAAAAGTGCCATAAAGTCATAAGGTCGAGACAAGACCCCGCCATACCCATAACATGTACATAAAATAATACCGACACAAAACAATAACTTCGGAACAAATAGAGTGAACCAACACCACTGTTGAGCTGAGTAGCCTACTGAGAAAGGTCATCAACCTGTCTACGTGGACTTGCGGGAATGAAATGCAGCGCCCCCGACAAAGGGGCATCAGTACGATTGATATGTACTGGTATATAAGGCATGAACAATAACTGAAAGACAATAACAATGAGCAGAATATAAGAATCAAACTGTAACATGAATGCCTCTCAGGGCGAACAATATAGATTTATGAATGGCCACAATACCCCTAACATACATATATATATATATATATATATTATGCATATATTCATCGCCCAAGCGATAATAACTCGGTAGTGTTTATAAAAGTATAACGTCGCCCAACTGATTACAACTCGGTGGTGTGTATATATAACATCACCCAACTTATGGTGGTCATCATGTCATAAGTGTGCATACGCCACATAAGGGCCATCGCCCACCGCTTATAGCTCGGTGGTGTCAATATCATATATATATATATATATATACATACATAGTATTCTAGACTTGAAAGTTCATATATTTTGCCTTGGAACAACTCTTTCTCTTTGAAAGAGAACAATGATTCAATATAGACCTTGAAACATCAACCAACAAAAAATCGTATAAGAGATAAATTTACGACATGAAAAGTACTCCCAACATGGGACAACCAAGATACAAAAACATTCAGTGGAATCAATGAACATTTCTAGCTTAATATGAATGGAGTCGTTATGACGGGACATTTATTTATGTTTCATTTCCGTTAGATTCATGCCAAGAGAAGGAAAGTGATAGCTTTTACCTACCTTTAAGACGATCATTCAATAATAACGATGGAACCAGCCTCCTTCACAACTTAGTCTACAACAAGGAAGACAATACTAGTATCAACATAGAGGAATGAAACAACTAGCCGATGAACGACAACCTTGCTCTAAAAGCAATTCTATGGTACTCTTCTACGCATATATCCATCTAATTTGAAGAGAACAACATCAACACATATATATAATTATGTCAACACCTCTGCCAAAATATAATGAGAGAGGTATATTTGGACTGAAAGTATAACAAGGGATATATTTAAAATATTTATGATATATTTGATGTTTTTTCATAAAATTATATATATTTTCTTACACGTCATTTGACATAAAAAAGTCATGACTTCTAATGAGAATTTTCTTGATGCATGGAGAAATAAAATTCTAAGAAACGTAATTCAAATGATGTAGAAAATTCTAAAATTAGTTGTTGAGAGCATCAAATATTACATGCAATGTATATGCGTCGATACAAAAAGGTCAACTCAATTAAATAATTTTATAATACTACACCAAGATTATTATACTATTTCATGGATCCACCCGTTAAGATATTTTAGTAAGAAGACTTCCCCTTTGCACTGCCGGCCCTCATTTGAATCATTGAACATTCCAGATAACGATCAAGAAGTTTCTTACTGAGGGAAAGCATCTCATTTCCATGGTTTAGTGGTGTCTCTTCCGATCAAAGGGCATGGAATGTAAGAGTAGAAGCAACAAATATAAAAACAACATATCACAATTGAAAAATAAGGATCCAATAAACTATGTTGATTCTTGCCAAAAAAAAATTATTAAAAAATTCTATATTTCTGATTGAAATTTTTAGGTCAAAAGATGGAAAAAATATGAAGGATAAGTAAATAAAGACCAGTTCAAAAGTGACTATTAGATGCAATGTTAAAAATCACACTATAATTAAAAAAACTTTAAAAGATATTTCTTTGGTATTTCATTACTAATTTATCGTTATATAAACTTTTAGAACAGATACTATAAAATTTATTTTATATTCTTTAGAAAATCATGTGCAACATGCGTGCATAGTAGTTACTTTATTAACTCACCAATACTATTTTGTAGGCACTTAATCGCAACTGGACCATATATATTAATGTCATAGTTTCTCTAGTAAAATGAGTGATAGTAGTCCAATAACTTATACAAGACCTACAAATACACGAATCACATTTGATTATTATTTCCTTATGTTGAAATAACAAAAATAACTAAACAGACTCACCTCTAAAGGTCATGTAAAGATGAAAGAAACCGATTAATTATGTGAAAGACCAGTATCCTACTCTTGTAATAGCACCAAGCTTTGATCAAGAAAATATTGTCTATTAGGAGGTATTGTGTAATGACCCATCTGGTCATTTTTAGCTAAAGACCCTTATTTGACTATATTGCCCTTCCCATAGACTCTATATTCGGTAGTTCTGGAGGGTCATTTTTGAATCATTGGTTTTCTTCTCGAGGCAATCAGATGTACTTTAAGGCCTTATTTGTGAATTTTTGATATTTGGTTATTTTGTACGATTCTTTGTAAAAGTATGCCTTAGCTCAGTTGTATGAGAAATCTGAGGGCGCAAGTGAGTTTGTAGCACTGTTTACCTTGGTAGAGCATGCCTGATTTGTGTGCGGGGGGTCTCGTGAGTGTTTCGGGTGGTTGATGGATGATTTCCTTAATTTTTCCACTACTGGTGTCTGGTGTCCGCACCAGCAGCTATTTGGCTTACAGATGTGGATCCTGCTTGTTGAGTGATATTCATCCCCTGCGGAGGTTTCCTCACAGAGGAGAAGGCGCCTCTGCAGAGTGTGTTCTACTTTTGCGCTGAGGCGAGGTGTCAAGTGACTACGCCTCAGTAGATTCCTTTTCTCCCCAAGCGAGACCACGTCTGCGAATTCGATTCTACAGGAGGCAGTTTGATAAATTCCCTAAATCATTTCACTTTCCCAAAATATCTTATTCTCGAGACTAGAGCTGCCTAAGGGGAAATTCTTGAAGGCTGTGGCTATGTTCTTCACTAGAGGTAAAATTCTTCACTCTTTGTAGTTTTATTTCATATTTTAAGGTCTCTAATCTTGGTATAGACTATAATTTGGAGAAAATGAGTTATACGCTTGATGGTAGAATAAGAGGGGATGAAATTTTGATTTAAGGGTGTAATATGAATTAGTTTATCTTGGTATTGTGAATAAGTATTGATTTATGATAGATGATCATGTTGTAGTGTTTAATTTGAATATGGAAACCCTTTTCAATTTGGGGGAAATATTAAGATTTGTAAACTAAGGCTTTTCCTAAATCATACAATTGAGGGTTCAATTGAGCTTAGGTTTCTAATTAACTTAAGGATATAATTGTCTAGTATGTGATTATGCTTTTGGAGTGGTAAAATTCGGATTTTGGCAACGTGGGCTCGGGGGTTGGTTTTCGATGTCTTGTTATGTTTAAGGACTAAGTCTTTGTATTGTTTATTAGCTTAATATTAACGTATATTCTATGCATGTTAGACTACGACTACTACGAGGTGCTCCAAAAGGGTAAGTTCATCGCTAAGGGTTGATTATTCGTGGATCCTACTCGGCTTTGATGTAGGCTATGATTTCTTCTTATTAGACTCAGATAGAAGTCTGTAATTAGTTATAAATGTTGAGGGGTATTGGACGTGTTTGGAGGTCCCACCAAAGCGGTTGTGATGAACGTTTGGGTGGGTACAAGTGTTGAACTATGATGATGGGTGATTTGTGAAATCAACCTTAAGTTGATTTCGACTGCTGTTGATGGGGTTTGTCGCCATTATGTGGGCTCGTCGCCATATGTGATATTGTTGTGTTTATTCATCGTAAATATTTTCTATATGATATCTTGATTGTACTTGGACTATGTGTGATTGAATTCTTTAAAGCATGTGATATTCATCTCTTATATTTGATTGCATCTCATGTCATCCTGATTTCTTTCCTTGTATTGTCATTTACATTCATACACTCATGGTTCCATTGATGTTGATATGAGAGTGGTATGGAAATGATGTGGGTCCAAGAGATCGGGAAGGTAAGAACATTTATGAAATTATTGGCAACATTAAGATGATGATGATACGCGGGGAACGGGTTGCACACCTATAACAGTTATTACGGCCAAGAGCTGGGAAACTCTGGAGGATAATATGGACTTCGCGGGTCCCCCATGTGTGTGCAGTTCATAGTATTTGAATGCTTGTATACTAGAGATAAAAGGTACTTAGCATATGTTTTGCATTCATATCATACATATATCACTTCATTGATTATCTGTTGATGGATTAAGTGTTGGACTAGTTTCATCTTCTTCTTCTTCTCCTAGGCTGGGAAGAAGGGTATCTTCATGCTTATAAGTTTTTATACTTCTTTTGCAACAGGTGATGTTGAAACAACTCATACAAAATTAATGTGATCAATTGCCAACAACAAGTAAGGAATTTAGCTTCATAACCCTAGATAAGATGTACAAAAAACTACCTGATATCCAAAAGAAAGAATCCTACAAAAAATTCTTCACAAATGGTATCAAAAGTCAAATACCAAGAGGAAAAAAAGGAATTAAAAATCAAATCCCTAATGTTACACCCCGTAGCCTCGCATTCTGCTGTGTCGTCAATGGATACCGAAGTCCCGAGGAGAGGTACAACCTTATAGAAGGGTAATAAAGGTTTACAACTTGTTATGGAAGTACCAGAGTGTTTGGAAGTTAAACGGGTTGAAGAAAATACGTTTCGACGAAACAAGAAATTGGGTAATTTGACGGCATGTTTGATGGACTGTCAAAATTCCCACATTGAACCATCAATTTTCCTGATAGTTTGACGGGAAGATTGACAGACCATCAAAGGTTTGACGGTCCGTTAAATGGACCGTCATTTTATGACAGTGCAGATTTTGTTACTGGTTTAAATTGGGTCAATCGACTTAGATCCCTTATTTTCTCCCCAAATCAATTCTGAAACTTCTCCCAAGCTCTACCCATCATACCCTATCACTCTAAAACAAAATCGAAGCCACAATCCGCAAGGGTTACGTGACAAACCCTGTGTTTATCATAAGAATGGTCGCTTCCTTGAGAAGTTGATTTTGGATAATCTTGGAAGCAAGCTAGCCTACTATTTTGGGGAAAGTTATGATGTATTATGGTAAGTTCTACCCATCTCTACGTAGGATTATGATTAATTGATGATATGGAACATGTTATGAAAGGACTTCCATAATCAAAACTTCACAAACTTACGAAATTCTCGTAGTATGAGTTGTTGGGCTGTTTTACTATATGTATGAGTTTAATTGGATAATTGAATAGATTGCATACGTTATGGATTAAGGAGGATATGGGTTGAAGGATTGTGAGATCGAATCACAAAAAAAAATTCGTATAAGAGAAGCCTAAAGAATCATATAAGTTTAAAGTTGTTAAAGAACACCTAAATGAGTTTTATATGGAAAATGTACTTTTGATTGAACCGCGGGATAGAATTACATTGGTATCCCTTGTAAAATAATCTAAGAACCCGAGGTGTTCAAAGTTGTTGGTAAGATGCCTACATGAATGTTTCTATGGAATTTGAAGTCAATATTGATATCAACTTTTTATATGATATAGATGATCATCTGTAAGGAACACAAAGTCTTATAGAGCAACTTGTAGCTTTGTGATCAAGGTATGTAAGACTATCCCTTTCTTTCAAAAGCATGAAATCCAAAGATTTATCATTTTCGAAAAGAAATGCCAAAATATTTGTCCTTTTGTATTTTAAAATCTCTTAGCAGGAAGTATTCATTGATTATTCTCATTCTCATAATCATTATTGGTTGTTACTGGTTCATCTTATCATAAGTCATCAGAAAGAAGCATTCTAAAGAGCTAAGCATCAAGTCTACCCAGAGTCATGTCAAGGCAAACTCAAAGAGTTTATGAGTTTCAAAAGAGGCCAAGGAGCCAGTGTCATCAGAGATTGTTGTCCACACCCTCGATTCCCATTGGTATTGATACAATTTTCATTGGCATTTGATATCATGCATACAATCATGATCATATATTGGATCGGGTTGCACATTCCACAATATATACATATATTGGAGTGGGTTGCACGTTCCGCAACATATACATATATTGGACCGAGTTGCACGTTCCGCAACATATACATATAATGGACCGGGTTGCGCATTCCGTAACACATACATAAGTCGGTGTGCACATTGAGTTGCATATCTATACATACACCTTAGAGTATACCTAAGAGTAACGACATGTTATATACCTCACACTATAAGACGAGGGTAGTTTATACAGTAAAGGCCTATACAAACAGGCTGTATTCGAGTTTCAGAGTTTCATTACTCGCTTCATATGGCATCCAGGTTGCTTATGCTTTCATTTACACCTTATCGCTTCATACTGCATTTCTGCCCTTTCTTACCGTTTACATATTCATATTGTTATTCATACTTTACATACTCGGTACATTATTTTGTACATACGCCCCTTTTTCTGGGGCGATGTGTGTTCATGCCGCAGGTTCTGATAGAGACTCTGCTAGGCCACCACAGTAGGATCCGTTGAGTTCCGCCGTCAGTAAGTAAGCTTCATCATTTCCCAGAACTTCCTGGTCAGACGTGGAGTATGTTTTGTAGGGCTATGTACAATATGGGTAGGTCAGGGCCCTGTCCCAACCATTTATTAGTTCAGTTACTCGTAGAGGCTCACAGACTTGTTTTGGTATGTATAGTGTTGATGTATAGCCTTTTCGGCTACATTGTTTTTTTTGAATCATGTTGTGACCTTGTCGGCCCTATTATGTATATATACTGGGTTAATCCCTCTTATTCAGTATTGTTGTTGTGATATAATCTAGTACGGCCTTGTCGGCCAAAAATTCTACTCATACAGAAGACTAATTATCAGAGTGGTATGCTCGGGCCAGCAGTGCACCGGGTGCCAGCCACATCCTCTAGTCGGGGTGTGACAAACTTGGTATCAAAGCAGGTCAGTCCTAGCGAGTCTGTGAGCTGTGTCTAGTAGAGTCTTGCTTATGGGTATGTTGTGCACCACACTTATAAACATAAGGCTATAAGAAATTTAGGATGTTACCTTTCTTGAAAATCTAGATAGCGCATTAGAAATGAAGTTGTAAGTAACTGAATTTCTATCTTTTCATCTTGATTCCCCCCCCCCCCCCCAGTATTGCTAAGAGCAAAGGAAAATACTGATAGTAGGAATTGGGTCAGAATCCCGGGAGAAGGCACTAGACAATTTCCACCCGTTAACATGGATCTGAGGAATATAAGGAAACCGGAAGGAAATGTACGTTATTCTATGGAAGAAGATTTGTCTATGGCAGACGATGTGTCTATGTAATAAGATCCGTAGGAAATTTTGTCTAAGGAAGAGGATCCATCTAAGGCCCCAAAAGAATCACCCTTCAAGTGCCACCGATCCCGGAAGTATTGCCAGATCATAGGAAAGCCCGCACAATATAAAGACCATCAACACAACATACATTTCTAGTTGGGTTAGGTGTGAGCGGTATTGTGTATGCAACAGCACCTCCAGTTATCTTTCGAAAGCAGGGTCATATTCAGATGCCCCTATCAGTTAGACCCTACGAGAGATCGAGAAGTCCATTATCATGGATATTAGTGAGCCAAGGTTTGCCCCTAACGAGTAGAAGTGAGGAAGAAGTAACCAGTAGGCAGACCGAAAGGTTTGGAATGGATGCAGGTATCGAAGGGTTTATGTTATGAGATGCATTAGATCGAAGTTCTCGGGTAGAAATCATGCAAACAGTAAAAGATGTTGGAAGTAGTAGACCACGCTGTCAGCAATGTGGAGAGAGACGTGATGGAGTATGTTTATCCGATATCGAGTTATGTTCTAGATGCGGAGCTTTGGGCCATAGGGCCAAGGAACATCCCGAGAGGTTTCAGTCGCCGTGTCATCAGTGTGGACAGGTGCATTATGGACAATGCGCATGTGATCTAAAGGAATGTTATTGGTGCGGGAGCGGAAGCGGTAGAGTGTATAAATGCCCGAGATTAAGCCAGGGGGAATAGCAGGTCCTAGTGTTACTCAGAAGTTACGTGTCTAATCAGGTGTGTAGATAATTATATTAAAGAATGTTGTGTTTATGCCTGTGATCGTTCAGTTATCATTGAGGTAGAAAGCGCGCCATATAGATATATAAAGACCATAAATGAATAATAAGAGTAAAAGGTGGTGAGCGAAGTTATAGTTATGTTTAAAGGTTCTAAGTAAAATGATCTAGGAATCAACCGTATCTTGGTTACATACATACCCAAAACCTTTAGTTTTGGTAGTGTGAGTAATACTGGAACACATAAGATATATGGACAAGGGAGGTGACCTACAAAGGGAAAGTTGTGAATTCAAAGAATTAAGGGAAACCCCAGGAGAATGATAAGGAAAATGAATTCTTGGGAATAAGTTACCGGAAGTTTTGTTCAGAAAATAGTTAAGGAGAAAGTATGCGAAATGTTGTATAGAAGCCAGTGACCCCAAATTCCTCCACAAGAGCTAAACTACTTAAGGAGACCGTGAGATGAAGGAAGAGTTGTCGGTTAAAGGTGAAGGATATACTTTTCTCATCCTAACATCCCATGCATGGACGACATTAAAGGAAAGTAAGATTTTTGATAAGTAAATAGTGATAGATGATATATGAGTGTCTGGTGGACACAAGCAAAAGTGTTATGATAACATAATAAAGTTAAAGGAAGTTCTCACACCAATAGATCGGTGGAAAAAAGAATTGGTAAAGAACGTTCATAATGGGATTGGAGTGAGACTCCAAGCAACAAGATTCCTAATACAAGATAAGGATATTAATAAGGAGATGGTACTCAAGCTTTCCGAGCCAAAGATGAATCTATAACATCCTTAAACAAAAGCACCGGGAGCATACCAAGACATGTAATTTTTAAAAGAATATAAATTGGTAATATACCAATCGGTTGGCTGGATGACAAATGGAGGAGTATTCTAATACCAGTAAGGGAAGGAAGCTCAAAGCAATGACAAGATTGAATCCCGCCACTAGTTGAAGTTGAAGATGTTAAACACTAGTTCCACCACGAATATTGATAAGACATTTACATATATATATGAGGGAAGGTAAAAACGAATGAAACCTATATGACCATATGATAGGATAATAAAGAAATGATATAAGAAAAACAATAAAGAAAAGAGCTAAAGGATAAGAGCAAGGAAACAAGAGGTGAACGGGCAAGTAACGGTAGATGGTAACAACCAAGTAAAGTAGATACCCTACAAGGAAGATAAGGTAGCAATTATAAGGTTAATTACAATAGTCACAAAGGAGGCTAAAATTGAGATATGAAGACAGTAGCATTGACTGAAGAAGGGTAAACACGAAGGGATCAAGAATATCAACACCTTGCAAAAGTAAAACCTTCAATGAAAAAGGATATAGGATGACTCCTAGCATATGTAATATTGAAAAATAACATGAGTATGTCAAAGGTTTACCTTGAGACAAGTGTATAAGAGATACTCAACAAACGAACAATCGAATATGATGTATAAGGAATCTTGGAGTTACAAGGGGCAAATATGCGCTTTTAGTAGGAAAGAAATTCTATTTTTAGAAGAATGATAAGTATGGAGCTAGTAAATATAGTAGACTCTTAAGGAATAAGGTCAACAAAAGGATAAGCAACGTTGAAGATGAGAGAACATATTTTTTTCAATATTTAATGAAAAGGGGAAATTAAGAAAATTAGAAGGGTAACGATACGAATCAAGAAAAAATGCTTGAGCAAATATAGCATACAACTAAGGAATGATGAACCTATCTTGAAATACACAGTACTACCAAGGAAGTATGCAGATTTGAGGCATTATAAGAAGCAAGAAGTTCTGAGGTAATAAACATGAAGGTAATGGACCATAGAGTAGCATACTAAGGACCATTAAGGGATTTACAAGAAGAAACTGCCCCAAAGAAATAACAAGTAGCCAACCGTAATAAAAATCAGATGATACATCCCGAAGCAGTAGGTAAACGAGTTCTCCCTTACATTGGGAATTGGAGGAGCATCAAGACAAAACACCTTGTTTAATTCCCATTGAAAGGTTTTGTAATGCAAATTAAGGGTAATATCAAGAACCTTATCAAAATCCAAGGATTAAGAGTATCGAGTAATAGTGTTTAGGAAGAGTCGTCCTTGATATTAAGATAATACATATGGATTATTGAGTGATCCGAGGATCGTTATGAGCCATTGCATGATCATTGGGAACTATTTTGGTTCAGGGATATTTACGCCTAAGTGGCTCATCAGCTTGCACTGTAACAGTTAAGTTTAACTATATGATCAAAACTTGATCGAAGGTTTATTTTAAATACTACCTCAAATCATTGTGCGATAGCTCGTTAAGATAAACAGCTAAGGGGAGGACCAGTTTAAAAGAAGTTATGAGTATTCATAATTTCTATTGTCCTATTCTAAGATGACCAATAAATATTTTAGGTCAGACTACCAGACCCATGTCGAGAGTGAACATATAGAATTTGGAAGAAATTTGGAATTAGGATTGATGACTATTAAGCGATATGCTACCAGACCAACAAATAAAGAACTATACACGCTAATATATGCTACCATACCATGTGAAGATCCATGATGCACCAACAATGTAATGTTAGTGTAACTGGGTTAGATGACAAGTTGAGATATACCTGCCAGAATGGTCAAGGCACTTAAGAATCGCTATACTCTAATAATTCAAATTCTAGATCCATGTTAGTTATTGTCTGACATAATCCCTCTATTCCTATTTGGTTTATCGAAGTTGGACCATGTACTTTATTTAGACCATATTTCATAAGAAAATGTATCAGGTACAACTCGAACGTTAGAAAGAGGATGTCAAAGTAAGTTATGGCTAAACTCTCTTATTATTATCAGTATAAGCGATCGTGTGATGCAAGGTTGATATTGTTTTGTTGTTGTATTGTCCTGTGTGGCATTGGATATATGTTTGGACTGCTTAACATGTTTTGGATAGTCCTGTTTACAAAAGAAGCTCTGCCGAAATTTCTGGAAAACATGAGAGTTAGAATATTTCCAACATTTGCGGATGAATGTTCCTAAGGGGGAATAGATATTGCACCCAGTAGCCTCACGTTCCGCCGTGTTGTCAATGGATAATGAAGTCCCGGGGAGAGGTACCACCTTCGAGAAGGGTAATGAAGGTTTACATCTTGTTATGGAAGTACCAGAGTATTTGGAAGTTAAACGGATTGAAGAAAATACATTTCGACGAAAATAAGAAACTCGGTAATTTAACGACACGTTTGATGGACCATACAAAGTTTGACGGAACGTCAAAATGCCCACACTGAACCATCAATTTTCTTGGCAGTTTGATGAGAAGATTGACGGACCATCAAATAGACCGTCCTGTTACGACAATGCAGATTTTGTTACGAGTTTAAATTGGGTAAATCGACTTAGAACCCTTATTTTTGCCTCAAATCAGTTCCAAAACTTCTTCCAAGCCCTCCCTATAATACCCTATCATTCTAAGACGAAATAAAATCCACAAGGGTTAATTGAAAAACCCCATGCTTATCATAAGAACGGTCTCTTTATTGAGAAGTTGATTTTGGAGAATCTTGAAATCAAGCTAGCCTATTGTTTGCTTATCATAAGTCTTCAGAAAGAAGCATTCTAAAGAGCTAAGCATCGAGTCGACCCAGAGTCGTGTCAAGGCAAAGTCAAAAAGTTTGTGAGTTTCAAAAGAAGCCAAGGAGCCATTGTCATCACAGTCTCTTATACACACCCCCGATTCCCATTAGTATTGATATATTTTTATTGGTATTTGATATCATGCATACAATCATGATCATATATAGGATCGGGTTGCACGTTTTGCAACATATACATATATTGGACGAGTTGCACGTTCCTCAACATATACATATATTGGACCGAATCGTACATTCCACAATATATACATATATTGGATCGCATTGTACATCCGCAACATATACATATAATGGATCGGGTTGCGCGTTCCACAACACATATATATAAGTCGGTGTGCACATTGCATTGCATATCCATACATACACCTTAGAGTATACCTAAGAGTAACAACATGTTGTATACCTCGCACTATAAGACGAGGGTGGTTTATACAGTAAAGGCCTATCGAGATAGGTTGTATTCGAGTTTCAGAGTTTCATTATTTGCCTCATATGGCATCTAGGTTGCTTATGCTTTGATTTATAGTCTATCGCTTCGTACTGCATTTCTGCCCTTCCTTACCGTTTACAGATTCATATTATTATTCATGCTTTATATACTCGGTACATTATTTCGTATTAACATCCCTTTTGCCGGGGGTTCTGAGTGTTCATACCGCAGGTTCTGATAGAGACTCTTCTAGGCCACCACAATAGGAGCCGTCGAGTTCAACCATTAGTAAGTAAGATTCATCTTTTCCCGGAGCTTTCTGGTCAGACGTGGAGTATGTTTTGCAGGGCTATGTACAGTATGGGTAGGTTGGGGCCCTGTCCCGACCATATGTCAGTTCAATTACTCGTAGACACGGTCTCCCAAGTTGCCTCTTCAACAAGATGAGATCTCTATTGAACCTTTACAGAAGCTCTCTTTCGACCTCACTTCCTCACCTGCCTGTCCAAAATAGCCACACACTCCTCCTTAAACTTCAAATTCTAATTAAGCAACATGGAGTCCAACTGAATGATATAAGAACCATTGGTATGATACTTCTTCAGCATAGACACATGGAAAATTGGATGAATTCCTAAAAGACCTGGTGGCAGGGCTAACTCATATGCCACCTCTCCAACTCTCTAATGAATCTTAAAAGGACCAATATACCTCAGACTCAACTTCCCTCTCTAGCCAAACCTCATGACACCCTTCATGAGTGAGACCTTCAGAAGAAATTTGTCACCAACCATGAACTCTAAGTCTCGAACCTTCCGATCCGCATACTTCTTCTGCATGCTCTGAGCTGCCGGAAGCATATCATAGATCATATATACCTTCTATAAGGAATCTCTCAATAAATCAGTACCATATGACCGAACCTCGAATGCATCAAACCAACCAATCAGAGATTGACTACCATATAGAGCCTCGAACGGTGTTATATCAATTTTGGAGTGATAGTTGTTGTATGAAAACTCTGCCAAAGGTAAGAACTACTCCCAATGACCACCAAAATCAATCACGCTAGCTCGTAACATGTCCTCCAATACCTAAAAAGTCTGTTCGGACTGGCCACCCTTCTGAGGGTGAAATGATGTTCTAAGATCCAAGTGAGTACCCATATCTTTCTGCAAAGTCTACTAGAAGCGTGAAGTAAACTGAGTACCCCGATCCAAGGTGATAGAAATAGGAAGCCCATGAGTATGAACAATCTCACAGATGTAGATCATGGCCAACTTCTCTGCATTATACATCGCCTGGATCAGAATGAAATGCGCGGACTTGGTCAACCTATCAACAATGACCTATATAGCATCAAACTTACCCAAAGTCTTGGGAAAATCAACAACAAAATCCATGGAAATCCTCTCCCACTTCCACTCGAGAATGGGCATCTTCCCAGACATACCATTGGGTTGCTGGTGCTTATACTTGACTTAGTAACGATTTTGACACTGAGACACGAAATCAACAATGTCTCCTTTCATCCTACCCCACCAATAGGGTTGCCTCAAATCATAGTACATTTTAGTAACACCAGGATGAATCGAATACCTAGAGCAATGGGCCTCCTCCATAATCAATCTGGTCAAGTCTCCCACACGAGGCACACATACTCTACCATTGATCCTCAGAACACCCTCACTATCAATCATGGCCTTATTTGCCTCACCACTCATCACCTTATCTCGGATCTTGCACAACTTCAAATCATCATACTAGTGGATCCGAATCTGATCCAAAAGTGATGACCTCACCTCCACACAAGCCAGAATCCTACCTAGATTCAAAATATCAAGTCTCACAAAATAGTTGGCTATAGATTGGACCTCCAATACCAATGGATGCTCATAAGAAAAAAATCAAGATAAACTCCACATGCTGACTGCCTTTCGGCTCAAAGCTTCGCCACCACACTGGCCTTGTCTGGATAGTACAAAATGGTCATGTCATAATCTTTTAACAACTCTATCCAGCGACACTGCCTATAATTCAAAACCCTATGATTAAACACATACTAAAGACTACGGTGGTTGATATACACCTCATAATGAATGCCATATAAGTAATGCCTCCAAATCTTCAAGGCAAACACAACAGTAGCTAATTCTATATCATGAACAGGGTAGTTCTTCTCATGCACCTTCAACTGCCTCAATGCATAAGTAATAACCTTACCCTCCTGCATCAACACATAGCCCAACCTAATCTTAGAAGCATCAAAGACACTGTAAATCCCTTCCCCTCTACCGAAAGCTACAAAATTAAGGTTGTGGTCAAAAGAGTCTTGAGCTTTTGAAAGTTCTCCTTACACTGATCGGACCATTGGAAAGGCACCTCCTTCTGAGTCAAATGCGTCAGATGTGAAGAAATAGAAGAGAAACCCTTGACAAACCAGTGATAGTAGCTAGCAAGACCCATAAAACTCCAAATGTCCATCACAAAAGTCAGTCTAAGCTAGTTCCTGACTGCCTCTATTTTCTTAGGGTCAACTATAATCCCATCCTTGGACACCACGTGTCCCAAGAATGCTACAGAACTCAACCCAAACTCACACTTAGAGAACTTAGCGTATAGCTTCTTCTCTTTCGATAAACCAAGAATCACTCTCAGATGATGCTCATGGCCCTCCCGACTATTCGAATATATCTAGATGTCATTAATGAACACAATCACAAAATAATCCAAATACGGCTTGAATATCCTATTCATCAAGTCCATGAATGTTGCAGGGGCATTGATAAGCCTAAATGTCATCACAACGAACTTATAATTCTCATAACGAGTCTGGAAAACCGTCTTGGGAACATTCTCAGTCTGAATCTTCAGTTGACGATACCCAAACCTCAAGTCAATCTTCAAAAACACAAATGAACCATAAAGATGATCGAACATGTCATCAATATGCGAAATCGGATACTTGTTTCTGATGGTGACCTTGTTCAACTGTCTATAATCAATGCACATATGCATAGTGCCATCCTTCTTCTTCACGAACAAGACAGAAACACTCTATGGAGATACTGATAGATACAAGTAGGGGTGTAATTCGGTAAGTGGTTCAGAGTTTGGTTGTAATTGGGTCAACCTAAAAATAAAAATCATAGGGTTCTCGGATTTTACCCGCAGTGTGGTGTTTGGTAGCTGTTTCGGGTAGTTTTAGGGAGAGTTGGGTTTAGACGTTTTATGGGGTTATTATAGACACAGTGAGGGTTATTGTGGTGATCGGTCTTAGTTATTTTAGTGTTGGAGGATGTCGAAAGTTTACTGAAATATTGAAACATCTGATTGTGGATGGTTTCGGTTGGTGTCTTTGAGTGTGGGTGTTTGGGAAGTCTTATGGGATGTGGTGGTAGAAAGGAGATAGTGGTTTGAACAAAGAATGAACACGGGATGCTAGGTGCAAACCCGAGTAATAACCAAGTATAGGACGGTCGATATAACAAGGATAATGTCACGAGGATTTTAATGCTCGAGTCGACACCGAGATGAGTTTTAACATTCGGACAAGGTCTTGACCGAGGTTGCTAAGTACAAGCTCGTGAACAAGCCAAGTGAGGGTGGTCGGTAACCTTATGATAGACCCTAGAGGGTGGTTGCTAAGTACCCCTCTTGGCATGTACTTAAGATATTCATGATCCATCTTCTTGGAATCCGATGAGAAACTTCTTCCTTGAGTGTGTAATCTTGACTGAATGGTTATGTGAGTTGCACGACCAACTCTTCACCCTCCTAAGCCAATCTTGATGTCTCCCAAGTAGTCAAGTTCATGAATGATTTATCCCCTTTGGAGGCCATACTTTCTAAATGATTGCTAATCTTTGTCACCTTATCCATTCTCGCCCAAGTCACTTGTTTGGTAATACTCTCAACCTAGTCATCCTCCTCTATTACATAGTGCATTGATGGTGTCCTACGGGAAACTAGGAGTTATTACATGATTCATTGTGTCCTAAGGAACTAGTAACTAATATAGGAATTAAAAAGAACAAGCTAAAGGAAAAGCATGGTCTCAGCCAAGACCAACACAAAGGCCAAAAAAGTTGTCCTTTTAATAATAATGAAGTGATGTCCCCTAATCCGCTCCAAATCCCACACCATTCTAGGCCCTTAGTCGTAGGTTGATGGTTAGACATTGACATCTTTTGGACTTCACTTAACAACTCAAGATGAGGAACCAAGTCTGGGGTCTTTCTTGCATCAATCTCCCCTTCTTAAAAAAAAATTGTCCTCAAATTCTCGCGATTTAAGTATGAGGACACTTCATAACACATTGAACACTCATCCTTGTCCGGAAGTTTTTCTTTGTATGAGATATCACGGAGCTTATTAAACAACTTAATCTTCCCATTTTATCAAGGAGTTATGCGTCGAAGGATTGTAGTGCGAACCTTTCAACTTATCGCCATAGGGAGTCACGGGTGTTTGTTATTTGATTAGGTTGGCACCAACTTTCCAAAACTCATGTTCAACTCCAAATTTCATCTTCATGATCATGGTAGGGGAAGATAAGGGACCATAGTTCCAGAACATATGGGGATAGGGAGAAGCCAAACCATACTCTTGGAGGACACTTGTATTCTTGAGCCATCTTTGGTTTACTTCGATTGGCTTAATGTAAAGGTTCTCAGAATATACCTTGTATTCCCTGATTAAGCAACTCTTGTGCATGAGAATTATGGGAGAGCTCAGGGTGTTACATTCTCTGAATGACTCCATAAGCCACTCGCACACACCATGTTGGATTTTGAGATTCGTTTTTCGTTCAATTCCCTCTCGGATCGTCAATAGTTGGGAGCCACCTTTCAAAGCCACCTTGGAAAGTAATCTAGCTCCATCCAAGTTATCTAAATAGCCATCCATTCTCGGTATTATGGATTTGTACCTCAAGGTAAAGTTGTTAACCATTTGTTCATTGGTACATATGCTCCAAGTTTCATACCCCTTTTGCACCAAAATAGGTACCAGATATGAACAAACATCCTTGTGGACAAGCGACTCGGATGTCTCCTTCGGATTATCATCATAGGTAGGGGTGATCCCTCTGGAACTACTTCAAGAGCATGCTCAATATTATTTGTTGATGGTAGTCCGTTTGTAGGACCATTCGGTAATGCACTTTCCAAAACATCTACAGTTTTCTTCGAGCCAGCATCTCCAAGGGTCCTTTTATTTCTACACACTAAGACATTTACGACACTCCCCTTCTTGGACTCTTTTTCTCCTTTCCGCTCCTCAAGTAAGAGAGCTTCAGATCCGGCCTTGAGATTTTTGCCATTTTGGATTTTCATTTCTCTCACCTTACTTGGTGATAATGGTATCAACCGAAAATCCTTGCCATCTTAGTGGAAAGAGTAGGTGTTCTTTTCACCATCATATGTCATCTTTCGATCATATTGCCAAGGCCGCCCCAAAAATATGTGGCACACATCCATAGGAAGGACGTCGCACTAAATCTCATCTACATACCCTCCAATTCGGAAGTTAACAAGAGCTTGATTTGTTACCCTTAGTCTGTTTGCCTTGTTCACCCACCAGAGATTATAGGACATCAGATGCTCACGGGTAGGCAATTGTAGCTTATCCACCATTTCAACGGAAGTCATGTTTGCATAACTTCCTCCGTCGATGATTATGGTACACACATTCTCATTCAACGTGCATCGGGTGTAGAAGATTTTTTTTCTTTGTGTTTCCTCAAGTTCTTCTAGTTGTGAACTTAGCACATGTTGAAGAACCAAACTCACACCATCTTCTGCAATGGCCTCATCTTCCTCTTGGTTTTCTTCAACTTCGATTTCTTCCATGGCAAAGGCGTCTCCACATTATTTATACTCCTCAAGTCATGACTCTCGGATTAGGACATTCTTTGGCAAAGTGTCCAAGTCCTTGACATTTGAAGAATCTTTTCCTGCCTATATCAACTCCCTTGGAAACTTCCACTTTCTTTCCCTTATTTTTCCCGCATCTTCGTGGTTGTACAACTGGTTGGAATAGGAAGTACTACTTTTCTCCTTAACACTTGCGGGTTTGGTATAGGGTCTTGTGGCACCCTTCTTTTGTTGTCGTTCAAATTTGAGTGCCAAGTGGCACATATTTTCAAAGGTGTGGTAGGTGAACACTTCCACTTTTTCATGTATTATCGCGTTCAAATACCCAATGAACCGTGCAATATGTTGTGATTCTTTTTCCTCCAAGTTACATAGCATGGTGACTTTTTCAAACTCTCGGACATACTCCTCGACCTTAAGAACACCTTGTCGAAGATTAGTGAGTTTAAGGTAAAGGTCTTGCTCATATTCTCTCGGAAAGAATTTTCTCGTCAAGTGCTTTTTCAACATCTCCCAAGAATCAATATTAGTCTTGCCATGTCTTCTCCGGCCTGTCTTTAGATTCTCATACCACACGGAAGTAAATGATTTTAACTGTGGCAACCTTGAAACACTTATGGGCGTCATATTATTTAAACTCAAATAGTCTCTCAAAGACTCTTAGCTATTCAAGAAACTCTTCCGGATCTAAGTTACCTTCAAACATTCAGAGATCAAACAATAAGGTTCGGTCATCCTCCCTCTCTTGTCTTGTCTCCTCTTGTGCATCTCCTTCAATATGTGTGGGGTTTTTTTTAGCAACCTCTTCCCCAGACTCGACGTCATCTATCATTGGAAGGGAACACTCCTAATAGTTGCACTTGTTCCGCAACTATTTCGGTCAAAGCCCTCCTAAGATCCTCATTCATGTGTGTCGTAGCGTTAATGCGGGGGACGGGAATGCTTGGCTCTGATACAAATCTGTTGTATATAAGGATGGGTGTAAGTGGGTCGGAGTTTGGTTGTAATCGGGTCGACCCGAAAAGGGGACTCAAAGTGGGGTTCTCAGATTTTGTCGGCAGTGTGATGTTTGGTGGATGTTTTGGGTAATTTTAGGGAGAGTTGGGTTTAGGAATTTTATGGGGTTATTTTAGACAGGATGAAGGTTGTTCTGGTGATCGGGATTTGTTAGTTTAGTATTGGAGGATGTCGGAAGTTTACTGAAATAGTGAGGTTATCGATTGAGGTGTGTAGTGGGCTCTTTGGTGTTATCGGGATGACACGGCTGATTGTGGATGGTTTCAGTTGGTGGCTTTGAGTGTGGGTGTTTGGAAAGTCTTGTGGGATGTGGTGGTCTAAAGGAGATGGTGGTTTGAATAAAGAATGAACACGGGATGCTAGGTGCAAACCCGAGTACAAACTAAGTATAGGACAGTCGATATAGCAAGGATAATGACACGAGGGTTTTAATGCTCAAGTCGACACCAAGGTGAGTTTGGCCAATTGGACAAGGTCTTGACCGAGGTTTCTAAGTACAATCTCGTGAACAAGCCAAGTGAGGTGGTCGGTAATCTTATGATAGACTGTAGACTTGGTTTTTTTTGGATCACACAAGTTCCAACGTCCACTCGCACCAAGGAGGTTCCTTAAGATTGGGTTTGATTAGATTACATAAGTTCTAACCAAGACTTACACTGAAGGGACCTTAGCTTGGGTTTAACTAGGTCACATAAGTCCTATCTTTAACTTACACTAAGGGGTTGGTTCACACAAGAACCGAAGGCCCACACAAGGACCAACTAAGGTAGACAACACACAAGTTGAATACTTTAGCGTTTGTGTAAAACTCTAGTTTTTCTATTCATCAACTCTGCCTCTTTACATTACATAAGGGTCCTATTTATACTACTAGATGGACTATTCTAGAAGTATAAATAACCGAACACAAAATGGAGCCATTTTGGCCAAGGTGGGAACGGGAAGGGGAGGGGTTCTTGACCGACTGGGGAGAGAGAATGAATCCCAATATTCCTTGCCTTCTAGATCATTCCTTAGTATTCTTCACATATGAACTAGTTAGTCCATAAATGGTATTTCTTGGATAATGTTGAAGATCATATCCTCTTGGCATGTACTTAAGATATTCATGATCCATCTTCTTGGAATACGATGAAAAACTTCTTCCTTGAGTATGTAATCTTGACTGAATGGTTATGTGAGTTTCACGGCCAACTCTTCACCTTCCCTAAGCCAATATTGATGTCTTCCAAGTAGTCAAGTTCATGAACGATTTATCCCCTTTGGAGGCCACACTTTCTAGATGATTCCTAATCATTGTCACCTTATCCATTCTCGCCCAAGTCACCTATTTTGGTAATACTCTCGGCCTAGTCATCCTCATCTATTACATGGTGCATTGATAGTGTCCGAAGGGAAACTAGGAGTTATTACATAATTCATTTGTCCTAAGGAACTAGTAACTAATATAGGAATTAAAAACAACAAGCTAAAGGAAAAGCATGGTCTCAGCCAAGACCAACACAAAGGCCAAAAACGTTGTCCTATTAATAATAATCAAGTGATGTCCCCTAATCCGCTCTAAATCCCATACCATTCTAGGCCTTTAGTCATAGGTTGATTGCTAGCCATTAACACTTTTGGGACTTCACTTAACAACTCGAGTTGAGGAACCCAGTTCGGGGTCTTTCTTGCATCAGATACACTCGGTCAAATGAAGCCCTAATTCAATAAATCCTGAAGCTGGTCCTTCAACTCTTCCAACTGGGCTGGAGCTATACGGTATAGAGGAATAGAAACGGGTCGAGTACTCGACTCAAAATCAATACATAAGTTAATATTTTTATCTGGTGGCATACCCGGTATGTCTGAAGGAAAGACCTTGGAGAACTCACTAACTACCAGAACTGACTAAAGATAAAGAGTCTCTGCAATAATATCCCGAATATGAGAAGGATAAGACAAACAACCCCGGTCCACTAACTTCCTAGCCCAGATGTAAGAAATAACCTTCCTAGGAGCAGGGCTAGGGCCGCCCCTCCACTCTAACCTCAGAAGACCATGCATAGCTAACGTGACCATCTTAGAATAGCAGTCCAGAATCGCATGATATGGTGATAGGCAATCATACCAAAAAAAAATTAAAATCCACCATATCTAAAATAACCAGACAAGTATTGTAACCCATTAAAGTAACTACGCACATGCGATAAACTCTATCTAGAATCATAGAATCACCAATTGGTGTAGATACAAAAATAGGAACATCAAGCATATCACACCACATCTCCAATTTAGCAGAAAAATAGGCACACATAAGAGAATGTAGACACCCGATCAAATAACATAGTAGAAAACCGATGATCGACTGAGATAATACATGTGATGACTGCGTCCGATACCTCGGGCTCAACTCTACCATGGAATGCATTGCAATGAGTGCACCCTAACTCAGACTGAGTACCCTACTGGAAACCTCATCCTGAGCGAGCTTTATCTCTCCCCCAATAGGAACTACCACGACTAGACTGATGGACACCACGACCCAACTGAGATCCTCCCTGGCTAATCTGACTACCACCTCTGGATGTCTGTGCTGCGGTCCTAGGTGTACGAGAGGCACCCGAAAACTATCTGGGGAAATCTCGCCTGAAGTGCCCAACCTTTCCACAACCATAACAAGTCCTGACTGCTGAGGGCTACTGAATAGAGATAGAAGAACCTGAACAACCATGGTCTGAATATCTAGATTGAGAACCCACTGGCCCCCACCATCAGTAATGTGATGAGTTTTCTAAACTGGTCGACTAGGCTGCGACTACTGATATCTACCATGATACCCATAATCACATGAAGTAGAACCATTGAACTACCTATGTCCCATCGCCCTCTTATCGGGCTCATGTCTATACATTTTGCACTTCACAGACTCTACCATACTAGCATGCTCAGCTACAGTCTCAAAAAATGCTCCAGCAGCCACAAACTGCAACGTAGCCAATTAAAGTGGGACAATCAATCCTCAAACAAAACATCTCTCTTGCTCTGCCTCAATAGGTAAAATGATGCTACATAACGGGATAAGGCATGGAAGCGAGTCTCATATTGTGCAACTATAGAATTTCCCTGCGCAATCTTTTAAAACTCATCGCGCTTGCCCAAATTCAAGTTCAACGAAACATATTTCTCAAGGAACACTCTGTAGAACCTAAGTCATGTCAATAGAGGCATCTTCGCAGGTAAGTAATCTGCATACACCCTCCACCACTATTTCACATCCCCCAAAAGCTTAAGGGCCACGAAACTAACTCTATGAGACTCAACAATACCCAGAGTATGCAACATCTCATGGTTGCTCATGATAAACTTATACGCATGCACCTCGGGTTGTCCTTAAAATAATGGAGGCTTCATGTTCAAAAAGTGCTCCCAAATATTTCGCTCATCGAGGGTCATAGTTGTCCCTCCAATAGGCTGGGGACCAAACTCTAGAGCATGAACATCATCAATACTGAGAGCTGACATCGCCGCTGGCTGAACCCTGGGAGTACGAAATTAAAGGGTATGAGTCTGCCCCACTCCCACACGGGTCTGAGAACCACCCAGAGTAGTATGCCCTATCTCCCCCTCTAGCATATCATCATGAGTCTCAATAACTAGTTCAATGGAAACAGATCTACCACGAGCCTGACCGACTCTCTGTGCTCTACCATGAATTGGTGTTGCCGCTCTGGCTCTACCTCAACCTCGAGCATGCCCTCTACCGCGATGGCGTACCACCAAAGTCGGTGTCGGTGCATCTACCATCGCCATGTCGGCACGAGTCCTCACTATCTGTGAGAAAATAAAAATAAAAGTCAGATATCAATTTAATTCAACTTAGCATTAAAGGAATGAACAAAGTGAAATTTCCTAAATGTCCCACAACCTCTCGAAAATAAGTACAGATGTCTCTGTACTGATCTGCAACACTTTACTAGACATTGCTCTTGTATTTAAGACCATTTAACCTAGGGCTCTGATACCAACTTTATCACAACCCATTTTCAGGAATCGTGGTGGCACCTACATAATCCCACCAGTAGGCGAACTACTCCCTATCATTCACATGCTATAAAACAAATGAAGGTGGAAGATAACAAATACTACATAAGTTGTCTCATAATATATATGCAGAAGAAGATAATAAGTCTGATATATCCAAAATAACCCCCAAGTGATCTTGTCTGTGAATACAAGAGCACTAAAATATAATACAACTCTGAAATGGGCAACCAAGTGCCAAAACTAATACATAGTCTAAACATGTCTTTCAAATATGAATAAAAGAACGTAATAGGGAAGAAGCATCCATGGGTATGCTGGAGGTAGCATCCTCACCCTGAATATTGAAGGTCAACTGCTCGAACTCAGCCACGTGGTCCTGCGGAGGTAGAAGGTACTGAATCTGTATCCAAAAATAATGCAACAAGTGTAGTATGAGTACACAACGTACCCTTGTAGACATGATAGGCCGACAACGACAGCAGATACATAATTAGAGATAAATACCAAGTTGACACCAAGTAATCCTATTCTAACAGTTCAGTAATTCAAGTAAGTCATATAGCCCACATGTTGTCCATAGAGTTCAACAATAATTCAAGTATAAAGTAGCACGTACAATCCTTCCAATTCCATAATCTAGTCAATTATCAACCACTACTTCAATTACAAGTCCAATCACAGTTTAGAAATAAAATGGCATAAGTATGTATGATATGAATGTAATGCATATGCAAGGTACCTTTCTCAATCCGGTATACAATATGTCAAGGTTTTATTATGATCCGTACACCCATGGGGGACCCACGAAGTCTGTATACTGCTCCGAGCTAGCCAAAATTCAATACATGAATCTGACTAGAGACCAAGACTCATTTGTCGAGCCTTACCAATCATTTTCCTCATCTTAATGTTTCCATCATCTCATAGAGTCATTACCTTTCCGACCTCTTTGGACCCATAACATATCCATACCACTCTCACATCAACATCACATAACCATGAGTGTATGAATGCATTGACAATGTATAGCAAGATATCATGATATAATGAGATGAAATCATGTATAAAGATGACATATCACATGCTTCATAGAATTCAATAGCACATATACCAATCCAAGTCAAAATAAGGATATCATATCGAAAGCATGTGTGATGAGTAAACAAACAATGTCAAAGATGGTGAGAAGCCCACATATGTCTACAAGCCCAAATAAGCAGCATTCAGAACCAACACAAAGCTGATTCCGCAAATCACCCATCATCATAGTTCAACACAGGTACACACTCAAATGTTCATCATAACTGGCTGAGTGGGACCCTAAAAAATGCCCAATACCCTTCAATATTTACAACTAATTACGCACTTCTATCGAAATTATTAGAAAAACTAAATCGCATCCTACCTCTAGGTTGAGCAGGTGCAGTAACAAGTCAAGCCTAGGTGATCGCCTTGCCCTTCTGCTGCGCCTCGTGATAATCAAAGTCTATCCACGTAGATTCCATTTGTTAATATAAAGATTACACAACATAAGAAAGACATTAAATACCAATCCCAATCCCACGCTACCAAGACTCGAACTTTAATACTCAATTACCAAGAACACATACTAAGTAGTCATATCCTTAAGTTAATTGGAAATCTATACACATTATAACCATCAATTGAATAATATACGAAAAGCCCTAATTCGAAACCTTATAAGTTTCCCCCAATTGGAATATTTTCTATAACCAAATTAAGCCTTAAAACATGATCATCTAATAATGTCCATCACTAATTCCCAATAATACAAGCAAACTAATCCATAAAATAATCATTAATTATTGATTTAACTATCTTATTCTCACAAGAATGCATAACTTATCTTACCTAAATTATAATCACGCAAAACCACCATTATAGAACTTAGAACTACAAAATGAAACCTTAAAGGATGAAATTCTTACCTTAAAGTTGGATTCCTCTTCTAAACCTTTGGAAATGCTCTCTGACTGCTCTAAGTTTGAGATAAACTATTTTAGGAAAAGAATTCTAATCTAGGGAATTAAATAGGACACCTGAACAGTGATTCTGCCCCGGCAGAATCGACTTTGCTGGAGCGGACCCGCTATGGTGAGCCAGACCCTCGCTGAGGCAGTGACTCTTGACACCTCGCCTTAGCACCACAGGGAACATGACTCCATGGCGGTGGACTCACCCCAGTGGACAAACCCTCCGCCTAGGCAGAAACTTGCCATCTCCAATCTCCCGCTTCGGTGAGCCAACCTCTCACCGAGATGGACACACCAGAGCGGACACCGGTAATAAGAAACAACCCCAAACTCCTATCCAACCCTTTGAACACTCTCGAGAACCCCCGGACACAAACCAAACATGCTCGTCTAAGGTAAACAGTGCCACGAACTCGCTCATACCCTCATATTTCTCATTTAACTGAGCTAAGGCATACTTTTCTAAAGAATTGTCCAAAATAACCAAATATCAAAAATTCACAAATAAGGTCACATAGTACATATTATATCCTTGGGAAGCAAACCAATGGCTCGAAGTGACAGAACTCATAAACATGCCCATATACTTGAAAGTCAACTTCGAGTCAAACTAACCAACTCTAAGATTCTTAATTTGGGGTTTTCATTTGAAATTCATGTAAATGAACCTCAAGATCTATGCCACCCATACCTGCATATCACGAACCCAATATAGAGTGTACGAGAAGGGAAATATAGTCAAATAAAGGTCTTTAGCTAAACACGACCGGACGGATCATTACATCAGATACCAATTAAACAAACGTTCATCTTCAAACATAGAGAAACAAAAAGAGGAAACATATCGAAAGTAGTAAACAAGTCAGGGTATCAGCTCCGCATATCGGACTCGGTCTCCCAAGTCGTCTCCGCATGTTGGACTCGGTCGGAAGTAGTAAACAAGTTAGAGGAAACATATTTGAAGATATCTCTTTAGACCTTAAGTTTCTCACCTGCCTGTCCAAAATAGCCACAGGCTCCTCCACAAACTCAATATTCTGATAAAGCAATACGGAGTCCCACTGGATAATGTAAGAACCATCAGCATTGTACTTCTTTAGCATAGTCACATGAAAAACTAGGTGAACACCTGAAAGACCTAGTAGCAGAGCCAACTCATTTGCTAGCTCTCTAACTCTCTGAAGGATCTCAAAAGGTCTAATTTATCTTGGACACAACTTCTCTCTCTTGCCGAATCTCATCACGCCTTTTATAGGCGAGACCTTCAATAGAACTTTGTCACCAACCATAAACTTCATATCTCGGACCTTTTAGTCTGCATACCCCTTCTGAGCTGTCAGGAGTTTGTTCTGAATCGCCTTGACCTTCTCTAAGGAGTCTCTCAATAAATCGGTAACCCCAAGGTAGAACCTCTAACGCATCAAACCACCCAATCGGAGAACGACTTCTCCTACCATACAAAGCCTCAAATGGTGCCATATCAATGCTGGAGTGATAACTATTATTGTACGCAAACTCTACCAAAGCTAAGAATTGGTCCCAATAACCACCAAAATTAATCACGCAGGCTCGTACCATGTCCTTCAACACCTGAATGGTCCACTCGGACTGACCTTCGGTTTGTGGGTGAAATGTTATACTGAGATCTAAGTGAGCACCCAACAATTTTTGCAAAGTCCACTAGAAATGGAAAGTAAACTGAGTACCCCAGTATAAAATGATAGAAATAGGATGTCATGACCCGACCCGACGGGCCGCGACTAACCGCCCTAATGACATCATTATACTAACCAGTCACATATAATCCAACTAACACTTAATGAGTCTAAAATCCGGCAGCATAACGCCGCAATAGCAACATAAGCCAGGGTAGGCAAGCCGATAAGGCTGCCTTTACCCCCGAATATACCCGTCTCCTGAGGAGTCATAACTAGCCAACACAATATAACAGACAAGCCGACAAGGCTGCCAACAGATAATATAACAGGCAAGCCGACAAGGCTGCCGACAGATACTAACGTTTATACATGGAAACACCCCAAATCAGAATACAATAGCATGACTGACCAAAATAGAGTCATAACCCTTACATAAGTACAACCCACCACTGTCTACAGACCTCTATAAGAAGAATAACAATATATATGACGGGACAGGGCCCCGTCGTGCCCCTAAATACGAACATAAGTCTAAAAGAGATTCGGTACCAAAATGACAAAGCCCTGGATCAAAGGAGCTTTCCAACCTGCTGAGTAGGAACCTAGGCCTGAGGTTCACCAAACTGAAAACATGTACCTGCGGGCATGAAACGCAGCCCCCCGAGGAAAGGGGGGTCAGTACGAAATAATGTACTGAGTATGTAAAACATGAAGCTGTAAAAGAGACCATAATTAGCCAACAGAAACAGAAGATCAGTATAAAATAAGGATTTAAATCCAACTGTGCCATAAACCATAAAACTCAGCTGTGCCTTATAAAAATGAGAGTCAAGTCAAGAAAACATGAAGGCCTGTCCATAAACATATATATACCTGTAACGTAACCCGACCCACTAATGCGGGACTCGGTGGAATCATATCATAACTCGGCCCATGCTGGGACTCGGTAAAATCATCTCTCATCTATGGATCCATCCTACATAACCCGGCCCTCTAGTGAGGGTCTCGGTGAACAATGCAAGGCTGTGCACGAGTCGTAACCCGGCCCGGGACTCGGTGAGGTGATGTAGTAACACTTAGCACGAGTAGATATCATGAGTAACCATATGTAAGTAAAAATTATCATTTGACTCTCAATCAAATCATTGTAATAAAGTCATAATAAACTCTTTGCTGAAAAATCATAGGCACTTCTCATAACAATCCTCATTAGGAATTAAACTGTATAAGAATTAAGTACATCCGCCTTACTTTCATTAAATCATGCCAAAAAGAAAGAAGTAAGAGTTTCACATACCTCTTAGACGAACTAATCGACTCAATATTAGAGTATGCCTCGTTTTAGAACTTCAACCTTGTCGTCGAAATTATCTAAGTTCTGTGGGTCCTTGTAAGCTCTATGAATGATTATCTACATCATACGGATGAATTACATCATAATCGAATCAACACATTAAAAACAGATTCTTAGAGACATTCTAACGAACACCTTGAACGCGTAGAACCTATATTCCTTCTATATCGCAATCTATGTAAGTAGTGAAACATCCAACACTCTTAATCCTCCTTCTTATACTACTAAAATCTCCAAAACAATACCACAATTTCACATGCAAGCCCAGCAACTCTCAGTAACGACAGTCCAACAACACCCAACCCAAATTCGCATTTTCGACAATCGTTTTTAGAACTAATAGCAAGAAAAGATTTCAGAAAATTGTACACACTATTAAGAACAAGGAAGGTTACCTCATTAAACACATCGACGAGAATCGTTGGGAAACCCTTTTGCCCGACACAGCTTCCGACAACCAGAAACAGACCCCAACATCGATTCGCGCCAGAATCCTTTCGCATTCAAGGTTTCTTGTTTAGCTTCTGAGTTTCTAAGCTCGTTCTTGGCTTCGATTCTACTGGGATCAAAGCCCAGAACACCAAGAATTCTCCCTCATTTTGGTTATATGGAAGCTTCCGAAAATCCCCCAATTTTTGGTCGAAATTTCAGAAAACCATCCACTGAGCTTACTCTTGTTGCTAGAAATGAATTTGGTGAAGGAGTTTGGTAGAGATGAAGAGAGCACATTGAAGGATTGATGGTGGAAGAGATGGAGTTGAAGAATTTGAAAAAAAATTGGAGTAGAAGCCCTTATGGGCGCTGATATCGTCGACCGGTCGATTTGGGGCTTGGTCACCCCCAAATCGTTTATAAAATCCCACTTACCAACTCCCACTATAAATTGTCCCCTCCCTAATTAATTAATTATACACATAATTAAATTTCCGGTCTCCAATTATTTAAATCCCGACGATTACTAAAATCCTCTTATGTCAATATCATAATTCCCGTAATAAAAATACCCGTCTATACTCTCTTCGGGGACACACAATTATTATTCAACTCCGTCGTCACTCTTACTAAATCCCAAAATTATTTCGGGATCACGCCCTTTTATATACTAATCATCTTATTAATATACACAAGTACAATGAAAATTTTCCCGGGTCCGGGTCTACTCACCTACGTTACGAGTTCAACCGTTACCCGAAAATACGGGGCTTTACATCCTCCCCCCCTAGAAACATTCATCCTCGAATGTCGGTACGACAATTCTAACCTTTGACACCATACAAAAAGAATACACCAATTGTTATTCCAATTCATCAAAAACAAGGGGTACGACATTCAGGGATTAATTCAGACTATCTTTTAAACTGTGAGGCGATACATATCAATTTATAACTACTTCTAAAGAAATAGACTCAAGTTTCATATGCGAACCAAAATAAACACATGGTGACTACATTCTTTAAATTCAAACAATAGGTAAAGGAGGTAGAAGGTCCTAATATCTAATTTTAGAGTTCTATACGCAACATCGTAATTTATAATACCTCACACATCAATACAATTAGCCATGTAACTGTTTTTATACTATTGCAGTTGATTCTTTTATTGCACTGTTTTTGGGCTAGAGTGCAGCAACACAACTGCTGATTTTTCACTCTGCCCCTGCCCAGAATTACAGCCCACAGCTGCCTCAAAATAAAGGCAGCAACATGTGTTTGTGCAGGGCACAATTTCACCAAAATACAGCAGTAATTTCAGTAGCAATAACAACAAAACAACAGGCCAATTAGCAGCCAAATAGCAGTTAAATAATCAGCAGGAACAAAGCTCAAATAACAGTCAAACATCAGCCAAACAGCAGCTAAATAATCAGCAGGAACAGAGCTCAAATAACAGCCAAAATAACACCCACAACAGCAGCTAAATAACAGCAGAAACTGAGCTCAAATAACAGCCACAATATCAGCCAAAACAGCAGCTAAATAACTGCAGAAACTGAGCTCAAATAACAGCCACAATATCAGCCACAACAGCAGCAAAAAAATCAACAGAAAATGAGCTCAAATAACAGCCAAAATAACAGCCAAAATAGCAGCTAAATAACAGCAGAAACTGAAATTACAGACAGCAGTGATTTCAGTTGAAAATAACAGCAAAATAGCAGCCCAACAACAGCCTTAAATCATAACCAAACAGCCCTAACATCAACTATATAAATGAGGCACAATATGCAGCAATGACTTGCACTAAAGCACAGTAGATCAGTAACTTTTTCAGCACCACAGAACAGTCCTATAGGGCTATATGTGTAGCAAAAATAACAACTACACATAACCACAAGTTACCTCAAAAGCACAACAGGCCTACTAAATTTTCAGCAGTCCAGGGCACCAAGACAACAGGTAGCAGCAACCAGTAAACAAGCAGCAACTATAACTCAGAATCTAGTATTTTAAGAGCCACATAAATCTTAACAAGGGATGTAGATATCTGGGAGAGCACAATATGCTTGAAAATAGGATATTTGAGACTGAAAAAGGCAGCAACATCTGTGCCAACTGAAGCAATAATATATGTCTAAAGGGTAATAGGGACAACAATAGCAGTTACCAAGAACAACAGCTAACCAGCAGTAACAGGTGACATCAAACCACAGCCATAATAGCATCAAGCATGGTAGCTAAATGCCTCATTATCTTGACTGGTTTCCTGACAACCAGTCTAAACATGCTGGATATTTCACTTCTCATACAATCATACATCCTTGAACAAGACAAATAATATTATAGGCAAGCAAATGCAATCAAGGCATAGAAATGGACTAAGCAACCGTTGCACATTTTCTTACCTATAACATGTCTTTAATTAGAACCCTAACATGAGAGGTCATGTTTTATTTTAAACAGGCTCCCAAACTGTTATATTATAACTATTTCCAGCATAAACAACACAGTTAACAGACATCAAATACTTGTTGAATTAATCTTACTTCAATATCTGCACCTAACCTAGGATCACACCATATCCAGGGCCACAACAAATACCTTAAGAGGCTGCTTACCAATAGTTCACATAAGCAGAATTACAAGGTCCAGAAGAATTTTCTGAATCACCCTTTTTTTTTTTAAAAAAAAAAGAACTAGCATGCTGAAATTAGCCCAGGTTTATCATTTTAACTTGTAAGGAACACATGTCAACTAGCATAGTGGTCCTAAAATTCCTAACTTATACATGCTTTTGCCAGATCACCAAGACAGCATCTGAACCTGGAATCATATCATCAGTTCATATGGTTCTCAACTTAACACAAAACATTCTTCAAAGCTCAGACCACATAAAGTCCAAGTTAAAAGAACATAGACACAACATATACATACCTAAGAAAATAAATCATGAACTAAACTTCCCTTTGGACATATCACAACCTCTTGGATTAGTGTTAAGCTCATAAAGTCCAACAATAACTAAAATAAGTCCTTTGGTTTTAAAAAAAAAATTCCAGTTTATATCACATTATGCATCCATAGAAGTAACAAGATATTAATAGCACAGACAGGACATCATGTAGTCATAATTGAAGCTAAACATGTCATTGGAGACCATATGTAGGCTACATCATTTTAAATTATTGGATACCACATGGAAAAACCAAAAACAGTAAGCCAACATATTCTCTAAGCTTATACTCAACAAGGGTTACTATTGTAATTATATGAAAATGTAATAGAAGCCACACCGGTCTTTTTACTATAACCAATAAGTTATAGGTTACTCCTAACTTTAGGTTAGATTCATATCCAGTCAGAATTGTCTCTAACAACCCTAATCACTCCAAAATCAATCCAAACAAGGTTATTATCGCTTAACTTATGCATACAATAGTTTAAAAGTCATTTCATGATCCAACTAAAATTTCACCAGACTATACAACAACCTTATCAATCAACATGCAAAATCCACATATTCCTTTTTGATTAATCCAAACATATAACCATTTATTTAGGCATGCTTAGTTATCTCTTCTAACATACCCCCAAATCAGTAAAGCAGGCTCGGAATTTAGGTAATATTCATAATTCACAATCATCACATAGGCTGCCCTTTATCAATTCTCATCCTATGTAACATCATATAACCTCAACCATATCAACCCACTTAACTCATCTCTTCTAGTTTTAAATTATCATATCAGACGATATAAGACAAGTTTTGTTAAATAGGACAACTAATCTTGTTTTTAATTGGTGGCGCTTGCTTTAGGTAGATAATATGACCAAACGACTTACAGATAGCCAAACGAGTTTCCAAAATAATATATTGGTCATCACATTAATTTAAATAACCCATACATGCTAAACTCAACTTCAATCCAATCTCATGTTCATATATTAAGCATACTAAATTAGTACATGTGCTAATCATGGTTTGACCTATCATACTATGGACACCACAGGACCTAAGCAATCCAAGAGGGATTACAATGGACTAAAACTAGTATACCAATTACTTCAAAGTCATTTAAACGGATCATACAAGGTCAAATAACCCATAAACTTAACAAGACAACCACTTAACCCACAAATAATCGTCACACAATACTCTAACAGTGTTTTCATCAACTGAACATGCTAGACATTAATAGAGTAGTCACAAGTAGCACAATATTCACATATATTACATAATGCTTGGCATAATATACCCAAGGTTTAATAGTTAACTAAATAAGTAAACCGTTTATTGCAGCAGCGAGTCATTCCTGGAAGTATGTAAATACTCAATTTTCCACCCCCTCAAGCAGCTATTGACAACATGTTTAGCATACGAGTCTATTCCCTATTTAAGAGGTAAAACGCAGGCTTGGGTTATTAGAACATTTTGCATTCTACATTATGATACGCAAAGACAATTACGGGGGAAATTTTAATCAAACATAAAAGATATCTAGGCAAGTCCAATTAACTGTTTAGGAGTAGTCCCACTGAGCAAAATTGGCAAAGATAGGTCCTAACACAAGTGATTTATACTTAACCCACATACTGTACAAGGATATTAACAGACCACCCTAAAAAGTATGACCAAGATAGAATACATTTGTACATAACACGGATAGCATAACTCATAAGAAAAACTGGAACCCATCAACTTAAACAGGGTAATATTACAACATGTAGAGAACCATCTACTCCTAAGCCCCATCCACAAGTAGGACAACCCGTTAACGACTATCAACTACCTGCTGAACTAATTTCAAGGACTTATCCAGACAACTTGCTCCAGAGACAACAAACCTTACATGTACAATAGCAGAAATTCCAATTTTTTTTGGCATATCTCATATTCCTTTTCATATAAACATAAGCATACCAAGGAGTCATCACAACTATTAGACTTCACATATACCATGTACTTTAACCCAGATCAACATAAAATATTTTACTCAAGAAGGCCTTGTATATCTAAGGTCTCAACGATTATCTAATATTCTAAGAGTCTCAAGTATTCCATGTCCCAAACTTACATTATTTCTTCCCGTATACGAGTAAGATAGTTTCTCCTAACCTTGAATTCGTATTGCCCTTCTGGCGGCTGTCGCTTTCTTTGGAGGCATAGCTGTAACACATTAATACATCAGAGAGGAAATAACCTAATAACATAGCTCTATCGCACGATCTTAGAGTAAGAAGAATAGAAACCAATCCTAAATACCCTGTAGCCTCCTGCGTATAAGTATGGTGCACAACATACCATACACAAGACTCTACAAGACACGGTCTGTAGACATTCCGAGGACTAACTGCTCTGATACCACTTTTGTCACGACCCGACCCGACGGGCCGCGACTAACCGCCCTAATGACATCATTATACTAACCAGTCACATATAATCCAACTAACACTTAATGAGTCTGAAATCCGGCAGCATAACACCGCAATAGCAACATATGCCAGGGTAGGCAAGCCGACAAGGCTGCCTTTACCCCTGAATATACCTGTCTCCTGAGGAGTCACAACTAGCCAACACAATATAACAGACAAGCCAACAAGGCTGCCAACAGATAATATAACAGGCAAGCCGACAAGGATGCCGACAGATACTAACGTTTATACATGGAAACACCCCAAATCAGAATACAATAGCATGACTGACCAAAACAGAGTCATAACCCTTACATAAGTACAACCCACCACTGTCTACAGACCTCTATAAGAAGAATAACGACATATGATGGGACAGGGCCCCGTCGTGCCCCTAAATACGAACATAAGTCTAAAAGAGATTCGGTACCAAAATGACAAAGCCCTGGATCAAAGGAGCTTTCCAACCTGCTGAGTAGGAACCTAGGCCCGAGGTTCACCAAACTGAAAACATGTACCTGCGGGCATGAAACGCAGCCCCCCGAGGAAAGGGGGGTCAGTACGAAATAATGTACTGAGTATGTAAAACATGAAGCTGTAAAAGAGACCATAATTAGCCAACAGAAACAGAAGATCAGTATAAAAATAAGGATTTAAATCCAACTGTGCCATAAACCATAAAAGTCAGTTGTGCCTTATAAAAATGAGAGTCAAGTCAAGAAAACATGAAGGCCTGTCCATAAACAAATATATACCTGTAACGTAACCCGGCCCACTAATGCGGGACTCGGTGGAATCATATCACAACCCAGCCCATGCTGGGACTCGGTAAAATCATCTCTCATCTATGGATCCATCCTACGTAACCCGGCCCTCTAGTGAGGGTCTCGGTGAACAATGCAAGGCTGTGCACGAGTCGTAACCCGGCCCGGGACTCGGTGAGGTGATGTAGTAACACTTAGCACGAGTAGATATCATGAGTAACCATATGTAAGTAAAAATTATCATTTGACTCTCAATCAAATCATTGTAATAAAGTCATAATAAACTCTTTGCTGAAAAATCATAGGCACATCTCATAACAATCCTCATTAGGAATTAAACTGTATAAGAATTAAGTACGTCCGCCGTACTTTCATTAAATCATGTCAAAAAGAAAGAAGTAAGAGTTTCACATACCTCTTAGACGAACTAATCGACTCAATATTAGAGTATGCCTCGTTTTAGAACTTCAACCTTGTCGTCGAATTTATCTAAGTTCTGTGGGTCCTTGTAAGCTCTATGAATGATTATCTACATCATACGGATGAATTACATCATAATCGAATCAACACATTAAAAATAGATTCTTAGGGACATTCTAACGAACACCTTGAACGCGTAGAACCTATATTCCTTCTATATCGCAATCTATGTAAGTAGTGAAACATCCAACACTCTTAATCCTCCTTCTTATACTACTAAAATCTCCAAAATAGTACCACAATTTCACATGCAAGCCCAGCAACTCTCAGTAACGACAGTCCAACAACACCCAACCCAAATTCGCATTTTCGACAATCGGTTTTAGAACTAATAGCAAGAAAAGATTTCAGAAAATTGTACAAACTATTAAGAACAAGGAAGGTTACCTCATTAAACACATCGACGAGAATCGTTGGGAAACCCTTTTGCCCGACACAGCTTCCGACAACCAGAAACAGACCCCAACATCGATTCGCGCCAGAATCCTTTCGCATTCAAGGTTTCTTGTTTAGCTTCTGAGTTTCTAAGCTCGTTCTTGGCTTCGATTCTACTGGAATCAAAGCCCAGAACACCAAGAATTCTCCCTCATTTTTGTTATATGGAAGCTCCCGAAAATCCCCCAATTTTTGGTCGAAATTTCAGAAAACCATCCACTGAGCTTACTCTTGTTGCTAGAAATGAATTTGGTGAAGGAGTTTGGTAGATATGAAGAGATCACATTGAAGGATTGATGGTGGAAGAGATGGAGTTGAAGAATTTGAAAACAATTTGGAGAAGAAGCCCTTATGGGCGCTGATATCGTCGACCGGTCGATTTGGGGCTTGGTCACCCCCAAATCGTTTATAAAATCCCACTTACCAACTCCCACTATAAATTGTCCCCTCCCTGATTAATTAATTATACACACAATTAAATTTCCGGTCTCCAATTATTTAAATCCCGACGATTACTAAAATCCTCTTATGTCAATATCATAATTCCCGTAATAAAAATACCCGTCTATACTCTCTTCGGGACACACAATTATTATTCAACTCCGTCGTCACTCTTACTAAATCCCAAAATTATTTCGGGATCACGCCCTTTTATATACTAATCCTCTTATTAATATACACAAGTACAATGAAAATTTTCCCGGGTCCGGGTCTACTCACCTACGTTACGAGTTCAACCGTTACCCGAAAATACGGGGCGTTACATAGGAATACCATGAAGGTGAACAATCTCACGAATAAAAATCTTAGCCTATTTCTCATAATTATAAGTCATCTGGACCAGAATGAAACGCGCGGACTAAGGCAACCTATCAACAATGATCCAAATAGCACCAAATTTGCCCAAAGTCTTGGGCAACCTAACAACAAAATCCATGGCATTATTTTCCCACTTCCACTCAGGAATGGTCATCCTCTAAAACAAACCACATGGTTGTTAGTGCTCATACTTAATCTGCTAACAATTATGACACTGAGACACAAACTCAACAATGTCTCTCTTCATCTTACCCCACCAATAGTGTTGCTTCAAGTCACGGTACATCTTAGTAGCACCTAGATGAATCAAATATCTAGAGTTGTAGGCCTTCTCTATAATCAACCTTCTCAAATCACCAACTCGAGGAACACACACTCTACCCTTTATCCTCAAAACCCCCTCACTATCAATCACAGCCTCATTGGCTTCACTACTCATCATAGTTTCCCTGATTTTGCACAACTTTACATCATTATATTAGTGGGACCTAATCTACTCCGAAAGGAATGAACTCGCCTCAACTCAAGCCAAAATCCTACTCGGATTTGAAATATCAAGCCTAAAAAAATGGTTGGCAAAGGAATGGATCATACTGACTGCCTTTCGGCTCAAGGCATCTTCCACCACATTGGCCTTGCCTAAATGGTACAAAATAGTCATATCATAATCCTTTAGAAAATTTATCCACCGATGTTGTCTATAATTCAAATCTCTCTAATTGAACAAGTGCTGAAGACTACGGTGATCTGTATACACCTCTTAATGAACTCCATAAAGGTAATTCTTCCAAATCTTCAAAGAAAATATAATAGCCGCCAACACTACGTCATGAACATGATAATTCTTCTCATGCACCTTCAATTTCCCCAATGCATGAGCAATCACCTTACCCTCCTGCATCAACACACAGCCCAACCCAATCCTTGAAGCATCACAATACATGGTAAAGTCCTTCCCTTTTATTAGAATGGATAAAATTGGGGTTGTGGTCAAAAGCGATTTAAGATTTTTAAAATCTCCTCACACTCATCAGACCACTAGAAATGCACCTTCTTATGAGTCAAATTCGTTAAATGAGAAGCGATATAAGAAAACCCCTTGATGAACCAGAAAAAATAGCTAGCAAGACCCATGAAACTCTGAATCTATATGAATGATGTAGGTCTAGGCCAGTCCCTGGCTGCCTCTATCTTCTTTGGATCCACCGTAATACCCTCCTTTGACACCATGTGTCCCAAGAATGCTACAAAACTAAGCCAAAACTCACACTTTGAGAATTTAGCATACAACTTCTTCTCTTTTAATAAAACAAAAACCACTCTCAAATGCTTCTCGTGGTCTTCTTGACTCTTCAAATATATCAAGATGTCATCAATAAACATGATCACAAAAGAATCTAAATACAGCTTGAGTATCCCATTCGTTAAGTCCATGAACGCTGCGGGGGCATTGGTAAGACCAAATATCATCACCAAGAACTCAAAATCACTATAATGAGTCCGAAAAGCCATCTTGGTAATATCTCAGCCCGAATATTTAACTGATGATACCCGGACCTCAAATCAATCTTCGAAAACACAGAAGGACCTTAAAGTTGGTCGAAATAGATCATCAATACCAGGAATCGAATACTTGTTTCTGATACTAACCTTGTTCAACTTCATATAATCAATACAAATACACATGGTTCCATCTTTCTTCTTCACGAACAATATAAGACGACCCTAAGAAGACACAATAGGTCGAATGAAACCCTTACTCAAAAAATCCTGAAGTTGCTCCTTCAACTCTCTTAGCTCCGCTGTTGCCATATGGTACGGAGGAATAGAAATTGGTTGAGTACCCAACTCTATATCAATACAAAAATCAATATCTCCATCTGGCGGTATACCCGGTAAATTCAATGGAAAGGCGACGACAAACTCACTAGCTACAAGAACGGACTCAATGAAAGGAGTCTCCATACTAGTATCCCAAATATGAGCTAGGTACGCTAGAAAACCCTTATCCACCAACTTCCTAGCATGGATTAAAGAAATGATCTTCTTAGAAGCATGGCTGGGAGTGCCCCTCCACTCTAACTTTGGAAGACCATGCATCACTAAATTGACTATCTTGGTAGGATATTCCAAAATGGTATGGTACGTTGATAACTAATTCATCCCAAGAATAATATCAAAATCAACCATGTCTAATATGACCAAGTCTACCCAAGTAGCATAACCCATACAAGTAATCACACAATGCTGATAGACTCGATCCACAACCACAGAATCACCCACTGGTATAGATACATGAATAGGGACATAAAGCATATCACACTATATATCCAAATCAACAGAAAAGTAGGCAGACATATATGAGAATGTAGACCTCAGGTCAAAGGTTCTGGTCAACTAGACTGTGATTACTGGAATCTACCCTGCTGTCTATACCCATGAGAAGTAGATCCACTGTACTATCCATATCGTATCGCCCATTTGTCGGGCTCATATATGGGTAGCTTGCCTCTCACAGACTCTACCATCCTAACATACTCAGCCACTGACTCGAAAAAAGCCCTAGAGGCCACCAACTGTAATGTAGCCAATTGAAAGGGAATATCTAACCCTATCACAAAACATCTGACTCTTTCTACCTCTGTAGGTAGAAACGACATTGTATAGGCGATAAGGCATGAAAGTGAGTCTCATAATATGAAATTGTTGAACCGCTCTGCTCGAATCTCTGAAACTCATCATGCTTTCTCAAATGCAAGCTAAGAGGCACATATTTCTCCAGAAATATCTGATAGAACCTGACCCAAGATAGTGGAGGAGACCCTGCTGGTCAATAGTCAACATAAGGCCTCTACCATTGCTTCACGTCACCTATAAGATGAAGAGAAACAAAACAGACTCTGTGCGACTCAATAATTGCTCAAAATAAACTCGTACGCATCCTCCTTGACCTATCTATAGAATACGGGAGGCTTCATCTTGAAAAAGTGTTCCATATCTTCTTTTCATTGTGGGTCATGGCTGTACCTGCAATCAGTCAGGGACCAAACTCGGGTATCAAAACCTCATCAATACGGGGCACTGACATAGTAGTTGGTTGAACCTCTGGAGTATAAAACTCTGAAGTTTGTCCCTGTTCTACTCGGGTGTGTGACCTATCCGGAGTAGTCGGATGCACGCCTTCCTAGGAAAAACCATCAATCTCACTCAACAAGATGACCAAAGTGTCTTGAAGAATTGGAGTAGCTATAAATCTAGGATGATCCTAGGCTGGGCCTATCTCCTCATCAAAATGCTTATTGTGAGGCTCAATATACGACTTGGGAGATGTAGATCTAGCATGAGCCTAACCGGATTCCTATGCTCTAACCCCCACTCGTGTAGCTCCTCGGGCTCTGCCTTAGCCCCTACCATGACCTCTACTATGACCGCGCATTGCAAGGGTAGTTGCTTCCTCTCTCATTGTATAGGCACGAGTCCTCACCATTTGTGAGAGAATAGGAAACAAAGGTCAGATAATAATTTGATTAATCTTAGCATGAAAGGAATGAAGAAAGCAAAGTTTCCTAAATGTCTCTTAGCCTCTCAAAGATACGTACGGACGTCTCCGCATCGATATGCAAGACTCTACTAGACATTGGTCTTGTATTAAATAATATTTAACCTAAAGCTCTGATACCAACTTTGTCATGACATTTTTTTAAGATCGTGGTGGCACTTACACTTCTCCCACCAGTAGACAAACCACTTCCCAATTAAACAACATGAATAGAAATAAGAAATTCAGAATTAATAAAATACTTAATAAAGTTGTCTATCATAATATAAAAGCATAAATAAGTCTGACAGTCACAATATGACCCTCATAGATCTGGTCAATAATACAAGAGCATCTAACTATCAAAATACATAAGCTAAAAGAAGGGAACATAGTCCAAAAGTATGAACATGTCTCTTAAAACCAAATAAAAGATAGAAAAGAGAAGATCCTAGTATGCTTGAAGGAAGCATTCTTACCTTGAAGTTTCAAAATCCACCGGCTCAGACTTAGCTACGTAGTCCTGAACTGGAGGAAGGTGTTGTATCTAAATCCAAAAAGAATGTAGCAAGTGTAGCATAAGTACACAACGTACCCCTATAGGCATCATAGGTTGACAATGATAGAAGATACACAATTAGAGATAAATATCAAATTGACACCAAATAATCATATACTAAATAGTTCATTAACCTAAATAAGTCACCTTGTCCACATAATAATTCACTGAATCAACAAGTCACATTGTTCATATAAGGCTTCATAATCATGCAAGTTACCCCAGTTTTAGATGAGTTTAATGATAATATCTCAAATATCAAATGATCAATTAACAACCCTTCTTTATCCAAGAATTCAACTAAGTCATCAATAGCCAGTCTAACACTTAATCCATCAATATATAATCAATGAAGTGATGTATGTATGATATGAATGCAGTGCATATGGCAGGTACCTTTCATCTTCAGTATACAAGCGTTCAAATTCTATGAACTGCACATCCATGGGGGACCCGTGAAGTCCATATACTCCTCCAGAATTTTCTAAATAGAGCCCAGCTCTTGGCTATAATAACTGTTATAGGCATGCGACTCGTTCCCCTGTGTATCATTATAATCTCAATGCTGCTAATAATCTCATAAATTTTCTTACCTTCCTAGTCTCTTAGACCCACAACATTTCCATACCACTATAATATCAGTATCAACGGAACCATGAGTGTATGAATGAAAATGATAATACAAGGCAAGAAACCAGGATGACAAGAGATACAACCAAATATAAGAGATGAATATCACATGCTTTTAAGAATTCAATTACACATAGTCCAAGTACAATTAGGACATCATATCGGAAGCATGCGTGATGTATAAATAAAATAATATCACATATGGTGATGAGCCCACATAATGGCGACAAGCCCAATTAACAACAGTCGGAATTAGCTTAAGCCTGATTCCCCAAATAATCCATCATCATAGTTTAACACCGGCACCCACCTATATGTTCATCAAAACTGCTTGGGTGGGACCCCCAAACATACCCAATACCCTTCAACATTTATAACTAATTACGTACTTCTATTGGAGTCTATTAAGAAGAAATCGTAGCCTACCTCAAAGCTGAGCAGGAGCCACGAAAAATCAACCCTCAATGATGGCCTGTAATACTCTGTAAATCCGGGTAAGGTGTGAATATGTATAATGAGTGTTGACGTGTCATATTTTAGGAGTTTTGTGCTAGAAGTTATGCTCATTTTGCTGAGACGATATCAATACCGTAGAAAATCATATAATTTTGACCAAGTGTAAATTGGACCTAGGAGCTCTATAAGCTTAGCTCAAAGCGAGATCAGGTCGTGCTATGGATCTCGCTCAGTAAGATATGGGGCCCAAAATGTGCAGGACTATATATTCGACCTTTTGATAATTTTAAGTCACTCTTCATATTCCATACTTCGTCCTAAGATGTATTTTAAAAGGAAACAACCCTAAGGCTTCCCTAAAACATCTAAGATATGTTCTTGACCAATCTCCATTATTATTATATCAATCTAACATCAAATTAACCTTAGTTCATCTCTCCAAACTCTAGATTCTTGAAAACTCAAGAGAGGAGAAGGAGGGACGAGTAGAACTTCGTCTAAAAGGTTTGAACTTTGGTTTCCTTGATTTCATTGATGAGTTTTAGGCTAGTATAGATTATACTACATGATTAGAATCTATGAGTGATTCATATGCGGTTCAAGAATAAAGTTTTAAGGCTTAGAAAAGCCCTAGTTTTCAAAAATTAAGGAAAGCTCGTAGAAATGATTAAAGTTCTAATATTTATCATCCTTATCAGTTGTAGAGTGATTGTTGAACGTGGAGTAATACGTTTGCTATCTTTTAGCGGCAATAAAGGTATGTCTTCTTTTAAAATCCTTTTCGACAATAAAGATGATTTGTATGTATCTTTTCGAATATAATTTTCAACCTTTAAAAATAGTTTATTTGGGAAGGTTTCATGTGTGTGAGGGACAAGTCCTCATGGAACCTTAGGTGTATCATGATTTCCATTGGTTGTGTTTGGCCTAGCTACTCGGGAGGAAGGGTAGTCACTATGGATCCTAGTATGGTTTTCCTAGTTATTCGTGGGAAAGATAGCCATCGAGGGTCAAAAGCATTGATGGGGTTCCCTAGCTATTCCGAAGAAGGATAGTCATCAAGGATCAATAACCCTGATGTGGTTATACCTAGCTATTCGGAAGGAATGTTATCCATCGAGGGTGACAACCCCGGTGAGGTACTTCTATGATGTTTTAGGGAACCTTAATGGTCATCACTTCGTTTCATTGATTTGGCATGTATTGGCATTATTATGATTGTTCGTAAGTGACTTGATGTTGATCTTGAGTTCATAAATGGAAGACGTAATCTTGATAAATGGTATAATGGATTGAACATGATTTAAGTCTCTCTTACTGGAATGGTTTCTCTAAGTTTGGTAAACTATTTTATCTGTGGATTTTGAACTGATTTACTTACATTATTTTACTGCTTATTATCATAGTATTTTGCTATTAACTATTGTCCCGGAGACAACTGAGTACCCAGTACTCAAGCATACCATTGTTGTTTTTATGGTATTTTTGGTAATGAAGAAGAGTAGGTTCGTGATACGCATACGGAGTATGAGAACATGCTGCTTTCCAGGCTTATTGGTGAGCCCACATGCTTGTTCATGGGACACCCCTCTATCTTCATTTAATTATTTTAGTTTCCAAGTTGCATCCTGAAGTTAGTCAATTCATTTACTTATCTTAGAATCTCCTTACATAGTTGTCATATTCTAGTTTCCAGATTGCGTCCTGAAGTTAGTCAATTCATTTTAGTTCCAGGTTCATGATACTATCTTTCATAGCATCGGATGCCTGTTGCATCCAGGGTGGACTTTAGGGCGTGACAAGCTTGGTATCAGAGCCTAGGTTTAAAAGTGTCCTAGTACTATCTGTGGAGTTGTGTCTAGTGGAGTCTTCTTCATGCAGTCTAGATACCTGTATGGATATATGACTACCAGAACATTTATAGGTTGTTCTCATTCTTCTTCATTCTAGATGGTGCTATAGAGCTTGAAATTACTTTAGGATCATTCTAATATGCTCGTCGATTCGTGCCTTGCGAAAATGGCATTAACTCATATTGTAGTTCTAAACTTGTGGATAATGGTGATATAAAGTGCACATTGATTGTGAAATATAATTTGATGGATGGTATAAAATCTCTTGGAATTCTGTAGTAGGCGTTTGGTGTTTTGTCTCATAGGGAGACAACTGAAGCCTCAAACACTGTGGTCACATGTATTCTCACTATTTGCTCTTTTGATGCATATTCGTTAATCGATCTGGGTTCGAATCCTTCTTATGTTCCATACCTTGCCCTTTATTTTGGTGTTGAACCTAAATAATTATTAGAACCTTTTTTTTATGAATACCCCTGCTAGTATCCTCATTATTGCTTTTAGAGTCTATAGGGACTGTGTAGTTGTAGTTAAGGGTCGTGAAAATACTGTTGATTTTTTAGAATTAGAAATGGTGGACTTGGAGGTGATTGTGGGGATATAATGGCTTTCCAGGTGTTATGAAACTCTGGATTGTCACTCAAACTGGTTAGGCTTGAATTTCCCGATGGATATGTGAGAGAGTGGAGGAGTGATTTTATCAAACCTTGAGGTAGACTTATTTTGTATCTTAGGATTCACAAGATGAACTCAAAGAGGTGTGGTTACCATCTAGTTTCCGTTAGTGACACCCATAGCTTCACTTATTCCCAAGTGTAGTTATGTGTTGAGCTTTTCGATTATTGAATTGTTGCGAGGTGTAGACAAGAAGTATAAATCCCTCACTTTTGTGTTCAGGTTTGAATGATCTAGTTATGGGTATCCTTGTGAGGACCATGTCATTTCCATTAGGTGGTTAGTTGTTATGTTGTATTTTGGGAAAGATCGTCTAGCAAAAGAACTCTAGAAATTCTAAAATATTTGAGGTTTAGTGAAAATCTTTCGCCATGACTTTCATTCAGGGACAAATGATCCTGAGAGGGGGATGATGTAACACTCGGTAAATTCGGGTTAGGTGTGAATGTGTATAATGATTGTTTACATCTCATATTTTAGTTATGTGGAACCCTTCGGGATGAATTCGGGTGATAGATAGTCGTTTTGAAGTCAAACCAAATAAGGGGGTTCGTAAAAGTTCTTAAATTCATCTATGTCTGAGGTATTTCTCTCTTGTACTCCGTTTTCGGCGGAATTTGTGGAAACTTCTGCAATAAAGGTTGTAGGTATTTCAAATACCTTTCCAACCATATATGTTGGAGCTCAAACGGAGTTCTATTCTAGTAGTTATGTCCATTTTACTAAGACATTGTCAGTACCATCGAAAATCATAATATTTTGACCAAGTGTAAACTGGACCTAGGAGCTCGCTGAGCTTAGCTCAAAGCGAGATTAGGTCATGCTATGGACCTTTCTCAGCGAGGTTCCAAAATGTGCAAGCCTATATATTCACCCCTTAGATGATTTTAGGTCATTCTTCACATTCCAGACTTCGTCCTAAGCCGTATATTAAGAGGAAACAACCCTAGGCTTCCCCAAAATATCTAAGATAAGTTCTTGATCGATCCCCATCATTAGTACATAAATATAATATAATATCAAATTAACTTTAGTTAATCTCTCTAAACCCTAGAATCTTGAAAACTCAAGAGAGGAGAAGGAGGGACGTGTAGAACTTCGTCTAAAAGGTATGAACTTCGGTTTCCCTAACTTCATTGATGACTTTTAGGCTAGTATTGATTATAATAAGCGATTAGAATCTACGAGTGATTCATATGAGGTTCAAGAACAAGTTTTTTAGGCTTAGAAAAGCCCTAGTTTTCAAAAATTAAGGAATGCTCGGAGAAATGATTAAAGTTCTAATCTTTATCATCCTTATCAATTGTAGAGCGATTGTTGAACATGGAGGAATATGTTTTCTAGATTTTAGCGGGAATAAAGATATGTCTCTTTTTAAAATACATTTTGACTATAAAGATGATTTGTATGTCTCTTTTCGAACATAGTTTTCAACCTTTAAAAATGGGTTCTTTGAGAAGGTTTCATGTGCATGAGGGACAAGCCCTCCTGGAACCTTTAGTGTATCATACTATATAAATGTATTCGTGAATTTTCCTATTAAAGGGTTATCAAAATTGGTTTATAAAGCTTTGAACTTTGAACATTATTTACCTCTATTAGGTACATTTTAAACTTGATTTCAAAAACTCGGATATTTCATGTGTTTTTCCCTATGAACGGGTTTTGTTGAAGTTGAAACTTATTTAATGACTTGAACATGGTTTCTAGACCTAGTAATGACTTGATGTACCCCTATTAACAGGATGATGAACATAATTCATAGTGAGTGATTCGATTTATTTGATGTGATTGTGATTCGGCTAATTTGCCATGATTTCTATTGGTTGTGTTTGTCCTAGCTACTCAGGAGGAAGGGTAGTCACTATGGATCCTAGTGTGGTTTACCTATCTATTCGGGAGGAAGGATAGTCATTGAGGGTCAATAGCTTTAGTGGGGTTGCCTAGCTATTCGGGAGGAAGGATAGTCATCGAGGATCAATAACCCTGATGTGGTTATACCTAGCTATTCGGGAGAAATGATATCCATCAAGGGTGACAACCCCGATGGGGTACTTCTATGCTATTTTAGGGAACCTTAATGGTCATCACTTCGTTTCATTGATTCGGCATTATTATGATTGTTCGTAAGTGACTTGATGTTGATCTTGAGTTCATAAATGGAAGACGTAATCTTGATAAATGGTATAATGGATTGAACATGATTTAAGTCTCTCTTACTGGAATGGTTTCTCTAAGTTTGGTAAACTGTTTTATCTGTGGATTTTGAACTGATTTACTTACATTATTTTACTGCTTATTATTATAGTATTTTGCTATTAACTATTGTACCGGAGACACTGAGTACCCAGTACTCAAGCATACCATTGTTGTTTTTTATGGTATTTTCGGTAACGAAGAAGAGCAGGTTTGTCATACGCGTATAGAGTAGGACAACTTGCTGCTTTTTAGACTTATTGGTGAGCCCACATGCTTGTTCGTGGGACACCCCTCTATCTTCATTTAATTATTTTGGTTTTCAGGCTGCGTCCTATAGTTCATCAATTCATTTATTTATCTTAGAGGCTCCATAGATAGTCATTATATTATGGGTAGAGGTTGAAAGTCTCGTATGACTTATTGAGGCATTGCCACATTTTATAATTGATTATTCATATTAGACTTCCGCTGATTTATTTTATAAGTGAGAGAATGATTTCAGGTTGCCTTAAATGGCTTGTATTAAATAAATGTCAAAATACTATTAAAAGAAATTAGATGTTTATTGATTTTATAAGGTGTTTTCAATGTTGTTCATAGCATCGGATGCCTATTGCATCCAGGGTGAGTTTTGGGGCTTGACATGGTCTTGCTCGTTTGAAGCGCCTCATAGTAGTCGTAGTCTAACATGCATAGACTATACATTAATATTAAGTTAATACACAATACAAGGACTTAGTCCTTAAATATAACAAGACATCCAAAACAAACCCATGGGCCCGTGTTGACAAAATCCGAACTTTACTACTCCAAAAGCATAATCACATACTAGACACTCATATCCTTAAGTTAATTAGAAACCTAAGCTCAATTGGACCCTCAATTGCATGATTTAGGAAAAGGCCTAACTTACAAATATTAAAATTTCCCCTAAATTGAAAAGGGTTTCCATATTCAAATTAAACACTACAACATGATCATCTATCATAAATCAATCCTTATTCACAATATCAAGATAAACTAATGCATATTACACCCTTAAATCAAACATTCATCCCCTCTTATTCTACCATGAAGCTTATAATTCATTACCTCAAATTATAGTCTATACCAATATAAGAGACCTTAATATATGAAATAAAATCATAAGGGTGAAGAATTTTACCTCTAGTGAATAACTTAGCCACAACCTTCATGAATTTCCCCTTAAGTAGCTCTAGTCCTGAGAATAAGATGTTTTGGGAAAGTGGAATGATTTAGGACCTTTAAGAAACTGCCTGAAACAGCGATTCTACTCCTGCAGAATCGACTCCGCATGCACGGTCTCATTTTGGGAAAAAAAGGAATCCGCTGAGGCGTAGTCACCTTACCGGTTATAGAGAAGGAAAGATTGATGATGGCTCAGACACCTCACCTCAGCGTACGGAACACACTCCGCAGAGGTGCATTCTCCTCTGTGAGGAAACCTCTATAGGGGTGGAATATCCACCAACACTCAGGGCCCACATCTGTGAGACAACCTCTATTGAAGTAGCTACATAGCCTCTGGTGCAGGCACCAGACACCAGTAGTAGAAAAACTAGGGAAAGCATCCATCAACAACCCGAAACACTCACGAGACCCCCCGAATACAAACCAGGCTTGCTCTCCCAAGATAAACAGTACTACAAACTCGCTCGTGCCCTCGTATTTCTCATACAACCGAGCTAAAGCATACTTTTCTAAAGAATCACCCAAAATAACCAAATATCAAAAATTCACAAATAAGGCCATAAAGTACATCCGATTGTCTCAGGAAATGAACCAATGACTCAACCAAGTCATAAATGACCCTTTGAAACTACCGGAAGCAACTGAACCCAAAAACATACCCATATACTCAAAAGTCAACTTTGAGTCAAATTAACCAACTCTAAGATTCTTATTTTGGATTTTTCTACCAAAACTTACATAAAGGAACCTTGGGATTCACACAACCCATCCATACACATCACGAACCCCAAGAGTCTATGGGAAGAGGAAAATAATCAAATAAGGGTCATTAGTTAAAAATGACCGGATGGGTCATTACACAATGCCTCCTATGAGAAAATTTTATCTTGATCAAAGCCTGGTGCTATTACAAGAGTAGGATTCTTGGTGCTCAATAGGGGTTGATCTCAACTTATGCATTAAATATACTGGTCTTTTATATAATTAATCAGTTTCTTTTATCTTTACATGGCATTTAGAGGTGAGTCTGTTCAGTTAATTTTTGTTATTTCAACATAAGGAAACAATAACCAAATGTGATTCGTGTATTTGAAGGTCTTGTATAAGTTATTGGACTACTATCACACATTTTACTGGAGAAACTATGACATTAGTATATATGGTCTAGTTGCGATTAAGTGTCGGATATGTAAAGCAGTACGGAAAGTAAATAAATATTACAAGTGTTCGAAAGGATAAACAAATAAGCCAATATTCATAACTTCCACAAGCTTGTTGAGTATTGAATCTTGATAACCTGAAATCAAGAAACACGAAATCTGGATTGTTTCAACTATGGCTGAGTCGAGAGATGGCTCACTGTCTTTAAGACAAGATTGCCCCGTATATATGTTTTTACATTAATGGGAAATAGTCTCCCAAGATAAAAACAACAACTAATCAACACTACAAAGCAAATAGGTTGATTCTGACGAAGAAAATAAATACGAAATGACTTGCAGAAGAATGGAAAAGGAAGGAAGAGTTTTCTGTTTGTTCACACATTTCTGCTGCTCACATTTTTGGACAGAATTTCAGTTGTTCTCTTTCTGTTTGTCTATGTGTATATATCTTGTAGTCTCTGCAATTGAGCCAAAAATCTCCAATATATAGCATAAGGGGAGGGACTCCTCAACTGCCAAGTAATGCCAGTTTATGGCCAAGTAATGGCTGTTTATGGCCAAGTAATGGCTGTTTATGGCCATTAGATTTCAGCTTTCCAAAAACTTCAGGGACCAAACTGTAAATATTAAGCAATTTGGGATCCAAAGAGATAATATCAGAAGAAGCCCATGTCCGACGACCTACGACCCGAGACCCGAGCCCGGATCGGACGGGACGGGCAGGCGGCGGCGGCGCGCTTGTGGACTTATCCTTGAACCCAAGCACATCTAGGTCCTCCCTCCTTCAAACACATGGGTTACCCCTTGGGGCCCCAAACCCTTAGCCAATTTTGAGACTTATAAAAAGAACAATTCTTCATTTTCCCACCGATGTGGTAGATTTGTCCCACACCATATTTCCATGCCTTAAAATACCTTACTTCGTGGACCAATATCTCTTTCATTTCTCAATGAAATTTGACAATTCTTGGCTCTACGATCATCTACTCACTTAGTAGATTATACACATGTGAAGAGACAAAGCCTCCAACATATGGAACCCTAATATTTAAGTCATTAAATACGGGTGGACGCACCTCCCCACCATAGGCAATTTTCCAACAATCCCCTCTTGAAAGAGATTTTGGCGCACACACAAGGTGCCTACTTTCAACAATCTTTCAGCGAAAAGATATTGCATCAGGAGAGGTAGTTTCCACTTTGAACCTTCCCTAGTTGAATACAACCGTACTTACTTACTGCGCGGTGCACGTGATGTCTTGAACCGTCAGTGTTTAGTGTAAGCCAAGACAATGATACCAACACAATAACTCTCCTTATTCATTTTCTTCTTATTGTTTTGTCCGTTGTGGCCATGGACACACTTGGATTCTTAAGTGTGTTCATTTGAGGCAGTCTGTCCTCGCACTTAAATAGGTGATCTCCTACAAGGTATCCTTCCATACCCCACTTCACAAGTGTTAGGAATCATTAAAAGTTTTCCCAACCTTAACCTCAACCGTTCGAGGATCGTTAAAGGTTTGGAAGCTTAACCTTTACCCACCATGCAGGTAGCACTTTAATGTCTATCGCGGGAACAACTTTGGATTCATGTTTCCCTATAGAAATCATCATCTGAAGTGCTCTTACTTCCACCGAAGTGCTCAACTGAACCTTTTGCAGCTTAGTTTTCCCATTGAACCAAATTCTTAGGATCTCCAGTCAATATGGTTGGGTTACCACCGCAAAGGTTCGTATTGTTTGGGTTTTAAGCCCATTCCCCTAGACAGGCAGAATACTTGATCTTCGGGTAGTCCCTTAGTTAAAGGGTCCGCTATATCCTTTGATTAGTAATTAAGGAAGTGACACCCGTGATAATCAACTGCTATACGGACTTATGTCTCTAACAAATCCTGACAGATATGTCCAGACGCCGTCATCCGTGTCTTTCCTGAAGCGGACCGGCTAGCCACAGTGTATAACTGCTGAAAGCACAGGTTTCTCCTAATAAGGGACGACTAAGGAGTCGTGAAGTTACTCAACTTCTTTCATGCTTTGTATAAAGCAATAAACTCTGATTCCATCATGAATCAGCCGATGCAAGTTTGCTTAGAGGTTTTTTCAAGACCCACCATACACATTTCCTTGTGGCTTTGGTGTTCTTCACATCTGATGTCCAGTTTGCATCATTGTATTCTCCCAGAACCACTGGACATCCAAAATACCATAATCCGTAGATAATTGAATATTTCAGATATCGTCATATCCTACTCAACGCCTTCTATTGATCATTTATTAAAATCATCAGTGAACCTTAGTTCAACTGATCTACTTTGTAAGCCGATACCAGGTCGGTTGTAGTGTGTACAATACATTGAACTACATGTAACCTGCACATATCGCTCTTTGTCTATGAGTGCACCATGATTCCAATCAGTTCTATGATTCATATCCATTGATGGCTTCAACGAGACTGTCAATTATCTCACAACTGAGTTTGGAGTTAGACCAGTCCGTTAGATGTCTTAGAAATCCAATTCCTAAGATGTCATCTGTGATACCCATATCTTTTGTTTCAATACAACTTCCACTCTCAGACTGTTGGTTTTCCAACTGTTGGCTGTCTAACTTTAGAGTCAATGTTTCTGTGGTCAGATTCATTATTTCTGTTTTATCTGAAACTTTCAGAACCAAAATATAAACATTTCATGGACCAAAATAAAAGTTCAGGAAGAAGCCCAACAGTCCAGCAAACCAACTCTGATTCTCCCCTACCAACTCTCCGGTTAGGAAGGCTGTTTCAACATCCATGTCACGCAAGACTGCAATGGCCCTGGATGTTAAGCTATTCATAGGGAAGCACATGTACAAGTAGTCGAGGCCTTATACTTGTCAGTAGATCCATCTACTTTGTACTCACTTTTGAGTATTCTTTTTCACAACCCAAAGGTTCTTTTCCCAGAGGAATATCAACCATTACACAAGTATGGTTCTATATGATGGAATCTATTTCTCTCTTTAGCTTCTTTCCAAAGCAGCGCTTTTGGAGATGACAATTCTTTGTTAATTGTCTATGGTTCGTTCTCAACCATACAAGCTAGAAGTCCTGGAATAAGTCTTTGTCCCCTCTTTGCTCCGTCTCGGTTCAACATCTAGAATCCCTGAGTTCTGTAGATCTGGAATATTAAGTTCCGGATAGTCAGTAACTTTCGAGTCCTGTAGGTAAGGAATATCTAGTTTCGGATAGTCAGGCACTCGCTTCTTGGTAACCTTGAGCAATTACTTCTTTTTCCTTTTCAAGGAAAGTTATCGTCAAAGAATTCAACATTCTTTGACACCAAGAGGCGATAAGCACTACTGTATTTGCAGATCCAGTGGATATGCAATTTACAGTCTTAGGTCTAACTTGACCTATTTTAGTATTCTAACCTCTGCCAAGCCACCCCACATCACAACATTTGTATGTGATATCATTTACATGTCTCACACGGAGGGTTATTCTTATCCTTATGCGTATTTCTGTTGAGAATCGCATTAGCGGTAAAGATCGCCTTGCCCCATATATTTTGGGCGTACGACTTTGCTCTTGGCTAACACCGTTAGACTGAGGTGAGTAATGAGCAGTCATTTGATCAACGATGCTTCACATTCACCCCCTCTATCACTACGAATTCCTTAATTCGTAGGCTTAGTTGATTTTCAACTTCTGCTTTGTAGCGCTTATTCGCTTAACTTCATTTTTGCTTTTCAACAAACAAAAGATGCAATATGTTCTACCATCATCAATGAAGGTCACAACTTACTTGTCTCCCCCCTCTATTTTGTATAAACTTCAAATCACCCAAGTAGGTGTGACTAAGTTCTAGAGGAGCGGTGCTTCTTTCGCTATTCCTTTGACGGAATGAAAAGATGAGTATGCCTATTCGTCTACCTCACATTCATTTTGAGGGTTTATGTCGACAGAAAGCAACAATCTCAACTTCATTAGCTTTTGAATAACTTTTTATTCAACGTGTCTTAATCTATGATGGCATAGATGCACGGATTACAAATATATTATTCATTTGGCTACAGACATACTATACCATTCTTATTTATTATAGACCTGTTGGACTAGTCTCAAACCAGCTTGACCAATAGCGTCCCTTAAACCAAGTTTGGAACATGTATCACCTCTTTTTAGAGTGATCTCATTCCCTGAAGTCCTATGGAGGACAACCTCTCCAACCCCTTCTACTTTAGAGGTGGCGTTGCTTCACATGGACAACCTATTGCCCGTGGTTAGGGCGTAACCGGATCATATGTGATCTGGATACTCTGGCCCACTCCAGTTGCTTTGGCAGACTGAGTGTCCAATTTCTTTTCTGCCTTTTCTTAAGCCTTCAGATCATTTAAGACATGGAAACTCTGGCCCACTTTACCAGGTGTCCATTACTTTTCTGCCTTTCCTTTGGCCTTCAGATCATTTAAGACTGAGTGTCCAATATCATCCTATCAAAGGAATTCTGGCCCCATTCCAGTCGCTCGTAGGCTTTGTATGACTGCGTGTCTAATATCATCCTATGAAGGATCTTCTGTCAAATAGTGTGAAAGAGTCAACGTCTTAAGATAAGGCATTATCTTTTAGTCTTCTTCCCTTGAGATTGGCGCCCAAACAATTGTTGGCGCTTACTTAAGAGTGGTAACAGTTTTCGTACAGTCAATAGATTTTTTTTCCCTCGTATATGCGAACATACTTTACACACTTTTAATAATTACACTTAAAAGAACGGATCTTTTTAAGTCATTTACAAAATCCAATCTTTAAACGAGAAGATGAGATTAAACTTCTGATTTTAAAGCGTAAGGAATATAAATTATTTTGTGAAAACATTTTCATATTCCTCCTTACTTTAAGCCCTTTTTAATCAGACATCATTTAATCTTATTCTTAACAAGGAAGAAAAATTACTTATCCCAATTTCGGATTCTTGCCCACTTCAGTCACTTCATCGGACTGAGTGTCTATTTCCTCCTTACCATAATTCGGATCCTTTGTCTGGGATAGATATAGGCCTTCTGCTACAAGATAGAACCACATCTTCAGTCTTCTCCTCTTGTCCCAGTTGACATCCCCAGCCTCTCGTGGGAACTTGTTCCCACCACTCTCAGGAGCGGTGACACCATGAACACGTTGACCTTCAACAGCATAATCACAAGTCTCTTCTACCAGAAAACCACAGCCATATCCAGATTTGGTAACACAACTTTTGACCGACATCTTTCGAACACTAATACAAATCTTGTCTTAAAATTGTTGGATATGTAAAGCAGTACGTGAAGTAAGTAAATATTACAAGTGTCCGAAAGGATAAACAAACAAGCCAATGTTCAGAACTGCCGCAATCTTGTTGAGTGTTGAATCTTGATAACCTGAAATCAAGAAACACGAAATCTGGATTGTTACAATTGTGGCTGAGTCGAGAGATGGCTATCTGTCTTTAAGACAAGATTGCCCCATATATATGCTTTTACATTAAAGACCAATAGTCTCTCAAGATAAAACAACAACTAATCAACACTACAAAGCAAATAGGTTGATTCTGACGAAGAAAACAAACACGAAACGACTTGCTGAAGAATGAAAAAGGAAGGAAGAGTTTTCTGTTTGTCCACACGTTTCTGCTGCTCACGTTTTTTGACAGAATTTCAGTTGTTCTCTTTCTGTTTGTCTCTTGGTATATATCTTGTAGTCTCTGCAATTGAGACAAAATGCTCCAATATATAGCATAAGGGGAGGGACTCCTCAACTGCCAAGTAATGTTAGTTTATGGTCATTAGTGAGGGAGTTAATCAGCCAAGTAATGGCTGATTTAATATTCCAGAAACTCCAGGGACCAAATTGTAAATATTAAGCAATTTGGGGTCCAAAGAGATAATATCAGAAGAAGCCCAAGTCCCATGACCCGAGCCCGGACCGGACCGGACGGGCGGGCGGCGCGTGTGTGGACTTAGCCTTGAACCCGAGCACATCTAGGTCCTCCCTCCTTCAAACACATGGGTTACCCCTTGGGGTCCCAAACCCTTAGCCAATTTTGAGACTTATAAAGAGAACAATTCTTCATTTTTCCACCGATGTGGTAGATTTGTCCCACACCATATTTTCATGCCTCAAAACACCTTACTTTGTGGACCAATATCTCTTTCATTTCTCAATAAAATTTGACGATTCTTGGCCCTACGGTCATCTACTCACTTAGTAGATTATACACGTGTGAAGAGACAAAGCCTCCAACATACGAAACCCTAGTGTTTAAGTCATTACATACGGGTGGACGCACCTCCCCACCAAAGGCAAATTTCCAACTTTAAGTGCCTACAAAATATTATTGGTCAGTTAATAAAGCAACTACTATGCACGCATGTTGCACATGATTTTCTAAAGAATATAAAATGAGTGTTATATTATCTGTACTAAAAGTTTATATAACGATAAATTAGTATTGAAATACCGAAAAAATAACTTTTAAAGTTTTAAAATTATATAGTTTGAGATTTTAATATTGCATCTAATAGTCGCTTATGAACTGTCTTTATTTACTTCTCTTTCATATTTTTTCCATCTTTTGACCTGGAAATTTCAATCAGAAATATAGAACTTTTTAATAAAATTTCTTGGCAAGAATCAACATAGTTTAATCTATCCTTATTTTTCAATTGTGATATGTTGTTTTTTTTATTTGTTGCTTCTATTATGACATTCCATGCCCTTTGATCGGAAGAGACACCGGTAAACTATGGAAACGAGATGATTTTCCTCATTATGGAACTTCTTGATCGTTACCTGAAATATTCAATGGTTCAAATGAAGGCCGGAAGTGCAAAGGGGAAGTCTTCTTACTAAAATATCTTCACGGGTGGATCCATGAAATTGTGTAATAATCTTGGGTGTAGTATTACCAAAGGTAATTGATAAAATTATTTAATTGAGTTGACCTTTTTGTATCAATGCACATACATTGCACGTAATATTTGATGCTCTCAAAAGCTACATTTTAGAATTTTATACACCAGTTGAATTACGTTTCTTAGGATTTTATTAATCCTTGCTTCAAAAAGATTCTCATTAGAAGTCATGACTTTTGGATGTTTAATGATCGGTAACAAAATGTATATAATTTTATGAAAAAATATCAAATATACCCCTTGTTATATTTTTAGTCCAAATATACCCCTCTCATTGTACTTCGGCACAAATTTGCTCTCAATTTTTGGGAAGGGACACATGTCAAGCTTATAATCAAGTGATCCACACACCCAATTTTAAATATCTGATTCCTTTAGAAACCTACCCAACCCATTTTCTTTTCTTTTCGTCTTCTTCTCCTCTTTTCTCGCTAGAAAATATGATATCTCCGGCAGAGATGTGTGTTTTTATTCAATGTGGCATTTCAAGATTGATTTGAAACGTCATTCCTAGCTTGAAACACTTGAATTCCCATGCACTCATTAGCTGCTATAAAAGTAAGGGCACACTCATTAGACACTCTTCTTTGAGTGAATTAAACTAGGTAAATTCTGTGCTTTTCTCCTTTAATTGACTAGGTTTTTGCTTTACTCTACCTTGTGCTTCATTCTCACTTGCATTATATTTCTCTATTATTTAGAGTTTTACCTTTTTGCTTTGTTATCATTTATCAGATGATTTATTTCTTTCTTAATTTTAGAGATGTTTAGGATTTGATTTTCGGTTCATTTTTTCCGCTTGGTAGTTGGCGTTTCTTACATTTTGTGAAGAATTTTGTTCTAGGGTTCATTCTTTTGGATATCAGGTAGACTTCCGTATATAGGGAGAGGGTAATTTCATTAATATCAAGGTATATATAGAGTACAATATTCATCCCTTATACAATAAGAATCATAAGCCTATACAAAAGAGGAATCCTAGTCTTACCATAATTATATTTACACAATACATGAAAATATTTTAATTATGGGTAGGGAATATATTGTTTCCTATATTTACACGTTTACACACCCCCTCAGTCGGAGCGGGAGGAGGCCAGACGCTGAGATTGGATCTGAAGTCAAGAAATAACTGTCTGGGAAGTCCTTTGGTAAATATGTCTACATACTGATACGATGATGGAACATGTAACACTCTGACATGGCCTAACGCAACTTTCTCACGAACGAAGTGTAGGTCTATCTCAATATGCTTGGTTCGCTGATGTTGAACCGGATTATGAGAAAGATAGATGGCAGAGATGTTATCACAATACACAATAGATGCCTGACGCAAAGGACACTGAAGTTCTAACAGTAAATTTCTGAGCCAACAAATCTCAGCTACTACATTTGCAACGCCTCTGTACTCAGTCTCGGCACTGGAGCGAGATAGGGTAGCCTGTCGCTTGGAAAACACAAAAGCCGGAGGTGGAGCGTCGCGTGTCCGGACACCCTGCCCAATCTGCATCCGTATATGAAAGCAACTTGTCTGGTGCAGAGGGGTATAGGTGCAAACCATAATCAAGAGTGCCCTTAATGTATCGAATGATACGCTTAAGAGCAGTGAAATAAGACTCCCTGGGGGCATGCATGAATAAGCACACCCGCTGAACAACGTAAGCTATGTCTGGCCTGGTGAATGTGAGATACTGAAGTGCACCTGCAAGGCTCCTATGCAGAGTAGGATCAGAGATTGGAGCACCATCCATAGCACTGAGCTTAGAATTGGAATCAACTGGATTAGGCACCTCTTTGCAGTTCGCCATCTTAGCCCTGTACACAATCTCTTCTGCATACTTACACTGACGCAAGAACATATGATTGGCAGACCTGGTCACTGATATCCCCAAAAAGTAACTCAACTTCCCCAAATCAGTCATTGCAAATTCGGACTTGAGCAAGACAATAATCTCATTTTTCAATCCGTCGGAGGAGGCAGTAAGAACAATATCATCAAAGTAAAGTAATAAGTAAGCAGTGCTACTACCTCGATGAAAAATGAAAAATGATGTATCACTCTTGCTGCATACAAACCCAATCTGGAAGATATACCTGGCAAAGCGATCATACCACGCACGGGGGGCCTGCTTCAGGCCATATAGTGACTTACGAAGACGGCACACATAGTGAGGAACTACTGGATGGGTGAACCCTGGTGGCTAATGCATGTAGATTGTCTCTCTCAGATCCCCATGTAAGAATGCATTCTTCACATCAAGATGATGGATCGGCCAGTGTTTGCCTATGGCAATGCTCAAAACTGTGCGGATGGTAGCCGGTTTGACAACCGGGCTGAAGGTCTCACCCCAATCAATGCCCTCCTGCTGATTTGTGCCATTAGCCACAAGACGGGCCTTATACCTCTCAAGATCCCCATTGTCTCTGAACGTGTGACGAAATAGCCACATACAACGAATGACATTCACCCCCTCAGGTCTAGGTACTAGATCCCATGTGTGCTGTTTAGTTAAAGCATTGAATTCCTCATACATAGCCGCATTCAAATTAGGGTCTTGTTTGGCCAATTTTGGGTTCTTTGGAAGTGGAGAGATGGTTTGGGAAGACAAGTTGAAATGGACTTTGGGTTTGAAGATTCCATGCTTTGAACGAGTTTCCATTGGATGGGTAGGGACAATGTATGGCGGAGTGGTGTCTGAGACGGAGGTAAAGTCGGATAAGGAAAAGGTGGGGGCGAAGCCGTCGGAGGCGCCGCGGCTCTTGGATCGAGAGTCGCGGCGCTAGAAGGTTGACAGGCTTCTCTGAAGTTTGGGCACCGCGACTCTGACAATGGAACAGAGGATGTGAGTTATTCGATTATGAGGGGAGAGATGACAGACTCATCAAGAAACGAGTAGTCCTGTTTTTGGAATTTTGGAAGATTCGAAAATGGGAATGTGGTCTCGTCGAATGTGACGTGACGAGATATGTGGATCTGACGAGTCGACAAGTCATAGCATAGATAGCCCCTATGGTTCGGCGGGAATCCTAGAAAGACACATGGAGTGGACCTAGGAGCGAGCTTGTGAGGGGCGGTGGAGCTAAGGTTGGGATAGCACAAACAACCAAAAATCCGTAGATGATCATACGAGGGGATTCTATGGTAGAGGATTTCGGTAGGGGTCATATTGTGAAGAGTGCTAGTAGGGAGAATATTTAGAGTGTATTCTGACATTTTAGCAGCATAGACCACAAGGGTGGAGGGAGGGAGGCATGAATCAATAGGGTGCGAATCATATTGTTAATGGTGCAGATGATTCTTTCAGCTTTACCGTTTTGTGGTGAGGTGTGAGGGCAGGAGAAGCGAAAGACCATGCCATTAGTGGTACAAAAGCGGTGAAACATAGAGTTGTTGAATTCACGACCATTATCGCACTGAAATGATTCTATGCCTTTTCCAAATTGTGTTTGAATGAACTTGCGAAACTCAAGAAATTTGACAAACACTTTCGATTTAAATTTAAGAGGGTATAACCAAACGTAGTGTGAAAATTCATCAAGCAACACAATATAGTATTTATGACCGAGAGAACTAGAGATATGAGATGTCCATAAATCGGCATGTATGATATCAAAAGGAGCGAATGTAACACTAGTAGATGATTTAAACGGAAGACGAATATTTTTGCCTAAAGAACAAGAAACACAATTTTGGGCAAGTTTCCCATTATAGGCAATGAAATTGTTGCCTCTAAGAAAATTAAAAACTGGGACTCCTGGATGACCAAGCCTATTACGCCAAGTTGAAGAAGAAACAACCGCTAGAGTGACGGGAGAGCAAGATCTGGCAGCGGAGGTGGAAGTGAATGGATAGAGATCCCCCGTGCTATTGCATCTCGTAAGAGGTGTCCCTGTATGAAGATCTTTCACTGTAAAACCAAAAGGGTCAAAATCCACAGAGACAGAATTATTACGAGTAAATTGGCGGACAGATATGAGGTTATTAATCATGTGTGGGGCATATAGGGTGTTTTTGAGGGAGAAGGGTGGATGAGGAGGATGTGTGTATGAGGTACTATAACCCTTAACTGGAATGCGTTGTCCACTACCAACCAACTGTAACATATTGAGGATGTTTTAAACTAAACAGTTTAGGAATAGTACCTGCAGACTGGGTGACGTGAGATGTGGCGCCTGAGTCCATGTACCAAGTATTGTCAGGCTGTTGCATAGAGAGGGTGCTGAACGCCTGACCCAACTCAGTGGGTGTCATGTCGGAGGAGGGCTGCGGGACCTAACCTTGCATGAAGTGGGCCTGCTGTGGGGCTGGAGCGGGGCCTAACAAACCGGGGTAAGAATACGGATTGTATGGCTGCTGGTACTGGAATGGACTTGGCGCCGCGGCTCTGAACTGGGGCGCCGCGGCTTGGTAGACGAACTGCTGAGGAGCCGCGGCCCAGTTGTTTTGCGATCTCTGTTGCTGTTGCTGTTGTTGGTTCTGTTGACCGCGACCCTTGCCATGACCACGGCCTCCTCTACCGCCGCAGCCTTTTCCACCCTTTCCGCCGCGGCCCTGCCGCTGTTGGGAGTTGTCTGGTGGCGTCTGATCTTGGGGTTGCGTGTCGACAGCTAACACCTGCTGGGCGTGCTCATCCTGCTTAGCACGACGGGTTTCTTCGAGCAACAATTATGAGCGAGCTTTGTTAAAACTCGGTAGCGGATCTGCCTGTTGAATTATGGTGGCCAAAGTATCATATTCGCCCTTAGTAAGGCCAGAAATCATTTGTAGCACCGTTTTATCGTCAGTGACAGGCGTGCCGATGTTGGAGAGTTGATCCGCTAGAAGTTTAAGCTGATTGCAGTACTCAGAGACATTGGAGAAGTTTTCAAGACGTGTTTTGTTGAACTGTTCTTCCAAATACACGGCACGAGTGTGCTTGTTGTCCTGAAAAATTTCCTCCAAACGATTCCACAAGTCAAGGGCCGTGGAGTCAGATTTCATGATAGTAAGGAGCAAATCCTGAGAGATACTACCATATATCCATTGTTTGACGCCGGCGTCGAGACGATGCCAGATAGAATCATCAACCTCCGTAGGGCGCGGAATAGTGTCATCAATATGGTCAAGCATGTTATAGAGACATGCATGATTGCGAAAAAGTTCAACCCAGGGAGAATACTGGTTGTTTTCTTGATCAAGAATAATGGAAATATGGTTCTTGATGTTGGAAACAGTAAGGGCAGGGTGAAACGGGGGTGATGACTTTGTGGTGGGATTTGTGGAGGTAGAGGTGTCAGAAAGTGTGGAAGAATCATGGATAGCCATTTAGAGAAGAGAAGAAAGGAAGAACAAAACCCGAAAAACAAGAAGAAAATCCGGGAGGGCCGCGGCGTAGGAGAGGCAGCCGGCGGCTGTGGAAGAGAAAGGTTTTTAGGGTTTTGTTTATTTGGCTCTTGATACCATGTTAGATGATATTAATCTCCCTTGGGGAGTCTTTCATTAATATCAAGGTATATATAGAGTACAATATTCATCCCTTATAAAATAGGAATCCTAAGCCTATACAAAAGAGGAATCCTAGTCTTACCATAATTATATTTACACAATATATGGAAATATTCTAATTATGGGTAGGGAATGTATTGTTTCCTATATTTACACGTTTACAATATTCATCCCTTATACAATAGGAATCCTAAGCCTATACAAAAGAGGAATCCTAGTCTTATCATAATTATATTTACACAATATATGGAAATATTCTAATTATGAGTAGAGAATATATTGTTTCCTATATTTACACGTTTACAATTATTTTGATCAAAGTATGGTGCTACTACGAGAGTAGGATTCTTGGTGCTCAATAGGGGTTGATCTCAACTTATGCATTAAAGATATTGGTCTTCCACATATTAATCGGTTTCTTTCATCTTTAGATGGCGTTTGGCGGTGAGTCAGTTCAGATAATTTTTGTTATTTCTACATAAGAAAATAATAACCCAATATGATTCGTGTATTTGTAGGTCTTGTATAAGCTATTGGCCCACTATCACTCATTTGACTGGAGAAACTATGACATTAGTATATATGGTCTAGTTGCAATTAAGTGCGTACAAAATATATAGGTGAGTTAATAAAGCAACTACTATGCATGCATGTTGCACATGATTTTCTAAAAAATATAAAATGAATGTTATATTATCTGTACTAAAAGTTTATTTAACGATAAATTAGTAATGAAATACCGAAAAATTATCTTTTAATTTTTTTAATTATACAGTTTGTGATTTTATCATTGCATCTAATAGTCACTTCTGAACTGGTCTTTATTTACTTCTCCGTCATATTTTTTCCATCTTTTGACCCTAAAATTTCAATAAAAAATATAGAATTTTTTAATAAAATTTCTTGGCAAGAATCAGCATAAATTATTGGATTCTTATTTTTCAATTTTGATATGTTATTGTTAGGTCCGGGTATGCTATGGAACAATAAAAACAAACTGGAAATAAATTAACTTGAATCCCAATTCAGTTTCCGAATGTCGGCGACAATGTCGTCCGGCACCAGTGACAACACTTTAGTAAAACAGAAAACTTTAAAGAGCAATGCAGCAAAAATTTAAAGAACACAAAGATTTAATATATATAACATATGACGGTCAGTGACCGAAAGTATTGTATATATTTATTATATACAAAAATTACAAATTCCTTTCTTTACAATTTTAAAAGATGAAATGGAAAGGAATTAAATGTTGAAGTCGCATATGACTTCTGCCTGAAAAATGTACCTAAATAGACATAGACGACTTCTCATTACAATTGCTCAATACAAAGCTAATCTAGAATCTAAACTGCAATTGTAATGTTGGACAGAATGTTGTCGACACGCTCAGGTAACACTTGTAATCCGTATTTCGAGTTGAAATCCCGAGAGCTCTCTTGGTATTTCGCAATCTGATTCGGATATCGATTCACTCTTGTAGCCTCTCTATTTATAGTAGAGAGTCTTCCTTGAAAAGCTCATCGATTGGTTGAGTAGGTTGAGGGAAAGGTGGGCGACTTGTGTGTTTGTTGGAAAAGATCATGAAGTCGAAATCTCAACAACTTTGACTTGTTCTTCACTCGACTTCTTCCCCAAGCTTTGACTCTTTCTCCCACGTTTTACATAGCTCCTAATTCACATGCCTAAGTAATTTTTACCACTCAGTAAAACTGTTACTGCTTGACATGAAGTAAGGCAAAACTGTTATGAAAAATGTTGGTCTGAATGTTGTGACATTTGTCCCAATATTTTTGGCAATCAACAGTAGTACTTCAGGGGATATGTTGGGTCAAATGTTACAACACCAAGCCCAACATTAACAATCTCTCCCCTTTTGCCTTTCTTCACAAAACCCATAATATCATGTGCAAATGACTTAAGGCAACGTCATAGCTGTTGTCCAACAAATAAGAATACAATTATGCTCCCTCTTAACCTGTGATGGTATACAATCAAAACATGTGTACACCACTCTATAAGAGTACAATGGCATACCAGCAGACGTGCATACCCCACTCTTATAGGATTAGAAGAAATAATATCAGTATATATATCATCCAAAAAAAACATTGTCAGAATAGAGCATTGTAAAGATAACCATCCACATCACCAAATATCCAAACAAAAAAAAAGTAATTCATCAATAGCAGCAGCTTCTTCCTTGCTCATTATGTAGTAGTAGCAGCTTCCAACAGCTTTCTACTTTTGCATAACAATTTCGGCCTTCTGTATAGCAGCTTCAGCTTTGGCCTTCAACCTCAGCCTCTTCAACAAGACTCTCCTTCCAACATATTCTTCTCTCTGCATAACAACATCCACAACTTCTTCAGGGCCTTCAACCTTAGCCTCTTCAGCAAGACTCTCCTTCCAACAACTTCTTCTCTCTGCATAGCAGCATCTATAGCTTCTTCAGCAACATCAGCTTCTCCACTCATACCTTCACCCTCTTCTCTTTTCTTCCCCTGTATAAAATCATCTCCCCCTTTTTGTGAAGAAAGCAGAAGCAGGAAATGGTCTCTGGCTTGAACCAGGGCATCACTGGCAGTATCAACCTCAACAATTTGTAGGTTGATTTTTTCAATTTGCTCCACTAACCACTTTGTGGATAGTATAGACTGTCTTGGACCAGTGTTGCCCTGAATGTTGGAAACATTCCTGGCAATATTCTCTTTTTCTGCTTTCTTTTTCTAAGGTAGGTCAATGACTTTCTCTTTGCTCTTTAGAATTGCTTTGTTGACAGTGTAAAGTTCAGGAGCTTTCCCCAAAGTGTCTCCTCTCATAGGCTCAAGGCCTTAGGTAGTTAATACTTTGCAGATCAGAGAGGAAAAATGAAGGATTGAAGTTGACTCTTTTTCTGCCAAGTTGGCAATTTGATAGAAGATCATTTGTCCTAAATCAACTTTGAATCTTTTCCCAATTTTAAACAGCCGGGAGACTTGTTCAGTTGTCATGACAAACTCATTTGAAGAGGGAAACCAATTGTGAATTGCAATTTTATGGAGGGTGGAAAATAAGGAAGTGAGTTTTGATGTTGGGCATCTAGGGATCCATTTCTTTAGTATACTTACAGTGAGATATTCAATCATTGTATCCCTATTTACTGTTAATCTTTCTGTTTCTTTCACTTGCTCTTCAATATTAAGACCCATACATTAATTGATGATTGAAGGTGTAAATTGATAAATTTTGTTATGGAGATATACCTTTCCAAATTTCTTTGAGGAGGTATCCTCTATAGTAGAATTTAAGTTGCCATAGAACAACCTTACAATCTCATCCACATATGGTTTTTTTCCGGTAATAGAGCCACGAAGCTGTCTGTCTTCCAGAAATTCCACCAGACCATATTCAGAACAGGAGGAAATATCTAACTCTCTTTCAGACCTAATTACTCTATTTCTATAATAGTCTCATTTATCATGTTTAGCTTTAGAGTAAAATTTATTGGAGAAAGCAAATACCTCATTGTCTGAACCAGAAAAGTCTAGGTTGATGGATTCAGTACTATTAGAGGAAGTAGGTGAGTATGCCTCTTCGGATATTGGCTGAAATGTTTTCTGAGATGTTGTGACATTTGTCAAAACCTTTGGGGCAACACTTGATTTTGTAGCTTTGGAAACTCCCTTCGGAAGGAATTGTTTCAAGGGACTTTCATCTGGGATTTCCCTCTCCAAAGGCATATTTTGTGGTACAAAAGTAGCTTGTTCTTCTTTACATTCTTTAGTTGATAGCTCAAAGTCCATGTCATCAATGTCACTACTTGTGCAAGCAGGTATAGGTGTGTCAAATCTGGACTTCTTGGTGCTCGGCTTCAGTTGGACTGTCCTTTCAAACACTCTACTCGATCTACGAGTAGTGAAAGAGGATGAACTTAGCCGTTTACCTAGGGTCGAATAATCAGATGTTGAATCAACATCTATGGGATTATTGTCATCCCATGGGTAGCTAATATCGAGAGGTTCCTCATCACTTCGAAGGACTATAGGTAGATGTGAAGAAGAAGATATGTCTGGTTGTTGAGGTGTATACGATGGAGGGCTAGTGCTCATTGGAGTGTTGGATGAGATGTTGGCTGACATGGGTGTTGACATAGGAGAAGTTTCCATTGGTGATAATTGAGGAGAGGGTTTTGAGTAGTTAGGGTTTGTGATTGAGGATGGAGTATGGAATGGTGGATCACTCATCGGGTAGGTAGGGTTATACCCGATGAGTGATTTAATTCCCCCCCCCCCTTCTTTTTTAAAAGTTTTCTGGGGAAAATTCAGAGATAGAAAAAATAGCAAATAAGAGGAATATTTATATACATGGAAAATCTTTCTAAGCAACAAAAAATCCTTAGTTTTAGTAGTTTGAGATTTATCTAATAACTTACACCTAAAATTTTAGGATAAAAAGATAAGCATCACAAAGAGGAATTTAATCTTATCATTTTAAAGTTTGAAATTCCTATAAAAACAAGGCATTTATAGGGAGAAAAATCTGATTTTTCTGGAATCAGTTAAAAACAACATCCCAACAAATATCATAATCTGAAATGTCAACAGCAATGTTTGCAACATTTTGGAAAACACAGGTATTATGATCCCGTAAGAACTTTTCGTTTTGGCAACAAATCAAGACACGTTTTATATGTATTTTTATGAGTTTAACCATTGGACCAATGTAACATTTTCCCATCGTGTCCTTGATCTAATCATAAAATACATACAATTTTTTTTTCGTGTCAAAAATAAAAATACTTATTTAGTATTCTTTAAAATTCTTTTGAAGCATTCGATAGTCCTATAGAATAGGAACGGTATCTTTTTAAGGGGATTTGCTCATTTTGCACGGTTGTCAATCTTTTGTTAACGCTTTGCCTTATTTTGATACTCCATTTTTATGATATATATGTTTTATATATCATCGCAGAGAACGGTATCACATTAGAATCACATTCTTCTTGAAGGATCATGCTTGTGTGAACAAATATTAATGCACTGTACAGTAACAATAATCGGTTTATGATATTACATAGGTAAATGTCATCTGAAATGTTAGACAATGTTTCAGCTGACATTCACCAAAAATGCCTATTTAGAGATTACAAAGACCAAGAGATTTCTTCAAACTAGAAAATCTCTCATGGTCCAAAGCTTTTATGAAAATATCAGCTAGTTGATGAATAGTGTCAACATGTTCAATATTAACTAGAAGGTTTTTTACTAAATCTCTTAAAAAGTGATGTATAATATCAATATGTTTTGTACGTGAGTGTTGAACTAGATTTTTGGAAATATTTATAGCACTCAAATTATCATAGTACAAAATCAAAATGTTGCTAGAAAATCCATAGTCGTCTAACATGTGTCTTAGCCATATTAATTTAGAGCAACAACTTCCAGCTGCTACATATTCAGATTCAGCAGTTGAAAGTGAGACACAGTTTTGTTTACGACTATACCATGAAATAAGATTATTGTCAAGATAAAAACATCTTCCACTTGTACTTTTTCTATCATCTACGTCTCCAGCCCACTCCTAGTTATTGAATCCTATTAAGTTAGGATTAGTGTCTTTGGAATACCAAATTCCCAACTCACATGTGTCAGCAACATATCGAATGATACGTTTCATGGCATTTAAGTGGGATATTTTGGGACAAGATTGAAAGCGGGCACAAACACAAACACTAAACATAATATCTGGGCGACTAGCAGTACGATAAAGAAGGCTACCTATCATAAATCGATACAATTTTGGGTCGACATTTTCACCAACATTATCCTTTCATATCTTCTGCGATGAACCCATTGGCGTTTTCATTTGCTTAGCATTCTCCAACCCAAATCTCTTAACTAGATTCTTAGCATATTTACTTTGTGAGATGAAAATTCCATCTTCACTTTGCTTAATCTGCAAGCCTAAGAAAAAAGTTATTCCCCAATCATGCTCATTTCAAAAGTTGATGACATATATTCAACAAATGACTTTAGATAAGACTGTGAGGTCGAACCAAATACTATGTCATCTACGTGGATTTGAGAAATAATAATATCTACACCATGACGTTTAATGAATAAGGTACGATTAGCTTTACCACGGTTAAAACCAAATTCAATAAGGAAGTTCGTTAGATGACCATACCATGCACGAGGAGCTTGTTTCAACTCATACAAAGCCCTTTTGAGCTTGTACACACAGTGTGGATGGTGTGGATCTTCAAATCCTTTTGGTTGTTCAACATAGACTTCCATATCTAAATAACCATTTAAGAATGCACCTTTTACATCCATTTGGTGTAAAGTAATTTTTAGGCAACAAGCAATAGCAAGTAACAATCTAATTAACTCAATTCAATCCACATGTGCAAAGGTTTCGTCATAGTCGATTCCTTCAACCTGAGTATAGCCTTGTGCAACTAAACGAGCTTTGTTTCTAACAATTATTCCTGATTCATCTGATTTATTTTTAGAAATCCACTTAGTTCCAATTACATTTGTATTATTTGGACGTGGAACTACGTCCAAGACTTCATTTCGAGAGAATTGTTCAAGCTCTTTTTGCATTGCTTGAATCCAAAAATTATCTTTGAGTGCTTTTAAAACATTTTTTGGTTCTAAAGTAGTTATAAAATAAGAAAGACTAACCTTTTGGTATATGATAGACATACACACATACCTTACCATTTCTCTGTAGTTGAGTGGTTCTTTCCTTCTTGTTCTAATTCCTTCAAAAACTCCCCCTATCACCTGGCATGTTGGATGATTCTTCCTAATCATTGATGAGGGGTCCCTTCGAACTTGATCTATCAATTCAACATTTGACTCATCATTCATGACCTTTGTGGTCTCTATTTCAGGTTCAGATGTTGCTTCGGGTGTGGCAACATTTGTGGTAACATCTGATTCTTCAGCAGTCTGCATCTTTTCCACTTTCAGACAATCTTCACATACAATTTTACCTTTATGGCTAATATTGGATAAGCCTTTAACCGCTTCATATGAGACCAATTTTCTAAATTATGGTAGTTGACATGCCCCAACTTTTGATGCCACAATGTTGTGTCATCGATCTTGGCATTATTGCATGTTTCTTTCCTTACAACAAGATAACAATTATCACCGTTCTAGTACCCGTCATGACACATTCATTAGCTTTATTCATAACTTCACAGCATTCTTATTGAACTTTACCTCAAGATTGTCATCACACAGCTTGGATCGATACTAATCAAATTAGCCATTAAGCCCTCAACGAGTAAGACATTTCTTAAGGCTGGAAATTCACGAACATCCAAGATCCATTTTCCAATTATTTTGCTTTTGCGCCTCCTCCATAAGTCATGTTTCCTCTATTGAATGACTCATAGTTATTTAGAAAACCTTTAGTACTTGTCATGTGACGAGAACATCCACTACCAAAATACCAAGAACCTGAAATGTTAGTTCTTAATGCGGTTATAGCAACTATACAAGTTACATCCTTTTTGGAAACCCGAACTCTCTTAAAATATTTTTTACCTTTCGGCTCGTAAATGTTTCTTCGAATGTTATCCGAAATATTGGATAACCTTTGCTCACTGAATCTTGAAGTTTGAAACAAGATGGTTTTAAGTGTCCATGGGAGTTACAATGATGACATACAAACTTCATATTCTTTGACATATATGAGAACCTATTATTTATTCTTTTTTTCTTTTACAAAGCATATTTTCTCATTTTGTCAAATAGACTAGAGCGTATAGTTTTAAGAGAGTTTTTGTATCAAATACCTGCATGTGAAGGTTTACTAAAGCTGAGTATCTCATTCAACTTCGAAGTCGCGGTGTTGAGCTTGCGGAAGGTTGCTTCGGCTAGATCCAATTTTGCATGAATCTAACAAAATGTTGTATCCTTTTTAGTAAGTGCAACCTCTAGTCGGGTTATTGTGCCTTTTAGATCTACATTCTCACGAGTTAAAGATTTTACCTTTGTGTCAAGTTGCTTGGATTCTATGATTAAGGCTTTACAAATATTTTGTAATTCATTAATCATGTCATATTTGCATTCAACTCGATCCATACTATCAGCCTCACTAATAGAAATAGAGCCACTAAAGTAATTGACATCAGAATAGTTAAAGAATTCATACATTTCAGATGTTGTTGTCGATGTTGATGTCGTTGCTGATATTGGACCAAATATTGTGACATCTGAGACAACATTACAGATGACATCTTCTCGGTCTGACAGAGACTGTTCAAAAATAGTGGTCAGTATTGCTTGTGATTTGATTTCTTGATCTCCTTCGTCGTCACTAAGAGAGACCCACATATTCTTGCCAAATTTTCTAAGAGTGTTTGTACATTCGTTAGCATAATGACTCCAACCCGGGCATGCATGACATTGCACAGACTTAAGTTGTTTGGAATCAAATTTGGTACGATCTGAGTTGATTCTTCTTAGTGCACTATCTTTTTTAGCGCTTAGAAGGAATTTAGTGGGATTTTGATTGAAGCCTTGGTTTTGATGTTGTTTAGATTTAGATTGATTTCTCTCATTATTGAACTTCATCACAATCGAATTGTATTTTCGAGTGAGTAAGACAACATTAGCACCTTCACCAATTTCTTCAAGATTCTCATCCTCTTCTTCGATTTGATTCTCCGAGGATTGAACTTGAAGTGCTATATTCTTGCTTTTATATTGTTCCCTTTGATTCTCAATGTTCATCTCATAGGGTGTTTAACCTCTCTTTTTTGGTGTCTAAAAGCCCGTCATTTGAGCATGATTTACCACATCAATCAAATGAGTAAGTGAAGTGAACTATATGCTTACCACACGCAAAAGAAAGAGGTTCGTTTTATCCTTCATTTGAGATGAATCATCCAAAGAGCAAAAACGATAACCAAGCACCAAATGTCAAAATTCTTGCCCCTGATTTATTTCCTATCATTCTATTAGTCTTAGTCGTCTTCTTTATAATAAGAATCTAAAAAGTCAATTCATTTCTCGGCTCATCAACTCATCTCGACGAGAGGCCAAAAGGTTCAGTTCAGATTTGACTGTTTGCAGCACTTTCTATTTCTAGTTAGCGCTGTTTTTTATTGCAGCTAGCGCGCTTGACTAATAAGATAGAAATGGTCTTTCTCGCTTGTTTGGTAAAGTCGATGTTTTTGGCCTTATCTTGCAGGTGACGACGACGTCGAGTTGACGGCAGAAGAACTTTATCAATGAGTTGGGACTATTTTCTTTGGACAGGAAAACCCGAAAAGAGCTGGCTTGATGCCAAGAAGAAGCTGGTGGAGGTGATTTCTTGGTATGGAGAGATCTCTTCCATTAGGCTTGCTGAGCTTCTTCATGTGACAGACATCGTAAAAGTAGTACGTTGAACGATCGCCGATCACTGTGGAACTAATAGAAAAAGGATCTTTGCCATTGTTAGCAGTTAGCAATTGAATCAGAAGGTCCATTTAGTGGATCCTCCCCCCCAAAAACAAGATCATATTGAGCAGCAACTTCGAGGAAGATAGCATTGGGACAATTCCTTTGAGTTTCGGTCTTGCGACCGTACTCTCGAGTTTGCTACTCCAACCATTACCAAACTAATACCTATTTCGTTTAGTATTTCAGGTGCTTATGTTGTGTATAATGTTAGTCCCATAGCGGATCAATTCCAATGAGCCTTTCAAACTCGTACTATTAGTAATAGACCCAACATACAACGTACAATACCTATCGGTGAGATAGAGAAGCGCAAAAGCAAATTTGGGATCAACTCAAGCTTGACATAGAGAAAGAGCAACATCCATTGCTTCTGACTATGTCGATGAAATGGGACCGCGAAGTGTTTTCCCATGTTACAACTTCCGCACCAATTCGGTCGATCCGAAATGCATAGATAATAAGATTTTTACGAGCCCTCCTAATATGGAAGAGGTTCAAAAGGGAATTTTGAGCATGTCGGCACGCACTAACCCAAAAAAAGGTCTCCCCGCATGATGGCTTTCCGGATTCTTTTTATATAGAAAGGAAAGTTGGGATTTCAAAAACTTCCAGCTGGTCACCTTATTTCTTCGCTGAAGGTGACCTCCGAAGGATGGAGGGGGGTATACAACGAAAAAAGTGTCGAAGGGGTCGGATCACCCTGGGTTACTGAAGAGTCGTCCGACTTCTCGGTGACCGAATAAGAGAGGTTTTTTAAACAATATAAGAAAACACCAATTTTTTTGGCACAGTCTTTTCTGCCTTTCCTATTGATTTATCCCCTGGACTGGACCTATTCTTTATTCAGAAGGGCGAGTACATTCCAACCTACCTCCTTGGGACTTAGCTCTGAAGATGAATTCCCGGTTAGCCGATCTAGCCCTAAGTTAGGAGAACGAGTAGAAGTAGGAAAAAAGAAAAAGTTATGTAGTTGGACCATCTGTTCTATCCGTTCGAGTTTTGCTTATCTAGAGAAGATGAGAGGCTCAAAATTCCTAGTTGCACAACCAAAGAAGATTTTTCAGAGCCTCTTTGCTTTTAAAGTGGCCCTCAAGAAAAAAAGCAAAAAATATACGCAATTTTGACTTTCGATTACATTGGAAATTATCTCATTCTCCAAGTGTACGTGTTCCCCCCTTCTTCCTTACCCTGACAAGTCTTTGTGAAAGAACTCCGATGAGAAGAAAAAAGAAGGCGTTAAGAGACACTCCTGGCCCAACCCTAGATACTGACAGCATCCTTTTTTCAAACCTGCTCTCGAGTCCAGAGATAGATAAATAGACTGGCTCTCTTTCGTTAGGTAATTACCGAGGCGAAAGTTGCTCTCTCGGAAGATTCTGTTAATGGAGATACTCTAAGCATTCCATTAGTTATGTATCAACGTTCCAACAAAAATACTTGTATGCACCAGGTTCAACGGGGTAAATATACATTCAAAAGGGAGAAATTCTAGCCGACGGTGCTGCTACAGTTGGTGGTGAACTTTCTTGGGGAAAAACGAAAAGATGGAAAAGGCTATTTACGTCCAATTCAAAGTTTCTTGCATTTTTCGATGTAGTTGGCGACAAGAGCTTCTTATGAGCCTGAATGACATATTCACTTATTGTGTTAAATGTCAGATCTGATACCACTTGTTAGGTCTGGGTATGCTATGAAACAATAAAAACAAACTGGAAATAAACTAACTTGAATTCCAATTCAGTTTCCGAATGTCGGTGACAATGTCGTCCGGCACCAGTGACAACACTTTAGTAAAACAGAAAACTTTAAAGAGCAATGCAGCGGAAATTTAAAGAACACAAAGGTTTAATACTTACATAAGTTATATAATATATATAACCTATGACGATCAGTGACCGAAAGTATTGTATATATTTATTATATATAAAAATTACAAATTCCTTTCTTTACAATTTTACAATATGAAATGGAAAGGAATTAAATGTTGAAGTCGCAAATGACTTCTGCCTGAAAAATCTACCTAAATAGACATAGAGAACTTCTCATTACAATTGCTCAATACAAAGCTAATCTAGAATATAAACTGCAATTGTAATGTTGGACAGAATGTTGTCGATACGCTCAGGCAACACTTGTGATCCAGATTTCTGAGATGAAATCCCGAGAGCTCTCTTGGTATTTTTGCAATCTAATTCTGGATATCGATTCACTCTTGTAGCCTCTCTATTTATAGTAGAGAGTCTTCCTTGAAAAGATCATCGATTGGTTGAGTACGTTGAGGGAAAGGTGGGCAGCTTCTGTGTTGTTGGAGAAGATCATGGAGTCGAAATCTCAACAACTTTGACTTGTTCTTCACTCGACTTCTTCCCCAAGCTTTGACTCTTTCTCCCACGTTTTACATAGCTCCTAATTCATATGCCTAAGTCATTTTTACCACTCAATAAAACTGTTACTACTTGACATGAAGTAAGGAAAAACTGTTATGAAAAATGTTGGTCTAAATGTTGTGACATTTGTCCCAACATTTTTTTGGCAATCAACAACAGTACTTCAGGGGATATGTTGGGTCAAATGTTACAACACCAAGCCCAACATTAACAGTTATTTTTTTATTTGTTGCTTCTACTTTGACATTCCACGCCCTTTGATCGGTTGAGACACCAGTAAACTATGGAAATGAGATGCTTGCCCTCAACAAGGAACTTCTTGATCATTACCTGAAATGTTGAATGGTTCAAACGAAGGTCGGCAGTGCAAAGGGAAAGTCTTCTTACTAAAATATCTTAACGGGTGAATCCATGAAATAGTGTAATAATCTTAGGTGTAGTATTACCAAAGGTAATTGAAAAAATTATTTAACTGAGTTTATCTTTTTGTATCGATGCACATCATTGCACGTAATATTTGATGCTCTCAAAAGCTACATTTTAGAATTTTATACATCAGCTGAATTACATTTCTTAGGATTTTATTTGTCCTTGCTTCAAAAATATTCTCATTAGAAGTCATGACGTTTGGATGTTAAATGACATGTAAGAAAATATATATAATTTTATGAAAAAGTGTCACATATACTCCTATACTATCATAAATATTTTAAATATACCATTTTATACTTTTAATCCAAATATACCTCTCATTGTACTTCGGCACAAATTTGCTCTCAATTTTGGGGAAGGGACATGTGTCAAGCTCATAATCAAGTGATTCACACACCCAATTTTAAATACCCGATTCTTTTAGAAACCTACCCAATCCATTTTCTTTTATTTTCATCTTCTTCTCCTTTTTTCTCGCTAGAAAATATGATATCTCTGGCAGAGATGTGTGTTTTTATTCAATGTGGCACTTCAAGGTTTATTTGAAATTCCATTCCTAGCTTGAAACACTTGAATTCCCATGCCCTCATTAGCTGCTATAAAAGTAAGGGTACACTCATTAGACACTCTTATTTGAGTAAATTCGAGAAGGTAACTTCTGTGCTTTACTCCTTTAATTGACTAGGTATTTGCTTTAGTCTACCTTATGCTTCATTCTAACTTGCATTATATTTCTCTATTATTTAGAGTTTTCCCTTTTTGCTTTGTTATTATTTATCAGATGATTTGATTCTTTCTTAATTTTGTAGATGTTTAGGATTTGATTTTTGGTTCATTTTTTCTGCTTGGTATTTAATGTTTGTTGCATTTTGTGAAGAATTTTGTTCTAGTGTTCATTCTTTTGGATATCAGGTAGACTTCCGTATATAGGGAGAGGGAATGTTTGTAAGCACAGTGGGTGTATAAAATATTGTTGATGAGTTAATAAAGCAACTACTATGCACGCGTGTTGCACATGATTTTTTAATAAAATAAAATGAATATTATATTATCTTATGAAATGCCAAAAAATTATTTTTTAAAGTTATTTTATAGAGTTTGTGATTTTAACATTTCACCTAATAGTCACTTCTGAATTGGTCTTTCTTTACTTCTCCTTCATATTGTTTTCATCTTTTGACCTGGAAATTTCAATAAAAAATATGGAATTTTTATTTAAATTTCTTGGCAAGAATCAGCGTAGTTATCTTTCTATTGAATCTCCTAGCAGGATCCTTATTTTTTAATTGTGATATGTTGTTTTTTTATTTACTGTTGCTACTCTCACATTTCATGCCCTTTGATCGCTAGAGACACCAATAAACCATGGGAATGAGTTGATTTCCCTTAGTAAGAAACTTCTTGATCATTGCCTGGAATGTTCAATGGTTTAAATGATGGCCGACGAGTGCAAAGGGAAAGTCTTCCTACCAAAATATCTTAACGGGTGGATCCATTAAATAGTGTATTAATCTTGTGTGTAGTGTTACCAAAGGTAATTGATAAACTTATTTCACTGAGTTGACATTTTGGTATCGATGCACATGAATTGCACATAATATTTTATGCTCCTAAAGCTACATTTTAGAATTTTATACATCGGTTGAAATACGTTTCTTAGTCCCTGCTTCAAAAATAGTCTCATTAGAAGTTTTTGACTTTTTGATTTTAAATGCCGTGTTAGAAGACATATATAATTTTACGAAAAAGGATCAAATTCTAAAATGTTCAATGGTTCAATGAGGGTCGGATGTGCAAAGGGGACGTGTTCTTACTAAAATATCTCAACGGGTGGATCCATGAAATAGTGTAATAATCTTGGATGTAGTATTACCAAAGGTAACTGATAAAGTTAATTAACTAAGTTGCCCTTTTTGTATCGATGCACATACATTGCACATAATATTTGATGTTCTCAAAACCTACATTTTAGAATTTTATACATCATTTGAATTGCGTTTTTTAGAATTTTATTTCTCCCTGCGTCAATACTATTCTCATTAGAAGTCATGACTTTTTTATGTTAAATGACGTGTAAGAATATATACATAATTTTAAGCCTCAAATATACCCATGTACTATCATAAATATTTTAAATATATCTCTTGTTATACTTTCAGTCCAATTATACCCCTCTCATTGTACTTCAACACAAATTGGCTCTCAATTTTAGGGAAGGGAAACGTGCCAAGCTCATAAACAAGTGATCCACACACCCTATTTTAAATACCCGATTCCTTTAAAAACCTACCCAACCCATTTTCTTTTCTTTTTATCTTCTTCTTCTCCTCTTCTTTTGTCATTAGCAAATATGATAGCTCCGGCAGAGATGTGTGTTTTTATTCAATGTGGCACTCCAAGGTTGATTTGAAACGTCATTCCTAGCTTGAAACACTTGAATTCCCATGCCCTCATTAGCTGCTATAAAAGTAAGGGTACACTCATTAGACACTCATATTTGAGCTCCACCATTGCCGCCCTTACTGCCGCTACTATCTCCGCCACCATCGCGGCCGCCTCGGTTTTTACCGCTATTTTTTCATTTTTGGCCATTTTTGCCGCCACTATTATTACGGTTGTGGCTAGAATTGTCCGAGTAGGAGTGAGGGTCATCGAATGTGGCCATCATCATGACAGAAGTGGCTCCGGTAGCCGCCTTTTTAGACTAGATGACTTCTTCTAAGTTAAGCATGAAACGTGCTTAGTCGAACGGTGGGAGAGTATTACTTTGACGAAGAAGCGTCCCAATACCATTTTAAGCCTCGGATAGGCCTGCAACCATCTGAAGAACAAGACGATCATTCGTAAAGGGCCACCAACGTTCTTAAGTTGATCCGCCAATTTCTTGAGCCTTTTACAATAGGCAGAGACATTCAGAAAATCCTCCATGTTGACGTGAGATAATTCATGCTCAAGGGTCGCGACATGAGAATTTTTGTTATCTTGCAATATACCACGCAACCTATTCCAAGTGTCCATTTCCGTAGCATCAGGTTCAATAATAGTCTGCAAGAGATCCGTAGAATAGTGGAATAAATCCACTGGAGTACCGTAGCATCAAGAGTTGACCATAACTCAGTGTCATCATCGGTGGTAGGCACCTTCTCTTTGCCTGTTACCGAGGGGATGATGTAATGAAGGATTCGATGAGAGCGTGCGTGAACTGTAAATAATTCTCCCCACATCATGTATTGAAAGTTTTCCATCTCAAGAACGATAAGGATGTTGGAGACTGCAAGGGCAGGATAAAACGTGTTCTTTGTGAAAGACATGATGAAAGAACAAGAAGAGAATTAGGGATTAAGAAGAAAATTTATGAGACATTAGTCGTCGGCCTATGGCCGGAATCTCGGATTCCGAGAAGGGAAGTTGGCGGCGGAAGGTGTTTTTGGGAGAAGGATATTTTTTCCTAGACTTCTGATACCATAAAAGAATATAATCCATTGATTATTTTCATTAATGAAGAGATCTATATATACATGCTATACAATAAATAAATCTACCTTTTCCTAATACAACTTTAATACATTTTCTAATACAAAACTAATACCATAATTACACTTGTACAATAATTCTACAGATAAGATAAATTATATACAAGGTAGGAATAGGTGATATACACGGTTTGCCTCCGTGTATACACGTTGTCTTTCCGATATTGGTTTTACACATATTAATCGGTTTCTTTCATCTTTAGATGGCCTTTGACGGTGAGTCTGTTCAAATAATTTTTGTTATTTCAACATAAGGAAATATTGTAGCTTTTTGAAGTTCTTGGACTACTATCACTCATTTGACTGGTGAAACTATGACATTAGTATATATGGTCTAGTTGCACATGATTTTCTTATATTATCTGTTCTAAAAGTATATATAACAAGAATAAGTTAGTGATAGAATATAGCATGGTACCGTGCTCAAATAGGATTAGCATAGTAAATAAACCGAAGTCGAGTACTACGTCAGGCACACTATACAAGGATCCCACCCATTATCGAAGTCTTGCAGGAGCACTTCAATATCTTACTTTCACGAGACTTGATATTACTTATGCAGTTTAGCATGTGTATTTATTCATGCATGACCCACGGATTGAGCACATGCATGCGCTCAAATGCATTATACGGTACATCCAGGGCACACTTGATTATGGATTACATTTATATCCTTCTTCCGTCTCTACTCTTGTGTCATATACAGATGCTGATTGGGGTGATTGTCCTGATACCAGACGCTCGACATCTGGTTATTGTATGTTTCTTGGGGATAACTTGGTCTCATGATCTACAAAATTCCAGGCTACATTATCGCGATCCAGTGCAGAGGCTGAGTATTGAGGAATGGCTAATGTGGTATCTGAATCATGTTGGCTGCGTAATGTCTTATTAGAATTACACTTTCCTATTCAGAAAGCTACCTTGGTCTATTGTGATAGTGTTAGTGCAGTCTATCTTTCTGGCAATCCGGTCCAACATCAGCGCACTAAACATATCGAGATGAATATTCACTTTGTTCGCGAAAAGGTAGCTCGTGGATAAGTACGCGTTTTACATGTGCCCTCCAGATACAAAATTGTTGACATCTTTACGAAGGGTCTTCCCTCAGTTCTATTTGAAGATTTTAGGGACAGTCTCAGCGTACGACAACCGCCCGCTATTACTGTGGGGGTGTGATAGAATATAGCACGATACCGTGCTCAAATAGGATTAGGATTGTAATTAAACTAGTGTACAAACTTACCATAGTAGTTGAATTCCTGTACAAGTATGATTAGGATTTAGAAGTATAATATGAATAGAATTTTCCATATTTGGAAATTGTAACTTGTATAAATACCTCATTCATTAATGAAAATAATCAAGTATCTTTCTTTTAGTTAGTAATGAAATACCAGAAAAATAATTTTTAAAGTATTTTTATAGAGTTCGTGATTTTAACATTGCATGTTATAGTCATTTGTGAACTGGTATTTCGTTACTTCTCCTTCATATTGTTTCCATCTTTTGACCTGGAAATTTCAATCAGAAATATATAAATTTTTATTTAAATTTATTGGCAAGAATCAGTGTAGTTATCTTTCTATTGAATCTCCTTGCAGGATCCTTATTTTTTAATTGTGATATGTTGTTTTTTTATTTACTGTTGCTACTCTGACATTTCATGCCCTTTGATCGCTAGAGACACCAGTAAACCATGGGAATGAGATGCTTTCCCTTAGTAAGGAACTTCATGGTCGTTGCCTGGAATGTTCAACGATTCAAATGAGGGCCAGCGAGTGCAAATATCTTAACGGGTGGATCCATTAAATAGTGTAATAATCTTAGGTGTAGTGTTACCAAAGGTAATTGATAAACTTATTTCACTGAGTTGACCTTTTGGTATTGATGCACATGAATTGCACGTAATATTTTATGCTCCTAAAGCTACATTTTAGAATTTTATACATTAGTTGAAATACGCTTTCTTTGTCCCTGCTTCAAAAATAGTCTCATTAGAAGTTTTTTACTTTTTGATTTTAAATGCCGTGTTAGAAGACATATAATTTTACGAAAAAGGATCAAATATACCCTGTACTATCATAAATATTTCAAATACACCCCTAGTTACACTTTCGGTCCAGATATACTCCTCATTGTTTGATAGAATAATTTCCTTTAGGGATTCTTTTCATTATTCACAATATATATAGTAGTACAGAGGTTGAATCCTAATACAGTAAGAATCCTAACTTACCTTAAATGGTTGATTTCTAATACAATAAGAATCCTAAGTTACCTTAAATATACATCTATCATAATTATAAAATATAAGGTGAATATTCGGAGAATATTCGCTAATACTCCCCCTCAGACGGAGCGGGAGGAGGCCGAACGCTAAGGCTGGATCGGAAGTCGGTGAAGAGCTGTCTCGGTAGTCCTTTTGTGAAAATATCTGCATACTGATAGGAGGAAGGCACGTGTAATATTTTGACCTGACCAAGGGCGACCTTCTCTCGTACAAAGTGGATATCCATCTCAATATGCTTAGTCCGCTGATGTTGGACCGGATTGTGAGACATGTAGATGGTAGATATGTTGTCACAATAGACTATAGACGCTTTTCGCAGTGGACACTGGAGCTCTAGAAGAAGATTTCAGAGCCAACAGATCTCGGCAACTACATTCGCAACTCCGCGATACTCTACTTCAGCACTCAAACGGGATAGCGTGGCCTGCCGCTTGGCGGACCATGAGATAAGATTGTTCCCAAGAAATACATAGTAGCCTGAGGTGGAGCGATGTGTGTCGGGACATCCTGCCCAATCTGCATCCGTGTAGGAGAGTAACTTGGTTGGGGCAGATGAGTAGAGACGTAATCCAAAGTGCAGTGTGCCCTTAACGTATCTGATAATACGTTTAAGGGCTGCAAAATGGGACTCTCGGGGGTCGTGCATAAACAGACACACCTGATGAACGGCATATGCAATATCAGGCCTAGTGAATGTAAGATACTGAAGGGCACCTGCAAGGCTCCGATATAGAGTGGGATCAGAAACTGGCACACCGTCATTGGCACTGAGCTTGGATTTCGAGTCTACCAGAGTTGGCATAATTTTACAATTTGCCATCTTAGCCCGATAGATTATCTCCTCTGCATATTTACGCTGACACAAAAACATAGTGGTTGCAGATCTGGTCATTGATATACCCAAAAAATAACTGAGGTTGCCCAAGTCAGTCATAGCAAATTCAGTTTTGAGTAGAGCAATGATTTCATTCTTCAAACCGTCAGATGAGACAGTAAGAACAATGTCATCGACATATAATAGCAAATAAGTAGTGCTGCTTCCTCGATGAAAAGTGAAGAGAGAGTTATTACACCTGCTACATATAAAACCGATCTGCAGAAGATACTTGGCAAAGCGATCATACCAAGCGCGAGGTGCCTATTTCAAGCCATACAATGACTTCCTGAGACGACATACAAACTGCAGAACTACCGGATGAACAAAGCCAGGGGGCTGATGCATGTACACGGTTTCCTTTAAATCCCCATGAAGAAATGCATTCTTGACATCAAGCTGATGAATCGACCAATGCATGCCTATAGCAATACTGAGAACAGTCCGAATGGTGACCGGTTTAACAACCGGACTGAATGTCTCACCACAATTAATACCCTTTTGTTGATTGGTGTCATTGGCAACTAGTCTTGCCTTATACCGCTCCAAGTCACCACTGTCTCTAAACTTATGACGAAATAGCCACATACACCGGATAACATTCACACCGTCTGGTCTAGGTACCAAATCCCAAATGTTCTACTTGGTTAAAGCGTTAAACTCCTCGCATATGGCCGCATTCCAATTAGGGTCCAGTTTTGCTAGTTTTGGATTTTTTGGAATGGATGATAAGGTTTGTGTGGAGAGGTTGAAGTGAACCTTGGGTTTGAAGATCCCGTGTTGTACACGAGTCTCCATGCGATGGGTAGGTAGTAGTGGGAGGTCGGGACTAGGGTGCTTTGCAGCTCATAATTTCGGACGGGGTGCTTTGCGACTCATTCTCAGATCGGGTAGGCGCAATGCTCTTTGCCGACCCGTGGAGAGGCTGCAAGCTTACGGGTGCTGGATTATGGGGCAGCAGTGATGCTAGGGGGGCAGGATACACGGCTGGAGGCAGCAAGTGTGTTGGTGAGGTGTTCGACCGATAGTAGGGATGTGTTTGGTTGGTGCCGGACAGTGCCCGGGATGAGATCGTATATTTTGTCAGAATAATAGGCTGTTGTTGGTACATAGATTGGATAGCCGGAGACAGACTTAGTTCATCGAGGAAGGTGTAATCGGTGGTCTGAAATTTTTGGAGGTTTGAAAATGGAAAGGTCATCTTGTCAAATGTGACGTGACGGGAGACGATGATTTTGCGAGTGGCAATGTCATATCACAGGTAGCCCCGATGAGTAGGAGAGAGACCAACGAAGACACAAGGTATGGTGCGAGGGGCAAGTTTGTGAGGTGCAGTGGAAGCTATGTTGGGGTAGCATAGGCAGCCAAAAATACGGAGATGGTCATAGGATGGGAACCTACGGTATAAGATCTCGGTAGGGGTCTTGTTTTGGAGAGTGCTAGTTGGTAAAATATTAAGGAGGGATTCTACCATTTTAACAGCATAGACCCAAAAAGGTCGTGGAAGACAGGCATGAAACAGTAGGGTGCGAACCATGTTATTGATGGTACGTATAATTCGTTCAGCCATTCCGTTTTGGGAGGAAGTATAGGGACAGGAAAAACGAAAAACCATGCCTTTCTTAGAGCAGAAATTGTGAAATGCCGAGTTATTAAATTCACGTCGATTATCACATTGAAAAAAATTGATAGATTGTTCAAACTGTGTTTTAATGAATTTTTGAAATTCAATGAATTTGGCAAACACTTCAGATTTGAATTTCAATGGATAAATCCAGACAAAATGTGAAAAATCATCTAAAAATACTAGATAAAACTTGTGACCTAAAGAGGTAGCAATCGGAGATGTCCACAAATCAGCATGAACAATATCAAAAGGAGAAAAAGTAACACTGTTGGGTGACATAAATGGAAGACGAGATTGTTTGCCTAGCAGGCAATAAAAATAGTGTTGGGCAAGTTTTCCATTATTACATTGAATACGCTTAGTAGTCCTAAGAAAAATAAAAACAGGGTCTCCGGAGTGTCTGAATCTGTTGTGCCAAGTTGAGGGAGAGATAGCCGCAAGGGATAGAGGTGCTTGCGGTCTGACAACGGAAGATTGAGTGAAGGGGTAGAGGTCTCCCACACTATTACAGAGCGTAAGAATTTTCCCCGTATTGAGTTCCTTCACAAAAAAACCAAAAGGGTCAAATTCGACAGACACATAATTATTGCGAGTGAATTTTCTAACAGAGATTAAGTTTTTAATGATATTAGGGGTGTATAGGACGTGGTTTAGGGATAAAGGTGGGTGGGGATATTTGGTGTGTGTGTTACTGTAACCTTCAATTGAAATGCGATGACCATTGCCGATAGTAATAAATTGAGGACAATTTAACGAAGTAGTTGAGATAAGTTACCTGATGACCGGGTGAGGTGAGATGTGGCGCCGGTGTCCATGTACTAATTTTCGTCGGGCTGTTGAAGGTTCACGGTGTTGTAGGCCTGGCCCAAGTCAGTGGGGACCAGGCTGCTGGGTTGCGATTGCTGCTAGACAGAGATCAGGTGGGCTGCCTCGTTAGGGCGGGCGAGCCCAACGGACCGAGCGACCAAGCGGTCGTAGGGAACTGGGCCCTTGCAGTTGGGTATGGGCATGCAGAAGAGGCCCAGTTCTACTTATTGGGCCATATTGGCTGCTGGCCAGGCCACGGTAAATAGGCAGTGGTTGGGCCTGGTTGTTGGTTGCGGTTGCCTTTGCCGCGACCCTTCCCTTTATTTTTGTTACCACGGCCTCTGCCGTCATGCCCTCCATCGTGGGACTGCTGTTGTGGTGGTCTTGCGGTGGTGGCTGGGTGGTGTTGGCCACTGGTAGAGTTATGTCGGCAACGGCTAATGCCTTGTGATTGTGCTCATCTTGTTTAGCACGGCGTGTTTCTTCTAACAAAAGTTGGGAACGTGCTTTGATGAAACTTGGGAGAGGGTCGGCTTGTTGAATCAGCGTTGCGAGTGTGTTATATTCACCTTTCGGTAAACCAGCAACTAGTTGAAGCACCATCTTGGTTTCTGAAATAGAAGTCCCTACGTTGGACAGTTGGTCGGTTATGAGTTTCAGTTGCTTACAATATTCGGACATGTTGTTAAAATTCTCGAGACGTGTATTGTTGAACTGCTCTTCTAAATACACGGCCCGAGTATTTTTATTATCCTGAAAAAATTCTTCTAGCAGGACCCAAAATTCAGGAGCCATAGCACCTGTTTTCATGATAGTGCACAACAAGTCTTTAGAGATGGTGCCGTAGATCTATTGTTTGACGATGGCGTCAAGGCGATGCCAGATTGAGTCTGCAACATCGGTGGAACGAGGAACAGAGTCATCAATATGGTCGAGCATATTGTATGCACATGCATGAATATAGAATAGTTCCATCCACATGGAATATTGACAGTCTTCTTAGTCAAGAATTATAGGGATAAAATTTGATGTTGTTAACGGTGAATGCCGGATGAAAAGAAGACAATGAACATTGAGAGGGGTTGTCAAGTGTGCCAGTGGATGAACCGGACTTAGTGGGAGAAGACATGGTGGCAACCGTGTAGCCGCCGACCGAGAGGAAGGGAGGTTGGGTGGGTGGTTTCGGCCGAAAAAAGAGAAGAGTAGGGATTAGGTTTAGGCTCTTGATACCATGTTTGATAGAATAATTTCCCTTAGGGATTCCTTTCATTATTCACAATATATATAGTTGTTCAGAGGTTGATTCCTAATACAGTAAGAATCCTAACTTACCTTAAATGGTTGATTCCTAATACAATAAGAATCCTAAGTTACCTTAAATATACATCTATCATAATTACAAAATATACAATGAATAGTCGGAGAATATTCGCTAATACTCACGTTATACTTTCAGCCCAAATATACACCTCTTATTGCACTTTGGCATAAATTTGCTCTTAATTTTGGCGGAGGGACATGTGTCAAGCTCATGATCAAATGATCCACACACTCAATTTTAGATACATGATTCCTTTAGAAACCTATCCGACCAATTTTCTTTTCTTTTCATCATCTTCTTCTTCTCCACTTTTGTGGCTAGAAAATATGGTGTCTCTGGCATAGATGTGTGTTTTTATACAATGTGGCACTTCAAGGTTGATTTGAAACTTCTGTCATAGCTGAAAATACTTTTTTTCCCATGCTCACATTAGTTGCTATAAAAGTAATGGCGTACTCATTTGACATCTTCTTTGAGTGAATTCTACTAGGTAATTTTTTTGCTTTTCTCCTTTAATTGACTAGGTTTTTACTTTTACTCTTATCTTTTGCTTCATTCTCACTTGTGTTTGATTTCTCTATTATTTCGAGTTTATCCTTTATTCTTTGTTATAATTTATCAGATGATCTATTTCTTTGCTAATTTTGGAGATATGTAGGATTTGATTTTCAATTCCTTTTTTTCCTCTTGGTATTTGGCGTTTAATACCATTTGTGAAAATCTTTTGTCTAGGGTTCTCTCTTTTGAATATCAGGTAGTTTGACGTACACTGGTTAAGAAGCTAAATTTCTTACTTGTTGCAGGCAATGGATCATATTAATTTCGTATGACCTGTTTCAATGTCACATGTTGCAAAAGAAGTATAAAAACTTCTAAGCATGAAGATACCTTTTAATGTAGTATTTGATGTTGTGATATTTGACCCAACATATCTCCTAAAGTATTGATTTGAATGTATAAGAATGTTGGGACAAATGTTGCACAACATTCAGACCAACATTTTCAGAACTGATTTTGTCTTACTTCACATAATGATTACTATGTAGTAAATATGACTTGGCAAGGTAAAAAGGAGTTCGTAAACAAGTGTGAAGAACGAGTCGAGGCTGCTGCTTTTCGTGAGGAACAAGTCAAAGTTGTTAGAGGTTTTGCTCCTTGATCGTCTCCAACCGATCCTACCAGCTACTCACCTTTCCCTCGACCTCCACAACCAATCGATGAGCTTTTCAAGGAAGACTCTCTACTATATATAGAGAGGCTACTAAAATGAACCGATATCCATAATCAGAAAATAAAAATACCAAGAGAGCTCTCGGGATTTCATCTCAGAAATCTGGATCACCAGTGTTGCCTGAATGTGTTGACAACATTATGTCCAACATTACAATTTTTATTTAGATTCTAGATTAGTTTTATATGGAGCGATTATAATGAGAGGTTGCTTATGTCTACTTAGTTTGATTTTTCAGGCAGAAGTCATCTTCGACTTCAACTTTTAATTCCTTTTCGTTTTATATTGTAAATCTGTAAAGAAAGGAATTTGTATTGTTGTAAATAATATATATGTAATACATTTGGTCATTGACCATCATAAGTTATATAATATATATAACTTATGAAAATTTAAACATTTGTGTTCTTTAAATTCCGTTGCATTTACTCTTTAATACTGCTAATCACATAGCTAATAGAGTCTATCTAAGGCCAGTAACAAAGATAACACCCTATTAGATTACAAATGAAAATAAACGAAACTTGCGTTACTTTCATTTTTTTAGGTGTATTTGTTGTAATTTAAATGACAGAGATCATTTGGCAAATTTTTACTCTAAAAGTGATAAAGGAATATTTGTTGGCTATTGACAAAATAGTCATGCTTATCGAGTATACAATCTGAGATTCAGAACTGTACAAGAGTCTGTAAATGTTATCTTTGATGATCTTTCTGATGTTTCATGAAAAACTATTGAAAATAATATCATAGATACAGTGGAAAGTCTACAGATTGTAGAAGAATCGGATGTTGCCACAAATGTTGTCACACCTGAAGCAATATCCGAAATGGCAATAGAGACCACAGAGGCCACAGATGAGGAGTCAAGTGTTGAATTGTTAGACCAAGTTTGTAGAGACCTCTCATCAAGGATTAGGAAGAATCATCCAACGGGCCAAGTGATAGGGGGAGTTTTTGAAAGAATTCGAACAAGAGGCAAAGAACCACTCAACTATAGAGATATGGTAAGGTATGTGTGTATGTCAACCATATACCAAGAGGTTAGTCTTTCTTGTTTTATATCTACATTAGAACCAAAAAATGTTGTAGAAGCACTTAAAGATAATTTATGGATACAAGCAATGCAAGAAGAGCTTGAACAATTTTCTCGAAATGAAGTCTAGGACTTAGTTCCATGTCCAAATAATACAAATGTAATTAGAACTAAGTGGATTTTTAAAAATAAATCAGAAGAATCGGGAACTGTTGTTAGAAACAAAGCACGTCTAGTTGCAGAAGGTTATACTCAGGTTGAAGGAATTGATTTTGATGAGACCTTCGCACATGTAGCTAGAATCGAGTCGATTAAACTTTTACTTGCTATTGCTTGTTGTCTGAAAATTACTTTACACCAAATGGATGTAAAATGTGCCTTCTTAAATGGTTATCTAGACAAGGAGGTATATGTTGAACAACCAAAAGGATTTGAAGATCCTTACTATCCACACTATGTGTACAAGCTTAAAAAGGCTTTGTATGGGTTGAAACAAGCCCCTCGTGCATGGTATGGTCGTTTAACTAACTTTCTTCTTGAATCTGGTTTTAATCGTGGTGAAGCTGATCGTACTTTGTTTATTAAACGACATGGTGTAGATATTATAATTGCTCAAATCTACGTGGATGACATAGTCTTTGGATTGTCTTTATAGCCATACCTAAATTCATTTGTTGAAGCTATGTCATCGACATTTGAAATGAGCATGAATGGGGGATTAACTTTTTTCTTAGGCTTGTAGATAAAGCAAAATGATGATGGAATTTCCATCTCATAGAGTAAATATGCCAGGAATCTAGTTAAAAGATTTGGTTTGGAGAACGCTAAATAGATGAAAACGCCAATGGGTTCATTGCAGAAGGTATGTAAGGATAATGCTGGTGAAAATATCGACCCAACATTATATCGATCTATGATAGGTAGCCTTATTTATCTTACTGCTAGTCGCCTAGATATTATGTTTAGTGTTTGTGTTTATGCACGTTTTCAAGCCTGTCCCAAAATGTCTCACTTAAATACCGTGAAACGTATTATTCGATATGCTGCTGGCACATGTGAGTTGGGAATCTGGTATTCCAAATACACTAGTCCTAACTTAATAGGATTTATTGACTCGGATTGGGCTTGAGATGTGGATGATAGAAAAAGTACAAGTGGATGATGTTTTTATCTTGGCAATAACCTTGATTCATGGTATAGTAGTAAACAAAATTGAGTCTCACTTTCAACTGTTGAATCTGAATATGTAGCAACTGGAAGTTGTTTCTCTCAATTAATACTGCTACGACACATGTTATACGACTATGGATTTACTAGCAACATTTTGATTTTATACTGTGATAATTTGAGTGCTACAAATATTTTCAAAAATCCAGTTCAGCACTCACGTACAAAACATATTGATATTAGACATCACTTTTTAAGAGATTTAGTTGAAAAATAGCTAGTTCAAATTGAACATGTTGACATTTTTCATCAACTAGCTGATATCTTTATAAAAGCTTTGGACCATGAGAGATTTTTCAGTTTAAACAAATCTCTTGGTCTTTGTAATCTCTAGAAAGGCATTTTTGGTGAATGTTGGATGAAATGTTGTCTAACATTTCGGGTGACATTTACCTATGAATATCACTGACTGATTATTGTTGCTATATGGTGCATATCGTTTGGTCACACAAGCATGATCCTTGAATAAGAATATATTGTCTAAGTGATATTGTTCTCTGCGATGATATAAATATATATAAAGATATATATAAATATATATATATATATATATATATATATATAAATATCATAAAAATGGAGTATCAAAATAAGGCAAAGCCTTTACAAATATTTGGCAACCGTGAAAAATGAGCAAAGCCCGTGAAAAGATATTGTTCTTATTCTATATGAGTATCGAGTGCTTCAAAAGAGATTTGAGAATACCATAAAGGTATTCTTATTTTTTACATGAAAAATTCTTTTATATGTGTTATATAATTAGACCAAGGACACGATGGGAAAATATTACATTGGTCTAGTAGTCAAACTCATAAAGTACATATAAAACGTGTCTTGGTTTGTTGCAAAATCTGAAAATTCTCGTGGGATTAAAATACTCGTGTCGTCCAAAATGTTGCCAACATTGTTGTTGACATTTTAAGAATGTGATATGTGTTGGGATGTTGAACTTATCTGATCATTAAAATAACAGATCTTACTCCCTATTCTATGCCTTGTTTACAGGAATTTTAAAATCATAAGATTAAATTTTATTCCTACCGTGATGTTTATTCTTTTTATCCCAATATTTTAGGTGTAAGTTATTGTGAAAATATTTCCAGAAATGTCACCAACTTTCTGGGCAACACTGGTCCAGGACAGTCTACACTGTCTACAGAATGGCTTATGGATCAAATTGGAAAAATCAACCAACAAATTTCTGAGGTTGATACTGCAAGAAATTCCCTGATACAAGCTAGAGATCATTACATGATGCTACTTTCTTAACACAAAGGGGGAGATGATGTTGATCAGGGGGAGGAAGCTAAAGCTGCTATGCTACAGAGGAAGCTGAAGTTGTTATGCAGGGGTAGAAAGCTGCTCGAAGCTGCTGCTGCTGTACGATGAGCAAGGAGGGAGTTGTTACTATTGTCAATGTTGTATGAGGATCGTTAGAGGAGTGATATTGAGATTTGTTGACAATGGTTTATTTCTATTCGTGTTTTGTATATATTGGATGATATGTGTATATATGTTCTCATATTTTTTTTAATCCTATGAATTGGTATACACATATTTTCTTGTATTCCATCACAAGTTAAGGGGGAGCATGACCTTGAAATTGTTAATCACAGATGTTGGACAACATTTGTGACAACACCATAAGCCAAATTTATATTTTAACGAGTTTTATGAAGAAAGGTAAAAATGGAGAGATTGTTAAAGTTGGATTTGATGTTGTGACATTTGACCCAACATATCTCTTGAGTTATTGTTTTGAATGTATAAGAACGGTGGGACAAATGTTGCACAACATTCAGAATAATATTTTCAGAACTGATTTTGCCTTACTTCACGTAATGATTACTATGTAGTAAATATGACTTGGCAAGGTAAAAAAGAGTTGGTAAACACGTGTGAAGAACGAGTCAAGGTTCCTGCTCTTCATGAGGAACAAGTCAAAGTTGTTAGAGGTTTTTGCTCCTTGATCATCTCCAATCGATCCTACCAGCTGCTCACCTTTCCCTCGACTTCCACAACCAATCGATGAGATTTTCAAGGAAGACTTTCTACTATATATAGAGAGTACTAAAATGAATCGATATCCATAATCAGAAAGTAAAAATACCAAGAGAGCTTTCGGGATTTCATCTCAGAAATCTGGATCACCAGTGTTGCCTGAATGTGTTGACAACATTCTGTCCAATATTACAATTGTTGTTTAGATTCTAGATTAGTTTTGTATGTAGAGAATATAATAAGAGGTTGTCTACATGTACTTAGTTAGATTTTTCAAGCAAAAGTCATCTACGACTTCAACTTTTAATTCTTTTTCATTTTATAATGTAAATATGTAAAAAAAAAAGAGGAATTTGTACTGTTGTATATAATATATAAATACATTTGGTCATTGACCATCATAAGTTATATAATATATATAACTTATAAAAATTTAAACCTTTTGTTTCTTTAAATTCCGCTGCATTTACTCTTTAAAGTTTCTGTTTTGCTAAGTGTTGTTACTGGTGTCGGACGAAATAATTGCCGACTTTCAGAAATAGAATTGGCATTCGGTTTATTTCATTTTGTTTTTATTTCACATAACATTTGACATCCCTCAATACCCTTATTTCCGGCCTAGGAGAAGAAGATGGTGAAAACAGTCTAACACTTAATCCATCTATAGATAATCAATGAAGTGATATATGTATGATATGAATGCAATACATATGTCATGTATCTTTCATCTCCAGTACAGAAGTGTTCAAATTCCATGAACTGGACACCCATGAGGGATCCGCAAAGTCCATATACTCATCCGAAGTTTCTCAATGGAGCCCTGTTTTTGGCTATAATATATGTTTCAGCCATGCAATTTGTTCCCTCGCGTATCATCATCATCTCAATGTTTCCAATAATCTCATAAATGTTATTACCTTCTCGGTCTCTTGGACCTACCTCATTTACATACCACTCTCATATCAATATCAATGGAACCATGAGTATATGAATGCAAATAAAAATACAAGGCAAGAAATCAGGATGACATGAGATACAACCAAATATAAGAGATGAATATCACATGCTTTCAAGATTCAATAACACATAGTCCAAGTACAATCAGGATATCATATCGAAAGGATGTGTGATGAATAAACAGAATAATATCACATATGGTGACAAGCCCACATAATGGCGACAAGCCCAATCAACAACAGTCGGAATCATCTTAAGGTTGATTCTCCAAATCACCCATCATCACAGTTCAACAACGGTAACCACCCAAACATTTATCACAACCCTTGGGTGGGACCCCCAAACACACCAAATACCCTTCAACACTTATAACTAATTATGTACTTTTGTTTCAGTTTAAAGAAGAAATCGTAGCTTACCTCAAAGCCAAGCAGGAGCCACGAACAATAAACCCTCAGCGATGACTTTGCCCTTTCGGAGCACCTCGTAGTAGTTGTAGTCTAACACGCATAGTCTATACGTTAATATTAATCTAATACACAATACAAGAACTTAGTCCTTAAACATAACAAGAAATCCAAAACCAACCCCCGGGCCTATGTTTCCAAAATCTGAATTTTACTACTCCGAAAGCATTATCACATACTAGATAATCATATCATTAAGTTAATTAGAAATCTAAGCTCAATTAGACCGTCAATTGCATGATTTAGGAAAAGCACTAATTTACAAATCCTAAAATTTCCCTCAAATTGAAAATGGTTTCCATATTCAAATTAAACATTACGACATGATCATCTATCATAAATCAATACTTATTCACAATACCAAGATAAAATAATTCATATTACACCCTTAAATCAAACTTTCATCCCTTCTTATTCTACCATGAAGCTTATAACTCATTTTCTCCAAATTATTGTCTATACTAAGATTAGAGACCTTAAAATATAAAATAAAATCACAAAGGGTGAAGAATTTTACCTCTAGTGAAGAACTTAGTCACAACCTTTAAGAACCCTTAAGTAGCTCTAGTCTCGTGAATAAGATATTTTTGAAAAGTGGAAAGATTTAGGGCATTTAAGAAACTTCCTAAAAACATAATTCCGATCATGCAGAATTGACTCCACAGGCGCGATCTTGCTTCGGTGGAAAAGAAATCCATTGAGGCGCAATCACTTGTCACCTCTCCTTAGCGCAGAAGCGGAACACACTCTGCAGATGAGCCTTCGCCTCTGCGAGGAAACCTTCGCAAGGGAAGAATATTACCAAAACCTGAAGGCTTGTATCTGCAAGCCAACCTCCGCAAAGACGTCCACATAGCTGATAGTGCGGACACCAGACACAAGTAGTGGAAAAACTAAGGAATAATCCATCAACCACCCGAAACACTCGCGAGACCCCCCGGACACAAACCAGGCATGCTCTCCTAAGGTAAACAGTGCTACTAACTCACTCACACCATCGGATTTCTCATACAACCGAGCTAAGATATACTTTTCTAAAGAATCGTCAAAAACAACCATATTCAAAAAATCACAAATAAGGCCACAATGTACATTTGATTGCCTCGGAAAGTGAACTAATGACTCGACTAAGTTATAAATGACCCTCAAGAACTATCGGAAGCGACGGAACTCAAAAACAAACTCATATACTTAAAAGTCAACTTTGAGTCAAACTAACCAACTCAAAGATTATTAATTTGGGTTTTTCTTTAGAAACATACATAAATGAACCACGAGATCCATGCCACCCATTCCTGCACATCACGAACCCCATGTAGATGTTGGGATCAATTGTTGTAGGGAACGGGAAGTAAATAACTATTACAATAGTAGAAAGGATAAACAATCTATTACAATAGTAGAAAGGATAAACAATCTATTACAATAAAACTGGAAATCAAAACCTTACAAACTGCTTGTGTGATTTGCTGAGTCGAGTGATGACTCTCTTTATTTAAGACAAGATTGCCCCGTATGTCTCCTTTTACGGTGTTGAGCAATAGTCTCCCAAGATACAACAACAACTTTAACAAGTGAGCAAAGGAAACTCAAATGTTACTCTTGAAGAACTTTGAGTATAGTGACTTTGCTTAGAGAGGAAGAATATGAGCTCTGAAAATCTAGAGAATTTTCTAAGTGTTTAGTGTAGTGTATTTTAATTGAGCCAAAGGACTCAATTTATAGTGTAAGTAGAAGACCGCTCACCTATCCAACTAATGGCCTTCAATAGCCATATAATTACACTTGAATGAGGGGTTACATTCAGCCAAATAATGGTTGAATTCATGTGGCAAGTAATGGAGAATCAATGCTTCAAAACCAACCCAACCGTCAGATTTTTCCAACTTCCCATCGTAACAATCTGCCTCCGAAGCGTCGCGGCTCCAGTAGCTGACCAACCATTTTGCACCGCGGCTCCGACGGTTGTGGCGCCGCGGCCCTTCATGGCTCTGCGGTGATTTCCGACTCGTTTCATCTTACACTTCGTACACTTCTTCCTTCCTTTACCAACGTGGAATACTTTGTCATTTGGCTAATAACCGTCCATAATTCTATGTCTCAAACGTATTACATACGTACCAATATCTCTTTCACTAATGAAATTTGCGATACTTGGCACTACGTGTGCACGTGTATGGAAACGACATTTCCGACGTGCGGGCTCAATAGTTCGAGTCATAAATTAATGGGATATACTTATTTCCACATTTAGTAAATTTCCAACAATCCCCTCTTGAAAGAGATTTTGGCGCACACACATGGTGCCTTTTCTAGTAATCTTTCAGTGGACCGATGTTGCATTTGGATAGGTAGCATACGCTTTGAACCATCCACAGTTGAATACCATCGGACTTACTTACTGCGCGGTGAACGTGGTGTCTTGAACCGTCAGTGTTTAGTGTAAGCCAAGTCAATGGTACTAACACAACAACTTCCTCTACTCAGTTCTTCGTAATGTTTTGTCCGTTGTGGTCGTGGACATTTCTTGGATTCTTAAGTGCGTTCATTTGAGGCGGCCTATCCTCGCACTTAAATAGGTGGTCTCCTACAAGGTATCCTGCTATACCCCACTTAACAAGTGTTAGGAACCATTAAAAATTTCCCCAAACCTAACCTCAACCGGTGAGGATCATTAAAGGTTTTGAAAACTTAACCTTCACCCACACTGCATATGGCACTTATTGTCTATCGCGGGATCGACTTTGGATTTGTGTTTCTCTACAAAAATCACTATCCAAAGTGCTCATGCTTCCACCGAAGCGATCAACTGAACCTTTACAGCTTAGTTTTCCCATTGAACCTAATTTCTGAGATCTCCAGTCAATAAGGTTGGGTTACCACCGTATTGGTCCTTATACTTTGGGTTTTAAGCTCATTCCCCTAGACAAGCAGAACATCTGATCCTTGCGTAAGCCCTTTGTCAGCAGGTCTGCTATATTATCCTTTGACTTTATGTAATTAATAGATATTATACCCGTGGTGATCAGCTGCCTAATGGTCTTATGCCTCCGTCGAATATGATGAGACTTGTCATTGTACATAGCATTTCGTGCCCTTTCTAGAGCTGACTAGCTATCGCAATGGATCATTACAAAAGGTACGGGTTTGTTCTAATAAGGAACATCCTCTAAGAAGTCGTGAAGCCACTCAACTTCTTCTCCTGCTTAGTCTAAAGCGATAAACTCTGATTCCATCGGGCGATGCAAGTTTGCTTAGAAGATTTCCAAGACACAACCCCACCACCAATTGTAAATACATACCCACTGGTGGACTTGGTGTTATCTATATCAGATATCCAGTTTGCATCATTGTACCTCTCTAGTACAACTGGATATCTCGAATAATGTAACCCGTAAGTTAGCGTGTATTTCTGGTATTGAAGTACCCGATTCAACGCCTTCCAGTGATCATCACTAGGATTATGGGTAAACCTAGCTAATTTGTTGACTGCATAAGTAATATCAGGTCAGGTGCAATTTGTTATGTACATCAAACTACCGATCACATGTGCATATCGCTCCTGGCATATGGGTGCACCACGATTTTTATCTAGTTTTTTATTTTTATCCATTGGTGACTTTACAGGCGAACTGTTTAACATCTCGAACTTTCTCAAAACATCCTCGATGTAGTGAGACTGAGATAAGACCAGTCTGTCAGAAGTCTTAGAGATCTTTATCCCTAAGATGACATCTGTGATACCCATATCCTTCATGTCGAAGCATTATTTCAACATGTTCTTAGTCTCTAGAATTATGCTAGGACTGCTCCCTGTGATCAACATGTCGTCTACATACAGGCATATCATAAAAAATAAGTCAGAGTTACCTTTCATGTAGACACATTTGTCACATTCATTAATGGCGAAACCCTTCGATAGTAGAGTACTATCAAATTTTTCGTGCTATTTCTTCGGGGCTTGTTTCAGCTCGTACAGAGATTTGACAAGCCGACAGACTTTCTTCTCTTACCCTTGAACCACATACCCCTCGGGTTGGTCCATATAAATTTCTTCTTCCAAATCACCATTTAGGAAGGCTGTCTTTACATCCATTTGATGTATCTCAAGGTCACGTAATGCTGCGATCGCAATGAATACCTGTATGGATGTCATCCGAGATACCGGGGAGTACGTGTCAAAGTAGTCAAGACCTTCTTTCTGCCGATAGCCCTTGACTACCAACCTGACCTTGTACTTATCTATAGACCCATCTGCGTTATACTTCCGTTTGAGTATCCATTTAAACCCTAACGGTTTATTTCCCGGAGGAAGATCAACCAACTCCCAAGTATGGTTATGCAGAATGAAGCCTATTTCACTCTCAATAGCTTCCTTCCAGAGCGGTACCTCTGGAGTTGACAATGCTTCAACAATTGTCCTTGGTTCATCATCAACCATATAAGCTACAAAGTCAGGACCGAAGGATTTATCCTTCCTGGCCCTTTTACTTCGCCTTAGTTCCATCTCTGGAGTCTCCAAGTTCTAAGAATCTGAAACACTAGATTCTGGATATTCAGCCACTTCGAGATCCACTAGATCTGAACCATCTAGATCCGGGTCGTCAATGACTCCCAGTTCCTGAGAGCTTTGTTCATAACTTCGTTTGTGAGAGGTTGTCTTTTTCCTTTCTAGGAAAGATGCCTTCAAAGAATTGAGCATTCCTTGATTCCATGATTGTACCCCCGTGGATATCTGGAATATCTAACTTATGCACTAAGAAGCGATAAGCACTACTGTTATTTGCATATCCGATGAATATGCAATCTACAGTCTTAGGCCCAATATTGACCTGCTTTGGATTGGGTACTTCAACCTTTGCGAGACAACCCCACACCTTTAAATATTTATAGGTGGGTTTCTTTTCTTTCCATGATTCATATAGAGTTTTGTCCTTACCCTTATGTGGGACTCTGTTAATAATCGTATTAGCGGTAAGGACAGCTTCTCCCCACATGTGTTGGGGAAGACCGGAATTAATGAGCAAGGCATTCATCATTTTCTTCATTGTGCGGTTCTTACGTTCCGCCACATCATTCAATTGAGGTGAGTATGGAGCCGTCGTTTGATGAATGATGTCTTCTTGGGCACAATATTCCTTAAAAGGCGCTACATATTCTCCCCCTCTATTGCTACAAATGGATTTGATCTGTAAGCTTAGTTGGTTCTCAACTTCTGCTTTATAACGTCGGAACGCTTCAAAGGCTTCATCCTTACTTTTCAACAAGTAAAGGTAACAATACCTTGTGCTATCATCAATGAATGTCACAAAGTACTTGTCCCCCCCGTAGTTAGTGCAAACTTCAAATCACATATATCGGTGTGAATAAGTTCTAGAGGAGCGATATTCCTTTCGACGGATTGAAAATGAAGCTTTGTGAGTTCTGTCTCTACGCACACCTCACACTTATGTTGAGGGTTTATGTCGATAGATGGAAACAACTCCAACTTTACCAACCTTTGGATGGATTTGTAGTTGACATGTCCTAATCTATGATGCCATAAATTATAGGACTCAAGCAAGTAAGATGAAGAGGCTTCAATATTATTGCTTTTACATAATACAGACATGGTGTTCACTTTGAAGAGGCCCTCATAGACGAATCATCTTCCCACAAATGTTCCATTTTTAGTAACTACAAATTTATTGGACTCAAACACTAGTCTAAATCCAGCATTAACCAATAAAAGACCTGAAATTAAATTTCTTCTAATCTCAGGAACATGCATCACTTCCTTCAGAGTGAGCTCCTTTCCAGAAGTCATCTTCAGGACTACCTTTCCTACCCCCAGCACGTCAGAGGAAGCGTTGTTGCCTATGAACAACTTGTTGTTTGTAACTGGTGTATAAGTGAAGAAGGAATCTCTGTTGGAACAGATGTGTCTTGTAGCACCTGTGTCCATCCACCATTGTATAGGATTCTTAACCAGATTTGCTTCTAGCATAACTGCTGAGAACTCCTCAATCATGTCATCCAGAAACTGGTCCTTGACAACGTTAACCTGAGCCTTGCCTTTAGCCTTGGCCTTCTCTTGTTGCTCAGTCTTGAGCTTGTGGCAATCTTTGATCATATGACCAGGTTTCCCACAGTGGTGATAGTTTCCTTTGAACTTCTCCGCTGCTTGGGTCTTGCCATCTTTCTGGAACTTCCGTTTTTTGCTTAGGTTCCCTTTGGCCTCAACTAGATTTGTCTTTGCCTCAGCGGGTTGTTTACCCCTAGGCATGACCTTCTTATTATCTTCCTAAATTTGGAGTTTGATAATAAGTTCTTCAAAGGTCATCTCCTTTGTCTTGAGCTTTAAGTAGCTCATTAACTCATTCTATGAAGGAGGTAACTTTTCAATAGTGATGCAACCAAAAACTGCTCGTTTGGCTTCATACTTTCCAAATCAAGGTGATGTAAAATCATTTGGAATTCCTGGACTTGGGACGTCACTGTCTTACTATCCATCATTTGAAATTTCAGAAATTTCCCAACGATGAATTTCTTAGTAGCAGCATCTTGTGCATTGTACTCTTTTGAAGATTCTCCCACAACTCTTTGGCAGTGCCAACGATGTAATACACCGTGTAGAGAGGGTCTGACAAGCAGTTCAATATTTAATTCTTACACATGAAATCACTATGACTCTATGCATCAAGAACCATCTTCATGTCATTAATGACATGGATACTTAGGCCCCCTTCACCCGCTTCAGAAGGCGAAGAGTCCATTTCATCTCCAGCTTGTGGAGAATCTTCTGTTAGGAAATGTGTCATTCCCATAACAATCAAATAAAACAACATATTTTGTTTCCATCTCTTGAAGTTTGTCCCCATGAACTTTTCAGGGCGTTCATGGTGAAATCTAGTGGGTGGAGGAGCGGCAACATTCCCTTGAGTGGCAGCAAAGGCTTTGGATGAGCCTTGTGAAATCGGAGAGGCATTAGGAGTGCCTTGAGCAGTGGGGAAGGCAGAGGGATTGCCTTGAGCAGCAGCAGCAGAATCAGAAGCAAATTGAATTGTACCAGTCATCTTTCTAACTTAGTTACTTACAATACAATCTTGTCTTAAAATTGTCGGGATACAATTGTTGTAGGGAACGGGAAGTAAATAACTATTACAATAGTAGAAAGAATAAACAATCTATTACAATAAAACTGGAAATCAAAACCTTACAAACTGCTTGTGTGATTTGCTGAGTCGAGTGATGGCACTCTTTCTTTAAGACAAGATTGCCCCGTATGTCTCCTTTTACGGTGTTGAGCAATAGACTCCAAAGATACAACATCAACTTTAACAAGTGAGCAAAGGAAACTCAAATGTTACTCTTGAAGAACTTTGAGTATAGTGACTTTGCTTAGAGAGGAAGAATATGAGCTCTGAAAATCTGGAGAATTTTCTAAGTGTTTAGTGTAGTGTGTTTCAATTGAGCCAAAGGCCTCAATTTATAGTGTAAGTAGAAGACCCCTCACCTAGCCAACTAATGGCCTTCAATAGCCATGTAATTGCACTTGAATGAGGGGTTAAATAATGGTTGAATTCATGTGGAAAGTAATGGAGAATCAATGTTCCAAAACTAGCCCAACCGTCAGATTTTTCCAAATTCCCGTCGCAGCAATCTGCCTCCGAAGCGCCGCGGCTCCAGTAGCTAACCAACCATTTTGTGCCGCGGCGAAGCCTAGGAGGCACCGCGGCTCCGATGGTTGTGGCGCCGCGGCCCTTCACGGCTCCGCGGCAATTTCTGACTCGTTTCATCTTACACTTCTTCCTTCCTTTACCAACGTGGAATACTTTGTCATTTGGCCAATAACCGTCCATAATTCTATGTCTCAAACGTATTACATACGTACCAATATCTCTTTCACTAATTAAATTTGCGATACTTGGCACTACGTGTGCACGTGTGTGGAACGACGTTTCCGACGTGCGGGCCCAATAGTTCGAGTCATAAATTAATGGAATATACTTATTTTTACATTTAGTAAATTTCCAACAGTAGAATCTATGAAAATGGCAATATAGTCAAATAAGGGTCTTTATCTTAAAATGACGAAATGGATCGTTACACAATGGCTCATATGAGATAATATTATCTTGATCAAAGCCCGATGCTTTTACAAAAGTTGGATTATTGGTGCTAAATAGGGGTTGATCTCAACTTATACATTAAAGATACTGGTCATTCACATAATTAATCGGTTTCTATCATCTTTACATGGCCTTTAGAGGTGGTTCTGTTCAATTAATTTTTGTTATTTCAACATAAGGAAATAATAACCAAATGTGATTCGTGTATTGGTAGGTCTTGTATAAGTTATTGGACTACTATCACTCATTTGACCGGAGAAACTATGACATTAGTATATATGCTCCAGTTGCGATTAAGTGCCTACAAATTATTATTGGTTTTATTTGTTGCTTCTACTCTTACATTCCATGCCCTTTGATTGGTAGAGACACCAGTAAGCCATAGAAATGAGATGTTTGCCCTCATTAAGGAACTTCTTGATCGTTACCTGAAATGTTCAATGGTTCAAATGAGGGCCGAAAGTGCAAATGGAAAGTCATCTTACTAAAATATCTTAACGGATAGATCCATGAAAGTGTAATAATCTTGGATGTAGTATTACCAAAGATAATTGATGAAATTAGTTAACTGAGTTGACCTTTTCGTATCGATGCACATACATTGCACGTAATATTTGATGTTCTCAAAAACTACATTTTAGAATTTTGTACATCATTTGAATTACATTTCATAGAATTTTATTTCTTCCTGCGTCAAAAAGATTCTCATTAGAAGTCCTGACTTTTTTATGTTAAATGACGTGTAAGAATATATATATAATTTTAAGCTTCAAATATACCCCTGTACTATCATAAATATTTTAAATATATCCCTTGTTATACTTTCAGTCCAAATATACCCCTTTCATTGTACTTCGGCACAAATTTTCTCTCAATTTTGGGGAAGGAACACGTGTCAAGCTCATAATCAAGTGATCCACACACCCAATTTTAAATACCCGATTCCTTTAGAAACCTACCCGATCCCCATTGTCTCTGAACGTGTGACGAAATAGCCACATACAACGAATGACATTCACCCCCTCAGGTCTAGGTACTAGATCCCATGTGTGCTGTTTAGTTAAAGCATTGAATTCCTCATACATAGCCGCATTCAAATTAGGGTCTTGTTTGGCCAATTTTGGGTTCTTTGGAAGTGGAGAGATGGTTTGGGAAGACAAGTTGAAATGGACTTTGGGTTTGAAGATTCCATGCTTTGAACGAGTTTCCATTGGATGGGTAGGGACAGTGTATGGCGGAGTGGTGTCTGAGACGGAGGTAAAGTCGGATAAGGAGAAGGTGGGGGCGAAGCCGTCGGAGGCGCCGCGGCTCTTGGATCGAGAGTCGCGGCGCTAGAAGGTTGACAGGCTTCTCTGAAGTTTGGGCACCGCGACTCTGACAATGGAACAGAGGATGTGAGTTATTCGATTATGAGGGGAGAGATGACAGACTCATCAAGAAACGAGTAGTCCTGTTTTTGGAATTTTGGAAGATTCGAAAACGGGAATGTGGTCTCGTCGAATGTGACGTGACGAGATATGTGGATCTGACGAGTCGACAAGTCATAGCATAGACAGCCCCTATGGTTCGGCGGGAATCCTAGAAAGACACATGGAGTGGACCTAGGAGCGAGCTTGTGAGGGGCGGTGGAGCTAAGGTTGGGATAGCACAAACAACCAAAAATCCGTAGATGATCATACGAGGGGATTCTATGGTAGAGGATTTCGGTAGGGGTCATATTGTGAAGAGTGCTAGTAGGGAGAATATTTAGAGTGTATTCTGACATTTTAGCAAAGATAGACCACAAGGGTGGAGGGAGGGAGGCATGAATCAATAGGGTGCGAATCATATTGTTAATGGTGCGCGATGATTCTTTCACTTTACCGTTTTGTGGTGAGGTGTGAGGGCAGGAGAAGCGAAAGACCATGCCATTAGTGGTACAAAAGCGGTGAAACATAGAGTTGCTGAATTCACGACCATTATCGCACTGAAATGATTTTATGCCTTTTCCAAATTGTGTTTGAATGAACTTGCGAAACTCAAGAAATTTGACAAACACTTTCGATTTAAATTTAAGAGGGTATAACCAAACGTAGTGTGAAAATTCATCAAGCAACACAATATAGTATTTATGACCGAGAGAACTAGAGATATGAGATGTCCATAAATCGGCATGTATGATATCAAAAGGAGCGAATGTAACACTAGTAGATGATTTAAACGGAAGACGAATATTTTTGCCTAAAGAACAAGAAACACAATTTTGGGCAAGTTTCCCATTATAGGCAATGAAATTGTTGCCTCTAAGAAAATTAAAAACTGGGACTCCTGGATGACCAAGCCTATTATGCCAAGTTGAAGAAGAAACAACCGCTAGAGTGACGGGAGAGCAAGATCTGGCAGCGGAGGTGGAAGTGAATGGATAGAGATCCCCCGTGCTATTGCATCTCGTAAGAGGTGTCCCCGTATGAAGATCTTTCACTGTAAAACCAAAAGGGTCAAAATCCACAGAGACAAAATTATTACGAGTAAATTGGCGGACAGATATGAGGTTATTAATCATGTGTGGGGCATATAGGGTGTTTTTTAGGGAGAAGGGTGGATGAGGAGGATGTGTGTATGAGGTACCATAACCCTTAACTGGAATGCGTTGTCCACTACCAACCAACTGTAACATATTGAGGATGTTTTAAACTAAACAGTTTAGGAATAGTACCTGCAGACTGGGTGACGTGAGATGTGGCCCCCGAGTCCATGTACCAAGTATTGTCGTCGTTGCATAGAGAGGGTGTCTTTGAACGCCGCCCGACCCAACTCAGTGGGTGTCATGTCGGAGGAGGGCTGCGGGACCTAACCTTGCATGAAGTGGGCCTGCTGTGGGGCTGGAGCGGGGCCTAACAAACTGGGGTAAGAATACGGATTGTATGGCTGCTGGTACTGGAATGGACTTGGCGCCGCGGCTCTGAACTGGGGCGCCGCGGCTTGGTAGACGAACTGCTGAGGAGCCGCGGCCCGGTTGTTTTGATCTCTGTCTCTGTTGCTTGTCGTTGTTGGTTCTGTTGACCGCGACCCTTGCCATGACCACGGCCTCCTCTACCGCCGCGGCCTTTTCCACCCTTGCCGCGGCCCTGCCGCTGTTGGGAGTTGTCTGGTGGCGTATGATCTTGGGGTTGCGTGTCGACAGCTAACACCTGCTGGGCGTGCTCATCCTGCTTAGCACGACGGGTTTCTTCGAGCAACAATTATGAGCGAGCTTTGTTAAAACTCGGTAGCGGATCTGCCTGTTGAATTATGGTGGCCAAAGTATCATATTCGCCCTTAGTAAGGCCAGAAATCATTTGTAGCACCGTTTTATCGTCAGTGACAGGCGTGCCGATGTTGGAGAGTTGATCCGCTAGAAGTTTAAGCTGATTGCAGTACTCAGAGACATTGGAGAAGTTTTCAAGACGTGTTTTGTTGAACTGTTCTTCCAAATACACGGCACGAGTGTGCTTGTTGTCCTGAAAAAATTCCTCCAAACGATTCCACAAGTCAAGGGCCGTGGAGTCAGATTTCATGATAGTAAGGAGCAAATCCTGAGAGATACTACCATATATCCATTGTTTGACGCCGGCGTCGAGACGATGCCAGATAGAATCATCAACCTCCGTAGGGCGCGGAATAGTGTCATCAATATGGTCAAGCATGTTATAGAGACATGCATGATTGCGAAAAAGTTCAACCCAGGGAGAATACTGGTTGTTTTCTTGATCAAGAATAATGAGAATGTGGTTCTTGATGTTGGAAACAGTAAGGGCAGGGTGAAACGGGGGTGATGACTTTGTGGTGGGATTTGTGGAGGTAGAGGCGTCAGAAAGTGTGGAAGAATCATGGATAGCCATTTAGAGAAGAGAAGAAAGGAAGAACAAAACCCGAAAAACAAGAAGAAAATCCGGGAGGGCCGCGGCGTAGGAGAGGCAGCCGGCGGGCAATGTGGAAGAGAAAGGTTTTTAGGGTTTTGTTTATTTGGCTCTTGATACCATGTTAGATGATATTAATCTCCCTTGGGGAGTCTTTCATTAATATCAAGGTATATATAGAGTACAATATTCATCCCTTATAAAATAGGAATCCTAAGCCTATACAAAAGAGGAATCCTAGTCTTACCATAATTATATTTACACAATATATGGAAATATTCTAATTATGGGTAGGGAATGTATTGTTTCCTATATTTACACGTTTACAATATTCATCCCTTATACAATAGGAATCCTAAGCCTATACAAAAGAGGAATTCTAGTCTTATCATAATTATATTTACACAATATATGGAAATATTCTAATTATGAGTAGAGAATATATTGTTTCCTATATTTACACATTTACAATTATTTTGATCAAAGTATGGTGCTACTACGAGAGTAGGATTCTTGGTGCTCAATAGGGGTTGATCTCAACTTATGCATTAAAGATATTGGTCTTCCACATATTAATCGGTTTCTTTCATCTTTAGATGGCGTTTGGCGGTGAGTCAGTTCAGATAATTTTTGTTATTTCTACATAAGAAAATAATAACCCAATATGATTCGTGTATTTGTAGGTCTTGTATAAGCTATTGGCCCACTATCACTCATTTGACTGGAGAAACTATGACATTAGTATATATGGTCTAGTTGCAATTAAGTGCGTACAAAATATATAGGTGAGTTAATAAAGCAACTACTATGCATGCATGTTGCACATGATTTTCTAAAAAATATAAAATGAATGTTATATTATCTGTACTAAAAGTTTATTTAACGATAAATTAGTAATGAAATACCGAAAAATTATCTTTTAATTTTTTTAATTATACAGTTTGTGATTTTATCATTGCATCTAATAGTCACTTCTGAACTGGTCTTTATTTACTTCTCCGTCATATTTTTTCCATCTTTTGACCCTAAAATTTCAATAAAAAATATAGAATTTTTTAATAAAATTTCTTGGCAAGAATCAGCATAAATTATTGGATTCTTATTTTTCAATTTTGATATGTTATTGTTAGGTCCGGGTATGCTATGGAACAATAAAAACAAACTGGAAATAAATTAACTTGAATCCCAATTCAGTTTCCGAATGTCGGCGACAATGTCGTCCGGCACCAGTGACAACACTTTAGTAAAACAGAAAACTTTAAAGAGAAATGCAGCGAAAATTTAAAGAACACAAAGATTTAATATATATAACATATGACGGTCAGTGACCGAAAGTATTGTATATATTTATTATATACAAAAATTACAAATTCCTTTCTTTACAATTTTAAAAGATGAAATGGAAAGGAATTAAATGTTGAAGTCGCATATGACTTCTGCCTGAAAAATGTACCTAAATAGACATAGACGACTTCTCATTACAATTGCTCAATACAAAGCTAATCTAGAATCTAAACTGCAATTGTAATGTTGGACAGAATGTTGTCGACACGCTCAGGTAACACTTGTAATCCAGATTTCTGAGTTGAAATCCCGAGAGCTCTCTTGGTATTTCTGCAATCTGATTCTGGATATCGATTCACTCTTGTAGCCTCTCTATTTATAGTAGAGAGTCTTCCTTGAAAAGCTCATCGATTGGTTGAGTAGGTTGAGGGAAAGGTGGGCAGCTTGTGTGTTTGTTGGAAAAGATCATGAAGTCGAAATCTCAACAACTTTGACTTGTTCTTCACTCGACTTCTTCCCCAAGCTTTGACTCTTTCTCCCACGTTTTACATAGCTCCTAATTCACATGCCTAAGTAATTTTTACCACTCAGTAAAATTGTTACTGCTTGACATGAAGTAAGGCAAAACTGTTATGAAAAATGTTGGTCTAAATGTTGTGACATTTGTCCCAATATTTTTGGCAATCAACAGTAGTACTTCAGGGGATATGTTGGGTCAAATGTTACAACACCAAGCCCAACATTAACAATCTCTCCCCTTTTGCCTTTCTTCACAAAACCCATAATATCATGTGCAAATAACTTAAGGCAACGTCATAGCTGTTGTCCAACAAATAGGAATACAATTATGCTCCCCCTTAACCTGTGATGGTATACAATCAAAACATGTGTACACCACTCTATAAGAGTACAATGGCATACCAGCAGACGTGCATACCCCACTCTTATAGGATTAGAAGAAATAATATCAGTATATATATCATCCAAAAAAAACATTGTCAGAATAGAGCATTGTAAAGATAACCATCCACATCACCAAATATCCAAACAAAAAAAAAAGTAATTCATCAATAGCAAGACTTCTTCCTTGCTCATTATGTAGTAGTAGCGACTTCCAACAACTTTCTACTTCGCATAACAATTTCGGCCTTCTCAGTATAGCAGCTTCCTTTGGCCTTCAACCTCACCTCTTCAACAAGACTCTCCTTCCAACATATTCTTCTCTCTCGCATAACAACATCCACAACTTCTTCGGGGCCTTCAACCTTAGCCTCTTCAAAGCAAGACTCTCCTTCCAACAACTTCTTCTCTCTGCATAGCAAGATCTATAGCTTCTTCAAGCAACATCGGCTTCTCCACTCATACCTTCACCCTCTTCTCTTTTCTTCCCCCGTATAAAATCATCTCCCCTTTTTGTGAAGAAAGCGAGAAGCGAGAAAATGGTCTCGGCTTGAACCGGGGCATCATCATTGCGATCAACCTCAACAATTTGTAGGTTGATTTTTTCAATTTGCTCCACTAACCACTTTGTGGATAGTATAGACTGTCTTGGACCGGTGTTGCCCCGAATGTTGGAAACATTCCCGGCAATATTCTCTTTTTTCTCGCTTTCTTTTTCTAAGGTAGGTCAATGACTTTCTCTTTGCTCTTTAGAATTGCTTTGTTGACAGTGTAAAGTTCAGGAGCTTTCCCCAAAGTGTCTCCTCTCATAGGCTCAAGGCCTTAGGTAGTTAATACTTTGTAGATCAGAGAGGAAAAATGAAGGATTGAAGTTGACTCTTTTTCTGCCAAGTTGGCAATTTGATAGAAGATCATTTGTCCTAAATCAACTTTGAATCTTTTCCCAATTTTAAACAGCCGGGAGACTTGTTCAGTTGTCATGACAAACTTATTTGAAGAGGGAAACCAATTGTGAATTGCAATTTTATGGAGGGTGGAAAATAAGGAAGTGAGTTTTGATGTTGGGCATCTAGGGATCCATTTCTTTAGTATACTTACAGTGAGATATTCAATCATTGTATCCCTATTTACTGTTAATCTTTCTGTTTCTGTCACTTGCTCTTCAATATTAAGACCCATACATTAATTGATGATTGAAGGTGTAAATTGATAAATTTTGTTATAGAGATATACCTTTCCAAATTTCTTTGAGGAGGTATCCTCTATAGTAGAATTTAAGTTGCCATAGAACAACCTTACAATCTCATCCACATATGGTTTTTTTCCGGTAATAGAGCCACGAAGCTGTCTGTCTTCCAGAAATTCCACCAGACCATATTCAGAACAGGAGGAAATATCTAACTCTCTTTCAGACCTAATTACTCTATTTCTATAATAGTCTCATTTATCATGTTTAGCTTTAGAGTAAAATTTATTGGAGAAAGCAGATACCTCATTGTCTGAACCAGAAAAGTCTAGGTTGATGGATTCAGTACTATTAGAGGAAGTAGGTGAGTATGCCTCTTCGGATATTGGCTGAAATGTTTCCTGAGATGTTGTGACATTTGTCAAAACCTTTGGGGCAACACTTGATTTTGTAGCTTTGGAAACTCCCTTCGGAAGGAATTGTTTCAAGGGACTTTCATCTGGGATTTCCCTCTCCAAAGGCATATTTTGTGGTACAGAAGTAGCTTGTTCTTCTTTACATTCTTCAGTTGATAGCTCAAAGTCCATGTCATCAATGTCACTACTTGTGCAAGCAGGTATAGGTGTGTCAAATCTAGACTTCTTGGTGCTCGGCTTCTGTTGGACTGTCCTTTCAAACACTCTACTCGATCTACGAGTAGTGAAAGAGGATGAACTTAGCCGTTTACCTAGGGTCGAATAATCAGATGTTGAATCAACATCTATGGGATTATTGTCATCCCATGGGTAGCTAATATCGAGAGGTTCCTCATCACTTCGAAGGACTATAGGTAGATGTGAAGAAGAAGATATGTCTGGTTGTTGAGGTGTATACGATGGAGGGCTAGTGCTCATTGGAGTGTTGGATGAGATGTTGGCTGACATGGGTGTTGACATAGGAGAAGTTTCCATTGGTGATAATTGAGGAGAGGGTTTTGAGTAGTTAGGGTTTGTGATTGAGGATGGAGTATGGAATGGTGGATCACTCATCGGGTAGGTAGGGTTATACCCGATGAGTGATTTAATTCCCCCCCCCCCCTTCTTTTTTTTAAAAGTTTTCTGGGAAAATTCGAGAGATAGAAAAAATAGCAAATAAGAGGAATATTTATATACATGGAAAATCTTTCTAAGCAACAAAAAATCCTTAGTTTTAGTAGTTTGAGATTTATCTAATAACTTACACCTAAAATTTTAGGATAAAAAGATAAGCATCACAGTAGGAATTTAATCTTATCATTTTAAAGTTTGAAATTCCTATAAAAACAAGGCATTTATAGGGAGAAAAATCTGATTTTTCTGGAATCAGTTAAAAACAACATCCCAACAAATATCATAATCTGAAATGTCAACAGCAATGTTTGCAACATTTTGGAAAACACAGGTATTATGATCCCGCAAGAACTTTTCGTTTTGGCAACAAATCAAGACACGTTTTATATGTATTTTTATGAGTTTAACCATTGGACCAATGTAACATTTTCCCATCGTGTCCTTGATCTAATCATAAAATACATACAATTTTTTTTTCGTGTCAAAAATAAAAATACTTATTTAGTATTCTTTAAAATTCTTTTGAAGCATTCGATAGTCCTATAGAATAGGAACGGTATCTTTTTAAGGGGATTTGCTCATTTTGCACAGTTGTCAATCTTTTGTTAACGCTTTGCCTTATTTTGATACTCCATTTTTATGATATATATGTTTTATATATCATCGCAGAGAACGGTATCACATTAGAATCACATTCTTCTTGAAGGATCATGCTTGTGTGAACAAATATTAATGCACTGTACAGTAACAATAATCGGTTTATGATATTACATAGGTAAATGTCATCTGAAATGTTAGACAATGTTTCAGCTGACATTCACCAAAAATGCCTATTTAGAGATTACAAAGACCAAGAGATTTCTTCAAACTAGAAAATCTCTCATGGTCCAAAGCTTTTATGAAAATATCAGCTAGTTGATGAATAGTGTCAACATGTTCAATATTAACTAGAAGGTTTTTTACTAAATCTCTTAAAAAGTGATGTATAATATCAATATGTTTTGTACGTGAGTGTTGAACTAGATTTTTGGAAATATTTATAGCACTCAAATTATCATAGTACAAAATCAAAATGTTGCTAGAAAATCCATAGTCGTCTAACATGTGTCTTAGCCATATTAATTTAGAGCAACAACTTTCAGCTGCTACATATTCAGATTCAGCAGTTGAAAGTGAGACACAGTTTTGTTTACGACTATACCATGAAATAAGATTATTGTCAAGATAAAAACATCTTCCACTTGTACTTTTTCTATCATCTACGTCTCCAGCCCACTCCTAGTTATTGAATCCTATTAAGTTAGGATTAGTGTCTTTGGAATACCAAATTCCCAACTCACATGTGTCAGCAACATATCGAATGATACGTTTCATGGCATTTAAGTGGGATATTTTGGGACAAGATTGAAAGCGGGCACAAACACAAACACTAAACATAATATCTGGGCGACTAGCAGTACGATAAAGAAGGCTACCTATCATAGATCGATATAATTTTGGGTCGACATTTTCACCAACATTATCCTTTCATATCTTCTGCGATGAACCCATTGGCGTTTTCATTTGCTTAGCATTCTCCAACCCAAATCTCTTAACTAGATTCTTAGCATATTTACTTTGTGAGATGAAAATTCCATCTTCACTTTGCTTAATCTTCAAGCCTAAGAAAAAAGTTATTCCCCAATCATGCTCATTTCAAAAGTTGATGACATAGATTCAACAAATGACTTTAGATAAGACTGTGAGGTCGAACCAAATACTATGTCATCTACGTGGATTTGAGAAATAATAATATCTACACCATGACGTTTAATGAATAAGGTACGATTAGCTTTACCACGGTTAAAACCAAATTCAATAAGGAAGTTCGTTAGACGACCATACCATGCACGAGGAGCTTGTTTCAACTCATACAAAGCCCTTTTGAGCTTGTACACACAGTGTGGATGGTGTGGATCTTCAAATCCTTTTGGTTGTTCAACATAGACTTCCATATCTAAATAACCATTTAAGAATGCACCTTTTACATCCATTTGGTGTAAAGTAATTTTTAGGCAACAAGCAATAGCAAGTAACAATCTAATTAACTCAATTCAATCCACATGTGCAAAGGTTTCGTCATAGTCGATTCCTTCAACCTGAGTATAGCCTTGTGCAACTAAACGAGCTTTGTTTCTAACAATTATTCCTGATTCATCTGATTTATTTTTAGAAATCCACTTAGTTCCAATTACATTTGTATTATTTGGACGTGGAACTACGTCCAAGACTTCATTTCGAGAGAATTGTTCAAGCTCTTTTTGCATTGCTTGAATCCAAAAATTATCTTTGAGTGCTTTTAAAACATTTTTTGGTTCTAAAGTAGTTATAAAATAAGAAAGACTAACCTTTTGGTATATGATAGACATACACACATACCTTACCATTTCTCTGTAGTTGAGTGGTTCTTTTCTTCTTGTTCTAATTCCTTCAAAAACTCCCCCTATCACCTGGCATGTTGGATGATTCTTCCTAATCATTGATGAGGGGTCCCTTCGAACTTGATCTATCAATTCAACATTTGACTCATCATTCATGACCTTTGTGGTCTCTATTTCAGGTTCAGATGTTGCTTCGGGTGTGGCAACATTTGTGGTAACATCTGATTCTTCAGCAGTCTGCATCTTTTCCACTTTCAGACAATCTTCACATACAATTTTACCTTTATGGCTAATATTGGATAAGTCTTTAACCGTTTCATATGAGACCAATTTTCTAAATTATGGTAGTTGACATGCCCCAACTTTTGATGCCACAATGTTATGTCATCGATCTTGGCATTATTGCATGTTTCTTTCCTTACAACAAGATAACAATTATCACCTGTTCTAGTACCTGTCATGACACATTCATTAGCTTTATTCATAACTTCACAGGCATTCTTATTGAACTTTACCTCAAGATTGTCATCACACAGTTGACTGATACTAATCAAATTAGCCATTAAGCCCTCAACGAGTAAGACATTTCTTAAGGCTGGAAATTCACGAACATCCAAGATCCATTTTCCAATTATTTTGCTTTTGCTGCCTCCTCCATAAGTCATGTTTCCTCTATTGAATGACTCATAGTTATTTAGAAAACCTTTAGTACTTGTCATGTGACGAGAACATCCACTACCAAAATACCAAGAACCTGAAATGTTAGTTCTTAATGCAGTTATAGCAACCATACAAGTTACATCCTTTTTGGAAACCCGAACTCTCTTAAAATATTTTTTACCTTTCGGCTCAGAAATGTTTCTTCGAATGTTATCCGAAATATTGGATAACCTTTGCTCACAGAATCTTGAAGTTTGAAACAGTATGGTTTTAAGTGTCCATGGGAGTTACAATGATGACATACAAACTTCATATTCTTTGACATATATGAGAACCTATTATTTATTCTTTTTTTCTTTTACAAAGCATATTTTCTCATTTTGTCAAATAGACTAGAGCGTATAGTTTTAAGAGAGTTTTTGTATCAAATACCTGCATGTGAAGGTTTACTAAAGCTGAGTATCTCATTCAACTTCGAAGTCGCGGTGTTGAGCTTGCGGAAGGTTGCTTCGGCTAGATCCAATTTTGCATGAATCTAACAAAATGTTGTATCCTTTTTAGTAAGTGCAACCTCTAGTCGGGTTATTGTGCCTTTTAGATCTACATTCTCACGAGTTAAAGATTTTACCTTTGTGTCAAGTTGCTTGGATTCTATGATTAAGGCTTTACAAATATTTTGTAATTCATTAATCATGTCATATTTGCATTCAACTCGATCCATACTATCAGCCTCGCTAATAGAAATAGAGCCACTAAAGTAATTGACATCAGAATAGTTAAAGAATTCATACCTTTCAGATGTTGTTGTCGATGTTGATGTCGTTGCTGATATTGGACCAAATATCGTGACATCTGAGACAACATTACAGATGACATCTTCTCGGTCTGACAGAGACTGTTCAAAAATAGTGGTCAGTATTGCTTGTGATTTGATTTCTTGATCTCCTTCATCGTCTCCTTCGTCGTCACTAAGAGAGACCCACATATTCTTGCCAAATTTTCTAAGAGTGTTTGTACATTCGTTAGCATAATGACTCCAACCCGGGCATGCATGACATTGCACAGACTTAAGTTGTTTGGAATCAAATTTGGTACGATCTGAGTTGATTCTTCTTAGTGCACTATCTTTTTTAGCGCTTAGAAGGAATTTAGTGGGATTTTGATTGAAGCCTTGGTTTTGATGTTGTTTAGATTTAGATTGATTTCTCTCATTATTGAACTTCATCACAATCGAATTGTATTTTCGAGTGAGTAAGGCAACATTAGCACCTTCACCAATTTCTTCAAGATTCTCATCCTCTTCTTCGATTTGATTCTCCGAGGATTGAACTTGAAGTGCTATATTCTTGCTTTTATATTGTTCCCTTTGATTCTCAATGTTCATCTCATAGGGTGTTTAACCTCTCTTTTTTGGTGTCTAAAAGCCCGTCATTTGAGCATGATTTACCACATCAATCAAATGAGTAAGTAAAGTGAACTATATGCTTACCACACGCAAAAGAAAGAGGTTCGTTTTATCCTTCAATTGAGATGAATCATCCAAAGAGCAAAAACGATAACCAAGCACCAAATGTCAAAATTCTTGCCCCTGATTTATTTCCTATCATTCTATTAGTCTTAGTCGTCTTCTTTATAATAAGAATCTAAAAAGTCAATTCTTTTCTCGGCTCATCAACTCATCTCGACGAGAGGCCAAAAGGTTCAGTTTAAATTTGACTGTTTGCAGCACTTTCTATTTCTAGTTAGCGCTGTTTTTTATTGCAGCTAGCGCGCTTGACTAATAAGATAGAAATGGTCTTTCTCGCTAGTTTAGTAAAGTCGATGTTTTTGGCCTTATCTTGCAGGTGACGACGACGTCGAGTTGACGGCAGAAGATCTTTATCAATGAGTTGGGACTATTTTCTTTGGACAAGAAAACCCGAAAAGAGCTGGCTTGATGCCAAGAAGAAGCTGGTGGAGGTGCTTTCTTGGTATGGAGAGATCTCTTCCATTAGGCTTGCTGAGCTTCTTCATGTGACAGACATCGTAAAAGTAGTACGTTGAACGATCGCCGATCACTGTGGAACTAATAGAAAAAAGGATCTTTGCCATTGTTAGCAGTTAGCAATTGAATCAGAAGGTCCATTTAGTGGATCCTCCCCCCCAAAAACAAGATCATATTGAGCAGCAACTTCGAGGAAGATAGCATTGGGACAATTCCTTTGAGTTTCGGTCTTGCGACCGTACTCTCGAGTTTGCTACTCCAACCATTACCAAACTAATACCTATTTCGTTTAGTACTTCAGGTGCTTATGTTGTGTATAATGTTAGTCCCATAGCGGATCAATTCCAATGAGCCTTTCAATCTAGTACTATTAGTAATAGACCCAACATACAGCGTACAATACCTATCGGTGAGCTAGAGAAGCGCAAAAGCAAATTTGGGATCAACTCAAGCTTGACATAGAGAAAGAGCAACATCCATTGCTTCTGACTATGTCGATGAAATGGGACCGCGAAGTGTTTTCCCATGTTACAACTTCCGCACCAATTCGGTCGATCCGAAATGCGTAGATAATAAGATTTTTACGAGCCCTCCTAATATGGAAGAAGTTCAAAAGGGAATTTTGAGCATGTCGGCACGCACTAACCCAAAAAAAGGTCTCCCCGCATGATGGCTTTCCGGATTCTTTTTATATAGAAAAGAAAGTTGGGATTTCAAAAACTTCCAGCTGGTCACCTTATTTCTTCGCTGAAGGTGACCTCCGAAGGATGGAGGGGGGTATACAACGAAAAAAATGTCGAAGGGGTCGGATCACCCTGGGTTACTGAAGAGTCGTCCGACTTCTCGGTGACCGAATAAGAGAGGTTTTTTAAACAATATAAGAAAACACCAATTTTTTTGGCACAGTCTTTTCTGCCTTTCCTATTGATTTATCCCCTGGACTGGACCTATTCTTTATTCAGAAGGGCGAGTACATTCCAACCTACCTCCTTGGGACTTAGCTCTGAAGATGAATTCCCGGTTAGCCGATCTAGCCCGGTTAGGAGAACAGTTAGAAGTAGGAAAAAAGAAAAAGTTATGTAGTTGGACCATCTGTTCTATCCGTTCGAGTTTTGCTTATCTAGAGAATATGAGAGGCTCAAAATTCCTAGTTGCACAACCAAAGAAGAGTTTTCAGAGCCTCTTTGCTTTTAAAGTGGCCCTCAAGAAAAAAAGCAAAAAATATACGCAATTTTGACTTTCGATTACATTGGAAATTATCTCATTCTCCAAGTGTACGTGTTCCCCCCTTCTTCCTTACCCTGACAAGTCTTTGTGAAAGAACTCCGATGAGAAGAAAAAAGAAGGCGTTAAGAGACCCTCCTGGCCCAACCCTAGATACTGACAGATCCTTTTTTCAAACCTGCTCTCGAGTCAAGAGATAGATAAATAGACTGGCTCTCTTTCGTTAGGTAATTACCGAGGCGAAAGTTGCTCTCTCGGAAGATTCTGTTAATGGAGATACTCTAAGCATTCCATTAGTTATGTATCAACGTTCCAACAAAAATACTTGTATGCACCAGGTTCAACGGGGTAAATATACATTCAAAAGGGAGAAATTTTAGCCGACGGTGCTGCTACAGTTGGTGGTGAACTTTCTTGGGGAAAAACGAAAAGATGGAAAAGGCTATTTACGTTCAATTCAAAGTTTCTTGCATTTTTCGATGTAGTTGGCGACAAGAGCTTCTTATGAGCCTGAATGGCATATTCACTTATTGTGTTAAATGTCAGATCTGATACCACTTGTTAGGTCTGGGTATGCTATGAAACAATAAAAACAAACTGGAAATAAACTAACTTGAATTCCAATTCAGTTTCCGAATGTCGGTGACAATGTCGTCCGGCACCAGTGACAACACTTTAGTAAAACAGAAAACTTTAAAGAGCAATGCAGCGGAAATTTAAAGAACACAAAGGTTTAATACTTACATAAGTTATATAATATATATAACCTATGACGATCAGTGACCGAAAGTATTGTATATATTTATTATATATAAAAATTACAAATTCCTTTCTTTACAATTTTACAATATGAAATGGAAAGGAATTAAATGTTGAAGTCGCAAATGACTTCTGCCTGAAAAATCTACCTAAATAGACATAGAGAACTTCTCATTACAATTGCTCAATACAAAGCTAATCTAGAATATAAACTGCAATTGTAATGTTGGACAGAATGTTGTCGATACGCTCAGGCAACACTTGTGTTCCAGATTTCTGAGATGAAATCCCGAGAGCTCTCTTGGTATTTTTGCAATCTAATTCTGGATATCGATTCACTCTTGTAGCCTCTCTATTTATAGTAGAGAGTCTTCCTTGAAAAGATCATCGATTGGTTGAGTAGGTTGAGGGAAAGGTGGGCAGCTTCTGTGTTGTTGGAGAAGATCATGGAGTCGAAATCTCAACAACTTTGACTTGTTCTTCACTCGACTTCTTCCCCAAGCTTTGACTCTTTCTCCCATGTTTTACATAGCTCCTAATTCATATGCCTAAGTCATTTTTACCACTCAGTAAAACTGTTACTACTTGACATGAAGTAAGGAAAAACTGTTATGAAAAATGTTGGTCTAAATGTTGTGACATTTGTCCCAACATTTTTGGCAATCAACAACAGTACTGCAGGGGATATGTTGGGTCAAATGTTACAACACCAAGCCCAACATTAACAGTTATTTTTTTATTTGTTGCTTCTACTTTGACATTCCACGCCCTTTGATCGGTTGAGACACCAGTAAACTATGGAAATGAGATGCTTGCCCTCAACAAGGAACTTCTTGATCATTACCTGAAATGTTGAATGGTTCAAACGAAGGTCGGCAGTGCAAAGGGAAAGTCTTCTTACTAAAATATCTTAACGGGTGAATCCATGAAATAGTGTAATAATCTTAGGTGTAGTATTACCAAAGGTAATTGAAAAAATTATTTAACTGAGTTTATCTTTTTGTATCGATGCACATCATTGCACGTAATATTTGATGCTCTCAAAAGCTACATTTTAGAATTTTATACATCAGCTGAATTACATTTCTTAGGATTTTATTTGTCCTTGCTTCAAAAATATTCTCATTAGAAGTCATGACGTTTGGATGTTAAATGACATGTAAGAAAATATATATAATTTTATGAAAAAGTGTCACATATACTCCTATACTATCATAAATATTTTAAATATACCATTTTATACTTTTAATCCAAATATACCTCTCATTGTACTTCGGCACAAATTTGCTCTCAATTTTGGGGAAGGGACATGTGTCAAGCTCATAATCAAGTGATTCACACACCCAATTTTAAATACCCGATTCTTTTAGAAACCTACCCAATCCATTTTCTTTTATTTTCATCTTCTTCTCCTTTTTTCTCGCTAGAAAATATGATATCTCTGGCAGAGATGTGTGTTTTTATTCAATGTGGCACTTCAAGGTTTATTTGAAATTCCATTCCTAGCTTGAAACACTTGAATTCCCATGCCCTCATTAGCTGCTATAAAAGTAAGGGTACACTCATTAGACACTCTTATTTGAGTAAATTCGAGAAGGTAACTTCTGTGCTTTACTCCTTTAATTGACTAGGTATTTGCTTTAGTCTACCTTATGCTTCATTCTAACTTGCATTATATTTCTCTATTATTTAGAGTTTTCCCTTTTTGCTTTGTTATTATTTATCAGATGATTTGATTCTTTCTTAATTTTGTAGATGTTTAGGATTTGATTTTTGGTTCATTTTTTCTGCTTGGTATTTAATGTTTGTTGCATTTTGTGAAGAATTTTGTTCTAGTGTTCATTCTTTTGGATATCAGGTAGACTTCCGTATATAGGGAGAGGGAATGTTTGTAAGCACAGTGGGTGTATAAAATATTGTTGATGAGTTAATAAAGCAACTACTATGCACGCGTGTTGCACATGATTTTTTAATAAAATAAAATGAATATTATATTATCTTATGAAATGCCAAAAAATTATTTTTTAAAGTTATTTTATAGAGTTTGTGATTTTAACATTTCACCTAATAGTCACTTCTGAATTGGTCTTTCTTTACTTCTCCTTCATATTGTTTTCATCTTTTGACCTGGAAATTTCAATAAAAAATATGGAATTTTTATTTAAATTTCTTGGCAAGAATCAGCGTAGTTATCTTTCTATTGAATCTCCTAGCAGGATCCTTATTTTTTAATTGTGATATGTTGTTTTTTTATTTACTGTTGCTACTCTCACATTTCATGCCCTTTGATCGCTAGAGACACCAATAAACCATGGGAATGAGTTGATTTCCCTTAGTAAGAAACTTCTTGATCATTGCCTGGAATGTTCAATGGTTTAAATGATGGCCGACGAGTGCAAAGGGAAAGTCTTCCTACCAAAATATCTTAACGGGTGGATCCATTAAATAGTGTATTAATCTTGTGTGTAGTGTTACCAAAGGTAATTGATAAACTTATTTCACTGAGTTGACATTTTGGTATCGATGCACATGAATTGCACGTAATATTTTATGCTCCCAAAAGCTAGATTTTAGAATTTAATACATCAGTTGAAATACGTTTCTTAGCATTTTGTTTGTCCCTGCTTCAAAAATAGTCTCATTAGAAGTTTTGACTTTTTGATTTTAAATGACGTGTTAGAAGACATATATAATTTTAAATGTGGCCGGCACCCGATGTCCCGCTGGTCCAAACGTACCACTCTAATGACCAATTTTCTGTATGAGTAGAATTTCTGACCGACAAGGTCGTACTGGATTAGATCACAACAACAACACTGAACAAAAGGGATTAACCCAGCATATATATCCAATAGGACCGACAAGGTCACAACATGATTCAACAAAAACAACGTAGCCAACAAGGCTATACATCAACAATATACATACCAAAATAAGTTTGTGAGCCACTTTTTGGCCTCAGCAGTAAAATACTTATTTGTGATTCTGGTCTTCTCATTTGCGTAGGTAATCTTACCCTTATTCTCCTCAACCACCAGTTGAGAGACTAACCACGTCACGTTTTCGCAGACATTCTTTGTTTCCGTGTCATTTGGTGAATGGTTAGGTCTGAATGATTAGGTAGGTTATAGAGGGCGTTAATCACCTCAGCCCCTATCAATACCATAGTGCCCCAAATTTTGATAATAACATCAGGCTCCGTGAACTGTACCCTCTTCAAATTCGCATAGAACTCCTTCACCAAATATTTGTTAACCTTGCAAGGAGCTGGAGCAAAGCAATTCCAGCCTATTTGCATCAATTGGTTATAAAAGTCAGGGATATGCTCCTGCACATCAGTCATATCCATGCCCCTCTCGTGCAACAAATTCTTGTCTCTCAAATTGGCATAGTAACAATTCTCACAATCCTTGTACATGAACCACACTGTGTCATAGTTAGTTGCGGCCTCCTCATCGATGAGTCCATAAGTCTAGGCAAGATTGTCCATTGGATTTGTATCCATCTTCTCCAAATATACCTACATTGATCAAATTTTAGTCAGTTCAGTGATAAGGTCATTTGTATCATGTTGTTACGTGTAGGCCAAAGAAATCAATAAAAATCAACACCAGTTGACCGGTGCAAAGCTACTATTTTAGTGTTATTTCTGTTCTATTTCCACTTTTGCAGAACAAGTGTCACCGGAGTGAATCCGCTTCAGCGATAAAATTGTCCGCCTTCATGAAAGTATTTGTTACCTAGTTTGTTCACTTCACCGAACTAACCTTGTGCCTCAGCAGACACGCTTCAGGATAACCTGTCCGCCAAAGCGAGGTCGTCATCCCAGACTAACCCAGACGAAACCCAAGAGTTTTTACCTTATTTGGGTTCGAAAAATCCCTCCCTTTGTGTTATATGTGGACATACATGATGCATATACTCTTATTACACTAATATTTAACCCAATCTATGGATCTACCCCTATAAAAATCACTACCCAAAAATTTAAAAGATTTCATTAAATTTCTCGACCACAAACATGTTTTTACTCAATTTTATGATGTAAATTGTGTGTAGTATGAATGTACTATAACTTACCAAGTGATGGTGTTGAATGGTGGTATTGGTCGGTGAACTTGCTCTCGTGCCTTGATTTTTGTACCACTACCTCTTGAGATGGGTTCGAGTATATGGAGACTTAGAGAAATAGGGAGAGTAGAGTGTAAATTTTGGGGGTAGGGCTTCTGGGGAATTTTGACAGTGTGATGTTGGGGGAAAAAGTTTGGAGACCAATTTCCGAAAGAATAGGGGGAGTGTGAGAAAAGTGGGGGAAGTGGACAGTTTTTTACTCTTGAATTCTATGATTTCAACCTCCTCAAAGTCTCTTCCAGCCTAGCGTGTGTGCGAGAGCGGGTCCTCTGGCCACTCCTGCAAGGTTTACCCTTTTTAGTTGTCCGCTTTGTCAGTATGATCTGCGCATGCGCGGGTACGCTTTTGCGCACTAGTCTTCCGTCATTGCGTAATTTCCTTATTTAAAATTTGTCGCGTGTGTGAGGTCTTTAGAAAAACGTTATCTCTTGATAAGTATTTTGTCCCACCATTTGTGAAAGAAAATTTATCTATCAGTTCTTATATAACTCTTGCGAAGCGTCAGGCCCCTACCATCCCTTTTAACTATGTGTCCTTGCCAGAGATTAAATTGATGAGCATGTACGAACAGACGATGTTACGAACTCAATAGTATCGATATTATATGATGTGTTATGATGTACAAAAGTGTGATCGATGTCATGGCGTTATACCGCGAATCCTTAAGGCGGTAATTCGCCGAGTGAATAATTCTTTTCCAAGATTATGATTATAGTAAGTTGTTTCCATCTAATAGTCCTGAATTTTTTGTAACGAAATTTATACTATAAATCAGAGTTGGTGACGTGAAGTCCTGGTTATGTTGTGTGATGTTATCTTGGACACATTATGCATGGGTAAGAAAAATCTCGTGTGGGACCAGGTTTTGGGTTCTTCATATTTTTTAAACTACTTCGCGCATATCCCCATTTAAGGATGAACATTGGTATAATTGGTATCTAATGTAATGCCTCGTTCGGTAATTATGAACCTTCTGTTTAATTTCCTATCATATCTCTCATCCAGGCATTCGCTGATAACCATTAAGCATTGAAATTGTGAGTAAAGTAATGCTTATGGTTTGAAAAGAAGATTAATTTATTTGAAGAAGTGTTGAGTGAGCAGAGTCGGCGCCAGCAAAGTCATATCTACACCGACGAAAGGGTTAAGCCCGCATCTACAGAATTTTTCCCGCTTCTGCACTAAGGTTAGGTGTCAAGTGCCTACGCCTCAACGGTCCTCTTTAATGTCGAATTTCATTCGCGCCTACGGAGTCGAGCCCACAGAGGCGGAAATACTATCTGTCCAGATGAATTAAAAGCCCTAAAATGTCTCACTTTCCAAAAGGATTGGTATCTCGAAATGGGGGTTGACATAGGGAGCATTTCCTGGAGTTTTGCCCCAAAATCCTTCTTGGGAGGTAACCTTTCCATCCTTTTTGATTGATTTCTGTTATTCTTAGTCTTGAAGTAGAATATGAATTGGGGAAAATAGTTTGTAAACCTTATGGTAGATTGGAGTTAATTGAATCATTAATAAATGATGTGATGGAATTTGTAAACCTTGAGTTTTCTAAATGAGTATATGTATTGATGAAATGACCATGTTAAAGAGTTTAATTTGATTGTAAAAAACTTTTTGTATTTAGGAAGAAACTTAGGGTTTGTAAATTAGGGCTTTTTAAATTATGAAATTGACGGTCTAATTACGATTGGTTTTTAAATTAACTTCGGGTTATAACTAGTAAGCATGACTAAAAGTCTTTTAAGTAATAAAGTTTGGATTTTTATGCCGTGGGCCCGGGGTGGATTATAGATGTATTAAGTTTGGTTAAGGACTAAGTCCATGTATGTTCTTGGTTTGACATTAACATGTAGAATATGTCTATTAGACTACAGTTACCACGGAGTGTTTCAAACAATCCGAGACGTGTGTAGGGGGTCGACCGCTCGTGGCTCCTGCTTTGGTTTTGAGGTAGGCTACGATTTACTTCACTAGACTCCGATAGAAGTACGTAATTAGCTATGAATATCGAGGGGTATTGGGCGTGTTTGGGGGTCCCATTCAGCCAGTTGTGATGAACATTTGAGTGGGTACCGGTGTTGAACTGTGATGATGGATGATTTGAGGAATCAGCCTTATGTTGGTTGCGACTGCTGATTGATTAGGCTTGTCGCCATATTTTCTATTGAATGTTTATTCATCACACATGTTTTCAATATACTATCCTGATTTATACTTGGATTGTTATGTGGTTGAATTTTGAAAGCATGTGATATTCATCTCTATACCTGGTTGCATCTCATTACATCATGATTTCTTACCTTATATTGTCATTTGCATTCATACACTCATGGTTCTGTGATATTGTTATAAGAGTTGTATGGAAATGTTGTGGGTCCAAGAGACCAGAAAGGTAAGAATACTTATGAGATTATGGCAACATTGAGATGATGATGATACATGGGGAACGAAGTTGCACACCTGCAACAGCTATTATTCAACCAAAAGCTGGGCTCCGACGGATAGTATATTGAAAACATGTGTGATGAATAGTATATTGAATATACTATCCTGATATTGAAATAGGCTTGTCGCCATATTTTCTATTGAATGTTTATGCATATGGACTTTGTGGGTCTCCCATAGATGTGTGTTTCATAATACAAACTTGAGCGCTTGTATACTGGAGGAAAAAGGTATCTGGCATATGCATTGCATTCATATCATATATACATGATTGCATTATTTATATGTCGGTGATCTAAGTGTTGGATTGGAAATTGATGACTGGTTGAATGATATTATGGAATGGATTGTTGGAGAGTTCTCCTTGAATTGTGTTGTCATATGTTGGTCATTTGTCTACAACCTGTGAGTCTAAAAAAGTGTTATTGAGTCGTTGCTTAAAATTTGTGTGTAGGTCTACTATACTTAGAATTGCTATTTATGCAGTTTTGTCTTATGGTTGAGTAATTCAATTGGTTATGGGCATGGTTAGAGGTTGTTGGTAGAGTTGTGGGGTCATTGTTGTGTGGTTTGGCTTGTATTTCCTTGTGTGCGGAACACATGTCTTGATAATTTAAGGTAAAGAAAGGCTACTTATATAGGATATTAAAGATAGTTAATAAACAAGTTGGTGCATGCATGTATTCAAATGTAGTTTACCTGAGGGCGGGAACTAGAAATAGAAAGGTGTTAGTCACTTATTTCTATCTTCGAGGTAATGAGGGAATGTCCAGAGTTGTGGGTTAATGAGCAATTTGTCCGCTTATTGTGTGAGGTTAAACATGTTAGTTGGATTAATAAACTAATTGAGGGATTACGTGTCGACTGGGAGTTAGGAACTTTTATGATGATCGAGTGGTCCCCGGAACTTGTGTGTGATGGGTGCTTATATGATTGGTCTGTCTTATGTGTTATGAGTTTTACATGATTTGGTGAACTTTCGTAGGGACAATGTGATTTGGTGATTTAATGAGATATTTGGGATCAAGGTGACCTATTTGGCTTATTGAATTGTTAGTTTTAGGATTATGTGGTGTCAATTTGATATTTATCTCTCTTTGCGTATCTTCTATCGTTGTCGGCCTATGATGTCAATGGGGGTACGTTGTGCACTCATGGTATGCTAGCTGCATCTTTTACATGGATGTAGGTACTCGGTCTACTCAGGTTGCAGTTTGGATCACAGAAAGTTGAGGCATACCGCTCATTTCGGTGGCCTTAGTTTCCATCTTATATAGACTGCCCTCTTTATTCGGGGTAGTAATTTTGTAATTCATTCATTCATTGTATCGTAAAGTCCTTGTATAAGTCAGACCAGGTTTTGGGAAAAGAAGGTTGTTATAAGGATTGGTTATTTAAGGTGTTTTAATAAGAATTGATAATTTATATTTTCTTCCGCAATTTCTTAACCTTCTTGAGAAGTGTTTTGGGGATTGGTTCGCCTACTGGAGGAATTGTGTAGGTTCCACCACGATGCCCGTGATTTGGATCATGACACTAACACATAGATTCTACGTTAATAAGTAATCTAACATAAATACAAGGACTTAGTCCTTAAAAACAATCCAAAAGTCCACCCCAATTTCGATCCCGAGCTCACGATAGTAAAAATCAAAACTTTATTACTCAAAAAGAATGATAATATACTATAGAGTCATATCTTTAAATTTATTTGAAAACTAATCACGTTTGGACCCTCAATTTCATCATTAGGCGGAACCCCCAATTGAAACCCTAGATTTTCCCCAATCTAGCAATGGTTTCTAATCATCAAATTAACCTTCACAATACCATTTATTAACATTACCCAACACTAGGTTACCATATTAAAGCAATAGGATCAATAATACACCTCAAATTCATGAAACACAAGCCTCTTATTCTAACATTGAAACCTAGGTTATATTCTTCCCCAAATCAAGAATCCAACTTAGATTAGAAGATAAAATAGTAATAAGTGGCAAATCCGTCGTAAAGACCTCTGCGAACTCACTTACCATAGGAACTGGTTCAAGGGAAGGAGTATCCGCGCTCGTATCCCGAATATGCGCTAGTTATGCCAAACAACCCTTATCCACTAACTTCGTAGCCTGAAAGAAAGAAATAATCTTCTTCGGAGTAGGTCTTGGAGTACCGTTCCATTCCAATCTCAGAATACCAGGCATTGCTAAGGTGATTGTCTTGGTGTGATAGTCTAGAATTGCGTGGTACGGTGATAACCACTCCATCCCCAAAATAATATCAAAATCAACCATGTCTAATATAACTAAGTCTACCCAAGTATCATAACCCATAAAAGTAACCACACAATATTGATAGACTCGATCTACAACCACATAATCACCAACTAGTGTAGACACACAAATAAGGACATCAAGCATATCACACCACATATCCAAATCAGCAAATAAGTATATACACTTAGGAGAACTTAGACCTCAGATCAAATAGTATTAAAGCTGACCGATGACAAACTGATATAATACATATGATAACCGCATTTGATGCCATAGCCTCAAGTCTACCAGGGAAAGTATAACAGTGAGTGCGTCCTTCCTCGGCATGTACACGCTCCATCTCTATCAGTCCGAGAACCACATTTATCAGTCTGATGATTACCACGACCTTACTAAGAACACCCTCTACTACACTAACCGCCACCCATGGATGGTTGTGTTGGGGTCCTGGGTGTCTAGATCCACCTGATCTAAGCCAGGAACAATCTCTCCTAAAATGCCCAACATCACCACAATTGTAAAAGCTCTGGTCGTTATAGGCTGCTGAATAGTCACAGAAGAACCTGAGTGAACCTCACGATCATAGTACCGAGACTGAGTACCTCCAGAAGTCTGACGCGCAGAACCACCATCTGAAATCTAGAGAGCTAACTGTGCTGGTCGACTACACTGCAAATGATGAGACCTGCCCTACTGCACATACCCACGGGAAGTAGACCCACTGTAGTACCCATATCAGTGAATTGTCTTATCAGACTCCTTTCCGGGGAGCTTTCCTATCACCGACTCAACCATCTTGGCGTACTCTGCCACAGCCTCAAAAAAAGCCCAGAGGCCACCAATTGTAATATAGCTAACTGAAGGGGAACATTCAACCCTCTCACAAAGCATCCAACTCGCTTAGCCTTTGTAGGTAGTAACGGCATTGCATAGCGCGACAAAGCATGGAAACGAGCCTCATACTGAGCAAATGATGCACCCCTCTACTCCAACTTGGAGAACTCATCCCTCTTGTCCGTATGCAAACTGAGGGGCACATATTTCTCTAGAAAGATACGATAAAACTTGGTCAAAGATAATGGAGGCGACCCTGCTGGTTGACAATCAACATAATCCCTCCACCATTGTTTTGCATCACCCAAAAGTTGAAGAGCAATAAATAAAACCCCATGTGACTCGACGATACCAAGGTGTGGAGCTTCTCATGGCTGCTCACTATAAACTCATAAGAATCCTCCTCAGGTTGGCCCCGGCATATGTGAGGCTTCATGTTGGAGAAATGCTCCCATATCATCCGCTCATCGCAGGTCATAATAGATCCTGTCACTGGCCGGGGACCAAACTCTAGTGCCGGATCTCATCTATATGGGTTGCCAAAATAACAGCTGGCTGAACCATTAGAGTACGGAATTTGGGAGTCTGACCCTCTCCCACTCGGGTATGTGACCCACCTGGAGTAGTCAGAAGAAAGCCCTCCTAGAAGATACCCTCAAGCAAACTCAATATCCTGACCATAGTATCCTGAAGAACCGGAGTAGCTACAAATCTGGGCTGATCCTAGGTTGGCCCAATATCCCCATTATAATGATCATCTTGAGGCTCAATCTCTGGCTTGGGGGATACTGACCTAGCACGAGCCTAACTAGCTCCTTATGCTCCACCCCTCGCTGGTGCAGCTACTCTAGCTCTACCTCTGCCCCAACCACGACCTCTGACATGATCGCGTACCGTTGGAGCAGGTGTCGGTGCCTCATCTCTCGCCGCATGAGCATGAGTCCTCACCATCTGTGAGAGAATAGGAAACAAGGGTCATATACCAATTTGATCAATCTTAGCACAAAGAGAATGAAGAAGGCGAAGTTTCCTAAATGTCCCATAGCCTCTCAAAGATAAGTATGGATGTCTCCACACCGATCCATAAGACTCTAGTAGACATTGCTCTTGTATTTAAGACTATTTAACCTAGAGCTTTGATATCAACTTTGTCACGACTCCTTTCGGGCGTCATGGTGGCACCTACGTTATCCCCACCGGTAGGTGAACCACTTCTCCAACAATAACATACAAATAATGAATAATCAGAAATAAGAGAAATACTTGTATAAGTTGTCTTTTGTTATTACAATCCCCAAATGATCTGCTTAATAATACAAGAGCACTAAAAAGCAAAAATAACTAGTTCGAATGTCTGAATATGTCTCTCGGATACAAGTAAAGACATGAGCAATAAGAAGGGCATCCGGCGCATGCTGAATGAAGGCACGCTAGCCCCGAAAACAAAAATATTTCAACTCAGGACTCAACCACGTGGTCCTGATTGGTAGATAGCGCTATAACTGCATCCAAAAAGAATGCAGCAAGTGTAGCATAAGTACACAACGCACCCCTGTAGGCATCATAGGTCGACAACGACGGAAGATACGTAATTGACATAAACATCAAGTTAACTCTCAAATAAATCTTATTCTAAATAGTTCATTGAATAACGTAAGTCACCTTGTTCATATAAGAGTTCAATACTCAACAACTTAGATAGTATGGAGTTAAACCAACAAGATCCATCATTCTTGATAATCACCCAAGTTTTAATAATAAGTCCAAATCACGCTACCACTCAACAAGTAATCAATGTATATGTAAATGTATGTTATGAATGCAAATGCAGGGTACCTTTTCACAACCTGGTATACACACATTCAAATTCTATGAATTGTGACCCATGGGGGACTCGCGTTGTCCATATACCACTCCTAGTCAGCCAAAATTCAACACATGTATCTGACTAGAGCCCAGGACTCACTTTCGAGTCATATCAATCATTTCCATCATCTCAATATTTTCAGTCGTTTCATAAGAATATCTTTACCTTTCTGGTCTTATTGGACCCACAACAATTCCATACCACTCCACTTTCAATAACATCAGAATCTTGAGTGTATGAATGCAATGATAATAAGGCAAGTAATCAGGATGTATGAGATCAATCAAATATAGGAGATAAATATCACATGCTTCAGAAATTTAATAACACGCATTTTCACGTAATTAGTCTTTCATATCATAAGCAACTTTGATGAGTACACACAATCAATTATCAACAATGGCGACAAGTCCCATAATGGCAACAAGCCCAAATAACAACAGACGGAATCAACCAAAGGTTGATTCCCTAAAGCACCCATCAACATTGTTCAACATCGGTACTCACCCAAGCATTCATCACAACCGCTAAAGTGGGACCGCCAAACACGCCTAATACCCCTCAATATTTATATCAACTATGCACTTCTATCGGTGTCTATAAAGATAAATCGTAGCCTACCTCAGAACCACAGTCCTCAATGCAGGTTTTGCCCTTGCAAACCACCTCATAATAGTTGTAGTCTAACACATAATACCATTCATTATCCAACATGAACACCCAATCAACCTTCACAACACCATCCATTATCATTATCCAACACTAGGTTACAACATAACAACAATAGGATCATTAATCAACCTCTGAATCATGATTTATAGCCCTTTTATTCTAACATAAACACCTATGTTGGTTCTTCATTATTTTAAGAAGTATACTAGGATAAGAGGACCCAATAATGATTAATTAAGTAAAAGGGGATGAAAAACCTTACCACCCAAGATGGATGATGAAGAACACTCTAAGAAACCTTCCTTTACCGAGATCAACTCCCAAGGAATGGTCTTAGGGAAAAGAAATCATTTTGGGCATAAAATTTAGAATTTGGAAAACAACAACCTTGGCGGATCGCTCTGATGGAAAACCAACCGCCGAATCGGCCCAACATAAGTTATCGGATGGGCGCAGAAGCGGGAACGACACCGCAGATGCGGATCGCCTATGCGAAAAATGGTCCGCAAAAGCGGAGACATAAAAATCCTACAAAACACGCATCTGCGATACAATTCTGCAGAAGTGGCAAGAAACTCGCTGGTGCAGCATACCAGAAACCAACAACTAGGAATTCAAGCCAAATTTCTACCAAATACCCGAAACGCTCTTGAGACTCTCCAGATATGAACCAAACATGCTACCCCAAGTTGTACGACACTACAAACTTGCTCCCACTCTCGGACTTCTCATAAAATCGAGCTAAGACTCACACAACAGAGCTAAGACTCACTTTTCTATCAAATCAACCAGAATACCTAAATTTCACAATTTTACACATAAAGTCAGAAAATACATCTGAACATCTTGGGAAGCGAACCAATAATTGGACTAAGTCATAAATGATCCTCCAGAACTATCGGAAGCAACAGAACCCAAAAATGAACTCATATACTCAAAAGTCAACTTTGGGTCAAACTTATCACTTCTAAACTCTTCATTTTGGATTTTTAATCTGAAAGTCATATAAATACATCTCGGGATCTGTGATACCCCTTCCCGTGCATCACAAACTCTACACATATTCTACGGAAAAATTAATTTTATCAAATAAGGGTCTTTAGCTAAAAATGACTGAACGGGTCGTTACATAAATAAAGTGTCGTGGTTGGTTTAAACAGACTAAATAAGAGGGAGTAATGAGGAACTAAGGGGTCCCGATACTTGTGAGGTGACGAGCACATGTATCGGGTACCGGTGACATGCTAAGAGAATTTGTATATTTTCGATTGTATAGTCTGGTCTGAATGCCATATTTTGGGCACTAACTGTTATCATAGATTGATGGTGTGCTTGTGATTAGGCATGAGACCTCTTATTTATTATTTTTATTCTTTTTACTTGTCTTATCTGTGATTAAATGTTGTCATCACTCCTATATACTCGTTTAAAAGTGGAGAATAAGCTAAATATTAAGTCTTTAATGATTAGCTTGGTTACTTATTGTTGTGCATGTCATAATCATTCTTTCATATGGTATCTCATGCATATCATACTTGCGTATATATATGTGGATCCTAAGGAAAAAGGTTCTGGATGGAGTAATATGTTGGATATGATCCTGATTGGCTAGTGACAGATTATGTGAGCCTAAATTGGCTAATTGATGTGATTGAAAGTCTAATATTGGCTAGGAACCCGAATAGAAATTATTCTGGTGGTATATGGACCTCGTGAGTTCCTAATGGGTCACAATTTCATAGTATTGGAATGTGTGTGTAACGGTGATTTAAAGGCCTTGCATTTACATAGCATTTGCATATCATATCATCTTATTAGTTCCTTGTTGGATGACTCACCTAAATTTTTTATTGAATCATACTTTCATGCTAACTTGACTACCAGACGAACTTGTGGAATTAGAGACTTCTTATATCTAGGCATGAAACATGTGATTATTGTCTTTATCATTATATCAGACTAACCACCTAGCACGAGTGGATCTCGAAACTACGACGGTCATTGAGGAAGTCATTCGGAGGATTCGAGGTTAGCTACTAGCATGATCCATGGCACCGGATTCTCCATCTATTTTTATTTGTTGTCTTTCCTATTCCTAGACAGTATGTCCAGGTTGTATCCCAGATTTATATTTTTCTTATAGCACGTTCTTGTACTAGTGACACCAGATTTTAGGAGTGGTAGTACTTATTTCGTATTTCTATATCATGAGACTTATTTAAGACTTTAAATTGGCTAGTTTACTTATTCATCATTATCTTCTTAATTTCTTAATGTTAAATGGGTTGTGATTAGTTTAATGACTTGGTGGAAGTTAGCGTCATCACGGCTTATTAAATTGGGTCATGACACTTTCAAAATTTGCTTATTTTGAATAGTGCTTTTTTGAGAAGTGATTTTTTAAAAAGTACTTTTATCAATACGAAATCAGTACGTTGTTCTTGGCCAATGTTCCAAAAGTGAATTTGGGGGAAAATAGGTATTTTTGCTTCTGAAAAATAATTTCTACTACTACTCAAAATCACATATTGGTTCCTTAAAGCTTGGTCAAACACCTCAATATTTTTAGAATAAGCATTCTTTTTTTAAAAAAAAAAAATTGCTTCCCAGAAGCTTGGTCAAACAGGCTACAAGTCAACTTAAAACGATCAACATTAATCACTCACATAAACTTATACTTTATTATTTCTTGTATTAACTATTTACTCAAAAGTTTATTTTAATAATATTACTCAATATTATTACACAAGATTGTGTATTATATAACTCGATATACACGTGCAACGCACGTGCAGAAAAACTAGTATTTTATAAAAGTGAGAACATGAAATAATAAATCTATTCTAGTAATATAATTGATAAACATAAAATACTCGATGGTTGCACTGGTAGTACTCCTCCAAACAAATCAGATTTTTTAAATTTTCTTTAGCTTTCATCTAATTTCTAGTCATGTTTGGTATACACACAAAAAAAAAAACACTTTCTTTGGGAGAAAAATATATGAATGAATACCTAATTGTGAAGATAGAAGAGCAGCATTGAAATGTATATATAGATACATAATGGGACTTGTTAATACATATGGTACAATAATTTCAAATAAATCTAGATAATTTAGTTCTAATTTGATAATAAGTTTATCAGGACAAATTGATATTGTTAGAATTAAGTATTTTTTAAGGTGTTTGAAAATTCAGAATCTCAACTAGAATTTCATATCATATTGGGAGTTGTAAAATCCTAATGATCAATGGTTATATTACATATATTAAAAGTATCAAGAGTGAAGACTTGTTGGCTCACTAATTGTTCGTATTGCAAGTGATATATAAAATATTTTGTAATAAAAGTCAGATCACGATCTTATAGCGCAAGATAACATCACACGTGCATCAACATCTGATCTTCATCCACCGGAATTGAGTTCGACGACATTGACAAAGACCTTCTTTAGTCCACCATACTTTTTCTTGCGGGTAGGGTAGGGTGAGGGTCTGTCTTAAAGTCTGAAATTCATGGAATTTTAGCATATCCTTTACGATAGAAGTTGCCTGTAACATAAGGGCCAAACGATCAGCTTCAAAAATAAAAAGGTGTATATCCTACCCCGATAAAATAACCACTAAGCTATTATTCTTCATAGTCACTGTGTGACGGGTGTGTGAGCTATGTGCACGGTGAGTGCACTTGTGGTAATTACGAATTATGTGTTAAAATTAAATATATTTTTTAACATGTCATTTAACATCAAAAAATCAAGACTTGACTTCCAATGAGAAATTGTTTTTTTGGTAGGGAAAAGAATTCAACTGATGTACCAAATTCCACATGTAGCTTTTTGGAAGCATCAAATATTATGTGCAATGCATGTGCATCTATACCAAAAGGTGAATTATGTGAAATAAATTTATCAATTACATCTTGTAACACTATAACCAAAGTTATTACACCATTTCATAGTTTCCACTACAGTAAGATATTTTTGTAAGAAGATTTCTCCTTTACACTCGCCTAAACTCATTTGAACCGTTGAACGTTATCTAGTTCTAATAATTCATTGGTGTCTGTACTGCAATAAATGGGCATGGAAAGCTACCTTATCGAATGAGCAACAAAAAATTAATAAACAACACATCAAATTTGAAAATAAGGATTTAGCTAGGAGATTCAATACTAAGACAACTATGCTAATTCTTGTCATGCAATTGAAATAAAAAAATAATTCTATAATTTTTAGTGATATTTCCACGTCAAAATATTTTTAAAAATGAAGATGTAAAGAAAGACCGGTCCAAAAGTGACAAATAAATGCAATGTTAAAATCATACATTATTTGTCAAAGCTTACAATCACTGTGTGTGTGAGAGATATTTGTGAATGAGAGAGAGAGAGAGATAGATATAGAGAGATGTCTTGATAATTGTCACGATTCAAATTTCAAGTCGTGAAAGCACATATCCTCACCCGGTAGGCGAATCATCAACAATTGATTAAGTTAATTTTAACAAGTATATTATGCGGAAATAAATACATAATGCCATTTAAAAGGCATAACTAAGTCCTATTCACATGACTAAGGAGAAAAAAATACTACAACCCAAAACTTGGTTTCACAAGTACAAAAACTATAGAAAGTACAAGTCTGGAATAATATCTCATATACTATCTCAGTGTAATAGAAGACAGAAATAAAATAAAAGTGAAGAATCTGGTGCCACAGATCAGTCAACATCTCACCCTGAATCCCTCGAGTATGTCTCCTCAACGAGTGAAGCCTCGTAGCCCGCTAATACTACGTACATACTTTGCTAAAAAATGTGCAGCAAGTGTAGAGTGTGTACGAGAAATTAATGCGTATTCAACAACATCACCGACTGACCCTAAACTAAAATGGTGACAAGGGTTGATCTTCTGAACGCTTACTTCAACACTTAACCACTATTAGTTCATAAAAGCATACTTTCAATCCAACAAGCTAAAGATGAGAATTTCACCTAATTCAACAAGTATTCAAGTAATCAATCAAGTGCGATAAGTATATTTCAACCAATCCTTCAAGTAAGTCAAATTGTAATGCAAATGCCTTCTATCATTGTATACACACGCTCAATAATATGGAATATGTAACCCACGGGGGACTCGCAAAATCCGTACACCACCCCGAACTATTTCACATCAGATTCTCAACCATTTAGGCTCTCAATTTCACAACTTACTCAATTCGACTCTTATTACTTGTATTTGGCCAATTCGGATATCATCTGCTTCACTCCACGTGGAATCATTTCTCATCGAGCACGACATATATATCCTCAATTGTTACATGCATGAGATACCATATGAAAGCATGAATATGACATGCACATAAGATAAGCAATAAGGCTATAAAGTAATAGCTCAACCTAGCTCTTTTGCATCCTTAAACGAGTATTTCGGAGTGATGAGAATCAACAAGGAAGACATGCATATATCATAAAAAACATCAAAAAGGATATTCATATCTCACATCATGATTCACATAAATCAATTTAAGATATCAGCTAATGCCCACATGCTTTGGTATTCTTACAAGGAAAATAAATAATTTAATACTACACAACTTCCCAAATCATGGCACCGGTACCCTATATGAGTGCTTATTCCCTCACAAGTACAGGACCCCTTATTACTCATTTCCTTTATCATTAGTTAAATTAACAACCACATGCTTTAAAATGAGTCAAGCAAGGTCTCAACTTGCCTGATTTCGAAGTCTGATGCTCACAACAAACTTGTCTTTCCTCAGAACTTTCAAACGATCCCAATCTATTAAAATATGAATTCTATATAAGCATATGAGTCGGTAGACACATATTGCTATATTACTAATCTAGACCCAAAATGTCGCCAAAAAAAGTCAATCCCGAGTTCTGGAGGGAAAACTGTAATTTTATTACAAAATCAGTTTACCCATAACCAATAGAGTCTAAATCGCGAAAATTACAAAACTTTGACTTCAATTTGAAGAATTTCTTACTTTAAACTTAGGAACTTAAATCCCTATTTTACAATCCAAATCATGATTTAAATGATCAAATTCCGCAAGAATCTAAGATAAATCAACAAAAGGGAGGTTATATTCTTACCTCAGCGACGAATAATAAAAATATCTTTAAAAATCTTCCTAATCTGAGGTCTCTAGCTCAAGTTATGAAATGAAATGCCAAATCTCATTTTTCGAAAATAAACACTGCCAAGAATAGTCCCTTCTTTCCGATCGCGGACCATCCATGTGATGGCATAGACCAATCTTGACCTGGCCCAAAAATGACCTTCGCAATCGCGACCTCGCTCACAACGATTGTGATGCTTTGCCCAACCTTCCTTCGCGATCGTTACACTGCCTACGTCATCGCGTAGGGTTAGTTTCTACACCAGATACCAGAAAAATCTAATGTCTACCAAACTTTGACTCAACACTCGAAACTCATCATGTACCTCCCGGATTCAAACCAGTTATGCACTTCAGTCATAAAATACGTTATGAACCTGCTCTCATATGCAGAACACTCATTCAGGATCATATAAACCCAAATTTGACCATGATCAACTCTAATTCATCACTTTAACTAGTTTCTCGTCCAAGAGTCTAATACACACCCGAGCCCCTCGAGATCTATCACAACCATCCAACTAAATCACAATTCACATTTTGGACCTAACGGAAAAGTTCAAATTCGCATACTGGTTCATTAACCCAGATGTTAATTTTGGTCAATCATTTCAATTTCTTAACTTAAGGATTTCCAATATTTACCTTTTCTTCTCTAATACTCACCAGATTGCTTCGAAAATTGTGTCACCCATACCCGTAAGTTAAAGACACCATTCAAAGCTCTGGGAAGGGACATTTAAGAAAATGAAGACCTTGAACACAAAATGACCTAACGGGTTGTTACATCATACACCACTTAAACACATGTTTCTCCTCGAACGTAAAGGAAAATAAGGTACCTGAACTGTCAAGAAACTAAGGATATCGACTATGCATGTCCAACTTGGTCTCCCAAGTAGCGTCATCAATAGGACGATGCATCTTAACTTCCGAATCAACCTTTCCAAATTGGCTACCGGTTGTTCCTCAAAAATCAAGTTCTGATCAAGCAATATTGAATCCTACTGAATCACATGAGAACTAGCCAAATGGTACTCCTTGAGCATCGAAATATGAAATATAGGGTGAAGACCTGACAACTAGGCGACAAAGCCAACTCATAGGCTAGCACACCGATATGCTGAATAATCTCAAAAGGGCCAATATACCTCATCATACCCTTCATGAGTGTTTTCAATCCTTTATGAAAACATGATCATAACTTGTGTTTAAGAACTCATGGAATTCAAAGCATGATTCATAGATTACGGACAGGCTCATGACAATCATAATGACCAATCATGAATACCACCGATGAATTAAAATATAGACATGACGTATAATATTACATGTATTAGGGTTATCATTGTAATAGAACAAAATCCTAAACTTATGAAGAATTTGTATTTCATGGAAAAGCGTGGTGTGGGGAAGAATATGCATATTCCCACATGAGGATAGAAGCTCTACATACCTTATTTGTTTTATACTAGTCTTAAAAATCTGAACTTGGAAAAAGAAACCCAAAGCTTGAACCTTGAAACCTTGGGATGAGTTTATCTTGAAAACTCTAGTTTAAGAACAATAGATTTTACTTAGGAATTATGTATACTTAATTAGAATGGCGTAGATATATGTGAAAAAGGTTTACCTTGAGTTATGAGGATGATGGAAGAAGAAAACTTCATTCTAGGACTTGAAAGAATAAAAAATCTAATTTTTGGAACAAAGTTTCATATTTATATTGTTCACTGCGTCGAGGGATGTATGGCCATATTGTACGGTTCGTCGAATTTTCTACGGTCAAAAGAGTTTTGGCCCACTCCAGTCGCCCGGAGGCTATGTATGACTGAGTGTCCAATATCATCCTATGAAGGATCTTCTGCCAAATAATATGACAGGCTCAACGTCATTAACTTTTAGACTTCTTCCGTTATGATTGGTGCCCAGATAATTCTTGGCGCTTACTTAAGTGTGGTAACAGTTTTCGCACAGTCAGTGGATCTTACTCCCTCGTATGTGCGAACATACTTTACACACTTTTAAGAATTACTCTTAAAAGAAGGGATCTTTTTAAGTTGCTTTACAATCCAATCTTTAAACGGAAAAGAAGATGAGATTAAACTTCTGATTTTTAAAGCGTAAGAAATATAAATTATTTTCATATTCCTCCTTACTTTAATCAATTTTTAATCAGACCTCATTTAATCTTTATTCTTGACAAGTAAGAGAACCTACTTATCCCAATTTCGGATCCTGGCTCACTCCAGTCACTTCATCAAACTGAGTGTCCAGTTCCTTCTTACCATTATTCAGATCTTTTGTCTGGGATAGATACAGGCCTTCTGCTGCAAGATAGAAGTACATCTTCAGTCTTCTCCTCTTGTCCCAGTTGACATCCTCAGGCTCTCGTGAGCGCTTGTTCCAATCAGTCTTGGTAGCGGTGACACCATGAACACATTCATCATCATCACTCTCTTCTACCAGAAAACCATTGCCATATCCAGATTTGGTCACACAACTTTTGACCGACATCTTTCGAACACTAATAGTAATACTATACAATATTGTCTTAAGTTGTTGGGTATTTTTGCTCTATGGTACTTTATAAAGCAGTACGGGAAGTATATAACTATTACAAGTATTCGAAAGGATAAACAAAGATTCAATAGTTCAACTAGTAATCTGAAAATTACAAGATAACCCGAAAACTGAAATTACAATTTTGTTGAAAACGAAAAAATGGAAACTTGTTTTGCTGAGTCGAGTGTGGCACTCTGTCCTTAAGACAATATTTCCCCGTATGTATCCTTTATACGTCCTGGACAATTTGTCTCCCAAGATAAAACAGCAATGGAACACTTGAGCAAAGGAAACTCAAGAGCTACCGTGAAGAATATTGAGTAACGAAATGATGTCTTGGAAGGTGTAGGAAGAAACTGTTTTGCTAGTGTATGCTTCTGAATTTTCGTGTATCATATATGTGTGTTCTTAGTGCTCAACAATGGTGTAAGGGGGTGTTTATATAGGTGATGGAGGGGCTGAAAATTGCCTCCATAATAGCCAAATAATGGCCATTATGGAGGTAGTAAAGTCACCAAACTATACATCTTGAAACTTCAGGGACCAAACTGTACATCTGAAAGAATTCTGGTCCAAACTGTACTTCTGAAACTTCTGGGATCAAACTGTACTTCTGGCAAATTTTTCTGGACCCGAGGACCCGAGGACCCGAGGACCCGAGGACCCGAGGACCCGAGGACCCGAGGACCCGAGGACCCGAGGACCCGAGGACCCGAGGACCCGAGGACCCGAGGACCCGAGGACTCGAGGACCCGAGAACCCGAGGACCCGAGAACCCGAGGACCCGAGGACCCGAGGACCCGAGAACCCGGAACCGGAACCGGACCGGACGGCCAGGCGGCGGCGCGCGTGTGCTCTTTCCTTGAACCGAAGCACATCTAGGTCCTCCCTCCTTTAAACACATGGGATACCCCTTGGGGTCCCAAACCCCAAACCAATTTCGAGTCTTATATACACAACAATCCTTTCTTCCTATACCGATGAGGGAGAATTGAACACAACACCACACTTTCCATGCTTCAAACACCTCACTTCGTGAACCAATATCTCTTTCATTTCTCAATGAAATTTGACGATTCTTGGCCCTACGATTATCTACGTACTTAGTAGATCATGCATGTGTGAAGAACCGGATTCTCCAACATACGTAACACTAGTGTTTAAGCCGTTAAAGTTGGTCGGTCGCAACTCCCGCCAAAGGCAAATTTCCAACAATCCCCTCTTGAAAGAGATTTTGGCGCACTCACATGGTGCCTTTTTCATTTCCAGCAATATTTCAGCGGACCGATGTTGCATAAGGAGAGGTAGCCTCAACTTTGAACCTTCCATAGTTGAATACCATCGGAATTACTTACTGCGCGGTGAACGTGATGTCTTGAACCGTCAGTGTTTAGTGTAAGTCAAGACAATGATACCAACACAACAAATTCCCTTACTCTCTTCTTCGTAATGTTTTGTCCGTTTTGGCCATGGACAACGTCTTGGATTCTTAAGTGCGTTCATTTTGAGGCGGCCCGTCCTCGCACTTAAATAGGTGGTCTCCTACAAGGTATCCTGCTATACCCCACTTCACAAGTGTTAGGAACCATTAAAAGTTTCCCAAAAACCTAACCTCAACTGTTGAGGAGCATTACAGGTTTTTGAAAACTTAACCTTTACCCACACTGCAGATAGCACTTAAAGTCTATCGCGGGAACGGCTTTGGATTTGGTGTTTCTTTTCAGAAATCACTATCCGAAGTGCTCATGCTACTACTGAAGTGATCAACTGAACCTTTACAACTTAGTTTTCACATTGAACCAAATTACTGGGATCTCCAGTTCGTAAGGTTGGGTTTCCACTGTATTGGTCCGTATATTTTGGGTTTTAAGCCAATTCCCCTAGACAGGCAGAACACTTGATCTCCGGGTAGTCCCTTAGTTAGTACACAAGGATGTGACACCCGTGATAATCAACTGCCATACGGTCTTATGTCTCCGACGATCCCGACGATATGTCCAGACGCCGTCATCCGTGTCCTTTCTGAAGCCGACCGGCTAGCCACACTGTATAACTGTTGTAGGCACGAGTTTCTCCCAATAAGGGACGTCCTCTAAGGAGCCGTGAAGTTACTCAACTTCTTTCATGCTTTGTATAAAGCGATAAACTCCGATTCCATCATGAATCGGCCGATGCAAGTTTGCTTAGAGGATTTTTCAAGAACCACCATACACATTTACTTGTGGCTTTGGTGTTCTTCGATCCGATGTCCGTTGCATCACCGTGTTCTCCCGTAACCGCCGGACATCCGAATACTATAATCCGTAGATAAGCGAATAATTCGGATATCGTCATATCCGACTTAACGCCTTCTATTGATCATGTATTAAGATCATCGGTGAACCTTAGTTCAATCGATCGGTTTGTAGGACGATACCAAGTGTCGGTTGTAGTGTGTACAATACATTGAACTACACGTGACCCGAGCATATCGCTCCTTGTCTATGGGTGCACCATGATTCCAATCGCTTCTATGATTCATATCCATTGGTGGCTTCAACGAGACTGTCAACTATAGGCTAGTCCGTTAGATGTCTTAGAAATCCAATTCCTAAGATGTCATCTGTGATACGCATATCTTTCATATCGAGACTTTGTTTCAATATGATTTTCACTCTCAGACCGTTGGTTTTCCAACTGTTGGCTTTCTAACTTCAGAGTTAATGTTTCTGTGGTCAGATTCATTGTTTCTGTTTTATCTGAAACTTTCAGGACCAAAATAGCCAAATAGAACCGAAGCACATATAGGTCCTCCCTCCTTTAAACACATGGGATACCCCTTGGGGTCCCAAACCCCAAACCAATTTCGAGTCTTATATACACAACAATCCTTTCTTCCTCTACCGATGAGGGAGAATTGAACACAACACCACACTTTCCATGCTTCAAACACCTCACTTCGTGAACCAATATCTCTTTCATTTCTCAATGAAATTTGACGATTCTTGGCCCTACGATTATCTACGTACTTAGTAGATCATGCATGTGTGAAGAATCGGATTCTCCAACATACGTAACACTAGTGTTTAAGCCGTTAAAGTTGGTCGGTCGCAACTCCCGCCAAAGGCAAATTTCCAACAAAAACAACATTTAAGTGAACTTTGTGCAATCCGCCTTCGCCCAAACCAGGTCAAAGATGGCATTGTTGAGTCACTCGCTTTCTAATTAAACCCTAATTAAACCATAGTTAAACCACACAAGGTCCCTACTCATTTTCCGGTGGTCTCGTTCCTCAGGCAGTGGCGGCATCACGCCTGAAACCGGCGACTTCAGCTTCATCCTCTTCCACTGTCACACCACTTATCTCCACTATCTCCCCTGTTTTCCATCACATGAGATCCGCCACAGAACCATCCAATCCACGAGTCCATAGCAGCAGTACCTCCATAGCTATGTCTCTCTATTCCCAACTAAACCTACATCTAATTTAAATCGATCAACAAATTTAATCTTCTTTTATTTATGGGTCAGATCAAACCCATCTTTAAATCTATTTGTAAAGAAACAAACAAGAAGAAAAATTGGTGCGAAAGGAGATGCCATCGGAATCTGTTGAAGTAGAAAGCATAAGAAAGAAGGAAAAGGGAAAGATAATCTAAAATAGAAAATAAAATATTAAGAAAATCACAATACATCATCCAATCAGAAGATAACGTATGTACAGTTGGGACCATTTTTAGTGTTATTTTTTCCCTCCCACGTGCTTTTCAGAAATTGGATGCACTTTCTTGCCACGTCACCCGTTAGAGATATTAATATCACTTCATACTAGAGCTCTTCAACGGGGCTGGTCCCGACGGGAAGGGACCCGACGGGACGGGGTGAGGGTCGGGACTCGGGTTCCGACGGGCCTGGTGGGTTGGGGCGGACCGGGTCGGGACTTGCATTTTTTTTATTTAATTTAAAAAATAATATATATAAATACTTCAATAATTGAACAAGATAGTGTAATAAAAATATCTCAAAAATATTTTTGTGCCTCTTATATTATTTAATAGAAATATAATTTTTTTTGTAATACAATTTCAAAATTGCAACTTTGTGGTGTTGTTCAAAAGTTGTAAATGACATAGTAAAATTGCAATTAAAAAAAATTACATATTCAACCATACTCTTTCGAATTTCCTCACAATGTCTTGAGGATCTTATGTTGGAATTGGAATTTATTTGTCAAATTCTTCTACGTCGCTTCGTGCTCCCTCGGACAAGATTTCGTTGTAGTTGTAGTCTTCTTCTTCATTGGTCTCCGGTTGTCCACACCTTCTACTCTCCGCACGAATTCAGTCTCTGAATAGAACTGCAATCTCCAATGTGTCTTCCGCCAATGAATGTTTGTGCTCTCCAATTTAAAATCTTCCCTCGGAAAAGACGCTTTCAAACGCTGTTGATGACGCTTGAATGTTTAACACATCTCGAATCATCTTTGCTAGAGTCGGAAATGTCTTCTCATTCTCCCTCCAGTATTTCAGCAAGTCTTCTTGTCCTTCGTCATTTGCAATTAATTTGTATAGTACAATACCCTGCAAAACATAAACATCAAATACGCTAACTTGTGAAGAAGTTGAACCACTACACATTTTATTTCTAAGGCCTTGAATACTAGCAGCAGAAATCGGTTGATTTTTTGCACTTTGTTGTTGGTAATACGTATATTTTTTTTGCATTCGGTGTGTATGCTAGACGTAACTGCTACTTTAGTTGGTGTGTCAATTGGTTCTTCAGTTGGGTCTGTTGGAAGTACTTCTACACAATCATAAATCGTTTCTACAATGTTTTACAATCATCTACTTTAATAGTTGAATTTAATACAGCACCAACAATATAAATAGTAGGGATAGAAAAAAAATAATTTTTTAAATATTTTTTCAATAGATGTCTTATAAGTTGGTTTTTGCATGTATTCATTAAGTAACAAAAATATTAAAACTATATAAAATGACATATTTGAAATAGTAGGATAATAAATACCGAAAGATTCTTTAGTAGCTTGATAAAACTTCTCCAAAAATCCATTAAGTTCTAAAATTTTATCCCAATCATTATCTACAAGCATATCCCTTGGATTTTTATTATGGCCGTTAAATAATAAAGTAATAGATTGTCTATAATCGTAAGCAACAAGTAGTTGCTCATACAGAGAATTCAACTTAGTTGAAACTTCTTCTGAAATTTTTCTATATGATAATCCACAATCATGACATATTTTTTATACTATTTGCGTCTTTATATTTTTTTACCTTTAAAAATAAAGTTTATGACAAATTGTATTTTATCAAGAATGCTTTCAAAAAGTTTTAGGTCATCCTTTACAATTAAGTTATAAATATGACACACACATCTTATATGAAAATGACCAGGAAAAGACGGAGTTAATATAAGTTTTAAAAGTTTTATAACATAGTCATTAGAAAAGCATTATCTAATGTAATGGTCATAATTTTATCATTTATTCCATAGTAATCGCAAATTTCATTAATATTATCTGCAATAAAACTTTCAGTGTGCCTATCATCTATAAATCTATATGCTAAAATACTTTTTTTTCATAAACTAATTTTTATCTATCCAATGGCATGTTACCGTTAATAATCATTACCGTTAGTACTACGGTCTATATCAGAAGTGATAACTACTTTGCCATTAAAATAATACATTGCATAACATAAATACTGTTGATATTCACTTGCAAATTTTAAAACATCCCTTCTAACAGTTAATCTAGAAAAATCATTAAAAACAAGATTATATGTTTCTCGTATGTGATGAATAAAACCATGAGAGGAAGGAAATGAAAAAGGCAAACCCTCCATCGCTATTAATTTTGCTATATATCTTTGTTTTTATCATATTTAGGACCAAAAATTCCCTCTGTCGTCGGGTTAATTTTGACCATGTTCTAGGTCGGAGACACTGTGAAAATCTTGTCCCGACTCAAATGGCATTGGCACACCCGATTTTTTAGCCAGGTATTGATTCCACCTAGTTGTGTGCTCGCCTTGTACATGTCTCAGTAAACCTTCCCGTCCCACCTTGACCTTTTTCGGTTTTAAATTTATAAATATTTTTACATCTAGCTAGTTGATTCTTTTGGTCTCTATAAAAATATGTCATACATCTAATTTTAATTTTTATTTTGTGGGGCCTCGATTCATACTAGGGGGAATAAGAGGCATTGAAGTTGCAGCTTCAGGCTGAGACTCAGACTGAGCCTGAGGTTGAGGTGCACTAGTGGGTGTGTCATCTATGTTATCGCCTAAATTAAAGTCTGGTTCATCTACTTCATCATCTAATGATATATCATTAAAAAAAATAGTTTCATCAATATGACTGAAATCAATCAAATCATTGGTACTAGGAATAGGATTACTAGAATAAGTATCATTACCCTTGTTACCCTACTAGAAGAAGCACATTTACCATTACCCCTAATCATACGTTTGAATCCTTCAATTATATTTATGTAAATAAATAAATAAAGTAAATGAAATTAAGTGCGATAACTAAAATTAAGTAACAATAATAATTTAAAGAAGGAACGAATGTACCAAACACCGACGTAACGTCGGCGTGTAATCGAGGTTGAAAATTAAAACTTTGTTCGATGGATGATCTTCAAGCTAGTTGTCAATTTCATTCTCAATTGTTTAACTTTGATATAATATTTAATAGTAGAAAGATTTGTAGAATTGTAGAGAAATAAATTGAGAGATGATAAGAAGATTTATGAGAAAAATGAAGAAAAAATGAGTTATTTATAGTTGAGAAATATATGTAAAGTGTAAATATATTAATTTAGAGGTTAAAAATAAATATTAAGGGGTAGAGGGATTTATGGGGTGTGGGGGCCCAAAATGGCCGTTATAGCTATTGCACAACGGCCAAAATTAAAATTTGATCGTTATTACAACGATTATTTTTGCAAAGGGGGAGGGGGATGGGTCGGGATCGTAACGGGATCGGGATCGTGACGAGATCGGAACGGGATGGGGCAAACTCAATCACTTGTTGCCGTTACTCTTCTCGGGATCGGGACGGCAGGGAGGAACTCAGATCCCGTCCCGAGTTAGAACTCCGACCCCGGCAAAATTTATTTTTTTAATTTTGGGGGATGGGACGGGGCTCAAGACTCTCCACAACCCACATGCGTTTCCTCCCAATCTCAACTGGGACCCGCTGGTTACGAAACTTCCTTGTACGGTATCGTAATAGTTGATGTATGTGATTATTGTCGGAACGAAATCGAAGGCTTGATACGATTTGGGGATTGGGGAAGATGGGGTAAGGAGAGAGAGGCTTGGTTGGAGATTGAAAAATGTGAAACCAATGAGAATACGTACAAGGATGAAGAGAAGTATTTGTTCTTTAAGATCTAGGAAGAGATCTGGGTGTTTGAAGGTCTTTGGTGAAGAAGGTGGGGCTATAAAATCTATACAGCATATGTTTTCTTCTTAAAATCCTTCAAAAAGCCTAAATATTCGTTGCCAAAGTGGAGAGAAAAAAATGGGAGAAATGAGTATAAGAAGGGGTGAAGCAGAGAGAGAGAGAGAGAGAGAGAGAGAGAGAGAGAGAGGGGGGGGGGGGGGGGGAAGAGGGCGTTGACTTTTGGGTGGGGAGAGATCTGTGTATTTGAAATTTAAGTAATGTAAAATATCTAGAAAACATATATATATATATATATAATATGTGTATAATTAGTAATTATATAAATTATATAATAATAATACATTATATATCTTATATAATAATTATATGATTTTTATATATATAATATATGTTTTATATATATATAGCAGTGATATATTTTCTATACAACAATGATATAATTTCTATATATATGCTGAAATTAATTAAAAAAAAATTATTTTGAAAATACTAAATAATATCTTTTAAGCTTTTTGGGCCATTTAATTCTATAGTTTCCCCGAATGGTCATTTATATTCTTTTCCCAACTAAATAGTGGATAAATTGGATCCAGGTGTGTTACTGGATAATGCATGCTTATCATGTTTTCATGGGCCGCTATGTATAAAGCTTGCCTCTTTCCATTCTGTGTGGTAGAAAATCCTATCTATAATGTCAGCTTAATTTGTCTTTTAAACAATTGAGTTGTGAAGGCTAACCCTTTAATGATATCAATCTCCTAGATAAGGATCAGTTAGGTGATGTAAAAAAATATGTACACGGACAATAGCGCATTTTAAATTGGGCAATTTCCACGAATGTCCTTATTTCCGACTGCTCTTTAGTTTTTGTCCATCAAATTTAATATATTTAATTTTTATTCTTCGTCTAGTACCACGAGGTTCTAGGTTCAAACTCATACTCATATAAAAATTTAAAAGAATTTTGCAAGACAGAGGTTTGTAGCAAAAATATATATATATTCGGATAAAATTAGGTCTATTCTGGCAAAACTAAACCTCTGCCTTAAAGGCAAACTTCCGCCGATATAGGACTAATTAATAGGCCTAATTTGCCCGAATATGCCGAATTTTGCTATAAACATCTCTCTTGCGAATTGTTTTTAATTTTTGCCTAAGCAGAATTCAAACCCGAAACTCATGAATTTTTAGGCAAAGGGAAAAAATTAAAGATTTTAAATTTGAGGGACAAAAATTAAAGACCAGTGCCTTTGAAGGCATTCCACACAAAAAATAGTTTTTAACTTTTCCAAACATATGACATGCTCCCTATTGTTCCGGTTATTAATTTTACTTTTTATGAAGGACTGCCTGTAATTTATGATAGAGAATACGTAAATATTCTTCATATATTCTGTAATTATTATTTTAGTGTAATTATGTAAAGTAGATATCCTCATACGATTAGGATTACAATTGTAAACACCTATATCTATTGTATTAATGAGAAGACTCCAAATAAGGAGAATTACACTATTCTACATGGTATTAGAAGTCAAAATACTAACACCCTAATCACTACTCGCCGCAACCGCAACCCCCCCCCCCCCCTCTTTCCTTGGTCACGACAAAACCCTCCCAAACCCTAGCAAATTTCGCCGCCCAACCTCATCTTCTCCTTACTTCCGGCGACCACATGGCTTCTCACAATTCCTCCTCCCCCACACAAGACGTCACACATCCTCGTAATCCCTCTTCCTCTCCTACTACCTTTCATTCGGCGTTTGTCGTGACGAACATCAAAAACTTTGTTCCTTTGATTCTTGATAGGGAGGATGGACAATACTCTTCGTGGGTTGAGTTATTTCAAATACATGCTTGTGCCTACAATGTTCTTGATTACATCGATGTCACCACACCCCGTCCGCCCGACGTCGATAACACAACGTGGAATCAACTTGATGCAATCGTCAAACAATGGATATATGACACCATATCCAAGGATATACTTCATACTATTATGAAGACAGGTGTTTCGGCTCACAACTTATAGACAAGATTAGAAGAATTTTTTCAAGACAACAAACATACATGTGCCATATATCTGGAGGAACAATTTAACAACACCCGTCTTGAAAACTTTGCTAATATGTCCGACTATTGTAAATAATTGAAATTAGTTGCCGATCAACTATTAATGTGGGCACTCCGATTTCAGAAACAAAGATAGTTTTGCAACTAATTAATGGTTTGCCAAATGGTGAGTATGACACGCTTGCAACGATGATCCAACAAGTCAATCCACTCGCTAGTTTCAACAAGGCCCGATCATAATTACTATTGGAGGAAACTAAGCGTGCCAAAGAAGACGAACATAATCAGAAGGAGTTGGTGGTTGACGCACCGGTGACCACACACGGACAGTCCGCGACAATGGAAATCGCATTCCAATTCAAGGTTATGGCACCACTCAAACTCCACCCCTCACCCTTCATTTTCCTAAAAAATGTCATATATGCTCCTAATATTAATAAAAACTTAATCTCTGTTAGGAAATGTGCTACTGACAATCTTGTAACTATTGAGTTTGACCCTTTTGGTTTTTCTGTGAAGGACCTACGTACGGGGACAACTCTTACGAGATGCAGCAGTGTGGGGGACCTCTATCCTTTCTCATCCACTTCCGCTGCAGGTGTCACTCAACAAACCTCTCTAGCCGCAATCTCTCCATCAACTTGGGACAGTAGACTTGGGCACCCAGGGGCACCAGTTTTAAATTTTCTTCAAAGTCAAAATTTAATTCAATGTAATAAAGGAAACTATACCCTCAGCTGCTACTCTTGTCCTCTGGGGAAGCATGTTAGACTGCCTTTTACGTCCTCATTGAGTGTAACTTTTTTCTACTTTTGATATCATTCATGCGGATTTATGGACATCTCCTATTACTAGAAATCTGGGTCACAAATATTATTTGGTGTTTTTGGATGACTTCTCTCATTTTTTTTGGTTTATCCTCTAAAATATTAGTCTCAAGTTTACTCCACTTTTCTAGAATTTCAGGCGTATGTTAAAACCCAGTTTGAGAAAAACATCAAAACATTCCAATGTGACAATGGTCGTGAGTTCGAAAATTCCCCTTTTCACAATTTTTGTGCGGAAAATGGCTGTAACATCCCGTACTTTCGGGTTACGATTTAAATCGCTAAGCATATATAAAATTGCTAGGCATGTGTAAATAGACCCGAGTGTTGGGAATTTTTTTTTAAATTTACATATGCTAATAAGAGATTAGTAATTGGCAAATGAAACGCCGAAATAATTTTGGACGTAACAAGTGTGACGACGGAAGCTGAAAATAAATTTGGTACGTGCATAAAGAGGTTATGGGCTAGTGTTATATCACAAATTATGATATTGAATATATGAAGGTCCTATAAGTTATCAAGATTTAAGTGAATTGGGATCACATAATTAATTATGTGTGTGAGTGAAAAATTACACAAAAGCAAGTCACTTGATTAAATGAAGTAGAGTGCATGTGTCGACAACCTAAGCTATCCCACCGCTAACACTAAATTGGTGGAGAGCATAATGATGGGGAATAAATTGGTTTGCACGATTAGGGGGGGAGTAAATTGTTCAGCATTTCAAATTCCATTTAGTTAACAATTCATTTTGTTTTAGTGTATATCCCGTCCATAGTATTTAGGAGGATGAATCATTTTGCTAGCCAAATGAATTCTTATACTTAGCTAAATGCTCCTCCGCTCACGACGAGTTAAAGCAAAAACAATTAGAGGGAATTTGTTTACTCACGTCCAGCAACAATAAATGGAAGTTTGCATTTTAAGTGCAATTTTGAATTATTAAGCTTGGAGTTGAGGTATGTTAAGGAAAAATTATTTCTTTCTTTTGACATGTTCCACGTACCAAAATAAAACCGTGATATTGCTCCATAATTTATTCTACTCCTAGTAGTTAAGAATATTCATGTTATTGATTCCTATGCTAAAAGCATGTCTAAATATGTTTCTAAGTCCTTATTGATGCATACGGAAAATGTATTGATATTCACAGTGTTAGCCAAAGGTGCAATGATATTATGTCAATCTGGGTATTTTATTGTCATTCATGCATTTTCACTTGCATTGCATTCATATATTACTGTGGACCACTGGTGCTATGCACACTACTATATGGTAAATATTATATATGTAGGGGATATGGAAAAAGGGAAAGGCGTTATATACGCACACCACCTGCAGGTGGTACAAACTATCACAAAAGAGCCCGAAGAGGCCAATATGATGTGATCCCTATATGGCTTATTGGAACGGGTTGCACGGTCTGCAACACTAACATATATTGGGATGGGTTGCACGATCCGCAACACTGACATATATATATATATATATATATATATATATATATATATATATATATACTGCACTTGCATCATGCATATATTAGTTAACCGTTACATGGTATGATGCCCACAGAGACTGTCATGGTAAGGAAATTGTTCGATGAGGCCAATGAATATGGACACTGCACTGTGCATAACATGTAGGCAAGTGTATTAGGGCCCTAAGAGGCAGTTACTGTTGGTCAGTTGTTTATGTTTCAGTTATTGGTATATTCCTGTTATGCTGATATTTATGCCTGACATACCCAGTACATCAGTCGTCCTGACGTCCCTTTTGTCAGGGGACGCTGCGTTTCATGCCCGCAGGTTCGCATAGGCAAGGCGATGGCCCACGTGAATAGGTTGCAGATTTCAATGGATTTTTGGAAGCACTCCTATCTTTCCGTAGTGTCAGTCTGATTTTGGTATGATACATTTTTGCGTGTCCATATGGGTATGGAGGGGCCTTGTCCCGACCTTTGATGTTGCTACTCTTAGAGGCTTGTAGACAGGTGTCCTGTGTGTAGTAGTCCTGTATGGCCTTGTCGGCCTTGGTATATGTATATATATAAGTTGGATTCCTGGGTTACTAATCCCACAATCCTTTTTTGCCATAGTCGGTAATTAATTATGAATAGGTGTTGATAGTGTGATTAGCGGTACCCGGCGGGTGGGGTCTGGGTATCCATCGCGGCCCTCCGTTTTGGATTGTGACAAACTTGGTATCAAAGCATGTCTGTCCTAGGGAGTCTACAAGCCGTGTCTAGTAGAGTCTTGTTTATGGGTATATTGTGCACCATACTTATAAGCAAGAGGCTGCCTGACAATTAGGGGTGGTTTACGTTCTTTCATTTCATAAATCGTGCTATAGAACAAAGTTATAAGTATTTCACTCCTAATCTATTTCGTGCTTATGATTTCAGCGATGCCTACCGCAAAGAAGAAGTCAAAGAGTATGAGGGAGTTGAATACGGCTGCGGGCGAAGGTGCCAGCCGATTACCACCGGTTAAAGAGGGCCAGAGTGAGACCCTCGGTACGACTCCTTCGTATGGTTCTCCCGGTACATCACCATCAGAGGAGATTAGTGGAACTGCAGCACCTCTAGTTCCTCCACATGATACTCCATACGTGGATCTTAATATGCGGAGTACGGTTTAGTTGTTGACACGATTGGTTGCCGCTTAGGCCCAACGTCAGGTTTCCAATCCTTTTGATAGAGCTGCTAGAGCAAGAGCTTGGAATTTCATCAATCTAGACCCTCCGGTATTCACAGGAATAGACTTGAACGCGGACCCGCAGAATTTTCTGGATCAGGTACAACGCACTTTGCGGGTGATGGATACTACCGATACCGAGTTGGTAAAGTTTGCTTCTTATAGACTACGGGATGTCGCAGTAACATGGTTTGATACATGTGAGTAATCTAGGGGACCTCGTGCTGCGCTAACAGGATGGGGGGAGTTTTCAGAGGCTTTCTTACAACATTTTCTATCAGTTGAGCTTCGACGGGCCAAACAGAACAGGTTCCTACGTCTTGAACAAGGAAGCATGAGCGTTTGAGAATATAGTTTGCATTTTAATTCCTTGGCTCGATATGCTCCTACAATTATAGCTGGAATGAGTGACCGGGTACACAGGTTCATTACTGGCTTGGGGCCACACTTGGTCAACGAGTGTACTACGACTTCTTTGAATCCGGATATGGATATTGCTCGCATCCAGGCTTATGCACAGAACTTGGAGGATCGCAAGAGGCAACAACAGGTCGATCGAGAGTTTGATAGGGGCCAACATAAAAGGACTCGGTCTGTAAGTGGCATGATGGACATCGGAAGCTGGGCCAGGCCACAACCTTACCAACGACCATCTTACCCAGTAGCCGGTGCATCATTCCCATCTTTAGGATCGAGGGCTAATCGTTATACTCAAACGGGACCAGACCAAAGTTCACGAGCACCAGGATCTTATTATAGAGAGAATTCTATGCAAATAAGGCCGTCATTGGCTCGATGTGGGAAGTGTGGTGGGACCCATAAAGGGTCGTGCCAACAAGATGGAAGAGTATGCTATTCCTGTGAGGAGCATGGTCATATAGCGCGAGATTGCCTGACAAAAAATGAAGGTGGTAGAGCCCAGCCGGTCGGATCTGCAGCAGCTTCATCCCAATCAGTATGCCCGTTAGGGCAGAGTTAGCAAACATTATCTGTCGAGGCATATGGAGGGGCCAGAACCGTACTTATGCATTGATAGGACGGCAAGATCAGGAATCCTCACATGATGTCATTACAGGTATGTTATCGGTCCTTTCACATAATGTGTGTGCGTTGTTAGATCCAGGCTCAAATTTATCATATATTACTCCTTTCGTTGCCTGTAAATTTGATATGAATCATGAGTTTATAAGGGATCCATTTGTGGTATCTACATCGGTTGGTGAATCGGTAATCGCTAGACGGGTCTATCGAAATTGTGCAGTATTGGCCTGTAGTCATCAGACCCTAGCAGATTTAGTAGAATTACAAATGGTTGACTTCGATGTTATTATGGGCATGGATTGGTTAGCGTCATGCTACGCTAATGTTGACTACCGAACAAAGATTGTTAGATTCCAATTTCCAGGCGAGCCAGTCCTTGAATGGAAAGGTAATACGACAACGCAAAAAAGTAGGTTTATTTCACACCTTAAGGCAAGAAAGATGATCTCCAAAGGGTGTATACACCATCTTGTTCGGGCAAGAGATGTCGATGTTGAACCACCTAGTTCTCAATCAATTCCGGTGGTCAGTGAATTTCTTGATGTATTCCCAGATGAACTTCCAGGCCTTCCTCCGAAAAGGGAAATTGAGTTCGGTATAGATGTATTTCCAGACACTCAACCGATATATATTCCTCCTTATAGAATGGCCCCAGCTGAATTGAAAGAATTGAAGGAGCAATTAAAGGATTTGCTTGAGAAAGGCTTTATTAAACCTAGCATATCTCCTTGGGGCGCGTCGGTATTGTTCGTATGAAAGAAAGATGGCTCATTATGGATGTGTATCGACTATCAACAGCTAAATAAAGTTATTATCAAGAACAAGTACCCTCTTCCCCGAATTGACGATTTGTTTGACCAATTACAAGGTGCGAGATGTTTCTAAAAAATTGACCTAAGGTCGGGGTACCATCAGCTAAAGGTTAGGGAGAAGGATATTCCGAAGACGGCCTTCAGGACAAGGTATGGGCACTTCGAGTTCCTGGTAATGTCATTTGAACTTACGAATACACTAGCAGCATTTATGGATCTAATGAACAACATGTTCCACCCATTCCTGGACGTATTTGTGATAGTATTTATAGATGATATTCTGGTTTACTCTCACTCAGAAACAGAGCATGTGGATCACTTGCGAATAATACTACAAACACTCCGGGACCATAAGCTGTATGCAAAGCTATCCAAACGTGAGTTTTGGCTGAAGTCAGTGGCTTTTCTTGGTCATATAGTGTCAGACGAGGGTATAAGAGTTGACACTCAGAAGATTGAAGCGGTGAAGAATTGGCCAAGGCCTACGACTCCAACAGAGGTTAACAGCTTTTTGGGCTTAGCAGACTATTATAGAAGGTTTGTAGAAGGATTTTCTACCATATTAGCATCACTAACGAAGTTAACCCAAAAGGCTATAAAATTCCAGTGGTATGATGCTTATGAGCGGAGTTTCCAAGAGTTAAAGGATAGATTAACATCGACACCAGTCCTTACTCTCCCAGAGGGTCCAGAAGGTTATGTTGTGTATTGTGATGCCTTGGGAGCAGGTTTAGGATGTGTACTAATGCAACATGCTAAAGTGATTGCCTATGCTTCAAGGCAATTGAGGAAACATGAAAAGAACTATCCGACACATGATTTAGAGTTGGCCGCGGTAGTCTATACACTGAAGATTTGGCGGCACTATTTATATGGTGTTCATGTAGACATTTTTACGGATCACAAGAGTCTGCAATACATATTCAAACAAAAAGAGCTGAATCTGAGACAAAGAAGATGACTTGAATTATTGAAGGATTATGATGTGGACATCGTATATCACCCTGAAAAAGCTAATGTTGTAGCAGACGTGCTCAGTCATAAGTCAATGGTCAGTTCGATGCCAGTGCAAGTCAAAAGGAAGGAATTGGCAAGAGAGCTTCATCAGTTAGCTAGTTTGGGAGTCCGACTAGTGGGTTCAAAGGATGGTGGGTTTGTGGTCCAGAATGTGTCAATATCATCCCTTATATTAGAAATTAAGGAATGTCAATGGGAAGACCCTAGTTTGAAGAAGATAAGAGAGATCATTCAATAGAAGAAGACCACGACCTTTGAGATTGACGAACAGGGAACTCTCAGGCACCAGGGTCGTTTATGTGTTCCAAATATAGCAGGATTGTGGGATAGAATTATGATGGAGGTTCATTGTTCACGGTTTTCTATTCATTCAAGATCAACTAAAATGTATCATGATCTCAAGAGTATTTATTGGTGGAATGACATGAAGAAGAGCGTGGTAGAGTTTGTAGCTCAATGCCCCAATTGTCAGCAGGTAAAAATAGAACACCAAAAGCCTGGTGGCTTGACTCAGAACATCAAGATTCCAATATGAAAATGGGAAATGATTAATATGGACTTCATTACGGGATGACCTCATTCCTATCGGAAATTTGATTCTATTTGGATAATTGTTGATAGACTGACCAAATCAACTCATTTCTTGCCGGTAAAAACTACCTACACTGATGAAGATTATGCGAAGTTATATATTAAGGAGATTATTTAACTTCATGGTGTGCCTATTTCTATTATATCTGACCGAGGTGCTCAGTTTATAGCTAACTTCTTGAAATCATTTCAGAAAGGGTTAGGCACCCGAGTTGATTTGAGTACGACCTTCCATCCTCAGACAGACGGTCAAGCTGAGTGAACGATTCAAACGCTCGAGGAAATGTTACGAGCTTGTGTGTTGGAATTTAATGGAAGTTGGGATGATCACTTACCCCTTATTGAGTTTGCGTACAATAACAGCTATCACGCCAGTATTAAAATGGCTCCATATGAGGCCTTGTACGGACGAAAATGTAGATCTCCTATTGGATGGTTCGAGATAGGCGAATCAGAGTTATTTGGACCTGACTTGGTACACCAAGCCATAGAAAAGATAAAGCTTATCAAATAACGGTTGTTAATAGCTCAGAGTCGTCAGAAGTCATACACAGATGTGCGACGACAAAACTTAGAGTTTTAGGTAGACGGCTGGGTATTTTTGAAGATTTCGCCGATGAAGGGTGTAATGAGATTCGAGAAGAAAGGAAAGCTTAGTCCAAGGTATATTGGGCCATATCGCATAATTCCACGAATTAGCCAGGTAGCGTATGAATTGGACTTACCTTTGGAGTTGGAGTGTGTTCATCCAGTCTTCCATATTTCCATATTGAGAGCCTATATTGGAGATCCTTCTCGGAAGGTACCAATTGAGGATGTGCAGATTACAGAGGATCTGTCATATGAAGAAATTCCTGTTGCTATCCTAGATCGACAAGTCCGCAAACTGAGGACTAAGGAAGTAGCTTCTGTAAAAGTTCTGTGGCGAAATAGGAATGTGGAAGAGATGACATGGGAAGCGGAAGTGGAAATGACGCGCAAATATCCACACCTATTCCAGACTAATGTCAAGATTCAAGGGAAATCTAAGGTAAATTCCAATTCCTGTCATGATGTTTAACGATTGTGTATTCGGGTTACGTCACGAGGATTAAATATGTTACCCAAACATTCGAGGATAAATGTTTCTAAGGGGGGAAAGATGTAACATCCCGTACTTTTCGGTTACGGTTTAAATCGCTAAGCATATATAAAATTGCTAGGCATGTGTAAATAGACCCGAGCGTTGGGAAAATTTTGTTATACATATGCTAATAGAAGATTAGTAATTGGCAAATGAAACCCCGAAATAATTTTGGACGTAACAAGTGTGACGACGGAAGCCGAATATAAATTTGGTACGTGCATAAAGAGGTTATGGGCTAGTGTCATATCACAAATTATGACATTGAATATATGAAGGTCCTATAAGTTATCAAGATTTAAGTGAATTGGAATCACGGAATTAATTATGTGTGTGAGTGATAAATTACACGGAAGCAAGTCACTTGATTAAATGAAGTAGAGTGCATGTAATGTGCATGTGTGGACAACCTAAGCTATCCCACCCCTAAAACTAAATTGGTGGGGAGCATTGTTGACACCCAATTTTTCCCGTCTTTTCTAATTTATTTGCAATTTTAAATATTTTTAACACCTCAAACAATTTTAATCTATATACATACATGCGTATATATATATACATATATGTGTATATATCTTATTATTATTATTATTCGCATTTTTTACTATCACTTGCATCTTTATCATAATCATAAGTTTTATCCGAAAATTCTATGTTATTTTATTCTCGCAAAATTGCATCACATTTCCATTTTTTATCAAGCATTAAACATTTCGCAAATATTATATTTTTTATTATTATCACATCGTTATGTTATTTTAAATAATTCACATCTTTTACAAAACAAAAATAATATCTTTTAATATTAAACCCCTTTTATATTTTTCAATTTATAACCCATTTCATTTTCCAACCCAAAACAATTCAACTCCCTCTTCCCTTATTTCGGCCCACCCGAAAACCCCAAACTCCTAAGCCCAACAAACCCTTATTCCCTTCCCCTTTATTTCCCTTATACCCCAACCCACAAAATTAAAACACCTAAGCCCAATTCCCTTTCCCCTTATTTCCCTTTACCCCTCAAACCAAATCTCCCCAGCCCAACTCCCGTCGGCCCAGCCAGACCGGCCCAACCCCATTTCCCCTTACCCCTTTAAACCAAAACAAAACCCAAAAAAAATCAAAAAAAAGAAAAACCTAAACCCTAACTCTCCAAATCAGCCGCCACCCTACCCCCCACGCCGCACCCTACCCCCCTGCCACACCTACACCGCACCCTACACCCCTACGCCTGACACCACCAGTCGCCACACCGCCGCCTGACACCACCAATCTACCCCATCACCTTTCTGCAACACATGCCCCAAGAACACGCCCCAAAATTCAGATTTTTTTTTGCCTTTAATTCAAATTTCAAACTCGTTCATGGGGGGGGGGGGGGGGGGGGGGGGATCCACCTATAAATATCCCACTTGTTCTTCATTTTTGAGAGGAGGAAAATCTGAATTTTGAGGGGGAAAATCTGAATTTTAGAGGTCGATAATCTAAATTTTTGGAGGTCCGAAAATCGAATTCAAGTGTTGAAATCCGAAATTTAAAATCTAAGATTCTCCTAAGGTTGGTATTGTTTCTTTTTTTTGTGTGTTGTTCATCATCTTAAAGAGTCCGAAAATATAAGTTAAAATTATTGGGATTTTGGTAATGAATAATCTGAAATTTTGCTATTTTTTTCACTGTTTTCGGATTCCGGGTCGGGTTACTATTTCGGGTCGACCCGGTTCGGATAATTTCCAGTTTTTTTTGCATTTTATATCTTGTTGTTGGTTATCTGAAATTTGGAAATAAATCGATCCGGGTTGAAAATTCCGGGTCGGGTCGGGTTACTGTTCGGGGTCGGGTCGACCCGGTTCGGATAATCTCCAGTTTTTTGCATTTTTATATCTTGTTGTTGGTTATCTGAAATTTGGAAAGAAATCGATCCGGGTTGAAAATTCCGGGTCGGATCTTGTTCGGGTCGGGTCGACCTTGTTCGGATAATTTCATTTTGTATTTTTATATCTTGTTGTTGGTTATCCGAAATTTGGAAAGAAATCGATCCTACTGAAAATTCCGGGTCGGGTCGGTCACTGTTCCGGGTCGAGTCAACCCGATTTCGGATAATTTTCAGATTTTGTATTTTATATCTTGTTGTTGGTTATCAGAAATTTGGAAAGAAATCGATCCGGGTTGAAAAATCCGATTCGGTCGGGTCAACATTTCGGGTCGGATCGACCGGTTCGGATAAATTTCCGATTTTTGTGTTTTTCATATCTGTTGTCGTTATCAAAAAATCTGAATTTCGATTTCATTCGGTCACCGTTCATAATCCGAGTCTGTTTATTTTTTTCATAAATGCTTCTTAGTCCTGTTTTGGTTCTGAAACTTCGGAATTCGGGTCGGATAGTTTAATCGCTACTGTCTGTTTTTTGGCATTGTTATTATGTTATTGATGGAATTAATACCGCATTCGCTTTGTTGTTTTATTGATTCAAACCAATATTGTGTCCATCTTCGGAAGACGCTTCTCGATTTCATATTACTGTTTTACTGTTTTAAAACTAAACATCGCGTCTTTTCGGAATTTGTCTCTCTGTTTTTCGCTTTCGATTACTGCTTCACTTCTTGTTTGCTGCCTTGTTTTAAAATTTTGCTGATTTGAACACGATACTACACTGGCCAATGAAAAATATCCGTCGATTTTGAGGCCTCCACAGTTGTAAAGACGGAGAATATAACTTCTGGGCAATGATGAGACTTAAACCTTTTTATTTCATCCGAGATCAACATGTTTAGTAGGCGAGGTGACTAAAATAACCAACAAGTTATATATTCGCAGCCACGACGTGATTATAGTGATCTTTTCTATTTCATCCGAGAGACCAATACGTTTAGTAGGCGAGGCAATCAAAATAAACCACATCAGTCATGTGTTTGCAGCCACGACGTGATTGGAATGGTCTTTTCAAAATTTAAGTCTGAGCCCTCCGTGATCAAAACATTCACTGTTTTGAATACGGATATGAAGTTATTTGTATTTAACTGTTTCTAACCGTTTGTTCTTGACAGCTTGCAGGGATTAAAGTAAATAAAGGCAGATTATTCCTCGGTGTTTATTTATTTTATTTCTTTCTTTAATTCAGCTTTTATCCCGCTTTGTATTGTAATATTATTTATCGCACTTATGTAACTAATGAAATACTTAGAATAGGAAAACTTAGAATTAATTCATAGGATAGTCTAAGATTGGAAACCCGTCACTAGCTTATTTACTTGTAGGCTCGGTTAATTCAAAACTTAGAAATCCTTCGCTAGTTTATTTATTTTAGGCTCGTCACGCGTATTCAAGATTTTCAAAACAACTTTTGTCATCTTTTATTTGCTTTATTAAATCATACCGAATAAGTTTATCTTTTGTCAATTTACAATTCATTGATTCCCCAAATTTTACTTCTTTGGCATTATAAATAATTTGTTTTACTATCAATTGTCAAAAACATATTTTTTCAACTCTACATGTATTTCTCTTTAAATACCATACAAATGCATATTTTAAAAAAATCTCTACATGTATCTTTCTTTTTAAAATGCATCATTTACTAATTATTTGCAAACATCTTTAAATCTGTTATACTTGTAAAAACATATATTTTTCTAGTAATAATTAACCTGAGTTTGACCGGATAACCGCAAGTTAGCGGATCTTAAAGGATGCCTAACCCCTTCCCTTTAGGATAATAAAGAACCCTTACCTAGAATCTCGCTAGTTTCGCAGACCTTAAAATTGGAGTTTACATTGCAGCATTTAGTTTAATATTTAGGTGTCCTAATTCACCGTAAAAATAATTAGGTGGCGACTCCTCAATCCTTAATTTACCCAGGAATCACCGGATACGTTGTGCTCCGCTTTCTGACCCGAGCAGGTCGAAAATAGGGCGCGACAAGCATAATGATGGGGAATAAATTGGTTTGCACGATTGGGGGGGGGGGGGGGGGAGTAAATTGTTCAGCATTTCAAATTCCATTTAGTTAACAGTTCATTTTGTTTTAGTGTATATCCCGTCTATAGTATTTAGGAGGATGCATCATTTTGCTAGCCAAATGAATTCTTATACTTAGCTAAATGATCCTCTACTCACGACGAGTTAGAGCAAAACAATTAGAAGGAATTTGTTTACTCACGTCCAGCAACAATAAATGGAAGTTTGCATTTTAAGTGCATTTTCGAATTATTAAGCTTGGAGTTGAGGTATGTTAAGGCAAATTATTTCTTTCTTTTGGCATGTTCCACGTAACAAAATAAAATCGTGATATTGCTCCATAATTTATTCTACTCCTAGTAGTTAAGAATATTCATGTTATTGATTCCTATGCTAAAAGCATGTCTAAATATGTTTCTAAGTCCTTATTGAGGCATACGGAAAATGTGTTGATAGTCACAGTGTTAGCCTAAAGTGTAAGGATATTATGTCAATCGGGGTATTTTGTTGTCATTCATGCATTTTCACTTGCATTGCATTCATATATTATCGTGGACCACTGGTGCTATGCACACTACTATATGGTAAATATTATATATGTAGGGGATATGGGGAAAGGGAAAGGCGTTATATACGCACACCACCTGCAGGTGGTACAAACTATCACAAAAGAGCCCGAAGAGGCCAATATGATGTGATGATATGATGTGATCCCTATATGGCTTATTGGAACGGGTTGCACGATCTGCAACACTAACATATATTGGGACGGGTTGCACGATCCGCAACACCGACATATATATATATATATATATATATATATATATATATATATATATATATATATACCGCACTTGCATCATGCATATATTAGTTAACCGTTACATGGTATGATGCCCACAGAGGCTGTCATGGTAAGGAAATTGCCCGATGAGGCCAATGTATATGGACACTGCACTGTGCATAACATGTAGGCAAGTGTATTAGGGCCCTAAGAGGCAGTTACTGTTGGTCAGTTGTTTATGTTTCAGTTATTGGTATATTCCTATTATGCTGATATTTATGCCTGACTTAACCAGTACATCAGTCGTACTGATGTCCCTTTTGTCGGGGGACGCTGCATTTCATGCACGCAGGTTCGCATAGGCAAGGGGATGGCCCACGTGAATAGGTTGCAGATTTTAGCAGATTTTTGGAAGCACTCCTCTCTTTCTGGGGTGTTGGTCTGATTTTGGTATGATACAGTTTTGCGTGTCCATATGGGTATGGCGGAGCCTTGTCCTGACCTTTGATATTGCTACTCTTAGAGGCTTGTAGACATATGTCATGTGTGGTGTAGTCCTGTATGGCCTTGTCGGCCTTGGTATATGTATATAAATAAGTTGGATTTCTGGGTTACTATTCCCACAATCCTTTTTCACTATAGTCGGTAATTAATTATGAATAGGTGTTGATAGTTTGATTAGAGGTACCCGGTGGGTGGGGTCCGGGTATCCGTCGCGGCCCTCCGGTTTGGGTCATGACAATGGCATGGTGTTTTGATTCTCTTTCCCTCATACCTCACCTCAAAATGGGTAAATAATTCTCATGACTAATTTCTACTCTTTAAAACAAGAATGGAATTCTTGACCTCGGGAAACTTTGAACCCTTTGAGTCTTGACCAGACTGAGTCAAGCTTCTCAGCAGTGTTAATGGGGTTCACTGGAATATATACTTATAAAATTTTGTTTGACCTTATATATACAATGTAATTTTTGGACGAAGAGGGCTATGATGAACTCCCTTCCGCTGACCTAGATACCCCATAGCTGCATGAAATAAAAATATTAAAGGAGACTGACGTGGATGCGGTCAATTCAAGTATACATTATCGAGACAATACTTCCTCCGTCTCAAATTTTATGTCATGTTTCGCTTTTCGATGGTCAAATTCGATAAATTTTGATCAAATATTTTTAAATATTTATTTTTCATAAAATTGAAATGAGAAAAGTTACAACATGTAATACTTTTCATATAGTTTTTAGATATCTAAATTTTGTTTATAAAATATTTTATTGATCTAATTTAATTTAATTTTGAAGATGAGTCGAATTGATTTTCGATTGTTTGAATGTATTAAAAGTGAAAGTAGGGTTTTAGGTGTTTTTTTAAAAAACAATTTCGAGTTGTGTTTGGAATTTTTATGGTCAAACGTTGATTTTGAAACAAAGATGAAAAAAAAATTCAGAAAAAAGTAAATAATTCTCATAACTAATTTCTACTCTTTCAAACAAGAATGGAATTCGCGACCTCGGAAAACTTTGAACCCTTTGAGTCTTGACCACTGAGTGATGCTTCTCAACAGTGTTACGGAGGTTCACTGGAATATATACTTATAAAATTTAGTTTGATCTTATATATATACAATGTAATATTTCGACGAAGAGGGCTTTGATGAACTCCCTTCCGCTAACCTAGATCCGCCCGTAGCTGCGTGAAATTAAAAAAATCAAAGGAGACTGACATGGATGCGGTCAATTCAAGTATACATTATCGAGACAGTACTTCCTCTGTCTCAAATTTATTGTCATGTTTCGCTTTTCGATGGTCAAATTCTATAAATTTTGATCAAACATTTTTAAATATTTATTTTTCATAAAATTGACATGAGAAAAGTTACAACATGTAATACTTTTCATATAATTTTTAGATATCTACATTTTGTTTATAAAATATTTTGTTGATCTAATTTAATTTAATTTAATTTTGAAGATGAGTCGAATTGATTTTCGATTGTTTGAATGTATTGAAAGTGAAAGCAGGGTTTTAGGTGTTTTTTTAAAATACAATTTCGAGTTGTGTTTTGAATTTTTATGGTCAAACGTTGATTTTGAAACAAAGATGAAAAAAAAATTCGGAAAAATGTAAATAATTCTCATAACTAATTTCTACTCTTTCAAACAAGAATGGAATTCGCGACCTCGGGAAACTTTGAACCCTTTGAGTCTTGACCACTGAGTGTAGCTTCTCAGCAGTGTTATGGAGGTTCTCTGGAATATATACTTATAAAATTTAGTTTGATCTTATATATATACAATGTAATATTTCGACGAAGAGGGCTATGATGAACTCCCTTCCAATAACCTAGATCCGCCCCTAGCTGCGTGAAATAAAAAAAATCAAAGGAGACTGACATGGATGCGGTCAATTCAAGTATACATTATCGAGACAATACTTCCCCCGTCTCAAATTTGTTGTCAAGTTTCGCTTTTCGAGGGTCAAATTCTATAAATTTTGATCAAACGTTTTAAAATATTTATTTTTTATCAAATTGACATGAAAAAAGTTATTACTTATAATTCTTTTCATGTAGTTTTTGGATATCTAAATTTTGTTTATAAAATATTTAGTTGATCTAATTTAATTTAATTTTGAAGATGAGTCGAATTGATTTTCGATTGTTTGAATGTATTGAAAGTGAAAGAAAAAAGTGAAAGCATGTTTTAGGTGTTTTTTTCAATTACAATTTCAAGTAGTGTTTAGAATTTTTATGGTCAAATATTGATTTTGAAACAAAGCGAAAAAAAAATTCGGAAAAAGGTAAAAAATTCTCATAACTAATTTCTACTCTTTCAAACAAGAATGAAATTCGCGACCTCGGGAAACTTTCAACCCTTTGTGGCTTGACCACTGAGTCAAGCTTCTCAACAGTGTTAAGGGGTTCATTGAATATATATTTATAAAATTTAGTTTGACCTTATATATAAAATGTAATTTTTCGATGAAGAGGGCTATGATGAACTCCCTTCCGCTGACCTAGATCCGCCCCTAACTGTTTGAAATAAAAAAATTAAAAGGAAACTGACATGGATGCGGTCAATTCAAGTATACATTATCGAGACAATACTTTCTCCGTCTCAAATATTTCGTCATGTTTCGCTTATCGATAGTCAAATTCTATAAATTTTGATCAAACAATTTAAAATATTTATTTTTCATCAAATTGACATGAGAAAAGTTACAACTGGTAATACTTTTCGTATAGTTTTTAGATATTTAAATTTTGTTTATAAAATATTTAGTTGATCTAATTTAATTTAATTTTGAAGATGAGTCGAATTGATTTTCGACCGTTTGAATATATTGAAAGTGAAAGAAAAAAGTGAATGCATGTTTTAGGTGTTTTTTTCAAATACAATTTCAAGTTGTGTTTAGAATTTTTATGGTCAAATATTGATTTTGAAGCAAAGTGAAAAAAAATCGGAAAAAAGTAAATAATTCTCAAAACTAATTTCTACTCTTTCAAACAATAATGGAATTCGCGACCTCGGGAAACTTTCAACCCTTTGTGGCTTGACCACTTAGTCAAGCTTCTCAATAGTGTTAAGGGGTTCATTGAATATATATTTATAAAATTTAGTTTGACCTTATATATAAAATGTAATTTTTCGACGAAGAGGGCTATGATGAACTCCCTTCCGCTGACCTAGATCCGCCCCTAGCTGCGTGAAATAAAAAAATTAAAGGAGACTGACATGGATGCGGTCAATTCAAGTATACATTATCGAGACAATACTTCCTCCGTCTCAAATATTTTGTCATGTTTCGCTTATCGATAGTCAAATTCTATAAATTTTGATCAAACAATTTAAAATATTTATTTTTCATCAAATTGACATGAGAAAAGTTACAACTGGTAATACTTTTCATATAGTTTTTAGATATCTAAATTTTGTTTATAAAATATTTAGTTGATCTAATTTAATTTAATTTGAAGATGAGTCGAATTGATTTTCGATTGTTTGAATATATTGAAGTGAAAGAAAAAGTGAAAGCAGGGTTTTAGGTGTTTTTTTCAAATACAATTTCGAGTTGTGGTTGGAATTTTTATGGTCAAATATTGATTTTGAAAAAAAGTGAAAACAAATTTCAGAAAAAAAAGTAAATAATTCTGATAACTAACTTCTACTCTTTCAGACAGTAATCGGATTCGCAAACTCGGGAAACTTTGAACCCTTTGAGTTTTGACCACTGAGTCAAGCTTCTCAGCAGTGTTAAGGGGGTTCACTGGAATATATATACTTATAAATTTTTGGTTGACCTTATATATTCAATGTAATTTTTCGACGAAAATAGCTCTATTGAACTCCCTTCCGCTGACCTAGATCCGCCCCAAGCTGCGTGAAATAAAAAAAATTAAAGGAGACTAATATGGATGCGGTCAATTCAAGTTTACATTATTGAGACAATACTTCCTCCGTCTCAAATTTATTTTCATGATTCGCTATTCGATTGTCAAATTATATAAATTTTGATCAAACAATTTAAAAGATATATTTTTCATCAAATTGACATGAGAAAACATACAACTTGTTATACTTTTCGTATGGTTTTTGGATATCTAAATTTTGATAATAAAATATTTAGTTGATCTAATTTAATTATGAAGATGAGTCGAATTGATTTTCGATTGTTTGAATGTATTGAAAGTGAAAAAAAAAGTGAAAGCATGTTTTAGGTATTTTTTTCAATTACAATTTCAAGTAGTGTTTAGAATTTTTATGGTCAAATATTGATTTTGAAACAAAGCGAAAAAAAAATTCAGAAAAAAGTAAAAAATTATCATAACTAATTTCTACTCTTTCAAACAAGAATGAAATTCGCGACCTCGGGAAACTTTCAACCCTTTGTGGCTTGACCACTTAGTCAAGCTTCTCAATAGTGTTAAGGGGTTCATTGAATATATATTTATAAAATTTAGTTTGACCTTATATATAAAATGTAATTTTTCGACGAAGAGGGCTATGATGAACTCCCTTCCGCTGACCTAGATCCGCCCCTAGCTGCGTGAAATAAAAAAATTAAAGGAGACTGACATGGATGCGGTCAATTCAAGTATACATTATCGAGACAATACTTCCTCCGTCTCAAATATTTTGTCATGTTTCGCTTATCGATAGTCAAATTCTATAAATTTTGATCAAACAATTTAAAATATTTATTTTTCATCAAATTGACATGAGAAAAGTTACAACTGGTAATACTTTTCATATAGTTTTTAGATATCTAAATTTTGTTTATAAAATATTTAGTTAATGTAATTTAATTTAATTTTGAAGATGAGTCGAATTGATTTTCGATTGTTTGAATGTATTGAAAGTGAAAGAAAAACGTGAAAGCATGGTTTTAGGTGTTTTTTTTCAAATATATTTTCTAGTTGTATTAGAAATTTTTATGGTCAAATATTGATTTTGACACAAAGAAAAATTATTTTTTAGAAAATGTAAATAATTCTCATGACTAATTTCTACTCTTTCAAACAATAATGGAATTCGCGACCTCGGGAAACGTTGAACCCTTTGAGTCTTGACCACTGAGTCAAGCTTCTCAGCAGTGTTAAGGGGGTTCACTGGAATATATACTTATAATATTTTATTTGACCTTATATATACAGTGTAATTTTTCGACGAAGAGGGCTATGATGAATTCCCTTCCGCTGACCTAGATCCTCACCTAGCTGCGTGAAATAAAAAAATTAAAGGAGACTGTCATGGATGCGGTCAGTTTAAGTATACATTATCGAGACAATACATCCTCCGTCTCAAATTTATTGTCATGTTTTTCTTTTCGATGGTCAAATTCTATAAATTTTGATCAAACATTTTTAAATATTTATTTGTCATAAAATTGAAATGAGAAAAGTTACAACTTGTTATACTTTTCGTATAGTTTTTAGATATCTAAATTTTGTTTATAAAATATTTAGTTTATTTAATTTAATTTAATTTTGAAGATGAGTCGAATTGATTTTCGATTGTTTGAATGTATTGAAAGTGAAAGAAAAACGTGAAACATGGTTTTAGGTGTTTTTTTTCATATACAATTTCCTGTTGTATTAGAAATTTTTATGGTCAAATATTGATTTTGAAACAAAGTGAAATTGTTTTTTGGAAAATGTAAATAATTTTCATGACTAATTTCTACTCTTTCAAACAATAATGGTATTTGCGACCTCAGTAAACTTTGAACCCTTTGAGTCTTGACCACCGAGTCAAGCTTCTCAGCAGTGTTAAGGGGGTTCACTGGAATATATACTTATAATATTTTATTTAACCTAATATATACAGTGTAATTTTTCGTTGAAGAGGGCTATGATGAACTCCCTTCCGCTGACCTAGATCCTCACCTAGCTGCGTGAAATAAAAAAATTAAAGTAGACTGTCATGGATGCGGTCAATTCAAGTATACCTTATCGAGACAATACTTCTTCCGTCTCAAATTTATTGTCATGTTTCGCTTTTCGATGGTCAAATTCTATAAATTTTGATCAAACATTTTTAAATATTTATTTTTCATAAAATTGACATGATAAAAGTTACAACTTGTAATACTTTTCGTATAGTTTTTAGATATCTAAATTTTGTTTATAAAATATTTAATTTATCTAATTTAATTTAATTTTGAAGTTGAGTCGAATTGATTTTCGATTCTTTGAATGTATTGAAAGAAAAAAGTGAAAGCATGGTTTTAGGTGTTTTTTCAAATACAATTTCGAGTTGTGTTTGGAATTTTTATGGTCTAATGTTAATTTTGAAAGAAAGTGAAAAAAAATTCGGAAAAAAGAAAATAATTTTCATGACTAATTTCTACTCTTTCAAAAAAAAATTGAATTCGCGACCTCGGAAAACTTTGAACCCTTTGAGTGTGAGTCAAGCTTCTCGGTTGTGTTAAGGAGGTTAACTGGAATATATACTTATAAAATATAGTTTGACCTGATATATATATTCAATGTAATTTTTCGACGAAGTGGGCTCTGATGAACTCCATTCCGCTGACCTAGATCCGTCCCTAGCTGCGTGAAATAAAAACATTAAAGGAGACTAACATGGATGCGGTCAATTCAAGTACACATTATCGAGACGATACTTCCTACGTCTCAAATTTATTGTCCTAGTTTGCTTTTCGATGGTCAAATTCTATAAATTTTGATCAAACATTTTAAAATATTTATTTTTCAAAAAATTGACATGAGTAATGTTACAACTTGTAATACTTTTCGTATAGTTTTTAGATATCTAAACTTTGTTTATAAAATATTTTGTTTATCTAATTTAATTTAATTTTGAAGATGAGTCGAATTGATTTTCGATTGCATGAATGTATTGAAAGTAAAAGAAAAAAGTGAAAGCATGGTTTTAGGTGTTTTTTTCAAATATAATTTCGAGTTGTGTTTGGAATTTTTATGGTCAAATGTTGATTTTGAAAGAAAGTGAAAAAAATTCGAAAAAAGAAAATAATTCCCTTAACTAATTTCTACTCTTTCAAACAAGAATGAAATTCGCGACCTCGGGAAACATTCAACCCTTTGTGGCTTGACCATTGAGTCAAGCTTCTCAGCAGTGTTAAGGGGGTTCACTGAATATATACTTATAAAATTTAGTTTGACCTTATATATATACAATGTAATTTTTCGACGAAGATGACTCTGATGAACTCCATCCGCTAACCTAGATACGCCCCTACCTGCGTGAAATCAAAAAAATTAAAGGAGACTGACATGTATGCGGTCAATTCAAGTATACATTATCGGGACAATACTTCCTACGTCTCAAAGTTTTTGTCATGTTTCCCTTTTCGATGGTCAAATTCTATAAATTTTGATCAAACATTTTAAAATATTTATTTTCATCAAATTGATATGAGAAAAGTTACAACTTGTAATACTTTTCGTATAGTTTTTGGATATCTAAATTTGGTTAATAAAATATTTAGTTGATCTAATTTAATTTAATTTTGAAGATGAGTCGATTAGATTTTCGATTGTTTGAATGTATTGAAAGTGAAAGAAAAAAGTGAAAGCAGGGTTTTAGGTGTTTTTTTTCAAATACATTTTTGAGTTGTATTTGGAATTTTTATGGTCAGATATTGATTTTGAAAAAGGTGAAAAAAAATTCGGAAAAAAGTAAATAATTCTCTTAACTAATTTCTACTCTTTCAAACAAGAATGAAATTCGCGACCTCGGGAAACTTTCAACCCTTTGTGGCTTGACCATTGAGTCAAGCTTCTCAGCATTGTTAAGGGGGTTCACTGAATATATACTTATATAATTTAGTTTGACCTTATATATATACTTTGTAATTTTTCGACGAAGATGGCTCTGATGAACTCCCTTCCGCTGACCTAGATACGCCCCTACCTGCGTGAAATAAAAAATATTATAGGACACTGACATGGATGCGGTAAATTCAAGTATACATTATCGAGACAATACTTCCTCCGTCTCATATTTATTGTCATGTTTTGCTTTTCGATGGTCAAATTCTATAAATTTTGATCAAACATTTTAAAATATTTATTTTTCATAAAATTTACATGAGTAATGTTACAACTTGTAATACTTTTTGTATAGTTTTTAGATATCTAAATTTTTATTATAAAATATTTAGTTGATCTAATTTAATTTAATTTTGAAGATGAATCGAATTGATTTTCGATTGTTTGAATGTATTGAAAGTGAAAGTAAAAAGTTGAAAGCACGGTTTTAGGTGTTTTTGTTCAAATCATTTTCGAGTTGTATTTGGAATATTTATGGTCAGTTATTGATTTTGAAAAAGGTGAAAAAAAATTCATAAAAAAGTAATTTATTCTCATGACTAATTTCTACTCTTTCAAACAAGAATAAAATTCGCGACCTCGGAAAACTTTGAACCCTCTGAATCTTGACCACTGAGTCAAGCTTCTCCTCAGTGTTAAGGGGGTTCAATGAATATATACTTACAAAATTTAGTTTGACCTTATATATATACTATGTAATTTTTCGACGAAGATGGCTCTGATGAACTCCCTTCCGCTGACCTAGATACGCCCCTACCTGCGTGAAATAAAAAATATTATAGGACACTAACATGGATGCAGTCAATTCAAGTATACATTATCGAGACAATACTTCCTCCGTCTCAAATGTTTTGTCATGTTTCGCTTTTCGATGGTCAAATTCTATAAATTTTGATCAATCATTTTAAAATATTTATTTTCATCAAATTGATACGAGAAAAGTTACAACCTGTAATACTTTTCGTATAGTTTTTGGATAACTAAATTTGGTTAATAAAATATTTAGTTGATCTAATTTAATTTAATTTTGAAGATGAGTCGAATTGATTTTCGATTGTTTGAATGTATTGAAAGTGAAAGCAGGGTTTTAGGTGTTTTTTTTCAAATACAATTTCGTGTTGTATTTAGAATTTTTATGTTTCAGATATTGATTTTGAAAAAGGCGAAAAAAAAATCGGAAAAAAGTAAATTATTCTCATAACTAATTTCTACTCTTTCAAACAAGAATGAAATTCGCGACCTCGGGAAACTTTGAATCCTTTGAATCTTGACCACGGAGTCAAGCTTCTCAGCAGTGTTAAGGGGGTTCACTAAATATATACTTATAAAATTTATTTTGACCTTATATATACAATGTAATTTTTCGACGAAGATGACTCTGATGAACTCCATCCGCTAACCTAGATACGCCCCTACCTGCGTGAAATCAAAAAAATTAAAGGAGACTGACATGTATGCGGTCAATTCAAGTATACATTATCGGGATAATACTTCCTACGTCTCAAAGTTTTTGTCATGTTTCCCTTTTCGATGGTCAAATTCTATAAATTTTGATCAAACATTTTAAAATATTTATTTTCATCAAATTGATATGAGAAAAGTTACAACTTGTAATACTTTTCGTATAGTTTTTGGATATCTAAATTTGGTTAATAAAATATTTAGTTGATCTAATTTAATTTAATTTTGAAGATGAGTCCAATTGATTTTCGATTGTTTGAATGTATTGAAAGTGAAAGAAAAATGTTAAAGCAGGGTTTTAGGTGTTTTATTTTCAAATACATTTTCGAGTTGTATTTGGAATTTTTATGGTCAAATGTTTATTTTGAAACAATGTGGGAAAAAATTCGGAAAAAAGAAAATAATTCTCATGACTAATTTCTACTCTTTCAAACAAGAATTGAATTCGCGACCTCGGGAAACTTTGAACCCTTTGAATCTTGACCACGGAGTCAAGCTTCTCAGCAGTGTTAAGGAGGTTCACTAAATGTATACTTATAAAATTTAGTTTGACCTTATATATACAATGTAAGTTTTCAACGAAGATGACTTTGATGAACTCCATCCGCTAACCTAGATACGCCCCTACCTGTGTGAAATCAAAAAAATTAAAGGAGACTGACATGTATGCGGTCAATTCAAGTATACATTATTGGGACAATACTTCCTACGTCTCAAATTTTTTGTCATGTTTCACTTTTCGATGGTCAAATTCTATAAATTTTGATCAAACATTTTAAAATATTTATTTTCATCAAATTGATATGAGAAAAGTTACAACTTGTAATACTTTTCGTATAGTTTTTGGATAACTAAATTTGATTAATAAAATATTTAGTTGATCTAATTTAATTTAATTTTGAAGATGAGTCGATTTGATTTTCGATTGTTTGAATGTATTGAAAGTGAAAGAAAAAAGTGAAAGCAGGGTTTTAGGTGTTTTTTTTCAAATACATTTTCGAGTTGTATTTGGAATTTTTATGGTCAGATATTGATTTTGAAAAAGGCGAAAAAAAATTTGGAAAAAAGTAAATTATTCTCATAACTAATTTCTACTCTTTCAAACAAGAATGAAATTCGCGACCTCGGGAAACTTTGAACCCTTTGAATCTTGACCACGGAGTCAAGCTTCTCAGCAGTGTTAAGGGGGTTCACTAAATATATACTTATAAAATTTATTTTGACCTTATATATACAATGTAATTTTTCGACGAAGATGACTCTGATGAACTCCATCCGCTAACCTAGATACGCCCCTACCTGCGTGAAATCAAAAAAATTAAAGGAGACTGACATGTATGCGGTCAATTCAAGTATACATTATCGGGACAATACTTCCTACGTCTCAAAGTTTTTGTCATGTTTCCCTTTTCGATGGTCAAATTCTATAAATTTTGATCAAACATTTTAAAATATTTATTTTCATCAAATTGATATGAGAAAAGTTACAACTTGTAATACTTTTCGTATAGTTTTTGGATATCTAAATTTGGTTAATACAATATTTAGTTGATCTAATTTAATTTAATTTTGAAGATGAGTCGAATTGATTTTCGATTGTTTGAATGTATTGAAAGTGAAAGCAGGGTTTTAGGTGTTTTATTTTCAAATACATTTTCGAGTTGTGTTTGGAATTTTTATGGTCAAAAGTTTATTTTGAAACAATGTGGGAATAAATTCGGAAAAAAGAAAATAATTCTCATGACTAATTTCTACTCTTTCAAACAAGAATTGAATTCGCGACCTCGGGAAACTTTGAACCCTTTGAATCTTGACCACGGAGTCAAGCTTCTCAACAGTGTTAAGGAGGTTCACTAAATATATACTTATAAAATTTAGTTTGACCTTATATATACAATGTAAGTTTTCAACGAAGATGACTTTGATGAACTCCATCCGCTAACCTAGATACTCCCCTACCTGTGTGAAATCAAAAAAATTAAAGGAGACTGACATGTATGCGGTCAATTCAAGTATACATTATTAGGACAATACTTCCTACGTCTCAATTTTTTTGTCATGTTTCACTTTTCAATGGTCAAATTCTATAAATTTTGATCAAACATTTTAAAATATTTATTTTCATCAAATTGATATGAGAAAAGTTACAACTTGTAATACTTTTCGTATAGTTTTTGGATAACTAAATTTGGTTAATAAAATATTTAGTTGATCTAATTTAATTTAATTTTGAAGATGAGTCGATTTGATTTTCGATTGTTTGAATGTATTGAAAGTGAAAGAAAAAAGTGAAAGCAGGGTTTTAGGTGTTTTTTTTCAAATACATTTTCGAGTTGTATTTGGAATTTTTATGGTCAGATATTGATTTTGAAAAACGTGAAAAAAAAAATTCGGAAAAAAGTAAATTATTCTCATAACTAATTTCTACTCTTTCAAACAAGAATGAAATTCGCGACCTCGGGAAACTTTGAACCCTTTGAGTCTTGACCACTGAGTCAAGCTTCTCAATTGTGTTAAGGAGGTTAACTGGAATATATACTTATAAAAGTTAGTTTGACCTTATATATATATTCAATGTAATTTTTCGACGAAGAGGACTCTGATTAACTCCCTTCCGCTGACCTAGATCCGTCGCTAACTGCGTCAAATAAAAAAATTAATGGAGACTTACATGGATGCAGTCAATTCAGGTATACATTATCGAGACAATACTCCCTATGTCTCAAATTTATTATCATGTTTCGCTTTTCGATGGTCAAATTCTATAAATTTTAATCAAACATTTTAAAATATTTATTTTTCATAAAATTGACATGAGTAATGTTACAACTTGTTGAAAGAAATAACCCCCTTCATTATTTTCATTAATTGAAAGGCTATATATACAAGTTACATATTTCCATAATAGGTATAAAATCCTATTCCTAAAACCTTATTCTAACATAATTCTAACTATACAATTATAGTAAGTGTACAAGACTAATTAAGGTAACAATATTACAACAATATATACCAAATATACACTAATATAAAACCCCAACCCGAGATGGGCTTTGCTGCCCTCTTCCGTGTTGCGCTGACTTTCGAGATGGGCTTTGCTGTGATTACTCGTGATATACGCTTATGTATATTAAGTGTTTATCATGGGTATATGTACCTTGTTTAACACACCCCCGCAGTCATAGTGGGCGGTCTTCGAACGCTGAGACTGTCCCTAAAATCTTCAAAAAATATCGAGGGAAGACCCTTTGTAAAGATGTCGACAATTTGATATCTTGACGGGACATGGCATACGCGAACTTGACCATGAGAAACCTTTTCACGGACAAAGTGAATGTCCATTTCGATATGCTTAGTGCGTTGGTGCTGAACCGGATTACCTGAAAGGTAAATGGAACTAATATTATCGCAATACACTAAGGTTGCCTTCTGAATGAGACAATGAAGCTTCAAAAGCAAATTACGTAACCAACATGATTCTGAGACCACATTAGCTACCCCCCGATATTCAGCCTCGACACTTGAGCGAGATAGAGTCGTCTGACGCTTTGCAGACCAGGAGACCAAGTTATTGCCAAGGAACATACAATAGCCAGACGTGGATTGTCTGGTGTCTGGACAACCACCCCAATCAACATATGTGTATGAGACAAGTGTGGATGTTGATGAAGGATATAAATGCAAACCATAGTCCAGTGTACCCTGAATATACCGAATGATGCGTTTGAGTGCATTCATGTACTCAATTCTGGGATCATGCATAAATAAACACACATGCTGGATGGCATATGTAATATCCGGTTTTGTAAAGGTAAGTTACTGAAGGGCCCATGCAAGACAGCGATAGCGGGTCAGATCCTCTTAAGGTGTGCCGGCCGCGGTACTAAGCTTGGGCTTCGTATCAACTGGAGTGGAAGTGGACTTACAGGATGACATCCCAGCCCTCTCGATGATCTCAGCTGCATACTTTCGTTGAGACAAGAACAATCCATCTGAATGGCGATTGACGACAATCCCCAAAAAGTAACTCAAGGGCCCTAAGTCTTTCATAGCAAACTCAGAGCTGAGCATGATCATGATAGACTGGCGTAAGGCATCGAAAGAGGCAGTCAATATGATATCATCCACATATAATAAAATGTAGGCCAAGGATGAACCATGACGATAGATGAACAACGAATTATCTGATCTCTTGTGAGTGAACCCAATAGTCGAAACATAGTCAGCAAACCTTGTATACCAGGCCCGTGGTGACTGCTTAAGCCCATATAAGGACTTCTTTAGCAAACAGACATGATGAGGATGTTTGGGATCACTGAATCCCAACGGTTGATGCATATAGACTGTTTTCTTGAGATCACCATGTAGGAAAGCATTCTTCACATCCAACTGATAAATAGGCCATGCCTTCGAAAGAGCCAGGCTAAGCACAGTGCGAATGGTAGCCGGCTTGACCACCGGACTAAACGTCTCCCCACAATCTATCCCAATCTGTTGAGTCTTACTATCACCCACAAGCCACGCCTTATGTCGAGCAAATGAACCATCTGAATTCTCCTTATGAGCAAAAATCCACATAGACCTGATAACATTAATACCATATGGACGGGGCACCAACTCCCACGTCTTATTATCAATAAGAGCATTATATTCATCAATCATAGCAATTTTCCAATTCGGGTCGTTTAAGGCAGACACATGATTACGGGGCAAGGGGGATTTAAAGACATTCAAATGTAAATTAAAATGTCTTTTTGGTGTAAAAACTCCCCGTTGACTACGAGTGACCGGTCTATGACTCGAGGAAGAAGTGGGCGGATTTTGGGAATTTTCTGGGCTCGGGACGGACTGGCCAGCAGGCAGTGCGCCTGCTGGCCCAAATCGGCAAACTGGAGCAGGAACTGGACCAGTTCTAGAATTGGGCTGGACTGGCCCAATCTCTGGAACTGATCCAGTGATGGGAAATTGCGACGAAACAGTGGAGCTAGCGGGCAGTGGGCCCGTTGGAGAATTTTAGGTGCGGGACATGTCCAAAAAATGGTGAGTGGGATATACCATCATCCAAAAAATTATACGAATTAGGCTCGGGAGTATGAACTTTAGTAAAGGGAAATTGAGTTTCATCAAAAATTACATGGTGATTAATGAAGATTTTCTTGGAGGATAAATCAAAGCATTTGTAACCACGATGATTAGACGGATAACCCAAGAACACACACGGAGTAGACCGGGCCTGAAGTTTGTTAATTGTGGTGGACGGGAATAACGAATAACACAAGCACCCAAAAACCCGAAGATGAGAATAAGAAGGATTCTTATTATATAAAATTTGGAGGGGGGAAGAATATGCCAGACCTTTGGAAAGAATTATGTTAAGGAGATATGTGGCCATTTGAAGAGAATGATGCCAAAAATATGGGGGGTACGGAAGCATGAATTAAGAGAGTGCGGACAATGTTATTTATGGAACGAATTTTGCAGTCGGCTTTCCCATTTTGTGAAGATGTATGAGGACAAGAAAAACAAAAGTTGATCCCATTATTAGCACAGAACTCCCGAAACACCCTATTGTCATACTCTTTTCCATTATTACACTGAATATTTTTTATTTCTCTTTCGAATTGGGTTCTAATGAATGATCTAAATTTTACGAAGACAAAAAACACTTGAGATTTATTTGCAATTGGAAACGTCCATAAAATTTTTAATAATCATCCAAAAAGAGAACATAATACTGATGACCCAATGAACTTAGAACAGGAGACGTCCGTAGGTCGCTATGACTAATATTAAATGGCATTGAAGTATGAGAATTTGAGTCTACAAATGGCAAATTAATATTTTTTCCTAAAGAACAAGATTGACAAATTGGAGTACGACTCGTACCCTTACATGAAATAAAACTATTTTTATCTAAAACTGACAAAATAGAGGATCCCGGATGACCAAGGCGAGCATGCCACAATGAAGGAGAAATGGCTGCAAAGGCTGATGGCAACGCTTGACTCGATGGACTGAAACCGGGCGTGATAGGATAAAGATCTCCCCTACTATCACACCTCATGAGAGGACTCCCCGTCTTGAAATCCTTCACAGAGAAACCAAGAGGATCAAATTCAACAGTAATAGAATTGTCAGTGGTGAACTTTTGGACAGATACTAAGTTTTTAATCAATTTGGGGGAATGTAAAGTATTTTTAAAGATAAGGGGTGGATTAGGGGGAGACAAAGTTTTCTGACCATAACACTGAATTGGAATAGAGTTACCATTACCGACAATTATACCCCGAGGGTTGCTCAAATTGGAATAAGATGAGAGAGTACCTGAATCGGATGTCATGTGGGTAGTGGTACCGATATCCATATACGAATTCGGGTCTGGTTGAGTCAAACCTAGTGTGTGCATCGCAACCTCAATATCGGTCTGAGTGGGGCCAGCTACGTGGTGAGCTTGTGGAGGTCGGGGCCCAAGAAGCCCAGAACTAGACTGTCCTGGGTCGTAACTGCTGTGACTAGAATTTCTGGGCCAGTGGCCAGTGGGCCGTGGAGGGTGCTAGAAAGCCCACTAGCCAGATGCTGGAATGTGTTATGGAGGTGGGCCGTAGGGCCACTGGCCACTTTCCACTAATCCAAGCCCACGGCCCAGAGGCCCAAGGCTGAGACCAGTGTGTCGGTGGCCCACTGTAACCTGGATAGGGTCCACTGCCACTGTTTTGGCCACTACGACTGCCGCCGGAGCCGCCGCGATTTTTTCTATTATTTTTCCAGCCATTTTTGCTACCTCCGTGTGATCGGTTTTGGTTCGAATTGTTACCAAAATTTTGAGGACTAGTGGAGGAAGTCATCATGACCACGGGACTAGCATTAGTAGCCGCCTTTTTAGCCAAACCGGCTTCTTCCAAGGTAAGCATGGAGCGGGCTTGATAGAACCTTGGAAGAGGATTACTTTGATGAAAGAGAGTTCCAACTCCACTATAGGCCTCGAATAGGCCAACAACCATCTGTAAAACAAGACGATCTTCACTAACTGGCGCACCAACGTTGCGGAGTTGGTCTGCCAATTCCTTCAACCTTTTGCAATATGCTGAAATGTTCGGGAAATTTTCCATGTTGACGTGGGAAAAATCCTGTTCAAGGGTAACAACTCTGGAATTTTGATTATCTTGGAATATGTCACGCATTCTATCCTATGCAACCATCGTCGTAGTGTCTGGCTCAATAATCGTCTGCAATAGGTCAGTAGAAATAATAGAATAAATCCACTGAAGGACGGTGGCATAAAGTGTTATCCATAACTTAGGATCATCCTTGCGTTTAGGGACCTCCGTATCATTAGGAGCCGCAGGGATTATGTGATGGATGACTTGATGCGAACGAGCGTGAATTTTGAACAACTCGGCCCACGTCGCGTATTGGACATTTTCTATTTCAAGAATTAGAGGGATATGATTCTTGATGTTAGAAACAACAAGGGCAGGGTGAAACGTGTTCTTTGACGTAGACATAATGAAAAAACAATAGGTGATAGAGGGATTTGGAAGAGAGATTTGGAGAGCGGAAGAACAAATGGCAAACCCGAGGGGAGGGTCGGTCTTTGGCCGAGAATGCAACGTAATTGGAGAGAAATTTTGTTGTTAGACCTAGACTTTTGATACCATGAAAGAAATAATCCCCTCCATTAATTTCATTATTTGAAAGGCTATATATACAAGTTACATATTTCCATAATAGGTATAGAATCCTATTCCTAAAACCTTATTCTACCATAATTCTAACTATACAATTATTGTAAGTGTACAAGACTAATTAAGGTAACAATATATACCAAATATACACTAATATAAAACCCTAACCCGAGATGGGCTTTGCTTCCCTCTTCCGTGTTGGGCAGACTTCCGAGACGGGCTTTGCCGTGATTACCCGTGATATACACTTATGTATATTAAGTGTATATCACGGGTATATATACCTTTTTAACACTTGTAATACTTTTCGTATAGTTTTTAGATATCTAAATTTTGTTTATAAAATATTTAGTTGATCTAATTTAATTTAATTTAGTTTTGAAGATGAGTCGAATTGATTTTCGATTGTTTGAATTTATTGAAAGTGAAAGAAAAAAGTGAAAGCAGGGTTTTAGGTGTTTTTTTCAAATATAATTTCGAGTTGTGTTTGGAATATTTATGGTCCAATATTGGTTTTGAAACAAAGTGAATTTTTTTTTGGAAAAATGTAGATAATTCTCATGACTAAGTTCTACTCTTTCAATCAAGAATTGAATTCGCGACCTCGGGAAACTTTGAACCCTTTGAGTCTTGACCACTGAGTCAAGCTTCTGAGCAATGTTAAGGAGGTTCACTTGAATATATACTTATAAAATTTAGTTTGACCTTATATATATACAATGTAATTTTTTGACGAGGAGGGCTTTGATGAACTCCCTACCGCTGACCTAGATCCGCCCCTGGCTGCGTGAAATAAAAAAAAAAAGGAGACTGACATGGCTGCGGTCAATTCAAGTATACATTATCAAGACAATACTTCCTCCGTCTCAAATTTGTTGTCATGTTTCGCTTTTCGATGGTCAAATTCTATAAATTTTGATCAAACATTTTAAAATATTTTTTTTTCATCAAATTGACATGAGAAAAGTTACAACTTGTAATACTTTTCGTATAGTTTTTATATATCTAAATTTTAGTTATAAAATATTTTGTTGATATAATTTAATTTAATTTTGAAGATGAGTCGAATTGATTTTCGATTGTTTGAATGTATTGAAAGTGAAAGAAAAAAGTGAAAGCATGGTTTTATGTGTTTTTTTCAAATGCAATTTCATGTTGTGTTTAGAATGTTTATGGTCAAATATTGATTTTGAAACAAAGTGAAAAACGAATTCGGAAAAAAGTAAATAATTCTCATGACTAATTCTACTTTTCAAACAAGAATGGAATTCGCGACCGTGGGAAACTTTGAACCATTTGAGTCTTGACCACTGAGTCAAGCTTCTCAGCAGTGTTTAGGGGGTTCACCAGAATATATACTTATAAAATTTTGTTTGACCTTATATATACAGTGTCATTTTTTTATGAAGTGGGTGATGATGAACTCCCTTCCGCTGACCTAGATCTGCCCCTAGATGCGTGAAATAAAAGAAATTAAAGGAGACTGACATGGATACAGTCAATTCATATATACATTATTGAGACAATACTTCCTCCGTCTCAAATTTATTGTCATGTTTCCCTTTTCGATGGGCAAATTCTATAAATTTTGATCAAACAATTTAAAATATTTATTTTTCATCAAATTGACATGAGAAAAGTTACAACTTGTAATAGTTTTCGTATGGTTTTTAGATATCTAAATTTTGTTAATAAAATATTTAGTTGATCTAATTTAATTTAATTTTGAAGATGAGTCGAATTGATTTTAGATTGTTTGAATGTATTGAAAGTGAAAGAAAAAAGTGAAAGCATGTTCTAGGTGTTTTTTTCAAATACAATTTCAAGTTGTGTTTAGAATTTTTATGGTCAAATATTGATTTTGAAACAAAGTGGAAAAAAATTCGGAAAAAAGTAAATAATTCTCATAACTAATTTATACTCTTTCAAACGAGAATGAAATTCGCGACCTCGGGAAACATTCAACCCTTTGTGTCTTGACCACTGAGTCAAGCTTCTCAGCAGTGTTAAGGGGGTTCACTGAATATATACTTATAAAATTTAGTTTGACCTTATATATACAATGTTATTTTTCGATGAAGAGGGCAATGGTGAACTCCCTTCCACTGACCTAGATCCACCCCTAGCTGCGTGAAATAAAAAAATTATAGGAGACTGAAATGGATGCGGTCAATTCAAGTATACATTATCGAGACAATACTTCCTCCATCTCAAATGTATTTTCATGTTTCACTTTTCGATGGTCAAATTCTATAAATTTTGATCAAACAATTTAAAATATTTATTTTGCATAAAATTGACATGAGAAAAGTTACAACTTGTAATACTTTTCGTATGGTTTTTAGATATCTAAATTTTATTAATAAAATATTTAGTTGATCTAATTTAATTTAATTTAATTTTGAAGATGAGTCGAATTGATTTTTGATTGTTTGAATGTATTGATAGTGAAAGAAAAAAGTGAAAGCATGGTTTAAGGTGTTTTTTTTTCAAATACAATTTCGCGTTGCATTTGAAATTTTTATGGTCAAATATTGATTGTGAAGCAAAGTGAAAAACAAATCGGAAAAATGTAAATAATTCTCATGACTAATTTCTACTCTTTCAAACAATAATGGAATTCGCGACCTCGGGAAACTTTGAACCCTTTGAGTATTGACCACTGAGTCAAGCTTCTCTGCAGTGATAAGGGGGTTCACTGAATATATACTTATAAAATTTAGTTTTACCTTATATATATACAATGTAATTTTTCGACGAAGAGGGCTCTGATGAACTCTCTTCCGCTGACCTAGATCCTACCCTAGATGCGTGAAATAAAAGAAATTAAAGGAGACTGAGATGGATATTGTCAATTCAAGAATACATTATCGAGACAATACTTACTCCGTCTCAAATATTTTGTCATGTTTTGCTTTTTGATGGACAAATTCTATAAATTTTGATCAAACATTTTAAAATATTTATTTTTCATAAAATTGACATGAGAAAACTTAGAACTTGTAATACTTTACGTATTAGTTTTAGATATCTAAATTTTGTTTATACAATATTTAGTTGATCTAACTTTATTTAATTTTGAAGATGAGTCGAATTGATTTTCGATTGTTTGATGTATTGAATGTGAAAGCAGGGTTTTAGGTGTTTTTTTCAAATACAATTTTGAGTTGTGTTTTGAATTTTTATGGTCAAATATTGATTTTGAAACAAAGAGAATTTTTTTTTTGGAAAAATGTAAATAATTCTCATAACTAATTTCTACTCTTTCAAACAAGAATGAAATTCGCGACCTCAGGAAACTTTGAACCCTTTGAGTCTTGACCACTGAGTCAAGCTTCTCAGCAGTGTTAAGGGGGTTCACTGAATATATACTTATAAAATTTAGTTTGACCTTATCGAGACAATACTTCCTCCATCTCAAATATTTTGTCATGTTTGGCTTTTCGATGGTCAAATTCTATAAATTTTGATCAAACATTTTAAAATATTTATTTTTCATCAAATTAACATGAGAAAAGTTAAAACTTGTAATACTTTTCGTATAGTTTTTGGATATCTAAATTTTGTTTATATAATATTTTTATTGATCTAATTTAATTTAATTTTGAAAATGAGTCGAATTGATTTTCGGTTGTTTGAATGTATTGAAAGTGAAAGCAGGGTTTTAGGTGTTTTTATCCAATACAATTTTGAGTTGTGTTTGGAAATTTTATGGTCAAATATTGATTTTGAATCAAAGTGAAAAAAAATCGAAAAAAGTAAATAATTCTCATAACTAATTTCTACTCTTTCAAACAAGAATGAAATTTGTGACCTCGGGTAACTTTGAACCCTTTGAGTCTTGACCACTGAGACAATCTTCTCAGTAGTGTTAAGGGGGTTCACCGAATATATACTTATAAAATTTAGTTTGAACTTATATATATACAATGTATTTTTTCGACGAAGAAGGCTCTGATGAATTCCCTTCCGCTGACCTAGATCCTCCCCAAGCTACGTGAAATAATAAAATTAAAAGAGACTGACATGGATGCGGTCAATTCAAGTATACATTATCGAGACAATACTTCCTCCGTCTAAAATATTTTGTCATGTTTTTCTTTTTGATGATCAAATTCTATAAATTTTGATCAAAAAATTTAAAATATTTATTTTTCATAAAATTGACATGAGAAAAGTTAGAACTTGTAATACTTTTCGTATCGTTTTTAGATATCTAAATTTTGTTTATAAAATATTTAGTTTATCTAACTTAATTTAATTTTGAAGGTGAGTCGAATTGATTTTTGATTGTTTGAATGTATTGAATGTGAAAGAAAAAAGTGAAAGCAGGGTTTTAGGTGTTTTTTTCAAATACAATTTTGAGTTGTGTTTGGAATTTTTATGGTCAAATATAGATTTTGAAACAAAGTGAAATTTTTTTTTGGAAAAAAGTAAATAATTATCATAACTAATTTCTACTCTTTCAAACAAGAATGAAATTCGCGACCTCGGAAAACTTTCAACCCTTTGTGTTTTGACCACTGAGTCAAGCTTCTCAACAGTGTTAAAGGGGGTTCACTGGAATATATACTTATAATATTTTATTTGACCTTATATATACAATGCAATTTTCAACAAAGATGGTTCTGATGAACTCCCTTTCGCTGACCTAGATACGCCCCTAGCTGCGTGAAATAAAAAAATTAAAGGAGACTGACATGGATGCTGTCAATTCAAGTATACATTATCGAGACAATACTTCCTCCGTCTCAAATACTTTGTCATGTTTGGCTTTTCGATGGTCAAATTCTATAAATTTTGATCAAACATTTTAAAATATTTATTTTTCATCAAATTGACATTAGAAAAGTTACAACTTGTAATACTTTTCGTTTAGTTTTTGGATATCTAAATTTTTTTTCATAAAATATTTAGGTGATATAATTTAATTTAATTTAAATTTGAAGATGAGTCGAATTGATTTTCGATTGTTTGAATGTATTGGAAGTGAAAGCAGGGTCTTATTTTTTAATTATGATAGATGCATATTTAAGGTAACTTAGGATTCTAATTATATTAGGAATCAACCTTTGTAAGGTAAGTTAGGATTCATACCTTATTAGGAATCAACCTTTGTACATCTATATATATTGTGAATAATGAAAGAATATCTAAGGGAAATTATTCTATCTTTCATGGTATCAAGAGCCTAAAACCTAAACCCTACTCTTCTCCTCTCTCCCTCCCTCTCTCGGCCAAACCAGAAAAATATCGGCCAAAAACAGCAGTTTTTTGTTATTTTTTATGGTTTTTCCCTCTGCTGAAACAGCTTCAAGGCAGCCACCATGTCTTCCCCTACAAATTCCGGTTCATCCACTGGCACACTTGACAACCCCTCTCAACGTTCAGTATCTTCTTTTCATCCGGCATTCGCCGTTAACAACATCAAGAATTTTATCCCTATAATTATTGATCAAGAAGACTGTCAATATTCCATGTGGATGGAACTATTCTACATTCAGGCATGTGCATACAACGTGCTCGATCATATTGACGAATCTGTTCCTCATCCCACCGATGTTACAGACTCAATCTGGCGTCGTCTTGACGTCATCGTCAAACAATGGATCTACGATACCATCTCCAAAGACCTATTGTACACTATCATGAAAATAGGTGCTACGGCATGTGAACTTTGGGTCCGGCTAGAAAAAATATTTCAGGACAATAAAAATACTCGGGCCATGTATTTAGAAGAGTAATTCAACAATACCCGCCTCGAGAATTGTAACAACATGTCCGAATATTGTAAGCAACTGAAACTCATCACCGATCAACTATCCAACGTCGGGACTTCTGTTTCAGAAACCAAGATGGTGCTTCAACTTGTTGCGGGTTTACCGAAAGGTGAATATGACACACTCGTAACAATGATTCAACAAGCCGACCCTATCCCAAGTTTCAACAAGGCACGTTCACAACTATTGTTGGAAGAAACTAGACGTGCTAAATAAGAGGAACATAATCAAAAGGCGTTAGCCGTTGACGGGATGGCAACACCTGCGGTCAGCAGCAACCAGCAGCAACAGCAGGCCAGTGGCGGAGGTCGCAACAACAAAGGCAAGGGCCGCGGAAAGGGCCAACGCAACCAGCAGAACTAGAACTAGCAGCAGCAGGGGTACAACTAGCAGCAGCAATGGCCCAACCAGCAAAACTGGGCCTCGCCTGCATGCCCGTACCAGAATGCAGGGGCCTAGTTCCAACAGTCGTGGTCGGCGGCCTCTTGGGCCCTACCCCGGCCACCGAGCGGGCAAACCAGAGCGACGGCGAGCCCACATGGCTGCGGTCCGGCGGCGGCGGCAAGAATGCACGGCGGCGGCGCGCGCAGCACAGCAGCCTGGCCCCGATTGATTTGGGCCAGGCCTACACTACCGTGAACCTTCAACAGCCCGACGACAATTGGTACATGGACACCGGAGCCATATCTCATCTAACCCAGTCGTCAGGTAACCTATCTCAACTACGTCGGTTAAAGTGTCCTCAATTTATTACTGTCGGCAATGGTCATCGCATTCCAATAGAAGGTTACGGTAACACACACACCAAACATCCACACCCACCTTTCTCCCTAAACCACGTCCTATACAAACCTAACATCATTAAAAACTTAATCTCCGTTAGAAAATTCACTAGCAATAATTATGTGTCTGTCGAATTTGACCCTTTTGGTTTTTCTGTGAAGGAACTCAATAAGGGGAAAATTCTTACACGATGCAATAGTGTGGGAGATCTCTACCCATTCACTCAATCTTCCACTTTCAGACCACAAGCACCTCTATCCCTTGCGGCGATCTCTCCCTCCACTTGGCACAACAGACTCGGACACCCCGGAGACCAGTTTTTACTTTTCTTAGGACTTCTAAGCGTATTCAATGTAATAATGGGAAAATTGCCCAACAATATTTTTCGTGTCCACTAGGCAAACATACTCGTCTTCCATTTATGTCATCAAACAATGTTATATTTTCTCCCCTAGATATTGTTCATGCTGATTTGTGGACATCTCCGATTGCTGGCGGGTCATAAATTCTATCTAGTATTCTTGGATGATTTTTCACATTTTGTCTGGATTTACCCACTGAAATTCAAATATGAAGTTTTGCAAAATTCCTCGAGTTTCAAAAATTCATTAAGACACAATTTGAAAAACCTATTAAATCATTCCAATGTGATAATGGACGTGAATTTAATAACTCGGCATTTCACAATTTCTGTTCTAAACAAGGCATGGTTTTCCATTTTTCTTGTCCCTATTCTTCTTCCCAAAACGTAAAGGCTGAAAGAATTTTACGTACCATCAATAACATGGTCCACACACTTCTGTTTCATGCCTGCCTACCACTGCCTTTTTGGGTCTATGCTGTCAAAATGGTAGAATCCCTTCTAAATATTTTACCAACTAGCACACTCCAAAATAAGACCCCTACAGAAATCTTATACCGTAGGCAGCCATCATATGATCACCTATGTATTTTTGGATGCTTATGCTACCCCAACATAGCCTCCACTGCACCCCCACAAACTTGCCCCTTGCACTCTTCCATGTGTCTTCGTTGGTCTATCTCCTAATCATCGGGGCAACTTGTGCTATGACATTGCTACTCACAAAATCATCGTCTCCCGTCATGTCACCTTTGACGAGACAACCTTTCCTTTTTCAAATCTCCGGCAATTTCAGACCACCGATTACATGTTTCTCGATGAACCAAGTCTGTCCCCGGTCATCCAAAATCTATACCAACAGCAGCCCACTGTTCCGACAGTCTTGCCACTGTCCGGCACCACCTCACCAGCTCCCTGCTCACCCCTACATCCCTCAGTCGAGTCACCTGCACCACCAGCGACACTACAGCCCAGCACTCCAGCAACCAGTCCCGCAGGTCTGCAGGTTTCCAGTCCAACACACTGTCCAGAAAATAGTCCATCTGAACTGCTGCCCACTGGTCCAGAACCAGTGAACCAGCGACCTCACATCCCCGACCCACCACCACTGCCCTCACATCGCATGGAGACTCATGCACAACACAGGATCTTCAAACCCAAGGTTCAATTCAATCTCTCCACACAAACCTTATCACCCATTCCAAAAAATCCAAAACTAGCAAAACTGGACCCAATTAGGAATGCAGCCATGTGCGAGGAATTTAACGCTTTAACCAAGCAGAACACTTGGGATTTTGTACCTAGACTAGAAGGTGTGAATGTTATCCGGTGTATGTGGCTATTTAGGCACAAGTTCAGAGACAATGGTGACTTAGAGAGGTATAAGGCAAGACTAGTTGGCAATGGCACTAATCAGCAGGAGGGTATTGATTGTGGTGAGACATTCAGTCCGGTTGTTAAATCAGACACTATTCGGACTGTTCTCAGTATTGCTATGGGCATGCATTGGATGATTCATCAGCTTGATGTCAAGAATGCGTTTTTTCATGGGGATTTGAAAGAGACTGTGTACATGCATCAGCCTCCTGGCTTTGTTCATCCGGCAGCTCCGTAGTTTATATGTTGTCTTAGGAAGTCATTATATGGATTGAAACAGGCACCCCACGCTTGGTATGATCGGTTCACCAGGTATCTTCTGCAGATTGGTTTTGTATGTAGCAGGTGTGATACCTCTCTCTTCACTTTTCACCGAGGTAGCAGCACTGCATATTTGCTATTATATGTCGATGACATTGTTCTTACTGCCTCATCTGACGGGTTGAAGAATGAAATCATTGCTCTACTCAAAACTGAATTTGCTATGACTGACTTGGGCAAGCTAAGTTATTTTTTGGGTATATTGGTGACCAGATCTGCAGCCACTATGTTCCCGTGTCAGTGTAAGTATGCCGAAGAGATAGTGTACAGGGCCAAGATGGCAAATTGTAAAATTATGCCAACTCCGATGGACTCAAAATCCAAGCTTAGTGCCAATGACGGTGCGCCAGTTTCTGATCCCACTCTAAATTGGAGTCTAGCAGGTGCTCTTCAGTATCTTACATTCACTAGGCCTGATATTGCATATGCCATTCAGCAGGTGTGTCTGTTCATGCACGACCCCCTAGAGTCCCATTTTGCCGCCCTAAAACGTATTATCAGATACGTTAAGGGGACACTAGACTTCGGCTTACATCTATACCCCTCTGCCCCAACCAAGCTACTTGCCTACACGGATGCAGATTGGGCAGGATTCCCTGACACACATCGCTTCACCTAAGGGTACTGTGTATTTCTTGGGGATAATCTTATCTCATGGTCTGCCAAGCGGCAGGCCACACTTTCCCGTTCGAGTGCTGAAGCAGAATATCGCGGTGTTGCCAACGTAGTTGCTGAGATCTGTTGGCTCTGAAAAATTCTTTTGGAACTCCAGTGTCGACTCCGCAAGGCGTCTAGAGTCTATTGTGACAACATATCTTCCATCTATATGTCTCATAATCCGGTCCAACATCAGCGGACTAAGCATATTGAGATGGAGATCCACTTTGTGCGAGAGAAGGTTTCCCGTGGTCAGGTCAAAATAGTACACGTGCCTTCCTCATATTAGTATGCAGACATCTTCACAAAGGGACTACCGCGACAACTCTTCACCGACTTCCGATCCAGCCTTAGCGTTCGGCCTCCTCCCGCTCCGTCTGAGGGGGAGTATTAGCGAATATTCTCTGTATATTTTGTAATTATGATAGATGTATATTAAAGGTAACTTAGGATTCTAATTATATTAGGAATCAACCTTTGTAAGGTAAGTTAGGATTCATGCCATATTAGGAATAAACCTTTGTACAACTATATATATTGTGAATAATGAAAGGAATAGCTAAGGGAAATTATTCAATCTTTCAGAAACAAAGTGAAAAAAAAATTCGGAAAAATGTAAATAATTCTCATAACTAATTTCTACTCTTTCAAACAAGAATGAAATTCACGACCTCGGGAAACTTTAAACCCTTTGAGTCTTGACCACTGAGTCAAGCTTCTCAACAGTGTTAAGGGGTTCACCGAATATATACTTATAAAATTTAGTTTGACCTTATATATATACAATGTAATTTTTTGACGAAGAGAGCATTGATGAATTCCCTTACGCTGACCTAGAACCGCCCCCAGATGCGTGAAATAAAAGAATTTAAAGGAGACTGACATGTATACGGTCAATTCAAATATACATTATCAAGACAATACTTCCTCCGTCTCAAATTTATTTTCATGTTTCGCTTTTCGATGGTCAAATTCTATAATTTTGATATAATATTTTAACATATTTATTTTTCATAAAATTGACATGAGAAATGTTACAACATGTAATACTTTTCGTATAGTTTTTAAATAACTAAATTTTGTTTATAAAATATTTAGTTGATCTAATTTAATTTAATTTAATTTTGAAGACGAGTTGAATTGATTTTCAATTGTTTGAATGTATTGAAAGTGAAAGAAAAAAGAGAAAGCATGGTTTTAGGTGTTTCTTTCAAATACAATTTCAAGTTATGTTTAGAATATTTATGGTCAAATATTGATTTTTAAACAAAGTGGAAAAAAAATTCGGAAAAATGTAAATAATTCTCATAACTAATTTCTACTCTTTCAAACAAGAATGAAATCCGAGACCTCGGAAACTTTGAATCCTTTGAGTCTTGACCACTGAGTCAAGCTTCCCAGCAGTGATAAGGGGGTTCACTGAATATATACTTATAAAATTTAGTTTGACCTTATATATATACAATGTAATTTTTCGACGAAGAGGCTCTGATGAACTCCCTTCCGCTGACCTAGATCCGCCCCTAGATGCGTGAAATAAAAGAAATTAAAGGAGACATACATGGATGCGGTCAATTCAAGTATACATTATCGAGACAATACTTCCTCCGTCTCAAATATTTTGTCATGTTTGGCTTTTCGATGGTCAAATTCTATAAATTTTGATCAAACATTTTAAAATATTTATTTTTCATAAAATTAACATGAGAAAAGTAACAACTTGTAATACTTTTTGTATAGTTTTTGTATATCTAAATATTTTTTATAAAATATGTAGTTGATCTAATTAAATTTAATTTTGAAGATGAGTCGAATTGATTTTCGATTGTTTGAATGTATTCCAAGTGAAAGCAGAGTTTTAGGTGTTTTTTTCAAATACAATTTTGCGTTGTGTTTTGAATTTTTATGGTCAAATATTGATTTTTAAACAAAGTGATAAAAATTCGGAAAAAAGTAAATAATCTTCATAACAAATTTCTACTCTTTCAAACAAGAATGAAATTCGCGACCTCGGGAAACTTTGAACCCTTTGAGTCTTGACCACTGAGTCAAGCTTCTCAGCAGTGTTAAGGGGTTCACCGAACATATACTTATAAAATTTAGTTTGAACTTATATATATACAATGCATTTTTTCGACGAAGAAGGCTCTGATGAATTCCCTTCCGCTGACCTAGATCCGCCCCTGGCTGCGTGAAATAAAAAAAAATAAAGGAGGCTGACATGGATGTGGTCAATTCAAGTATACATTATCAAGACAATTCCTCCTCCATCTCAAATTTATTGTCATGTTTCGCTTTTCGATGGTCAAATTCTATAAGTTTTGATCAAACAATTTAAAATATTTAGTTTTCGTCAAATTGACATGAGATAAGTTACAACTTGTAATACTTTTCGTATAATTTTTACATATCAAAATTATGTTAATAAAATATTTAGTTGATCTAATTTAATTTAATTTTGAAGATGAGTCGAATTAATTTTCGATTGTTTGAATATATTGAAAGTGAAACAAAAAAGTGAAAGCAGGGTTTTAGGTGTTTTTTTCGAACACAATTTTGAGTTGTCTTTGGAATTTTTATGGTCAAATATTGATTTTGAAACAAAGTGAAAAAAATTTCCGAAAAATGTTAATAATTCTCATAACTAATTTCTACTCTTTCAAACAAGAATGAAATTCGCGACCTCAGAAAACATTGAACCCTTTGAGTCTTGACCACAGAGTCAAGCTTCTCAGCAGTGATAAGGGGGTTCACTGAATATATATTTATAAAATTTTTCTCATGACTAATTTCTACTCTTTCAAACAAGAATGGAATTCGCGACCTCGGAAAACTTTGAACCCTTTGAGTCTTGACCACTGAGTCAAGCTTCTCAGCAGCGTTAAGGGGATTCACTGGAATATATACTTATTAAATTTAATTTGACCTTATATATACTGTGTAATTTTCCGACGAAGATGGCTCTGATGAACACCCTTCCACTCACCTAGATCCTCCCCTAGCTGCGTGAAAGAAAAGAAATAAAAGGAGACTGACATGGATGTGGTCAATTCAAGTATACATTATCGAGACAAAACTTCCCCCGTCTCAAATTTGTTGTCATGTTTGGCTTTTCGATGGTAAAATTCAATAAATTTTGATCAAACATTTTTAAAAAATTATTTTTCATCAAATTGCAATGAGAAAAGTTACAACTTGTAATACTTTTCATATAGTTTTTGGATATCTAAATTTTGTTTATAAAATATTTAGTTGATATAATTTAATTTAATTTTGAAGATGAGTCGAATTGATTTTCGATTGTTTGAATGTATTGAAAGTGAAAGAAAAAAGTGAAAGCAGGGTTTTAGATGTTTTTTTCAAATACAATTTCGAGTTGTGTTTGGAATTTTTATGGTCAAATATTAATTTTGCAGCAAAGTGAATTTTTTTAGGAAAAATGTAAATAATTCTCATGACTAATTTCTACTCTTTCAAACAAGAATGGAATTCGCGACCTCGAAAAACTTTGAACCCTTTGAGTCTTGACTACTGAGTCAAGCTTCTCAGCAGCATTAAGGGGATTCACTGGAATATATACTTATTAAATTTAATTTGACCTTATATACACTGTGTAATTTTTTGACGAATATGGCTTTGATGAACACCCTTCCACTGACCTAGATCCTCCCCTAGCTGCGTGAAATAAAAGAAATTAAAAGAGAATGACATGGATGTGGTCAATTCAAGTATACATTATCGAGACAAAACTTGCCCCGTCTCAAATTTGTTGTCATGTTTGGATTTTCGATGGTAAAATTCTATAAATTTTGATCAAACTTTTTAAAATTTTATTTTTCATCCAATTGACATGAGAAAAGTTACAACTTGTAATACTTTTCGTATAATTTTTGGATATCTAAATTTTGTTTATAAAATATTTAGTTGATATATTTTAATTTAATTTTGAAGATGAGTCGAATTGATTTTCGATTGTTTGAATGTATTGGAAGTGAAAGAAAAAAGTGAAAGCAGGGTTATAGATGTATTTTTCAAATACAATTTCGAGTTGTGTTTGGAATTTTTATGGCCAAATATTAATTTTGCAGCAAAGTGAATTTTTTTTTTTAAAAAAATATAAATAATTCTCATGACTAATTCTACTCTTTCAAACAAGAATGGAATTCGCGACCTCGGAAAACTTTGAACCCTTTGAGTCTTGACCAATAAGTCAAGATTTTCAGCATTGTTAAGGGGTTCACTGAAATATATACTAAAAAAATTTTGTTTGACCTTATATATACTGTGTAATTTTTCGAGGAAGAGGGCTCTGATGAACTCCCTTCTGCTGACGGAGATCCACCCCTAGCTGCGTGAAATAAAAAAAATTAAAGGAGACTGACATGGATGCGGTCAATTCACGTATACATTATCGAGACAATACTTCCTCCGTATTAATTTTTTTTTCATGTTTCGCTTTTCTATGGTCAAATTCTATAAATATTGATCAAACATTTTAAATATTTATTTTTTGTCAAATTGACATGAGAAAAGTTACAACTTGTAATACTTTTCGTATAGTTTTTGGATATCTAAATTTTGTTTATAAAATATTTAGTTGATCTAATTTAATTTAATTTAATTTTGAAGATGAGTCGAATTGATTTTCGATTGTTTGAATGTATTGAAAGTGAAAGAAAAAAGTGAAAGCAGGGTTTTAGGTGTTTTGTTAGAAGATATATTCTTAGGATTATTATTTATTATTGTATTTAAATGATAATTACTATAGAATATTCTAGATACCTAGTCATTAGTATAGAATCACATTTGTATGGAAAGAATAAGATCGATGAGGAGAAGATTAAGGCTACCAATCTTCTACCATATTTGTATATATTCTTATCATTTGGAAATGGCAAAGAGGAGGAAAATATTCTACTTACCCTAGAATTCTTACATTATATCAAGAGCTTAAGGAAAATATCCTAATTGTTTCTCCCTACCATTTTTCGGCTCTTCTTCTCCTCCATTCCAACACTTGGCCGAAAGAAAGAAACAAAAATATACTGGGTTTACCCCTCTTCATCTACTAAGTTGTATTTTTTTCTCCATTAATCATCCAACCAAATATACTAATGTCCGACTCCAAATCATCCTTCCACCCAGCCCTCGCGGTTTCAAACATCAAAACGCATGTTTCAATCACCTTAGAGATGGAAAATGTTCACTATGCAACATGGGCGAAACTTTTCAAAATTTGTTGCCGCTCTCACCGGGTTCTTCACCATATCATTTCCCCGGAAAAAGGAAAAGAAAAGGTATTAACTATGGGTGAAGACAAAGAATTGTGGGACACACTAGATGCCACTGTTCTAGGTTGGATCTATGCAACAATTTCTACGGATCTTTTGCATACTATAATGGAGCCGGATTCTAAAGCGGTTGGTGCTTGGATTCGCTTGCGAGATATTTTTTATGATAATCAAACTTCTCGCGCTGTTACGTCGTAACAAGAATTCTCCACAATGGACATGGAGGATTTTCCAAACGCGTTGGCTTATTGCCAACGCCTAAAAGTGCTAGTCGATCAATTGAGGAACGTCGGTGCCCTAGTCACCAACAATCGCTTGGTTCTTCAACTTGTCGCCGGACTTACGGAGGCATATAGTGGGGTTGGAACACTAATACGGCATATCAACCCTCTTCCTTTATTTTATCAAGAACTCTCCATGATCATCCTCGAAGAACAAGGTTTTCCAAAAAGGCCTCTACCGTTAACAATTCCGCCATGCTTGCCACCTCGAAAAATGAAGGTAATGCTAATTTTAATCAAAATAATCGAGGACAAAAAGGGCGTAATGGAAATAAAAATAAAGGTGGATATCGCGGTAACAATAATAAAAATGAGGCCACCAAAATTCCGACGGCACCGGAAATTCCGGCGGCAGCAGCAGCGGTGACAACCGATCCGGCCAGCGGCTCGGCGGGGGCGGCGGGCCTGGAATGCGGGCACAGCGGCAGCGCCACACTGGGCGGCCCCACCGTGAACCGGCCGGGCCGGTCCGGTGGCCCAGCAGTGGCCATTTTATTTCAACAACCCCACTAGTGAACTGGGCCAGGCCAGTCCAGCGGCCCAGTAGTGGCCATTTTTCATTCCAGGGGCAGCAAAACAGAACTGGGCCAGGTAATTTTCAGCAGGCCCACTTCACTCAACAGGCAGGGAGTAGTTTGGCCCATCACAGTTCAGCCCAACCAGCGAATTTGGACATCAATCCACCGACATTTAGTCCACGATGCATACGCTAGGATTATATCTGCCGGATGAAAATTGGTATATGGACTCCACGGCCACGTCTCATATGACGTCCTCCCAAGGTAATCTTTCATCCTATTTTAATTTGAGCAAAACAAATGGTATTATTGTCCGAAATGGCCATTCAATTCCAATTAAAGGTTACGGCTCCACCAAATTATCACCACCAAACCCTCCACTAGCCTTAAAAATGTACTTCATGTCCCACATTTAGTTAAAAACTTGGTGTCTGTTAGAAAGTTTACTACTGATAACTGGGTATCCGTAAATTTTGACCCTTTTGAATTTTCTGTAAATGACTTTCAGATAGGGACGCCGCTAATGATATGTGATAGCCAGGGGGAGCTCTATCCAGTCACTTCACTTTTCCACCGGGCCAAGACACCTTTTACTTTTGTTGTGTTTAATTCTAATTTATGGCATGAGCGTTTGGGATATCCGGGAGAGTCTATTTTGAACTCTCCTAAACGCAATAATTTTATTTCATGTACAAGGACTTTTCATAAGTGTCAATCATGCCCATTGGGTAAGCATATTTAACTGCCATTTGTTTCTTATGATTCATGCACTCTTATGCCATTTGATACTATCCATTGCGATCTTTGGACATCCCATATTTTCAGCTCTTCGGGGCATAAGTATTACTTGCTCATTTTAGATGATTTCTCTAATTATCTTTGGACATTTACTTTATCGAAAAAATCACAAGTTTTTTCCACATTCTTGATTTTTAGAGCATTCATCCAAAAATAATTTGAAAGGGATATCAAAAACATCCAATGTGGTAATGGGAGGAAATTTAATAATAAGCATTTTTGGGATTTTTGCAAAATAAATGGTTTAAATTTTCATTTTTCATGTCCACACACATCTTCACAAAATGGGAAGGCGGAACGCAAAATACGAAACATCAATAATATTGTTAGAACATCCCTTGTTCATGCTTACATACCCCCCTCGTTTTGGCATCATGCACTTCAAGTGGCCACATATTTGTTGAATATTCTACCAAACAAAAATTTGTCCCATCAAAGCCCACTTAAAGTCCTATACCTCCGAGATCCATCATACTCTCACTTGAGGGTTTTTGGATGTTTGTGTTACCCCTTATTCCCCTCCACCACCATCAATAAACTCCAGCCACGGTCTACTCCATGTATTTTTTTGGGTTATCCTTCACATCACAGAGGTTACAAATGCTATGATTTATCCTCCCATAGGATGTTCATTAGTCGTTATGTCCTCTTTGATGAAACAACTTTCCCGTTTAACAATATTCACGAGCCTAGACAACCACTTATGAGTTTTTGGATGATGGAATAGTGCCATTTTTATAACAAGCAAAAGCCACGGTTACACAACTCGTGACCCAACAATCCTTGGCCCAACCCCGTGGTGATCAATCTCGGCCGACTGGGCCCTTAACATTAAGCCCCAATTTACAACACATAGCCTCCCCACCAGGGGCCAGGGGCGTCCAGTCTACGGGCCCAATACCCGCCTCCCGACACTCTCGAAATGAGGCCCCGACTAGTGGTGTCCGGTCCACTAGCCCACCCCCTGTTTTGCTCTCTAACCCGCCACCCAGTCAGCTGAAGTCAACATGGTATTGTAAAACCCAATGCAAAATATAGCTTACACACCCAAGTCACTAAATCGCCATTACCCCGTAACCATATGTCTGTCCTACGTAACCCAAATTGGAAAATGGCCATGAATGATGAATATAATGCTCTTATTAAAAATAGGACGTGGGAGTTAGTACCTCGTCCATCTAATGCTAACATTATTCAGTCTATGTGGATTTTTAGTCACAAAGAAAAATCTGATGACAGTTTTGAGCGGCATAAAGCTCGTCTTGTAGGTGATGGAAAGACACAACAGGTTAGCGTGGACTGTAGGGAGACATTTAGCCCAGTGGTGAAACCAGCTACCATAAGGATGGTACTTAGTCTTGCCCTCTAAAAAAGATGGTCACTTCGTCAGTTAGATGTCAAGAATGTTTTTCTTCATGGCCATCTCCATGAAACAATTTATATGCACCAACCTTTGGGATACAGAGACTTCAGATTTACAGATCATGTGTGCTTACTCAAAAAATCCTTATACGGATTAAAGCAGGCACCTCAGGCTTGGTACCAAAGGTTTGCAGAATTTGTATCCAAAATGGGTTTTCCCACAGCTGGTAAGATAATTCTTTATTCATTTACCGTCAGAGTACTCATACTGCTTATCTATTTTTATATGTGGATGATATTATACTAACCATCTCATCCAATGATCATCAGAAGTCTATCATGTCACAGCTCAGTTTGGAGTTTGCTATGAAGGATCTTGGACACCTGCATTATTTTCTCGGGATTGTTGTGACCCATCATTCTGGTGGTTTGTTCTTATCACAAAGGAAATATGCTGCAGAGATTGTGGAGCGGGCTGGAATGTCTTCCTTCAAACCGTCAGCTACTTCGGTGGACACTAAATCCAAGCTGAGTGATGTGTCTAGCAAGCCATTTCCAGATCCCACACTCTACAGGAGTTTGGCTGGGGCACTTCAATAGTTGACATTTACTAGCCCGGATATCTCATATGTTGTGCAGCAGGTCTGTCTCTTTATGCACAACCCTATGGAAGATCGTATGCATGCCCTCAAACGTATCGTGCGATAAGTCAAAGGCACACTGGAATTTGTCTTACACTTATATTCCTCCCCGACATCCATATTAGTCTCCTATACCGATGCATATTGGGCAGGATGTCCAGATACCTGTCGCTCCACGTCTGGATATTGTGTATTTTTGGGCGACAATCTAATTTCCTGGTCCTCCAAATGACAACCTACAGTCTCTTGATCCAGAGCTGAGGCAGAATATCGGGTTGTGGCAAATATCGTATCTGAATCCTACTGGATTCGAAACCTGTTGCTTGAGCTTCATTGCCCAATGTCCAAGGGCACACTAGTCTACTGTGATAACATCAGTGCGATTTATCTCTCGGGAAATCCAGTCAACCATCAGCGCACAAAGCATATAGACTTGGATATTCATTTTATTCGTAAAAGTGTGGCTCGTAGACATGTACGAGTGTTACATGTTCCGACACGTCATCAGATAGCGGATATCTTCACTAAATTAAATGGCTTTCGCTGATTTTATTTGAAGACTTTCGGGAAAATCTCAGCATCCGTCGGCCTCCCGCTTCGACTGAGGGGGAGTCTTAGAGGATATATTCTTAGAATTATTATTTATTATTGTATTTAAATTATAATTACTATAAAATAATAGAAATAAATAGTCATTAGTATAGAATCACATTTGTATGGAAAGAATAGGATATATGAGAAGAAGATTAAGGCTACCAATCTTCTACCATATTTGTATATATTCTTATCATTTGTAAATGGAAAAGAGGAGGAAAATATTCTATTTACCCTAGAATTCTTACAGTTTTTTTCAAATACAATTTCGAGTTGTGTTTGGAATTATTATGGTCAATTACTGATTTTGCAACAAAGTGAAATTTTTTTAGGAAAAATGTAAATAATTCTCATGACTAATTTCTACTCTTTTAAACAAGAATGGAATTCACGACCTCGGAAAACATTGAACCCTTTGAGTCTTGACCACTAAGTCAAACTTTTCAGCAGTGTTAAGGAGGTTCACTGAAATATATACTTAAAAAATTTGTTTAACCATATATTTACAGTGTAATTTTTCGACGAAGAGGGCTCTGATGAACTCCCTTCTGCTGACGTAGATCCACCCTTAGATGCGTGAAATAAAAGAAATTAAAGGAGACTGACATGGATGCGGTCAATTCAAGTATACATTATCGAGACAATACTTCCTCCGTATTAAATTTTTTGTCATGTTTCGCTTTTCGATGATCAAATTCTATAAATATTGATCAAACATTTTAAATATTTATTTTTCATCAAATTGACATGAGAAAAGTTACAACTTGTAATACTTTTCGTATAGTTTTTGGATATCTAAATTTTGTTTATAAAATATTTAGTTGATCTAATTTAATTTAATTTTGAAGATGAGTCGAATTGATTTTCGATTGTTTGAATGTATTGAAAGTGAAAGAAAAAAGTGAAAGCAGGGTTTTAGGTGTTTTTTTCAAATACAATTTCGAGTTGTGTTTGGAATTTTTATGGTCAATTATTATTTTGAAACAAAGTGAAAAAAAATTGGAAAAAAATAAATAATTCTCATGACTAATTTCTACTCTTTCAAACAAGAAATGGAATTCACGACCTCGGGAAACTTTGAACCCTTTGAGTCTTGACCACTAAGTCAAGCTTTTCAGCAGTGTTAAGGGGTTCACTGAAATATATACTTTAAAAAATTTGTTTGACCTTATATATACAGTGTAATTTTTCGAAGAAGAGGGCTTTGATGAACTCCCTTCAGCTGACGTAGATCCACCCCTAGCTGCGTGAAATAAAAAAAATTAAAGGAGACTGACATGGATGCGGTCAATTCACGTATACATTATCGAGACAATACTTCCTCCGTATTAATTTTTTTTTCATGTTTCGCTTTTCTATGGTCAAATTCTATAAATATTGATCAAACATTTTAAATATTTATTTTTCATCATATTGACATGAGAAAAGTTACAACTTGTAATATTTTTCGTATAGTTTTTGGATATCAAAATTTTGTTTATAAAATATTTAGTTGATCTAATTTAACTTTGAAAGAAATAATCCCTTTGATTATTTTCATTAATTGAAAGGTATTTATACAAGTTACAAAATAGGAGAATCCTATTCCTATTCTATTCCTAAAACCTTATTCTACCATAATTCTAACTATACAATTATGGTAAGTGTATCATCCTAATTTAGGTAAGAAATACACTACAATATACATCAAATATATATACCATATATACAAGATTACATAATTGTAATCTGCCCGTGATGGGCTCATTTGTTGGGCTTCCGTGACTGCCAGCCCACTGGCTGACCGGTTGGGCTACTGCTTTGGGTATTCCCGTGATATACACCTTTGTATATCAAGTGTATATCACGGATATATATACCTTATTTAACACACACCCGCAGTCATAGCGGGCGGTCTTCGAACGCTGAGACTGTCCTAAAAATCTTCAAAAAGGACCGCGGGTAGACCCTTTGTAAAGATGTATGCAACTTGATAACGAGACGGGACATGACATACGCGAACGTGACCCCTAGCAACCTTTTCACAGACAAAGTGATTGTCCATTTCGATATGCTTAGTGCGTTGGTGCTGAACCGGGTTACCTGAAAGGTAGATGGCACTAATGTTATCGCAATATACCAAGGTTGCCTTCTGAATTGGATAATGAAACTCCAAAAGCAAATTACGTAGCCAACATGATTCGGAGACCACATTCGCTACCCCTCGATATTTGGCCTCTGCACTTGAGCGTGATAGAGTTTCCTAACGCTTTGCCAACCAGGAGACGAAGTCATTGCCAAGGAACATACAGTAGCCAGACATTGACCGTCTGGTGTCGGGACAACCACCCCAATCAGCATTTGTGTATGCGATAAGTGTGGATGTAGATGACGGATACAAATGCAAACCATAGTCCAGTGTCCCCTGAATATACCGAATGATGCATTTATTTGCATTCATGTACTCAACTCTGGGATTATGTATGAATAAACACACCTGCTGAACAGCATACGTAATATCCGGTCTGGTAAAGGTCAGATACTGGAGGGCCCTTGCAAGACTGCGATAGCGAGTTGGATCCTCATAAGGGACGTCGGTCGTGGCCCCAAGCTTGGGCTTAGCATCAACTGGAGTGGAAGTGGACTTACAGGAGGACATCATGGCTCTCTCGATGATCTCAGATGCATACTTTCATTGAGACAAAAACAAACCATCTGAGTGACGCTTGACGACAATTCCCAAAAAGTAACTCAAGGGCCCTAAGTCTTTCATAGCAAACTCAGAGCTGAGTATGGCCATGATAGACTGGCGTAATGTATCGAAAGAGGCCGTCAAAATGATATAATCCACATACAACAGACTGTAGGCCAAGGATGAACCACGACGGTAGATGAACAGGGAATTATCTGACCTGTTGTGAGTGAACCCAAGTGTCGAAACATAGTCAGCAAACCTCGTATACCAGGCCCGTGGAGACTGCTTAAGCCCATATAAGGACTTTTTCAACAAACGACATGATGAGGACGGTTAGGATCCCCGAACCCCAACGGCCGATGCATATATACTTGTTTCCTTGAGATCACCATGTAGGAAAGCATTCTTGACATCTAACTGATGAATAGGCCATGCCTTAGAAAGAGCCAGGCTAAGCACAGTGCGAATGGTAGCTGGCTTGACCACCGGACTAAATGTCTCCCCACAATCTATCACAACCTGTTGAGTCTTACCATCACCCACAAGCCGCGTCTTATGTCGAGCAAAGGACCCATCAGAATTCTCCTTATGAGCAAAAATCCACATAGACCTGATAACATTACTACCAGATGGACGGGGCACCAACTCCCACGTCTTATTATCAATAAGAGCATTATATTCATCAGTCATAGCAATCTTCCAATTCGGGTCGTTTAAGGCTGACACGGGATTACGGGGCAAGGGGGATTTAGAGACATTAGAATGTAAATTAAAATGTCTTTTAGGTGTAAAAATACCCCGCTGACTACGAGTGACCGGTCTATGACTCGAGGAAGAATTGAGTGAATTTTGGGAATTTGCTGGGCTGGCCATAAGCTGGGCTGAGAACGGTAACTAGGACTGGACCAGTTCCAGTGGTGGGCTGGACTGGCCCAATCACTTAAACTGGCCCAGTGAGAGGACCGGGCAGTGCTGACCAAGACGTGCCAGTGGGACCAGCGGGCAGTGGGCCCGCTGGAGAGTTTTGGGTGCGGGGGATGTCCAAAAAATGCCGAATAATATACGGAGATATTTGATCATCCAAAAAATTATACGAACTAGGCTCGGGAGTATGAACTTTCGTAAAAGGAAATTGGGTTTCATCAAAAATGACATGGCGATTAATTATGATTTTCTTGGAGGATAAATCAAAGCATTTGTAACCACGATGATTAGACGGATAACCCAAAAACACACATGGAGTAGACCGAGCCTGAAGTTTGTTAATTATGGTGGATGGGAATAACGGATAACACAAGCACCCAAAGACCCTAGGATGAGAATAAGACGGGTTCTTATTATATAAGATTTGGAGGGGCGAAGAATATGTCATACCTTTGGAAGGAATTATGTTAAGGAGATATGTGGCCATTTCTTGAGCATGATGCCAAAAATATGGGGGTATGAAAGCATGAATTAAGAGAGTTCGGACAATGTTATTTATGGAACGAATTTTGCGTTCGGCTTTCCCATTTTGTGAAGATGTATGAGGACACGAAAAATGAAAATTGATCCTATTATTAGCACATAACTCCTGAAACTCCCTATTGTCATACTCTTTCCCATTATCACATTGGATATTTTTTATTTCTCTTTCGAATTGGGTACGAATGAATGCTCTAAATTTTATGAAGACTGAAAATACTTGTGATTTATTCGCAATTGGAAACGTCCACAAAAATTTAGAATAATCATCTAAAAAGAGAACATAATATCGATGACCCAACAAACTAAGAATAGGAGACGTCCATAGGTCGCTATGAATAATATCAAATGACATTGAAGTATGGGAATTTGAGTCTACAAAGGGCAACTTAACAATTTTTCCTAACGAACAAGATTGACAAATTGGAGTACGACTCGTACCCTTACACGAAATAAAACTATTTTTATCTAAAACTGATAAAATAGAGGATCCCGGATGACCAAGGCGAGCATGCCACAAGGAAGGAGAAATGGCTGCAAAGGCTGATGGCAAAGCTTGACTCGATGGACTGAAACCGGGCATGATAGGATACAGATCCCCCCTACTATCACACCTCATGAGATGACTCCCCATCTTGAAATCCTTCACAGAGAAACCAAATGGATCAAATTCAATAGAAACAGAATTGTTAGTGGTGAACTTTCGGACGAACACTAAGTTTTTAATCAATTTGGGGGCATGTAAAGTATTTTTCAAGATAAGGGGTGGATTGGGGGGAGACAACGTTTTCTGACCATAACCCTGAATTAGAATAGAGTTGCCATTACCAACAATTATACCCCGAGGGTTGCTCAAATTGGAATAAGATGAGAGAGTACCTGAATCAGAAGTCATGTGGGTAGTGGCACCGATGTCCATATACCAATTTGGGTCCGGTTGAGTCAAACCCAATGTGTGCATCGCGACCTTGATATCAGTCAAAGTGGGGCCTGCTGCGTGGTAGGCTTACGGAGGTTGGGGTCCAAGTATTCTAGGACGGGAATGAACTGGGTCGTAGGCTGCCGAAGGCCGGCGTTCGGGCCACCGGCCGGTGGGCGCCCACTGCCGATTGTTGGCACGAAAGGCCGTCCCGACACCCACCGGCCGCCGGTAGTTGCTGGAAAGTAGGGGCTGCTGGCCCATGGCCCACTGCCCCAGCCCTATTACTGGGACCAGGAGGGTGGTGGGCCACTGTTCACTGGACGGGACCCACTGCCTACTTGCTGACCGCTGGAACCACCACCGAAACCGCCGCGTTTGCCCCCGCGGTTTTTATTATTTTTCTTACGATTATTTTGGTCGCCACCATGAGTATGGTTTTGGCCCGAATTATCAACAAAACCTGAAGAACTTGGGGAGGACACCATCATGACGACGGGGCTTGCTCCGGTAGCCGCCTTTTTAGCCAAACCGGCTTCTTCCAAAGTAAGCATGGAGCAGGCTTGAAAAAAGGCGGGAAGAGGGTTGCTTTGACGAAGGAGAGTTCCAACACCACTATAGTCCTCCGAAAGGCCAGCAACCAATTGTAGAACCAGACGATTATTTGTTACAGGTGCGCCTACATTATGGAGTTGATCCGCCAACTCCTTGAGTTTCTTGCAATATGCAGAGACGTTTGGAAATTCTTTCATGCAAACTAGAGAGAATTCCTGCTCGAGTGTGATGACACGTGAATGTTGGTTATCTTGGAATATGTCACGCAATCTATTCCAGGTAGCCATAGCCGTGGTATCCGTCTCAATAATCGTCTGTAAAAGGTCAACCGAAATAGTGGAATAGATCCACTGGAGAACGGTAGCATCAAGAGTAATCCATAACTGAGGATCCTCCGCGGGAAGAGGTGTAGCGGGAGGAATTATGTGATGTATAACTTGATGGGAGATAGCGTGAATTTTAAACAATTCTGCCCACATCGCATATTGGACGTTTTCCATCTCAAGCACAATAGGGATATTGTTCTTGACGTTAGAAACCATGAGGGCATGATGATAATTGTTCTTAGACATATTGAAAGAACAAAGAAGGAGGGGAAATTTGGGAATAGTAAGAGAGATTTTGAGAGCGGAAGACAATTTTTGGAAGAGAAAACCCGAAGGGGGGGGGGTCGGCCGAAGGGTACAAAATTTTGGGAGAGAAAATTTTGTTAGACCTAGTCTCTTGCTGCCATGAAAGAAATAATCCCCTTGATTATTTTCATTAATTGAAAGGTATTTATACAAGTTACAAAATAGGAGAATCCTATTCCTAAAACCTTATTCTACCATGATTCTAACTATACAATTATGGTAAGTGTATCATCCTAATTTAAGTAACAAATACACAACAATATACATCAAATATATATACCATATATACAAGATTACATAATTGTAATCTGCCCGTGATGGGCTCATTTGTTGGGCTTCGTGACTGCCCGCCCACTGGCTGGCCGGCTGGGCTACTGCTTTGGGTATTCCCGTGATATACACCTCTGTATATCAAGTGTATATCACGGGTATATATACCTTGTTTAACAAATTTAATTTGGAAGATGAGTCGAATTGATTTTCGATTGTTTGAATGTATTGAAAGTGAAAGCAGGGTTTTAGGTGTTTTTTTCAAATACAATTCCGAGTTGTATTTTGAATTTTTATGGTCAAATATGGATTTTGCAACAAAGTGGACTTCTTTTAGGAAAAAAGTAAATAATTCTCATGACTAATTTCTACTCTTTCAAACAATAATGGAATTCGCGACCACGGGAAACTTTGAGTCTTGACCATTGAGTCAAGCTTCTCATCAGTGTTAAGGGGGGTTCACTGGAATATATACTTATAAAATTTTGTTTGACATTATATATACAGTGTAATTTTTCGACGAAGAGGGCTCTGATGAACTCCCTTCCGCTGACGTAGATCTGCCTCTAGTTGCGTGAAATAAAAGAAATTAAAGGAGACTGACGTGGATTAGGTCAATTCAAGTATACATTATCGAGACAATACTTCCTTCGTCTCAAATTTATTGTCATGTTTCCCTTTTCGATGGTCAAATTCTATAAATTTTGATCAAACATTTTGAAATATTTATTTTTCATCAAATTGACATGAGAAAAGTTATAACTTGTAATATTTTTCGTATAGTTTTTGGATATCTAAATTTTGTTTATAAAATATTTAGTCGATCTAATTTTATTTTATTTTGAAGATGAGTCGAATTGATTTTTGATTAATTGAAAATGAAAGAAAAAAGTGAAAGCAGGGTTTTAGGTATTTTTTTCAGATACAATTTCGAGTTGTGTTTGGAATTTTTATGGTCAAATATTGATTTTGCAACAAAGAGAAATTGTGTTTAGGAAAAATGTAAATAATTCTCATGACTAATTTCTACTTTTCAAACACGAATGGAATTCACGACCTCGGGAAACTTTGAACCCTTTGAGTTTTGACCTCTAAGTCAAGCTTCTCAGCAGTGTTAAGGAGGTTCACTAGAATATATACTTATAAAATTTAGTTTGACCATATATTTACAATGTAATTTTTCGACGAAGAGGGCTCTGATGAACTCCCTTCCGCTGATGAAGATCCGCCCCTAGCTGCGTGAAATAATACAAATTAAAGGAGACTGGCATGGATTAGGTCAATTCAAGTATACATTATCGATATAATACTTCCTCCGTCTCAAATTTATTGTCATGTTTCACTTTTCGATTGTCAAATTCTATAAATTTTGATCAAACATTTTAAAATATTTATTTTTCATGAAATTGACATGAGAAAAGTTACAACTTGTAATACTTTACTTATTGTTATTGGATATCTAAATTTTGTTTATAAAATATTTAGTTGATCTAATTTAATTTAATTTTTGAAGATGAGTCGAATTGATTTTCGATTATTTGAATGTATTGAAAGTGAAAGAAAAAAGTGAAAGTAGGGTTTTAGGTGTTTTTTTCAAATACAATTTCGAGTTGTGTTTGAAATTTTTATGGTCAAATGTTGATTTTGAAACAAAGTGAAAAACGTTTTTGGAAAAAAGTAAATAAATCTCATGACTAATTTCTACTCTTTCAAACAAGAATGGAATTCGTGACCTCTGGAAACTTTGAACCCTTTGAGTCTTGACCACTAAGTCAAGCTTCTCAGCAGTGTTAAGGGGTTCACTGAAATATATACTTATAAAATTTTGTTTGACCTTATATATACATTGTAATTTTTCGACGAAGAGGGCTCTGATGAACTCCCTTCTGCTGACGTAGATTCATTCTTAGCTGCGTGAAATAAAAGAAATTAAAGGAGACTGACATGGATGCGGTCAAATTTATTGTCATGTTTCTCTTTTCTATGGTCAAATTCTATAAATTTTGATCAAACATTTTAAATATTTATTTTTCATCAAATTGACATGAGAAAAGTTACAACTTGTAATACTTTTCGTATAGTTTTTGGATATCTAAATTTTGTTTATAAAATATTTAGTTGATCTAATTTAATTTAATTTTGAAGATGAGTCGAATTGATTTTCGATTGTTTGAATGTATTGAAAGTGAAAGAAAAAAGTGAAAGCAGGGTTTTAGGTGTTTATTTCATATACAATTTCAAGTTGTGTTTGGAATTTTTATGGTCAAATATTGATTTTGCAAAAAAGTGAATTTTTTTTAGGAAAAATGTAAATAATTCTCATGACTAACTTCTACTCTTTCAATCAATAATGGAATTCGCGACCTCGGGAAACTTAAAACAATTTTAGTCTTCACCATTGAGTCAAGCTTCTTACCAGTGTTAAAGGGGTTAACTGGACTATATACTTATAGAATTTTGTTTGACCTTATATATACAGTGTAATTTTTCGACGAAAAGGGCTCTGATGAACTCCCTTCCGTTGACGTAGATCCGCCCCTAGCTGCGTGAAATAAAAGAAATTAAAGGAGACTGACATGGATTAGGTCAATTAAAGTATACATTATCGAGACAATACTTCATCCGTCTCAAATTTATTGTCATGTTTCCCTTTTCGATGGTCAAATTCTATAAATTTTGATCAAACATTTTAAAATATTTATTTTTCATCAAATTGACAGGAGAAAAGTTATAACTTGAAATACTTTTCTTATAGTTTATGGATATCTAAATTTTGTTTATAAAATATTTAGTCGATCTAATTTAATTTAATTTAATTTTGAGGATGAGTCGAATTGATTTTAGATTAATTGAAAATGAAAGAAAAAAGTGAAAGCAACGTTTTAGGTGTTTTTTTCAAATACAATTTCGAGTTATGTTTGGAATTTTTATGTCAAATATTGATTTTGAAACAAAGTGAAAAAAAAATTCGGAAAAATGTAAATAATTCACGTGTCTAATGTCTACTATTTCAAACAAGAATGGAATTCGAAACCTCGAGAAATATTGAACCCTTTAAGTTTTGACCACAAAGTCAAGCTTCTCAGCAGTGTTTTGGAGATTCACTAGAATATATACTTAATAAATTTAATTTGATCTTATATATACTGTGTAATTTTTCGACAAAGATGACTCTGATGAACACTCTTCCACTGACCTAGATCCTCCCCTAGCTGCGTGAAATAAAAGAAATTAATGGAGACTGACATGGATGTGGTCAATTCAAGTATACATTATCGAGACAAAACTTCCCCCGTCTCAAATTTGTAGTCATGTTTTGATTTTCGATGGTCAAATTCTATAAATTTTGATCAAACATTTTAAAATATTTATTTTTCTTCTAATTGACATGAAAAAAGTTACAACTTGTAATACTTTTCGTATAGTTTTTGGATGTCTAAATTTTGTTTATAAAATATTTAGTCGATCTAATTTAATTTAATTTTGAAGATGAGTCGAATTGATTTTTGATTAATTTAAAATGAAAGAAAAAAGTGAAAGCAGGGTTTTAGGTGTTTTTTTCAAATACAATTTCGAGTTGTGTTTGGAATTTTTATGGTCAAATATTGATTTTGCAACAAAGTGAAATTTATTTAGGAAAAATGTAAACAATTCTCATGACTAATTTCTACTCTTTCAAACAATAATGGAATTCGCGACTTCGGGAAACTTTGAACCCTTTGAGTCTCGAACACTGAGTCAAGCTTCTCAGCAGTGTTAAGGGGTTCACTGGAATATATACTTAAAATATTAATTTCACCTTATATATAAAGTGTAAATTTTCGACGAAGATGGCTTTGATGAACACCCTTCTGCTGACCTAGATTCGCCCCTAGCTGCGTGAAATAAAAGAAATTAAAGGAGCTGACATGGATGCTGTCATTTCAAGTATACATTATCGAGATAATACTTCCTCCGTCTCAAATTTATTGTCATGTTTCTCTTTTGGATGGTCAAATTCTATAAATTTTGATCAAACATTTTAAAATATTTATTTGATCAAACATTTTAAAATATTTATTTTTCATAAAATTGACATGAGAAAAGTTACAACTTGTAATATTTTTCGTATATTTTTTCGATATCTAAATTTTGTTTATAGAATATTTTGTTGATCTAATTTAATTTAATTTTCAAGATGAGTCGAATTGTTTTCGATTGCTTGAATGTATTGAAGGTTAAAGAAAAAAGTAAAAGCAGGGTTTTAGGTGTTTTTTTCAAATACAATTTCGAGTTGTGCTAGGAATTTTTATGGTCAAATGTTGATTTTGAAACAAAGTGAATCTTTATTTTTTTGAAAAAAAGTAAATAATTCTCTTGACTAATTTCTATTCTTTCAAACAAGAATGGAATTCGCGACCTCGGGAAACTTTGAACCCTTTGAGTCTTGACCACTAAGTCAAGCTTTTCAGAAGTGTTAAGGGGTTCACTGAAATATATACTTACAAAATTTTGTTTGACCTTATATATACTTTTGACGAAGAGGGCTCTGATGAACTCCCTTCTACTGACGTAAATCCACCCCTAGCTGCGAGAAATAATTGAAATTAAAGGAGACTGACATGGATGCGGTCAATTCAAGTTTACATTATCGAGATAATACTTTATCCATCTCAAATTTATTGTCATATTTCTCTTTTCGATGGTCAAATTCTATAAATTTTGATCAAACATTTTAAATATTTATTTTTCATCAAATTGACATGAGAAAAGTTACAACTTGTAATACTTTTCGTATAGTTTTTGGATATCTAAATTTTGTTTATAAAATATTTAGTTGATCTAATTTAATTTAATTTTGAAGATGAGTCGAATTGATTTTCGATTGTTTGAATGTATTGAAAGTGAAAGAAAAAAGTGAAAGCATGGTTTTAGGTGTTTTTTTCATATACAATTTCAAGTTGTGTTTGGAATTTTTATGGTCAATTATTGATTTTGCATAAAAGTGAATTTTTTTTAGGAAAAATGTAAATAATTCTCATGACTAACTTCTACTCTTTCAATCAATAATGGAATTCGCGACCTCGGGAAACTTCAAACACTTTTAGTCTTCACCATTGAGTCAAGCTTCTTACCAGTGTTAAAGGGGTTAACTGGAATATATACTTATAGAATTTTGTTTGACCTTATATATACAGTGTAATCTTTCGACGAAGAGGACTCTGATGAACTCCCATCCGCTGATGTAGATTCGCCCCTAGCTGCGTGAAATAATACAAATTAAAGGAGACTGACATGGATTATGTCAATTCAAGTATACATTATCGAGATAATACTTCCTCCATCTCAAATTTATTGTCATGTTTTGCTTTTCGATGGTCAAATTCTATAAATTTTGATCAAACATTTTCAAATATTTATTATTCATCAAATTGACATGAGAAAAGTTACAACTTGTAATATTTTTCGTATAGTTTTTTGATATCTAAATTTTGTTTATAGAATATTTAGTTGATCTAATTTTATTTTATTTTGAAGATGAGTCAAATTGATTTTCGATTGTTTGAATGTATTGAAAGTGAAAGAAAAAAGTGAAAGCAGGGTTTTAGGTGTTTTTTTCAAATACAATTTCGAGTTGTGTTTGGAATTTTTATGGTCAAATATTGATTTTGCAAAAAAGTGAATTTTTTTTAGGAAAAATGTAAATAATTCTCATGACTAACTTCTAGTCTTTCAATCAATAATGGAATTCGCGACCTCGGGAAACTTCAAACACTTTTAGTCTTCACCATTGAGTCAAGCTTCTTACCAGTGTTAAAGGGGTTAACTGGAATATATACTTATAGAATTTTGTTTGACCTTATATATACAGTGTAATTTTTTGACGAAGAGGACTCTGATGAACTCCCATCCGCTGATGTAGATTCGCCCCTAGCTGCGTGAAATAATACAAATTAAAGGAGACTGACATGGATTATGTCAATTCAAGTATACATTATCGAGATAATACTTCCTCCATCTCAAATTTATTGTCATGTTTTGCTTTTCGATGGTCAAATTCTATAAATTTTGATCAAACCTTTTAAAATATTTATTATTCATCAAATTGACATGAGAAAAGTTACAACTTGTAATATTTTTCGTATAGTTTTTTGATATCTAAATTTTGTTTATAGAATATTTAGTTGATCTAATTTTATTTTATTTTGAAGATGAGTCAAATTGATTTTCGATTGTTTGAATGTATTTAAAGTGAAAGAAAAAAAGTGAAAGCAGGGTTTTAGGTGTTTTTTTCAAATACAATTTCGAGTTGTGTTTGGAGTTTTTATGGTCAAATATTGATTTTCAACAAAGTGAAATTGTTTTAGGAAAAATGTAAATAATTCTCACGACTAATTTCTACTCTTTCAATCAATAATGGAATTCGCGACCTCGGGAAACATCGAACACTTTTAGTCTTCACCATTGAGTCAAGCTTCCTAGCAGTGTTAAAGGGGTTAACTGGAATATATACTTATAGAATTTTTTTTGACCCTATATATGCAGTGGAATGTTTTGACGAAGAGGGCTCTGATGAACTCCCTTCCGCTTACGTAGATCCGCCCCTTGCGTGAAATAATACAAATTAAAGGAGACTGACATGGATTAGGTCAATTCAAGTATACATTATCGAGACAATACTTCCTTCGTCTCAAATTTATTGTCATGTTTCACTTTTCGATGGTCAAATTCTATAAATTTTGATCAAATATTTTAAAATATTTATTTTACATCAAATTGACATGAGAAAAGTTACAACTTGTATTACTTTTCGTATAGTTTTTGGATATATAACTTTTGTTTATAGAATATTTAGTTGATCTAATTTAATTTAATTTTCAAGATGAGTCGAATTGATTTTCGATTGCTTTAATGTATTGAAAGTTAAAGAAAAAAGTGAAAGCAGGGTTTTAGGTGTTTTTTCAAATACAATTTCGAGTTGTGTTTGGAATTTTTATGGTCAAATGTTGATTTTGAAACAAAGTGAATTTTTTTTTTGAAAAAAAGTAAATAATTCTCATGCATAATTTCTACTCTTTCAAACAAGAATGGAATTCGCGACCTCGGGAAACTTTGAACCCTTTGAGTGTTGACCACTAAGTCAAGCTTTTCAGTTGTGTTAAGGGGTTCACTGGAATATATACTTATTGAAAGAAATAATTCATTGATTATTTTTATTAATGAAGTGGTCTATATATACAATATATAATATATAAATATGGAAAATCATATTTTTACTATAATACTAATATCCTAATTACTCTTGTACAAGAAAATATGGTAAGTAACCTAAATATACACACACGATTTCTATCACACCCCCGCAGTGTCGTACGCTAAGACTGTCCCTATATCTTCAAACAAAACCAAGGGAAGACCCTTAGTAAAGATGTCAGCAATTTGGTACCTTGAAGGGACATGTAAGACACGTACTTGTCCACGAGCTACCTTTTCGCGAACAAAGTGAATATCTATCTCGATATGTTTAGTGCGCTGATGTTGGACCGGATTCCCAGATAGATAGATTGCACTAACATTATCATAGTAGACCAATGTAGCTTACTGAATAGGAAAGTGAAGCTCTAATAAAAGATTACGCAACCAGCATGACTCAAACACCACATTGGCTACTCCTCGATACTCGGGCTCCGCACTGGATCGCTATAAAGTAGCCTGGCGTTTTTCCAACCAAGAGACAAAGTTATCACCAAGAAAATGTATAATAACCAGAGGTTGAACGTCTGGTATCTGTACATCCACCCCAATCATCATTTGTATATGACACGAGATTAGAGACTAAGGATGGATATAAATGCAATCCATAATCAAGTGTGCCCTATATGTATCGTGTAATGTGTTTGAACACAGCATGTTCTCAATTCGCGTATCATGCATAAATAAACACATATGCTGAACTGCATAAGTAATATCTGGTCTCATGAATGTAAGATACTGAAGAGCCCCTGCAAGACTACGATAGAGGGTTGGATCCTCATATGGTGTGCTAGACATAGCACTCAACTTCTGTTTGGTATCAACCGGAGTAGAAGAGGACTTACAAGATGACATGCCAACTCTCTCAATAATCTCAGCCGCATACTTCCTCTGTGATAAAAATAGACCACATACATGACGAGTTACAACTATTCCCAAAAAATAACTCAATGGACCCAAGTCTTTCATATCAAATTCTGAACTTAGAAGGGTTATGATAGACTTGCGCAGTTTATCCGAAGAGGCAGTCAATATAATATCATCCACATACAACAGAATGTATGCTAGAGAAGTACCACAACGATAGATGAACAGAGAATGATCAGACCTGTTGTGAGAAAACCCAATAGTGGACACATAATCTGCAAACCTCTTATACCAAGCCCGTGGGGCCTACTTAAGCCTATATAAGGACTTCTTCAGCAAATCGACATGGTGAGGATAATTGGCATCCTTAAAACCTAAGGTATGATGTATGTATACTGTCTCCTTAAGATCACCATGTGAGAAAGCATTTCTCACATCCATCTGATGAATGAGCCATGCTTTCGATAGAGCCAGACTAAGCACAATGTGAATAGTTGCCGGTTTGACCTCCGGACTAAACGTCTCTCCACAATCCATGCCAACCTATTGTGTTTTACCATCACCTACAAGTCGTGTCTTATGCCTCTCAAAAGAACCGTTAGAATTTTATTTATGAGTAAAAATCCACATAGACCGAATAATACTGACACTAGGCGGATGGGGCACCAACTCTCACGTCTTATTTGCAATAAGAGCATTATATTCATCATCCATGGTCATTTTCCAATTCGGATCATGAAGGGCAGACACATGATTATGGGATAGGGGTGATTTGTTGACATTAAAAATTAGATTAAAATGTCTTTTAAGTTTAAAAATACCACGTTGACTACGAGTAACAGGCCTTTGACTCGAAATATGAGGGGGCGTGTTTTGGGTAGGTGTCGGATAGGGTAAAACTGGACCAGCAGGTAATGGGCTTGCTGACCCAGTGGCAGAAGGCTGTGATGGTAAAACTGGGCTAGCAGGCAGTGGGCCTGCTGGCCGAAACAGTGGACTCGGGTGGACAACATTTGGGCCAGCAGGTAGTGGGCCTGCTGCCGAGAAGTAGAGACTAGATCAGTAATATTTGGGCTTGCTGGCTGATTTTGGTCACGGGACAACTTGGATAAATGGTGGATAATATACGGTGAGAGCTCATCATCCAAAAAATTATACGAAGTAGACACATAATTATACAATTTAGCAAACGGAAATTAGGTTTCATAAAAAATGACATGGCGACTAATTATGATTTTATTAACGGATAAATCAAAATACTTGTAACCACGATGATTAGACGGATAACCCAAAAACACACAAGTGGTAGAACGGGCTTGTAGTTTGTTAATTGTAGTAGATGGGAAAAGCGGATAGCACAAACACCCTGAGATGAGAATACAAGGGATCCATATTATAAAGAATTTCTAAGGGTGATTGATATGTTAAACCTTTGCTATGGAGTATGTTAAGGAGGTATGTAGTCATTTGTAAAGCATGATGCCAAAAGGACGGAGGTAACAAAACACGGGCTAGTAAAGTTCAGACAATATTATTAATGGTACGAAATTTTCTTTCAGCCTTCCCATTTTGTCAAGACGTATGAGGACAAGAAAACCGAAAAGATATGCCATGAGTGTCACAAAATTCCCGAAATGACCTATTATCATATTCCCTACCATTATCACATTGAATGTTTTTAATTTCCCATTCAAATTGGGTATGGATGAAAGCTCTAAATTTTAAGAATGTGGAAAAGACTTGAGATTTTTTAGACAAAGGAAAAGTCCAAAAAAAAATTTGAATAATCATCCAAAAATAAAACATAATAACGATGGTCCAAAGAACTCAAAATGGGAGATTTCCATAAATCACTATGAATAATGTCAAAAGGCATCGACATACTAGAAGTAGAGGCTATAAACGGTAATCTGACATGTTTCTCTAGAGGACAAGAAGGACAAATATGAGTACTACGCGTACTCTTACAATCAATAAAATTATCATTTCTTAGAGAAGAAATAATAGATGACCCTGGATGACCCAAACGTGCATGCCACAAAGAAGGAGCAAGAGTAACAAATGTAGAAGGTGTGGCTTGATTTGTGGAAATGGTGGTGGTGGTGATTGGATAAAGCTTTCCCCGACTATTACACCTCATTAGAGGTATCCCCATTGTGAAATCTTTCATAGAAAAACCAAAAGGGTCAAAGTTAACAGAAACTCAATTATCAGTTGTGAATTTTTGGACAGACACCAAATTTTTAATTAAGTGAAGGGCATGAAGGATATTTTTTTAGGACTAGAGGTGGATGTGTGGGGGGGGGGGGGACAAATTTATGTGACCATAACCACGAATTGGAATTGAATTGCCATCACCAGCAATTATGCCACGATTATTGCTCAAATTGAAATAAAACGAGAAATTACCTTGGGCGGACGTCATATGAGAAGTGGCTCCGGTGTCCATATGCCAACTTGCATCCGGGAGATTAAATCCAAGTGTATGCATCGCGGCCTCAATATCCGTAGGTGTCGGACTGGAAACTGGTCCCGCAGTAGCGAATGCTTGCTGAGGCCGAGGCCTAAGCAGGCTAGCCTGCTGCCAGGGCCCAACCGACTGCTTGGGCTGGTACTGCTGGAATTGGAAATTGGGCCTCTAGCTGGCCCAATTCGTTGGAACGCCTGGGCAACTAAGAAAGGCCATGTTGGGCCACTTGCCCAACAGCCCCACGGCCATTGTGCATCGCAAATTATCAGATGAGACAATCAAAATTATATCATCCACATATAACATAATGTATGCTAGAGAAGTACCACGGTGAAAAATGAATAGAGAATGATAAGACCTGCTGTAAGAAAACTCAATAGTAGACACATAATCTACAAACCTCTTATACCAAGCTCGTAGGCTTGCTTAAGCCCATAGAAGGACATTTTCAGCAAACAGACATGGTGAGGATAATTGGGGTCCTTAAAACGCAAGGGCTGATGCATGTAAACTGTTTCCTTAAGATCATCGTGTAAGAAAGCATTTTTCACATCCAACTGATAAATGGGCCATGCTTTTGAGAGAGCCAGACTGAGAATAATGCGAGTGGTAGCCGGTTTGAGCACCGGGCTAAACGTCTCACCACAATCCACGCCAACCTATTGAGTTTTACCATCACATACAAGACGGGCTTATGCCTCTCAAACGAACTGTCAGAATTTTACTTATTAGTGAAAATCCACATAGACCGAATAATATTGAGACCAGTCAGACGGGGCACCAACTCCCATGTCTTATTTTCAATAAGAGTATTATATTCATCATCCATGGCCATTTTCCAATTCGGGTCAGAAAGGGCGGACACTGGGTTACGTGGTAGGGGTGATTCAGTTACATTAAAATGTCATTTAGGTTTTAAAATACCCATTTGGCTACGAGTAACGAGCCCTTGACTCGGAATAGAAATGGACTGGACCGGGGACGTTGGCGAACTGCCTCGGGATTGGCCAACAGGCAGTGGGCCTGCTAGCCATGATATTGGGCCTGGCGGGTAATTTACCAGGCCAACAGGCAGTGTGCCTAGGTCACTGGATTGTCCGGTAGGGAGAACATTTGGGCCAGCAGGCAGTGGGCCTGCTGGCAGATGTGATTCATGGGTAGAGTGGGCCCACTATTGTAGAATATACGGGGAGAGTGTATCGTCCAAAAATTATAAGCACTCCACACAGATTTAGACACTTGAGCAAACGGAAATTGGGTTTCATCAAAAATAAATGCCGACTAATTATGATTTTATTAGAAGATAAATCAAAATTTTGTTACCACGATGATTAGACGGAAAACCCAAAAATACACAAACGGTAGACCTAGCTTGAAGTTTATTAATTGTAGTGGACGAAAAAAATGGATAGTACAAGCACCCAAACACCCTAAGATGAGAATACGAGGGATATTTATTGTAAAGAATTTTAAGTGGGGATTGATATGCTAAACCTTTGTCAGGGAGAATGTTAAGGAGGTAGGTTGTCATTCGTAACGCATGATGCCAAAAAGATGGGGGTAGTGAAGCATGAGCTAGTAAGGTTCAGACAATATTATCAATGGTACGAATTTTTCTTCCGGCCTTCCCATTTTGCGAGGACGTATGAGGACAAGAAAACCGAAAAGATATGCCATGAGTGTCACAAAATTCCCGAAATAGCCCATGAAAGAAATAATCTATTTATTATTTTCATTAATGAAGAGGTCTATATATACAATATACAATATCTAAATATGGAAAATTTCATTCCTACTATAATAGTAATATCCTAATTACTCTTGTACAAGACTTCTACAAAATAAGGTAAGTAACCTAAATATACACAAATATACACACACACGGTTTCACACACACAGTTTCTATCACTTATAAAATTTAATTTTACCTTATATATACAATGTAATCTTTCGACGAAGAGGGCTCTGATGAACTCCCTTCTGCTGACCTAGATCCGCCCCTAGCATGCGGTCAATTCATGTATACATTATCGAGACAATACTTCCTCCGTCTCCAATTTGTTGTCATGTTTCGCTCTTCGATGGTCAAATTCTATAAATTTTGATCAAACGTTTTAAAATATTTGTTTTTCATCAAATTGACATGAGAAAAGTTACAACTTGTAATCTTTTTGTTTAGTTTTTGGATATCTAAATTTTGTTTATAAAATATTTAGTTGTTCTAATTTAATTTAATTTTGAAAATGAGTCGAATTGATTTTCGAGAAATTAAACATGATAACTATTGGCGAATATTCTACGAATATTTCCTGTATATTTTGTAATTATGATAGATGTATATTTAAGGTAACTTAGGATTCTAATTATATTAGGAATCAACCTTTGTAAGGTAAGTTAGGATTCGTACCATATTAGGAATCAGCCTTTGTACAACAATATATATTGTGAATAATGAAAGGAATCCCTAAGGAAAATTATTCCATATTTCATGGTATCAAGAGCCTAAAACCTAAATCCCTTCTCTTCCTCATTCTCGGCCGAAATCAACAATTTCTTTTCTAATTACACAGAAAAAAAAATTCTGGTTTCTTCCTCCCTTTCTCGGCCAAACCAGAAAATTCCCTTCCCTCGGCAGGCGGCAACCATGTCTTCCCCCACAAATTCCGGTTCATCCACTGGCACACTTGACAACCCCTCTCAACGTTCAGTATCTTATTTTCATCCGGCATTCGCCGTTAACAACATCAAGAATTTTATCCCTATAATTCTTGACCAAGAAGACTGTCAATATTCCATGTGGATGGAACTATTCCACATTCATGCATGTGCATACAACGTGCTCGATCATATTGACGAATCTGTTTTTTCGTCCCATCGATGTTACAGACTCAATCTGGCGTCGTCTTGACGCCATTGTCAAACAATGGATCTACGGCACCATCTCCAAAGACATGTTGTGCACTATCATGAAAACAGGTGCTACGGCACGTGAACTTTGGGTCCGGCTAGAAGAAATCTTTTAGGACAATAAAAATACTCGGGCCGTATATTTGGAAGAGCAATTCAATAATACCCACTTCGAGAATTTTAACAACATGTCCGAATATTGTAAGCAACTGAAACTCATAACCGATCAACTATCCAACGTCGGGACTTCTATTTTAGAAACTAAGATGGTGCTTCAACTTGTTACGGGTTTATCAAAAGGTGAATATGACACACTCGCAACAATGATTCAACAAGCCGACCCTCTCCCAAGTTTCAACAAGGCACGTTCACAACTATTGTTGGAAGAAACTAGACGTGCTAAACAAGAGTAATATAATCAAAAGGCGTTAGCCGTTGATGGGATGGCAACACCTGCGGCCAGCAGCAACCAGCCATCACAGCATGTCCAAAGACGACGACGGCAAGCCAGTGGCGGAGGTCGTGGCGACAGAGGTCACAACAACAAAGGCAAAGGCCGCAGAAAAGGCCAACGCAACCAGTGGTCCGGGACAAAGCGACAACGGCGAAAGGTGGTCCAACCAAAGGCGGCGGTGGCCCAACCAGCCAGAACCGGGCCTCACTGCATGCCGTGCCCGATCAGAGAGCCTAGTTCCAGCGGCCTTGGTTGACTAGCCTCTTGGGCCCCGCCCCGGCCACCGAGCGAGCCCACTAGCGGCGAAGACACCACACAGTTGCGGTCCGGCGGCCAGCGGCCAGGCGGCCTGGCCCCGACTAATTTAGGACTGGCCTACACCATCGTGAACCTTCAACAGCCCGATGACAATTGGTACATGGATACCAGAGCCACATCTCACCTCACCTGGTCGTCAGGTAACCTATCTCAACTACGTCGGTTGAAGTGTCCTCAATTTATTACTGTCGGCAATGGTCATCGCATTCTAATTGAAGGTTACGGTAACACATACACCAAACATCCACACCCACCTTTCTCCCTAAATCACGTCCTATACACACCTAACATCATTAAAAACTTAATCTCCATTAGAAAATTCACTAGCAATAATTCTGTGTCTGTCGAATTTGACCCTTTTGGTTTTTCTGTGAGGGAACTCAATATGGGGAAAATTCTTACACGCTGCAATAGTGTGGGAGATCTCTACCCATTCACTCAATCTTCCGCTGTCAGACCGCAAGCACCTCTATACCTTGCGGCGATCTCTCCCTCAACTTGACATAACAGACTCGGACACCCCGGAGACCCAGTTTTTACTTTTCTTAGGACTTCTAAGCGTATTCAATGTAATAATGGGAAAATTACCCAACACTGTTTTTCTTGTCCACTAGGCAAACATACTCGTCTTCCATTTATGTCATCAAACAGTGTTACTTTTTCTCCCTTTGATATTGTTCATGCTGATTTGTTGACATCTCCGATTGTTAGCTCTTTGGGTCATAAATTCTATCTAGTATTCTTGGATGATTTTTCACACTTTGTCTGGATTTACCCACTGAAATTCAAATCTGAAGTTTTTGCAAAATTCCTCGAGTTTCAAAAATTCATTAAAACACAATTTGAAAAATCTATCAAATCATTCCAGTGTGATAATGGACGAGAATTTAATAACTCAACATTTCACAATTTCTATTCTAAACAAGGCATGGTTTTCCATTTTTCTTGTCCCTATACTTCTTCCCAAAATGGAAAGGCTGAACGAATTATACGTACCATCAATAACATGGTTCGCACACTCCTGTTTCATGCCTGCCTACCACCGCCTTTCTGGGTCTATGCTGTCAAAATGGTAGAATTCCTTCTTAATATTTTACCAACTAGCACACTCCAAAACAAGACCCCTACAGAAATCTTATATCATAGGCTACCATCATATGATCACCTACGTATTTTTGGATGCTTATGCTACCCCAACATAGCCTCCACTGCACCTCACAAACTTGCCCCTCGCACTCTGCCATGTGTCTTCCTTGGTCTTTCTCCTAATCATCGGGGCTACTTGTGCTATGACATTGCTACTCGCAAAATCATCATCTCCCGTCACGTCACCTTTGACAAGACAATCTTTCCTTTTTCCAATCTCCGGAAATTTCAGCCCATCGATTACTTCTTTCTCGATGAATCAAGTCTGTCCCCGGTCATCCAAAATCTGTACCAACAGCAGTCCACTGTCCCGACAGCATCGTCCTCACCAGTCCTGCCTACAACCACCTGCTCTCGGTTACCAACACCACTGCTGCCTTCAACAGTACTGTCTGGCCCTCCAGCAGCAATGTTGCTACCCAGTCCAGCTCCATGCTCTCGGTCTAATACCCATACACCACCCATACTGCCTCCAGCCGAGTCTCCTGCACCTCCAGCACCACTGCTGCTGCCCCCGGCCAAGAACCGGTCCCACAGTCATGTTGCCTTCCAGCCCGGCAACCTGTCCTGTAGCTATGCAGCCTCACAGTCCCGACCCACCACCACTGCCTTCTCATCGCATGGAGACCCGTACACAACACGAAATCTTCAAACCCAAGGTTCACTTCAATCTCTCCACACAAACCTTATCACCCATTCCAAAAAATCCAAAACTAGCAAAACTGGACCCAAATTGGAATGCGGCCATGTGCGAGGAATTTAACGCTTTAACCAAGCAGAACACTTGGGATTTGGTACCTAGACCAGTGGTGTGAATGTTATCCGATGTATGTGGCTATTTCATCATAAGTTCAGAGACAGTGGTGACTTAGAGAGGTATAAAGCAAGACTAGTTGCCAATGGCACTAATCAGCAGGAGGGTCTTGATTGTGGTGAGACATTCAGTCCGGTTGTTGAACCGGCCACTATTCGAACTGTTCTCAGTATTGCTATGGGCATGCATTGGCCAATTCATCAGCTTGATGTCAAGAATGTATTTCTTCATGGGGATTTGAAAGAGACTGTGTACATGCATCAGCCTCCTGGCTTTGTTCATCCGACAGCTCCGCAGTTTGTGTGTCATCTCAGGAAGTCATTGTATGGATTGAAATAAGCACCCCGCGCTTGGTATGATCGGTTCGCCAAGTATCTTCTGCAGATTGGTTTTGTATGTAGCAGGTGTGATACGTCTCTCTTCACTTTTCACCGAGGTAGCAGCACATCATATTTGCTATTATATGTCGATGACATTGTTCTTACTGCCTCATCTGATGGGTTGAAGAATGAAATCATTGCTCTACTCAAAACTGAATTTTCTATGACTGACTTGGACAAGCTAAGTTATTTTTTGGGTATATCGGTGACAAGATCTGCAGCCACTATGTTCCTGTGTCAGCGTAAGTATGCAGAAGATATAGTGTACAGGGACAAGATGGCAAATTGTAAAATTATGCCAACTCCGGTGGACTCAAAATCCAAGCTTAGTGCCAATGATGGTGCGCCAGTTTCTGAGCCCACTCTATATCGGAGTCTAGCAGGTGCTCTTCGGTATCTTACATTTACTAGGCCTGATATTGCGTATGCCGTTCAACAGGTGTGTCTGTTCATACACGACCCCCGAGAGTCCCATTTTGCCGCCCTCAAACGTATTATCAGATACATTAAGGGCACCCTAGACTTTGGATTACATCTATACCCCTCTGCCCCAACCAAGCTACTTGCCTACACGGATGCAGATTGGGCAGGATGCCCCGACACACGTCACTCCACCTCAGGGTACTGTGTATTTCTTGGGGATAATCTTATCTCATTGTCTGCCAAGCGGCAGGCAACTCTTTCTCGTTCGAGTGCTGAAGCAGAATATTGCGGTGTTTCTAACGTAGTTGTTGAGATCTGTTGGCTCCAAAAGCTTCTTTTGAAACTCCAGTGTCCACTCCGCAAGGCGTCTATAGTCTATTGTGACAACATATCTGCCATCTATATGTCTCATAATCCGGTCCAACATCAGCGGACTAAACATATTGAGATGGATATCCACTTTGTGCGAGAGAAGGTTGCCCGTGGTCAGGTCAAAATATTACACGTGCCTTCCTCTTATCAGTATGCAGACATCTTCACAAAGGGACTACCGCGACAGCTCTTCACCGACTTCCGATCCAACCTTAGCATTCGGCCTCCTCCCGCTCCGTCTGTGGGGGAGTATTAGCGAATATTCTCCGAATATTCCCTGTATATTTTGTAATTATGATAGATGTATATTTAAGGTAACTTAGGATTCTAATTATATTTGGAATCAACCTTTGTAAGGTAAGTTAGGATTCGTACCATATTAGGAATCAACCTTTGTACAACTATATATATTGTGAATAATGAAAGGAATTTCTAAGGGAAATTATTCCATCTTTCAATGATTAATTTGGGAGGGAGTAATAACCTAGTCTCATTGACTCTATTGGTATCGTTGATATATTACCAATCGTTACGAAATTCGGCAAAAGAAAGCTTTCAATCTGGCCAGTCAGCGGCATGTGTTTGTTGGATGTCAATCATTCTTTATAATCATGAAGACATGAACATCTAAATTGAGATTTACAAAGATCGTAAATTTTTATGAAATATTACCACTTTGGTAACCTAAATTCTTAGACAAGAAAAGGAAAGTTCACGTGCTATAAAGTGATGGACATAACCAAGTTGCTTGTATGAAATTATGAGCTAGCTAGGAAGCAATCGCCATGCCGTGATCCACGCATTTCGCTTGCTGTAAATGAGAAGTCAATCAGGTGAAAAAAAATAGTTGGCAAGCTTGATCTAGCAATGGATTTAGGTGTCGTTTAGTAGTTGGTTAAGAGCTAAGTTATTCATGTATTAAATTATGCATAACTAGTATCATATTTGGTAGCATTTTAATTGCTATTTATAAAATTTAGCACACCAAGTACGATATTTGGTTACCAGATCATAATCCAGTATAATTACATCATGTATAAGTTATGAGAGAATCTATGTAATATTTTATGCAGGGTAAATTATGGAATAACTAATACATGAATAACTAAACCCGACATAACAATTCCTTGCATAACTTAATCCATATACTACTAATATCTTTATAATTTTAATCAACAATCAAACGAGCCCTTAAGTATATGCTTTGTAGTGTATGTTTTTTTAAAGGAGAAGGGCCAAAAAATTGGTTTTACTACGCATAAAGGATTATTTATGCCCTCCGCTATACTTTTGATTCATTATTGCTCCTGACGTTATAAAAGTGGTGCAAAAATACTCCTCCGTTAAGGCCCTGCAACATGGCAAACACCGATCCAAGTGGCATGATATTTCAATAAAGTGGATACCACATGACAGGCCACCTCACGGTCGCTAACCCCATTTTGCCCACCCATAGTCTTTATACTGCTATTTATAAAGTTGTGTCTACTCTAACAAGTCTCAAATGTTTACTCATTTTAACTTCAAAATTTATTTTACACCTTAGTACTAAATTTATCGAATGTCTCCAAAGGGACACAAATTAACATTATTTACTTAGTTGTTAGATGGTCTATCACCATCACACGACTAGAAACATACAGATGGTGACAAAAGATCAATAAATCCAAACACAACAGCAAAAAGGTAACAGTAGCAAAATCCACTGCTCATTTTTGGATCAATGACTTGTCATTAAGTTTGATATAGAAACACTTGTAAATTGATTTATCTGCCCTCCAACACTTGTTCCTCGAGGCCCCAAAAAGTGGCTTCTTTTTCTTGTGCTGCCTCCCAATTGTTTAAACCTTTGAGCCAAAAGCAGATTTTAGTGGAAGAATCCACTGTTTCCTGATATGATTTCTTCCTCCATCTCCATGTGACTGACAATGAATGTCTTTGCTCACTTTGTTAGAAGCTTATATATATATTATAACAATATTTTAATTAAATAAAAAAGAAGGGATATACTAGTTTGTTTTTTAAGTCAACCGTTGACTAAAAGTTGTGTTGCTTCAATCTATCAGTTATAAGCCAACCGTTGTGTATTAATTGCAACTGAAATTGAAGCACCCATTCGATGACTAAGTTGGCAAATAAAAGAGGCTTTTTGGCAAAGCCAAAAAAACACTACAACGAAAATACATCTCTATGCTTCATTTCCTACTTGACATATTCTGCCAACATCTTCCAATATTAAATATTATTCTTTCATTTCTTATTGTTGTCCTCTTCCAAAATCCTTCTTTTTTATTGGGTTGCGTTCTTGGGACAGAAGAAATTAAAGAGTGCAACTTTAATTTCTAGAGTAGGCATTATATTCTGGGATGAACTTTCTCGTTAACCACTTATATAATGTTGGGAAATTTACTATCATAAAAATAGTTTCCTGGAAGTGCCTTATCTATTCGTTCCGTGCTTTTCATTGAATTCTTCTTCATGACTACTCTCTTTAATTTGTTTATTAAAGTTTCTAGCACAAAATTACTCCATTGTATTTATTTTAAATATTCTATAACAACAAATCCTACACGTCACAGGTTTCTGAGTTGGATCATATTCTTCGACCTGGTTCAAGCAGTTGGTTCATTCAACTCTGGTTCAGTCAATTTATACTGCATTTGTCTCTTAGATAGATCAAGTCCACAGACTTGGTTCATTCGCCTTATTAATTCATTTTACCGATCATCAAAACACAAGTATGTCAATGCCAGTCTAAAGAATGTAGTTCATATTCCTATTCCATATCCGATGTGAGACTCTTAACACTCCTCCGCACGCCCAAACCTTGTTAACTGGAGTGTGAATAATATAATTTGGGGGTCCAACATCGGTGAACAAATAATTGGAATGTGTGACTCTGATACCATGTAAAGAATGGATTTTGGGTCTAACTCAACCTCAAAAAGCTAACTCATAGGGTGAAGATTGTTCAAGTCCATATAAGGAGTCCATGTTTTCATTCCATATACGATGTGGGACTTAAGAGGGAGTGCCAACACAAATAAAAAGGGATAAAAACACAATTAGCAGTTCACCACTCATTCCCATTCTAGCCACTCACAGGGTGTTATTTTGTTTTGTCCATTTCCCATCTTTTTCTACACACAAAACCCCACCTATTACCTTACATACATAGATAGAGAGAGAAATAATGTTGTTAGGGAAGGGAAAATAAATTACAGATTAGCTGCTGAAAAACAAAAGGGTCCGTTTTCTTACCCTTGTTCCTTCTCTCTCAAAATTTGCCTATTTTCCTCTCTTTTCTTTTCTTCATAATTTTCTTATTTTTATTCTGATCAATCTGAAACTTTAATTGTCTTTCTTATGTTCTTTGTTTTAAGGTATTGATTGTGGGCATTGACATTCTTGTCGTCTCGTCAATTATGATAAGGCTTTTACCTTTTCTTCCTTTTATAACTAATCCAATGATGCAGACTTTAATACCCTTTTTCCCAGAGATTAGAATAAGCTTCCAATCTCTCTCTATCATCGATTCCAATTAATAATCTTTTCTTAATTATCACAAGGGTTACAATTATAATTATTCTCGTATTCTGAATTCCCTTCATTTTTAATTCCTCGATTTGGCTTCTTTAATTGATATCCAGCTAATTTTTTTCTGGGAATGTTCTTCTGATTTATTCTTCCCATATTACCTGCATCAACAATACCAAATACCAAAGACATATTCGAAGTTTACGGGTTTCCAATAATCTCAAATTAAAAAGAATTTTTTTTTAAGTGCCCAAGGAAAATCCAACCCCATCCAAAAGCCAACCAAGCTTAAGCAGGTTCATTATCAATGCTTTACCCAGAGATTGCTTTGTTACTAGGTTCCAACAAATATTTCTTATATATTTAATAGATTTTTCAATATAAACATAGGCTCTACGTAAAAATTATTGTCAATATTGGTTACCCTAGATCCGCCCCGTGCCCACATAAATTACAATTTGATTCACTTCTTTAACCCACCATTCATTTTCTTCCGTTGGCAATAATGGGTTGTGCAACTTCAAAGCCAAAAATATGCCACAATTGTCATACACCATATTCCCCTGTACGAAGAAGCTACTCAATGTACATACCAAAAAAGAAAGATATTAATGAGAGTGAACAACAACAACATATGGTGAGTCTCACATCATCCACATTAGGATCATTGAAACTTGACTCAATGAACCTGAGTCAAAGTCTTAGAGATGATCAATTTGCATTCGAAATCGACGACTACAACGCATCGAAAGACGAGTTGTTAATCAAGGCGAAAACATGGTCACAAATGATCAATGACAAAATCCCAAAAGTGATGATTCCGAAAATACCAGTTAGAACACCACCAGGTGAGCCTGAAACTATTAATGCTTGGGAATTAATGGAAGGTCTTGAAGACATTACTCCTCTTAAGCCTTCAGCCAACCATCATGATCATAGTTTTGCTTTTCCTCCCTCTCCCAATAATGGCGAAGATTCGTCAAAAATGGCTGATAATAAATCTAGTTTACATTCAAATGGAACATCTATTGTTTCTGATTTTGATCCTGAAGTGATTTCCACATTCAGAAAAGCACTTGAAGAGCTTCCACCAGATAACCCTTTTCATCTAAAGCCATTAATCATCGAAAACATGCAGGGACCGGATGATAAGGTAAATGGAAAAGTACTGACAGTCCAGTGCACAAAGCATTCCGTATTAGCAGGGTCTGGGGAAGGGTTGCATCCCAAGGGGTGTGAAGTACTAAGAGAGTACAAATTGGTGGTGCCTCATGAGAAGGACAAATTGGTTATTTACTTTACGAGTCTAAGAGGGGTGAGGAAAACGTATGAGGATTGTTGTCACGTTCGTGTGATTTTGAAGGGACTAGGCGTTAAGGTTGATGAGAGAGATGTTTCGATGCATTCAGGATTCAAGGAGGAGTTGAAAGAATTATTAGGGAAAGAATATGCTGGAGGGGGGTTACCAAGGGTGTTTTTGGGAAAAAAATACATTGGTGGGGCCGATGAATTACGGAGAATGAACGAGGATGGGAAGCTAGAGAAGTTAGTAGAAAATTGTGAACGAATATTAGAGGATGGTGGTGGTGGTAGTAGTGTTGTTGGAAATGGAGTTTGTGAGGCCTGTGGAGATATTAGGTTTGTGCCTTGTGAGACATGCTCGGGGAGTTGTAAAATTTATCATGAAGTAGAGTACGATGAGTTGGAACTTGAGGAAGATGAATATGGATTTCAACGGTGCCCGGATTGCAATGAGAATGGACTTATACGATGTCCAATTTGTTGTGATTAAGGTTGGCTAACATTTTCCTGTTCTTTCCTTGATTTTTTCTTATCTTGGTTAATTGTTTTGATAAGATAATTGTTGTATAGTAAGAAGTTTTTATTTGTGTGATTAGGAAGATAATGTAGTTGCAGTATGATAAACCAGCAATCTGTTTTCAAGCTCTAGATGTAATACAATCCCAATCTTCTCTCTATGGGAGAAGTTATATACTAATAGTGATACTACAACATATCTTGCATTTGGTGTTTACCGTTGGATTGTTTTACTAGTAGTTACAGTATATTGTTTGAAGTATCACATTTCCATGAATCGTCTGAATAGGAAAGGAAGCAGGGTCGGATTCAGAATTTAGATTTGATGCGTTCAACCGTTAGTTTTCACTATTGAATCCATTGCACATTTGAGTTGAACCGAGTAGAAATTAAGGCTGCATCTGCCTCAGGAAAAGGAAAGCGTCAATGTGGAAACAAAGCACATTATTTCGTAATGTTACTAGCACTAGCTGTGAATGTTCTTAAGTGCCAAAAGGTGATACAGGCAGTGTAATTCTTATGATTGCTTTATCGACTTACACCTTTTTGGTGGAACTGGTCCCTTCAAAGATTAAAAAATATAGGAGTATAAGAAAAGGTGTCGACAGACAGATTTGGAAGTCTCCTGCTGATTGTAAAGTATATAAAGAAGACAGATTGGAAAGCAATCAAGCATAAGGCTGATCCATGTTATAAAGTTTGCTATCATAACGTGGCTTGACTAAACAACATTGGTTTAACTATGTCAAATTCTGGCGTCCCATCCATTCCTCTTATCAAATAAAAAGATTACTTTTAACTAGATTACGTTTTTATGATGCTCAAAGGCGGATCCAGGATTTAAATTCTCTGTGTTCAATTTCTAAGGTTCTTATCATTGAATCAATTATATATTTTTAAAATTATGGATTTAGACTTACTACTTGTTGCAATTTAGTAACTTTTTACACATGAATTTGTACTTCGCATTGAAAATACAGAGTTCAGATAAAATGGTACTATAAGGTTGCATCCGCCTCGATGTATTATATATGGTATTATTGGTTAACGAGTTCGAGTTCTGGCATCCCAGACATTCCCTTTTTCTCCTGTAGCATGCCTTCTGCAAATTGGAACACATTTCCCTGCCATTGCAAAAAGAGAAAATGACAAATCGTCCTATTCATGAGTTTATCTTGTGTTTAACTCTTGTCAATTTGATCTATGGCATAATGGATAATAGTATTAAAATTTCCACATTGCAAAATGATCTGAAGGAAGTTATAGGATAATGAAGTGAGTGAATATCATGCAAGGTTAAGGTGTACTGAAATAATTGAAGTGCGTGTAAGTTGACCGAACATGTATGTTAGTTACCCAAGACTCGTTTTTATCTTTCTTTTTGATCCAAAGGTCACATATTATATTAGCTACACTGAAGTAGTACAGGGAGCCCTATCTATTTCTACAAGGTCATGTTGCCTGTTGCTATGGGGGGATTAACTCAAAGTGGAGTCATTACAAAAGGAGTGTAGCATGGGGACTGCTACGTTACAAAAAGGGGTACCAATGGCCAATGCACTGTCAGGTGCATTACAAATAGTTGCTGGAGGGGGAACAAAAACTACTATCAACTCTAGCACGGCTAAGATAGAGTGTTCCTGAGACGTCTTCCTTGAGCGCATTCAAAACAAAAGCTGGTGGCTCTTCAAAAATATTGTATTTAAACTAACAACATAGGACAATACAATAGGTAACAACCATCCAAACAAGGTGTTAAAACCCATGTTCCAGATTAAACATAGAATTTTGTTGTTCCTTTTCAGCCATACATTCATTCTTTCTGTTTTTGGTTCCATCGAGAATGATATGAACAATTGTTCTTGTACGAGGCAGAGAAAAAGAGAATGTTTCCCCAATTACCCGTTAATTACGACAAATGGTCATCCACAGTAATCTTCTTTCAAGAAGATGATGAATTTGTCCATGTTTTCACCATGGATTCTGCTGACTCTTCCAATGTGTACCTTGTTGTACTTGGAGGAAATTGGGATATACGTCTGGTGACTGTAAAGTACTGTACTTTGTTGGTGATGCCACAGATGATGGTGATGTTGATGATTGGCCTTTTTATCCTCTGGAAATAAAAGTTAATGATATTCTAAATAGGCAATGGATGGACAACATCTCAAAGTTGAAAGCTCCAATGCCCGCCCCATTTGTGTTCTTCGTTGATCACCGGCTTTGTGTGATTTCTAGTGGTACTTCGTGTAGACAATCACACTTTGAGATGCTGACTATCAGAGATCTTGCTCAAGGAGGGGTTTCGCTACCTGAACCCTATTTTCTTTGGCAACATATATATATATATATATATCGGCCGATCAGCATGTTATGATTATCGACTACTCCAACAAGATGTTGTACCTAAGGGTGTTTAAGTTATTTTATGGTTTTAGTTTGGAAGATCAGATTTGGGATAAGTATCGCGATCTAAAGTCTTTGACACCTCGCACAAGTAATCTTTTGAGAGCCAATTGGTTGGATGAGTCTATAATTGTAGAAAATCACGTGTACAGATTCCATATGTACGAGTCCCCTGATATACGAGCTATGCTAATCATTCGTGATTTGGAGCAGGTAGACTACAATGCCATTAAGGTTGATCTCTCCAACGTTGTTCACCCAGATGTGCATATGGATACGTATGCAGTTGACTTTCTTGTTTATTTAGGAAAGAGGAATTCATGTCGAAGGTTCTTTCTGACATGCATGTTTGATCACTATGTGTCTACGTGCACGTTTGATCTGAGTGAAGTTTCAACTAACGAGTTTATTGTCAGCAGATCTTGCCGCCCGCCCACTCCTCTAAAATTGGATGTGTTTGCCCCACATAGATATGCGCTCCCGTTTGACCATAGATTTCGAAGTTGAAACTTGAAAATTTGAGTTTTTGAAGTTGCGATTTTGGAACTTGAAGTTGTGTCTGAACATGCATTTTACTTGAAAGAATTTAAAGTTTTGTGAGTGAAAGTCTCAAAAACCCAAAATTGGTCTATACCACTTTTTGGAACTTGAAATCTTTTTGAAGACAGATTTTCAAAATCTGATCCAAAATTTATGGCCAAACAGATATTTGAAGATAAATTTTCAAAATTGATCCAAAATCTAAGGCGAAACGCTAGCTAAGTTTCTCCCCCGAAATGTAAAGTTTTTCTTTATACTGATATTTAGTACGTCCATCTAATTATGTTGTAACTAGAGTTACAGAAATCCACACTTTTGAACAACTCCAGATTATTCTTATTAACGAAACAAAGTTATTTCTTCTCTGTAGAACTAGTTCTTCCTCAGTTTTCATTTAGCATTGGATTGTTTTGCTCTAATGGTTTAGGTAGGACCTCTATGTTGATCATTGTTAGGATTGTAAAAGACAACTTACTCCTCTAGTGTAGCATATCTAATGCTTCTAAATGTATGAAATATTACCCTGCATTTAAACTCTTGGTTGTTTTTGTTAATGTTGGATTGGTGTTGTGACATTTAACCCAACATATCTCCTCAAGTATTGATATGAATGTGTAAGTATGTTGTGACAAATGTTACACAACATTCGGACCAACATTTTCTGAACAAATTCTGCCTTACTTCACGCGACGCAGTAATATTTGTGTAACTATTACTATGAGGTAAAAATGACTTGGCAAGATAAAAAGGAGTTGGTAAAAAATGAGTGAGGACTAAGCCAAAAGTTGTTGCTTGTCGTGAGGATCAAGCCAAAGCTGTTGAGATTATTACTCCATGATCTTCTCTAACCAATCCCACCAGCAGTCCACTTTTCCCTCAACTTCCATAACTGATTGATGAGTTTTTCAAGGAAGACTTTCTACTATAAATAGATATGCTACTACAAAATATCGATATCCAGAACCAGAAAGTAAAAATACCAAGAGAGCTCTCAGGATTTCATCTCAGAAATCTGGATCACCAGTGTTTCCTGAGTATGTTGACAATATTCTGTTCAACATTACAATTGTTGTTTAGATTCTAGATTAGTTTTATATGGAGCGATTGTAATGAGAGGTTGTCTATGTCTACTGAGTTAGATTTTTCTGGCAGAAGTCATCTGCAACTTCAACGTTTAGTATCTTTCTGTTTTATCTTGTAAATCTGTAAAGAAAGAAATTTGTATATTTGTATACAATAGATATACAATACATTTGGCCATTGACCATCATAAGTTATATTATATATATAACTTATAAAAATTTAAAACTCTTGTGTTCTTTAAATTTCTGTTGCATTTACTCTTCAAAGTTTTATGTTTTGTTAAAGTGTTGTTACTAGTGTCGGACGACATAATTTCTGACATTCGAAAACAGAATTGACATTCGAATTTATTTCATTTTGGTTTTTATTGTTGGATAGCCCCCTTCAAGTGGTATTAGAGCCGCCACTTAACACAATAAGTGTTTGATCCTGTTGTCATAAGCTATGGATCCGACAAATTCAACTATTGGTAGGCTTCCTATTTTAGATGGATCAAATTATGCCTATTGAAAGATTCGCCTACATTCTCATATCAAATCAATTGATGTTCGGGCATGTAGATCTATAACCAATGGGTATATTGTTCCAATGTTGCCACCGGATGAGGAATGTGACATTCTTGTTAAACCTAAATCCGAATGGACTACAGATATGTGTATATGTTCAAACTCATTCAAAACTGTCCCACGACTAAGGATGCATGAGATACTTTACAAATCCATTGTGAATGTAGCTTAAGTATTCGTCGAACAAAGCTACGCATGCTCATGAGTAAATATGAACGTTTAAGGATGGAAGAAGCAGATGATATTAAATCTTATTTTGAAAAGTTGATTGACATTTCAAATGAATGTCAAGTGCTTGGTGAACCATTAACCAACACTCAACTTGTTAAAAAGGTTCTCCGTTCACTTCCTGAAAAGTTCAATTTAAAGATTTGGGTTATTGAAGAAGCTCACAATCTTGCCACAATGGACCTTCATACCTTGATGAGCATTCTCAGAACTTATGAGATGAACATTGAGAATCAAAAGGAATTGTATAAAAGCAAGAATGTGGCACTTCAAGTTTAATCCTCAGAGAATCAAATCGAAGAAGTTATAACTAATATCTTGTACATTGATGTGTATAGTGCATACAAGTACATTCAGGAGTCAAAAGAACAAGTTTACTGCTTCTCTTTGAAATGTGCCATGGAAATAACATCTTTATAAGTTTCATTCCTAGGTATTTAATGAATCCTCTGCTTGTATGCAGCTTTGGCTTCTCCTAAAGTCAAAATTTTCATCTACTTAGAGATTAAAAGTGACCAAAAATACAAACTTAAAAGTATTGTTTTTTTTTTAGTTGTTTTTTAAGTTTTTTTTTTATGTTTATAGCGGAATTTAAGGGACTTAAATAATGTAACTCTTAAACTTAAGGGACCATTTTTGTCATTTTCTCTTGGCAAGATTCTAGTTTATTAACCCCCAATGGAAACCTTTAATGTGGCAGCACAGAAATACATATTGTTGTGTATTCAAGTATCATTATATTGTGTCACGTTTCTGAAACATGAAATGTGCATTTGATGTTATGGTAGAGAGGGCGAATGGGGATGCCGGAGATCAGGCACACCTTTAGGGAAACTAACGCAGTTGCAGACAATTTGTCTATGGAAGGAATGAAGCGAGCATGTTTTGGAGCAGTTACTTATCTTTTGCCTACCCTTCCTTCACTTTGCTAGAGAGGGATAGTTCTAAGACTATTGATAAAACCCGTGATATACATAGGCTTGTATATCACGGTTTCACAAGGCAATTTACCTAGTGTGAAACCGTAATATACACGGTATACATACCAGTGTATGTCACGGTTTTGTGTCTTATTTAGTGTAACATTATTGTATTAAATTAGGATTGTACACTTACCATAATTATAAGATTCTTGTACTACTAGAATAGGGTTTTGGGAATAGAATAAGAATATGATTTTCCTATTATGAAAAATTGTAAATTGTATATATACTTTCATTAATGAAAATAATCATTGGATTATTTCTTTTAACTATATTTGTTAGAAAAACTACTATTACTAGTAATATTTTGGCTTGCTTTGGGAACTTATTTGCTCTTAAGAGCAGGGGCGAAGCCAGGTGGTGACTAGGGGTTCACCTAAACCACCTTCAAAGTAAAATTACCTTGTATATTCAAGGTCAAAAATTATTTTTTATGCATATATATATGTAAAGAATTAATCTTGGGCCTAACTCAACCCCAAAAGCTAGCTTATAGGGTGAGGATTATCCAAGTCCATATAAGAAGTCAATGTTCTCATTCCATATCCGATGTGGACTCTTAACACTCTCCCGCACGTCCAAACCTTGTTAACTGGAACGTGGATGATAGAATTTGGGGGCCCAACATCGATGAACAAAGAATTTGAATGAATCTGACTCTGATACCATGTAAAGAATGGATTTTGAGCCTAACTCAACCCCGAAAGCTAGCTTGTAGGGTGAGGATTGTCCAAATCCATATAAGAAATCTATGTTCTCATTCCATATATCAGATGTGGGACTCTTAACAATATATATATATATATATATTTAACGAAAATATAAACTCTGCCACTGCGAAGGAGCTCTACTATCTTTTTATTTGCTTGTGGTTGATGCAGAAATGCTTATTTCTAGCAGATTTGTGAATCAGATATTGATTGTTGACGAGTTAATTCTGCTAATAATAACCTTAAGAAAACTGAATCAGATTGGTCTTTGGAAAGTGGGTTGAGTTACAACCCGTCCACATTAATACGGGTAAAAAACGGGCTGGATAATATATGGGTTCTGTAAAAATTGATCCTAACCCATTTTTATCACCTAAAGCCAAAGGTTTGTTGAAGCTTCAATTTAGCAACAAAGGTCAAATGCAGCATTGCTAATCATCACACCAAAAAACTGCTATTTATATAGACCAACTAAAGTAAAAAAAGAAGAAGTTGAAATCCACTTAAAGTGATTGCAATGGGGAGGGGTCGGTGCAGGGCCCGTTAAGCCTTAACCCACAAAATTTCAACTCATCCCATAGGACATTTGATATTTGGCACAAATATCTATATTTAGTGTCACTTTACGTCAAGTTCTTAGTACTTTAATCGCGTACTTTATAATGAAATCGTTGTATTTGAGCTTATTTTGGTGTATCTTGCGTATTTAGGTATAACAAGGATAAATGAGTTGAAACCGAGCAAATTTGATGAATTCAAAAAGCAATTGTACGTGGGCAAGACGACGGAGAGATCGCGCAACACTTAGTGAAAAAGTTTATCACTGAAGGACCATGTGTGATGCATCTACGTCGCACGCAATCACTGAAGGACCATGTGTGATGCATCTACGTCGCACGCACAGGGCGAGGAAACAACCTCTCTGAAGTGGAGAATCTGAAATCTGCAGACACACCCGCGATGCATGTGCGTCGCGGGTGCATCACACATAACACATCGAATTTCCTATTTCAAGTGTGATTTGGTTTACGTGTTGTAGCTTTTAACCTAGACTATAAATAAACTATTTTGAGCATTTTTTAGGGGGGGAGTTCAGAATTTTGGATCTAGGGAGAGATTGGAGCCGTTGTAGAGGCCAAAGTTGATTGGGGTTTAGTTCTTCTTCTCTATATACTAGTTTTTATATTTCCTTTGGATGATTTGCTATTTTTTCCTCCATGTCTATGTGGAGCTAAACTTCTCGTTCTAGGGTTATGGTTCTTTCATGAACATTGTTATTTGAATATTGATTCCAACTAATTGGTTTATCATATGTGTTTATTTATTTAATTCTGGGCTTAATTATTTGGTTGCTTGATCACCAATCGAATATTATCTTTGATTCTTAGATTAAACTCGAGATAGGAATACTAGGATAGCAATAGGGTTAAATAGAGTAAGATCTCAACCCTGGGCATCGAGGAACGGATTTATGTATAGGATAGAGATATACCTAGTTTGCCCTACTTGGTTGATATACAAGAAATATAAATGCATTCGTGTTAAGGTTCATGACCATACAGATATAGGCATGAAAGTAATATGAATAGACGGCTAGAGGACTCGAGAGATTTGTAGTCGTAATATCAATCATGTCAATCAGTAAATTTGATAAATAAATAAGTTGAATCAATTGAAGAATATAATTTGATTGTTAAATAGCCCATAGCCTGGATCGATTTCATCTCATTGATAAGATAAAAACCCTCTCTTTCTTGGTTGAGGTTCATTGTTGTTTTCTTTTTATTTTAGTTTAATATCTAAATTATAAAAGGAAAACAGATGTAGTTACTTACCTTTTCTTTATTTTGTTACTGTCTTGAGTTAACGTCTACATTTACGTGCTCTTTTCTGAACCCAACGACCAGAAACAAAAAGAAGCATAGAACATACAGAGTAAAAAAGAACTGAAGAACAAGTTTCAGATCAATATATAACAATCAGGAATAATATTAGGTAAAAAATTACATATTTTGTGTTATTTATATTACTGAAGTATAACTTAAAAAATGAAAAATCCTTTCTTCCCTCCCAGTTCTCTTTTTGATTTAATAGTCTTTTGGTCACTCAATTATTGATAAATTCTAATTAGATCTCTGTGATATATAATTAAATATATTTTTATTTTAACTACTTCAAATGTGTATTTTTATATATATTTCGTGTTAAAAAAAATATTTTTCGGTGGATGTGCAGTGGTGGTGCATCGTATTAGCGAATATTCTCCGAATATTCACAGTATATTTTGTATAGATGTATATTTAAGATAACTTAGGATTCTTATTGTATTAGGAATCAACCATTTAAGGTAAGTTAGGATTTTTAGTGTATTAGAAATCAACTTCTGTACAATTATATATATTGTGATTAATGAAAAGAATCCAAAAAGGGAAATTATTTCAATCTTACACATCGCCGTGGGGGAGAGGAGACAATTGCGATTGTGATGTTGGAGTTCGTCGGAGTTGTGGGGCTGCGATTCGCCGTCTTCGGTCGTTAGTGGTGTTGGAGTTCGCTGGAGCTGTGGGGCTGCGATTCGTCGTCGTCGGTCGTTGGTGGTGTTGGAGTTCGCTGGAGAATAGAACTTCGATAATGGTTGTTGCTGCTCCGTCTAGTGTTGGAGTTTGTTTTTCTATAGTAGTATATAATATTGTATATATACACTATTATATATTTTTATGTACACATGTATCAATTCACAGGTAGAGGTAAGGTCTGCGTACATCTTACCCTCTTCAGACTCTACTGTGTGGGATTACACTAGGTATGTTCTTGTTGTATATACACATGTATCTGTTGTATAAAAGTGCAATTCTTATTCAAAATCAGTCCAGATCTATGTATTTTACCACTTATACAATATTGTATAATCGTTTATAAACATGTATAAGTACGTATTCTCGTATATAATATTATATAATTATTTTTTTAGAGAATATACCTACAAATTATACACTTTCATACATCTAAATTCATAATGTACCTGTCTTTTGTATATAAGTGTATAATATTGTATAAAATTATTTTTGGGCTATATTGTTGCAATGTAAGTTTTGGGCTATATTTTTGCAATGTAAGTCAGCCAAGTGTATATTTATGAATTTTTCCCAATTTGTTTTTATTGTTATAAGGAATAGCTGTCAAAAACGTTATAACGACATTGATATTTAAATAATATTTCGTTGTTATAGGAAAAACGAATGCATAAAATCTAAGTTTTATTTTTAATTGCCAAATTCTAAACTTAATACACCCTCCTTCCTAATTTATTTGGCATCATTTGACCGGGCACATAGTTTAAGAAATAACGAAAGACTTTGTTATGTTTGCTAAATTGCCCTTACTTTAGTGCCTACCTTTGTTGACTGTACTTCATAATAAGTACATCATCAAAATTAGATGAGACCCAACAAGGGTAAAATAGATATTGTGTCATTATATAGTTGCCAAATAATAAAATGTGACATTTTTTTTGGGACACACTAAAAAGGAAATGGTGCCACATAGATTGGGACGGAGGGAGTAACATTTTGTATAACAAAGGAAAATAATTTAATGATGGATATAAATATATATATATAATTTTCTTTGGCATAAATAGTATATTAAAGTATAAAATTATTTAATCAAAATCTTTAGACCTACTATTGATAATCTTAGAGATTCTATTTCTATAAAGATGATTAGTCATTATATTACCCAAAAAAAAAAGATAACTGTTGTTAGAGAGATAATTTTATAAATAGCATACTGTTATAAAGATGAGTTGTTGGTGTTATAGGTAAAACTGCTATAAAGAGGTAAAATAAAACATAAAAAATTAGTTTCTAAAAAACTTAATTGAAGATGTCTTTATAAAGAGGTTCGACTGTATGTGACAAATCCAACTCTACAAGTTGGTTTAATTTCCAAGATATCGTTATAAAGAGGTCCGACAGAAGATATCGTTATGAAGATGTCGTTGCTGGATATGGAAACTCGTTGTGGCTCCACATGCTTGACTCTGCCTCTTGAGTGTGAGAGGATATTTATAGAACTTACAAGTTTCCCATGACTTTTGTATTTTTCAGATGTGGGACAAGTTGTTGGAAATTTGCCTTTGGTGGGGAGGTGCGTCCACCCATATTTAATGAATTAAACACTAGGGTTCCGCATGTTGGAGGCTTTGTCTCTTCACATGTGCATAATCTACTAAGTGAGTAGATGATCGTAGGGCCAAGAATCGTCAAATTTCGTTGAGAAATGAAAGAGATATTGGTCCACGAAGTAAGGTGTTTGAGGCATGAAAATATGGTGTGGGACAAATCTACCACATCGGTGGTAAAAAGAAGAATTGCTCTCTTTATATGTCTCTAAATTGGCTAAGGGTTTGGGACCCCAAGGGGTATCCCATGTGTTTAAAGGAGGGAGGACCTAGATGTGCTTGGGTTCAAGGCTAACCCCACACACGCATCGCCCGTCCGGTCCGGGCTCGGGTCTTGGGTCTTGGGCTTCTTCTGATATTATCTCTTTGGACCCCAAATTGTTTAATATTTACATTTGAGTCCCTGGAGTTTCTAGAATGTTGAATTTGGGAACAACGGTTACTTTCTGCCTACCATTGGAGTTGATTTTTGGGGGCGTTATTGTGCATTAACCAGCCATTACTTAGCTGAATTACACCCTCTTTCAATGACCATAAACAACCATTATTTGGCTGTTTACTCCCTCCTTCAATGAGAGGTCTCCCGTTATGCTATATATTGATGTCTTTTGGCTCAATTGTGCAATACAGAAAATAGAACAGAGAACAGAAACGAGACTACAATATAATACATAGACAAACAGAAGAGAACAACTGAAATTTTGTCCACAAACAGTGAACAGAAAATTCAAAACTCTTCCTTCCTTTTTCATTCTTCAGCAAGTCGTTTCGTATTTATTTTCTTCGTCAGAATCAACCTATTTGCTTTGTAGTGTTGATTAACGTGTTGTTTTATCTTGAGAGACTATTGCCCGTTAACGTAAAAGCATATATACAGGGCAATCTTGTCTTAAAGACAGAGTGTCATCACTCGACTCAGCACACAGTTGTAACAATCCAGATTTAGTGTTTCTTGATTTCAGGTTATTAAGATTCAAGACTCAACAAGCTTGCGACAGTTCTGAACATTGGCCTATTTGTTTATCCTTTCGAACACTTGTAATATTTATTTACTTCCCGTACTGCTTTACAAGATCCAACACAAGTGTTATATATTATTTTATGAATACACTAGTGGACCCAATGATCCATTAGTCTGCAATATTATTATGTTGATTGACATAAGTTGTTATCGTTCTTCTTTGTAAGAAAAGTTCCCTGTTTAGAGAGCTTTAATTTTGTTTAAATATGGTGTTTCAGTTAGCGCCAAAGAAACAGTTAGCGTCATCAGTTAAAGTGAGAAAAAAACTTACATGGTTCAACGATAATGAAAGGGGTTGGAACACAAATAACTTATGTGCTTAAATGCAGTAGTGACATCCAAGTAATACTTTTCCTTGTAACATTCAATGCACATACACAAAGAAGCCACAAGGTCCACAGCATAATGCCAGACAGTGCCTAGAGAAGTCAGCAAAACCAGTGATTCCGAGGATGGCCATCTCTAGGTATATAACAACATTTTTTTGTATGCACTATCAGGAGAGCTTATGTCAAAAGCATTCCAATACATTCAAATGCGAGGGGTGCAATAATGCAACTCCTGCAAATTGACTGACGAACGTAAATTTTGGTAATGATTATATAAGCAAATAAAACAACTTACTGGAACTGCTTTAGGATGGGTGCCAAGAAAATTGGTTAATTTAAACTTGTGTCAGATCCTCTTCTAAAGTATGCTTTAGACTCTTGACTTCGTGCGCTGAATTAAGCTCACCCGCATATGTACAACCTATCAAATATATACCATATTTATGTTGGAAATTTGTCTTTGGTGGGGGTTGCGCCCACCCATATTTAATGACTTAAACACGAATTTCGCATGTTGGATGCTTTGTCTCTTCACACGTGCATAATCTACTAAGTGAGTAGATGACCGTAGGGACAAGGATCGTCAAATTTCGTTAAAAATGAAAGAGATATTGGTCCACGAAGTAAGGTGTTTGAAATTATACGCCCTTTCGTTGAATCATAAGGACTTCAATTTTTTGGCATGAAAATATGGTGTGGGACAAATCTACCACATTGGTGGGAATAGGAAGAATTGTTCTTTTTATAAGCCTAAAAAATGGATAAGGGTTTGGGACCCCAAGGGACCCATGTGTTTGAAGGAGGGAGGACCTAGGTGTGCTTAGGTTCTAGGCTAAGCCCACACGCGCGCCGCCGCCCGTCCGGGCCTCGGGCTGATATTATCTTTTGGACCCCAAATTGTTGAGTACTTACAGTTTGGTCCCTGGAGTTTCAGGAAAGATAAAATTAGGAAGAGGAAACACACACACTGCCGTCCGGGCCTCGGGCTGATATTATCTTTTGGACCCCAAATTGTTAAGTACTTACAGTTTGGTCCCTGGAGTTTCATGAAAGATAAAATTAGGAAGAGGAAGATATAAGGTTTCTGCCTCTTGGGTTGGTTTGGAGCATTGAATCTCCATTACAAGGCACTTGAATTCGGCCATCAGTTGGCTAGTTGAGAGGTCATCCTCCTAAACACTATATATTGAGACCTTACTCTTATTTGAGGGCAGTGGAGTAAAAAGATAAGAGAGCAGCAGAAACAGTATTCCTCTAAATTTTTTATTGTTCAACAAGTCGTTTCATGTTTGTTTTCTTCGTCAGAATCAACCTATTTCCTTTGTAGTGTTGATTAGTTGTTGTTTTATCTTTGTAGACTATTGTCCGCTAACGTAAAAGCATATATACGGGGCAATCTTGTCTTAAAGACAGAGAGTCATCTCTCGATTCAGCCACAGTTGTAACAATCCAGATTTAGTGTTTCTTGATTTCAGGTTATCAAGATTCAAAACTCAACAAGCTTACGGCAATTATAATCTTGGCTGTTAGTTTATCCTTTCGAACACTTATAATATTTATTTATTTCCCGTATTACTTTGATTCCAACAATTTATTAATAACACATTTGGTAGTAAATGGGATAAGCATAACAATTCCAGGAGAGAAAATAAATAATATTAAATGACATAAGCAAGAAAATTCCAAGAGAGCAAATAAATAAAAAACCATATGGGTGTGTTGAGTTTAACTCTTCCAGCGTAAATATGAAAGTTTAGATAAAGAAAAAAAACCAATCCCTTGAAGAAAGAAATTCTTGCGGGCAGTGACTCATCAACACCCATTCTGTAGAAAAAGTTAAAAAGGCAGCATATTGATCAATACCCACAGAAAGCTATAGTGGTGACCCTACCAAAGTGGATTTGTTCTTTAGCATACTCGTTAATTTTTGGTGGCGAGTAAAGTCGCCAGAAATGTTCATTTTTAGTGGCGACTCTCAATAGTCGTCACAAATAACTTTCAGTTATCCACAACACTGAGGTCGCCATTGAAGATCTTTGTGGCGACATTTGGGAATTCTATAGCTTCTTTCGTCGCCACTAATTGTCCAGTTTCTTGTAGTGCAAAAGCATCTTTGAACCGCTTAAAGAACCATGTCCGAGAGGCATCATTTCCATAATCAACTATGATGTATGCAAGTAGCAATATACTACCTATTTACATATACGTGTTATAAAAATAATATACAATCAGGTTTAAACTTCAAAAAAATTAACCTTCTGCATTCAATGTACTATCAACATATAGTCCCTGTTAATTTAAGAAAGGTACCGTTAACCACCATTATAACCCTACATTACTCTTAACCTCTAATACAAGCATCTAATGCTACAAAGGCACACTAAGAAGTAGTCTTCCTCTATTTTTTTCAAACATACATCGGATATGTCTTCTCCAAAATGTATAAATAGCTTGAAATTATACTGTACAAATTGTTGGAATATGTAAAGCAATAACGGGAATAGTAAATAACTATTACAGTGATCGAAAGGATAAACAACAATGAGGACAACAACAAGTTGTCAATATCTTGATCTTGAATTGAAACATCAAATATGAATCTTGTATTCGGAAATACAAGAACATGAACTGCTACTCTTGTGGCTTGTAGATCCGCTGAGAATACGAACGGTTAGAGTCCTTCGTCTGTTAAGTTTACACCTGAAACACTTAGCAACCAATTAGATAAACCACAATACCACCGGTTGAGTCGAGAGATGGCTCTCTCTCTTTAAGACAAGATTGCCTCCGTATATAGGCTTTACGGAAGTGTGGACAATAGTCTCCCAAGATGAAACAACAAACTATCAAGTGTGCAAAGCCTACACAAATGATCTCAGTGAAGAACACGAATAATGAAGATTACTAAGAGAAGGATTGCTATCACGAAAATCTAATCTCTTTGTGGTGTTGTGAACTTGTTTTTCTGTTCATATGTTCATATATCTTCTTCTATAGAATTGAGCCAAAGGGCTCAATTTATAGGTGTGCAAGATGGCCTTTCAAATGCCCATAATGGCAATCAATTGCCATGTAATTGATGACATTTAACCCCCAAGTAATGCAACAACATAATGGTCCAAGTAATGGCCATTATTGGGTGGTTTCAATGCCATTGAAACCCCCTCAACAACCAAAACTTTTGGGATTCAATTGAGCAGTCACTACCAATGAAGCGCCGCGACGCTAATTCAACACAGACCTCACTGCCACTCCGGCGCCGCAACCCTTTTCCGACCCATACCATCTTACACTTCGCACAATCCTTCCTTCGTTTACCAACGTGGAACACTTGCCATTTAGCAAATAATCGTCCATCATTCTATGTCTCAAACATTTCACTTACGTACCAATATCTTTTTCATTAACAAAATTTACGATATTTGGCACTAAGATTGTACGTGTGTGGAAATGATATTTCCGACGTGCGAGGCCCAATAGTTCGAGTCATAAATAATGGGATAAACTTAATTCCACATTAGTAAATTTCCAACAATCCCCTCTTGAAAGAGATTTTGGCGCACACACAATGTGCCTACTTTCAACAATCTTACAACGAAAAGATATTGCATCAGGAGAGGTGGCCTACGCTTTGAACCTTCCCTAGTTGAATACCATCAGAATTACTTACTGCGCGGTGAACGTGATATCTTGAATCGTCAGTGTTTAATGTAATCCAAGACAACGGTACCAACACAATACCTCCCATTTATTCGTTTTCTTTTGTTCTGTCCGTTGTGGCCGTGGACACACTTGAATTCTTAAGTGTGTTCCTTTGAGGTGGCCTGTCCTCGCACTTAAATAGGCGATCTCCTACAAGGTATCCTGCTATACCCCACTTCACAAGTGTTAGGAATCATTAAAAGTTTCCCCAACCTTAACCTCAACCGTTTGAGGATCGTTAAAGGTTTGGAAGTTTAACCTTTACCCACAATGCAAGTAGCATTTTAATGTCTATTGTGGGAATGACTTTGGATTCATGCTTCTTTACAGAAATCATAATCTGAAATGCTCTTGCTTTCACCGAAGCGCTCAACTGAACCTTTTGCAGCTTAGTTTTCCTATTGAACCAAATTCTTGGGATCTCCAATCAGTATGGTTGGGTTACCACCGCAAAGGTTTGTATCGTTTGGGTTTTAAGCTCATTCCCCTAGACAGGCATAACTCTTGATCTTCGGGTAGTCCCTTAGTTAAAGGGTCTACTATATCCTTTGATTAGTAATCAAGGAAGTGACACCCGTGATGATCAACTGCCATACGGTCTCATGTCTCTAACAGATCCGATCATGGCACATAAAACATTGGTTTAAGATATGTATATTGCTTTCTAGCTATTTTTTTCTTTTACAAATTTTAGTCAATATAATCACTATATAATTTGTGTATACTTAATTACACACTTGTATATATTATTATCTATTTTGATGACTGAAATCTCCCCGCTTAAAAGTGTTAAAGATCCCTTTTCTTATCAACTATTCATAATTCGAAATGGTCATTACTTTTTAAAAGACTTGTAAATAGAGATGTTTGCCTTTATTATCAAAGGATGCGGTGCAGTGGATGAGGCTGCTCCTCCATTCGAACATTGGGTAGGGAAATTTTTTTGATAGGGAGCGCTCCTCCAAAATTGGACCCTACGCGGTGCTAATCTGGATATAGTCGAACTCCGGTGCGGATACCTGATAATTTATGCTATATATTGTTTTGATAATTTGACAAATATGTACGAGGAACCAGTTACGTTTTTAAAGGAACCAGTTATGTCAATATGCAAGTCAACTCTATAGCTGTAAAGCTGCTAACACAATGACAGTGTCGCAGCACAACAATAGAGTTGTTGCGGCTCAACCATTGATCCAAGGTTTAAGATTTTGTCATTTCCCTCAATCCTCATATATAAATAACTCAGTAGAAGTGAGAAAACCCGATCTTGCAAATCCAAATTGCTTTCATATTCATCTGCAAGCCGCTGAGATCGTCAGTGCTCATATAAGACCAAAGCTACAACAAACTGAAGGACCAGTTCTCTTACCACCGAAGATGTCTTAAGTCCTAGGTTTGTTGAGTCTTTCTCTTTTGTTCTTAAACTTGTAAACCTACACTTCTTTTAAGAAGCCTTTTGTGGATCTATTTTTCTCAAGTTTTTAAGTTGTACATTTGGCTAGAGTTAGTCAAAGTGTATGTTTGCAATAGAGTTATTGCAGAGATCTTGGAATAGAGTTATTGTAAGAGAGAGGGATTAAGAGTTTAATTTCTAGGTTGCAAGAGGTTGTAATCTAAATATTGCTCGATTTTAGTAAAGTTTTGAGAAAATCTTACTTAATAGGTCGTGATTTTACTCTCTTATTATTTACTAGTGTTTTAGTTAATGGAACCGTTATAGAATTTAATTTTGTACCGATCAAACACCTGGTGGAAAAAAAAAAAGATACTTGCCTTTGAAGGTGTATAACCATACCTAGAATATTTAGGACTTAGGAGCCAAAAGAAAAGAAAATAAAGAAATTGAGAAAAACAGCAATCAACCCAGAAGTCTACTGAACTCCATTAAGAAAAAAATCATCACTGAAATCGTTTGTTCTCCTTCCAGATCTCTATCTTTTTTCTCCGTCGATCGGAAACCAGTGAATAAATATGGCTCGAGCCGGAGGAATAACAAACGCAGTGAATGTAGGCATAGCAGTACAAGCAGATTGGGAAAATCGTGAATTCATATCTCACATTTCCCTCAATGTCCGCAAACTCTTCGATTTCCTCGTCCAATTCGGTCATTTTCTATCTCCTTAGCGCAATTTTTCGGCTATTGTTAAATTCCTGTTTATTTTTAGCATTTTCGCGGTTGATTTTGTTGTATTTTCAGAGCAACGACGAAAAATATTCTCTCTGTGTCAATTTACGTGATATTTTTTATTTTCAAGAATCAATTTGACTAAACTTTGAAGCTAAATTGGATTAGATTAACTCAATATTTTAAAATTAAAATTTATATCTTTGAAAACTAGGTGAAAAGTACCGTAAGTTGTAATTTTTCGTGATATGGTGACAAAATAATCTTAAAATATTGGTCAAAGTTCATGCGCTTTGAATTTCGGTAATTTTCTCCAAGTCATATGGCAATTTTCAGCTTTTGTTAAATTCCTGTTTTTTAAGCATTTTTGCGGTTGATTTTGTTGTATTTTCAGAGCAAAGACGAAAAGTAATTTTGAACATTTTAACATCTGTATTGTAAGCTTTGTTTTTGGAGATCATGTTTATGAAAATCTCAATCAATTGTGCCTCAGATCGCGAATTAGTTAGGTTAGCTATATGAATTTGTATAATTTCCGCTCTATCCAGTCCATTATAATCTGTAGTAACTTTTTTACATTTTAACTTTCTTCAACTGGTTCATATCCTTCAATCTCTTTAGGGAAATTTTGTTTTTTGGCTTTTGTTAATTCCTGTTTTTTTTTTCGCGGTTTATTTTGTTGTATTTTCATAGCAACGACGAAAAGTACTCCTCCTGTCCCAATTTATGTGATACTTTTCGCTTTTTGAGAGTCAATTTGACTAAACTTTGAAGCTAAATTGGATTAGAATAACGCAATATTTTAAGATTAAAATTTATATTTTTGAAATTTACATGAAAAATACTATAAGTTGCTACTTTTCTCATATCAACAATAACATACCCAGTGAAATCCCACAAAGTGGGGTCTGGGGAGGGTAGAGTGTACGCAACTCTTATCCCTACCTTGGGAGGTAGAGAGGCTGCTTCCGACAGACCATCGGCATAAGAACGAGCATTTTAAAGTAGCATGAAAAAGAAATAACGGAAACGAATAAACCATGGCAACATACTATATATCAATTTGGTGAAAAAATATCTTAAAATGTTGGTCAAAGTTCATGCAGTTTGAATTTCGGAAGCGAAAAGTATCACATAAATTGGGACAATGGGGTAAACTTTAACATTATAACTTTCTTCAACTGATTCTTCTCCTTCAATCTCCTTAGGGCAATTTTTTGGCTTTTGTTAAATTCCTGTTTTTTTAGCATTTTCGCGGTTGATTATTAATGTATTTTCAGAGGCGACAACGAAGAGTAAATTGGCGACACTGAATGAGAAGCTTGATACACTGGAACGTCGTTTGGAACTGCTTGAAGTCCAAGTCAGTACAGCTACTGCAAATCCAGCTCTGTTTAATGTATAAACTGATGCAGCATTGTAGTACTGTACTAATGTTCTTTATCTGTAAGCTACTTTAAGTCTGTATTATAAATAGATTACTTTATTTTGGAGATCGTATTTGTGAAAAGTCGTATTTTTATGAAAATCGCAATCAAATGTGCCTTGATCCTGAATTAGTTAGGTTTAGCTATATGAATTTTTATGAATTCCACTCTATCTAGTCCATTATATTACAACAGTAAATAATTTTCCAAATTTTGTGCAAATGATTGGTGGAATTTAGTTGCTGAAAGTTTGCATACCAATTGGATCTACAGTTTCTTTAGTCTATTTTTCAGTTCGTTAAAACTACTATTCTCTTGAGTTGGTTCATAGCTAATTCGCAGTGGAGATTTTATAGTGAACACTGAACAAGTGGAAATAGGAATGAGAAGTTGATTTGAGGGGTCAAAGCGTTGCTACAAATTATGCAAGACTTTGACCTAGTTAATATGAAGCAAATGTTGCTATTGCTAATGTTGTTTCGATCTCCTTGCCTGCTTTCTACATATGGCTCCTCGGAACTTTAATATTCTGGATCTCGGCTTCTTAATTTCTTGTATGATTATAGATGGGGTATATTTTTGTTGTCTTTTGTTTTCTGAAAACATTGTACAAATGTAACAGCAGATGCATTGTGCTTCTATATTTATAAAAGTTACTTTACCTTCTCAAAAAGAAAACAAAGTTGATTCACTAGTTATGTATTACAATCATGTTAAATCTCATTCTTGTAGACTGTAGTAGGTCAATCAATCAGCTATGATCAATATTAAACTAGTTGGATCGGCTATGTGAATCCTCTAATCCATTCCGCTTTCTTTGTAACACTAAAAGAATTATCTTTTGAAGTAAATTAAGAGTTCTCTATATCTTACGTTTAACTAGGATAGAATGAATTAGTGGAAAACATCAGGACTAAGTGTAACATCAACTAACCCACTAACCCTTAATTTCAACAAGAATATCATTTGTAGTATTTTTTTTATAATTGTTTTCAATACAGAATTTAACATGTTGTAAGGTCAGACATGAGAATGAAATAGGCTGCTGGCCATATACCATGCAGCTATTACTCGTTATTGGTACTGGTACATGGTTAATTTATCTATGAAGAAGGTTACTGGGTATTTGACTGCTACAGTTTACATGATTTTCCCTTGCCTTCTTCATACTAGCCGCCAGGCTCTTAGATTAGGTTGAGCATTTGTTTATTTTATGAAGTTATAAGAGTGTACCAGTGTTTAGTTTGTAATGGACTTAAAGGAATATGGTATATAATAACTCTTTGTTCTAGTTGCTTTATCTACTTCTTAGATCTCCCAATCCAGAGACTCCTTGAATAAAGCTGCTTTCTCATCAGCTCTTCAACTTGAATCACATTGCGTTCTTGTCTATCACAAATACCTCATTTTGACACAGACATGAAACTTGTTTATTTCGACCTCATTAACGCTCTCGGATCACTGTAACTTTGAGTGCTGAAAACACCCGTGTTCCTGAAATGAAAGGGTTGGTGCTTCCAGGGCAATGAGTATTCTCATTTTTTCCAACTTCATTTGTTCCCTTTGTAGTTGATTTTCTTTATTTTAATCTTGTGGAATTTAACACCCTGCTTGCTGAATCAAAAAACAAAAAAGTTTAACACCCTACGTGCATGTATGGTGCCTGGAAACTTTCACATGAACTTTCTCTGTCTCATCCATCTTCTTTATGTTACATATTTCTTTTGTCAATCTTGCAACAATAACATCAACTATGCCTTAATTGCAAACTAGTTAAGGTCGTTATATTAACCCTCAATAACTTGTGAGAATTCATCATATATTGACTAGTTCTTTGTTAGCCATCAACCTACCACAATTCTCCTCCTTTATCTGTGTTTTAGACTGGCAACATGACAAGCTCACACAGGTTATTTTATGTATTGCATAAAAACGATGGTGAGTTGATAGAGCAATTTCAGTTTTCTTTTGATAGTTCATCAAGTTTGGAGTCTTCTAATTCAAACTAGCCGATGTTGCAATTCATGTTTAAAGTTTTGGTATCTCCTACCAGTGAAATTTTCTTTCCCTCCAACAATGATGAAAGATCTATGTTGGTTCAAGAAATGCTGTTTGAATATTGCCCCAAAGTGGGTTGAGAGACTCCTTAGAGTTAATACTGCATCTGTAGAGGAACTAATCAAGAACTCTAGCCTATCTTATGACCCAAGCACTTCTGTCACCTGCCTGTCTAAGTTTCTGCTAACTGGTCGCGATTCAGTTCATATAATCTTTGAAGTACGCATGTCATTGTTATCATGTAAAGGTAAACCCTTAGTAAACTATTAACATCTGCCCGATCTTTTGAATTACAGGTTACATTTGAGGGGTGATTAGAGTAATTTACTCATTTTTCTTTATTAGAATAATTTACTCTTTTTTCTTTCTTCTTTCTTCTTTCTTTTTTTTGAAAAAGAAGCGATGCCACTTATCAGGTGTTAGATAGATAAAATTTCCTGTTGATTGTCATGTCGGCTGAACCCTAAATTTGGATTGTGGGGATTTTCATTGATATGAGACTTGAAGTTTCAGACAGCTGCGGATTGAATCTTATTCTTTTATAGATTAATGCTTCAGTAGTTGAATGCCCAGACTAGTGAACTAAGTAATCTCTGCCAAGCTGCATGTGTTGTTGTGCCATGCTTAAAAAAGAACCGATGCTTGAATTTTACTACTAGAGGGCATTTATTCGGAAGCTGTATTACATATTTCGAATCTTCTTCCATGAAAAATAAGAGATGGTTTAAGTTGAAGGAATTTGAGGTGTAGTTACTTCTTTGAAAAACTTCCCTCCTGAATCTGTTATATATTGCAACAGTCGGATTCCTTCTGCTGAACAATTATCTCGGCAATTGAGGAGCTTCTTGAAAGGAGGTGGTGAATGGTTCTATTTGAAATTTAGTGGCTATAGAGAAATGATTAGATCCTCCAAAGTTCTTCATAGTTCATTTTTTCTGATGCATTATTTTCTATGATCAAGGCATCTTCAAGCTCTCTTACAATTTTAGCCATGCATGGTTGATAAGCCCTACTGTCCACATTTCATCAGTCCAGTACCTCTCCTAGTACCTGGACACACAGTTTTTTCAACTCTTGAATTCCTACAATTAGGTTTGACCTGAATATCAATGAGGACACATGTATGTTATTATGTGGATAAAGTTATGCGACGTTGCAATTAATTAAGCAGTCAACATAAGTTTTAAATTTTAAATGAGCAGCGCTATGTTGGTTTGCAACTCTATATTTGTTCTGATTTCAAGAAATGCATTTATCTTCTTTGAAAAATCAGGTGGCGAAGAGGGGTGATTGCTTTCTCTTGGTAACATAATAGCTTTATACTTGTCGATACTTTGAGATAGGATGAGTGCAGTAGCCTGCTAGGCAGTGGTAAGAATTTAGAAAGAGAAGAATTTTACAACTGTAAGAAACTAACATGCGCAGTGAAGAAGGCGAGAAATCATCTAGCTATGATGCAGAAAAGGCAATGTAGTGGGAAACAAAGGAATGCCGTTGAAGGATGTAACAGTTGTGAAAAGTATTGTTTGTGGTGGTGGCTGTGGGAGATGTCGCGAAGTAGGCTGAAAAGCAGTGACTTGTGCCATCGGTGTTGATGGTTTGGTTTCTACTAAATTGCTTGTATGTGTAAAGAATGGATCTTGGGCTTAATTCAACCTCAAAAGCTACCTTGTAGGGTGAGGATTGTCCAAATCCATATAAGGAGTCCATGTTCCATTCCATATCCGATGTGAGATTTTTAACAGTATGATTGTGCGATGACCTTGAAAAGAGGTTTAATGACCCTATCTTAATTCAATTAGCTATAAGGTTTTAAAATGATGTTCAGTTGCAATAATGCTTCATCAAATTATTTTTTATCAACTGTACCCAAGGGTGTGTCTAGTGGTCAATAATGTGTGAACCATGGAGTTTCAGGTTTAAATTCCAGTGAGGCAAAAAAACACTAGGTGATTCTTCTTGCTCAAGTCTTGTTGAGAGAGTTACCCGGTACTTATGATGGTGGGAAGTAGAACATACCCAGTGGAATGCCTGAACAACACCATCATCAAATAAATCGTTTCTTATCAACCAACATAAGGATTCAATTACTCTCCAGGATTGCTCTCTACACTGAAGTAGTGTGAGAAGAGTGCAACTGCTCTCCAGTTCCAAACCCAGTTCGCTTGCCAATCGAGACACAAGTGCAACACAGAAATATGTGGACTGCTAATTTGGCACTGTCCAGTCTCTTTTCCTCCCTGGCGCTGGCCAACCTTCAGGTCATAAGGCACTTTTAGTATATTCAAGATGTTCATCTGGGACAGTAATCTGAACCTGCTACATTCCAGTAAGTCACTAGCCTTCACCCTTATTGATGATTAGCAAGCTCAAAACTCGAAGTTACCTGGTTAATTCAAGTGGTTCCCTTCTAATCTTTAAAAGCCAACAGAAGATATCATTTTTGGAACTTTAATGAATCCTCCAACACATTACATTGTATGCCTTTTCTCGGTCATATTCGAAATCTAATCCTTGATCATGCACTGGCCCATTTTCAAATCAGATGCCATAATCGCATTATGAACCTCGACATAGATCATTATTTTCTCAAATTACATTTTCTTTTTGGTTTAGAAATGCCATCTTCAAATACACAGTTGCACTACTATAGAGGTTTTTCAACATGATTCAAATGAACAAACCGGCATGAGTTACCTCCTTATTTGGGAGTTCCAAGTTTTATGCACCGACAACAAGAATGATCCGACTCTTTATAGTGGTTAAATTATACTTTTTCACATTATTAACGTATATAATTTAATTTTTTTTATATTATCAGTGTATATTTTAAAGGGTGATATTTATTCAGTGGCCGAGCCACAATTTAAAGCTTAGGAGGGAGGGGGAGGGGGTTGGATTCTAATATTTTAAGTTACTAGATTAAAAAAAATTACATATTCAATAAATTTTTAAAATTAATATAATATTTGAACCAAAATTACTTGGTTAGATCGACCCGCAGACACCCAAGTTCTGACCATACTCTTACCATCAAGCTAAGGTGTCTCTTGCCAATAAAGCAACAGATCTTATAACATTTTTCTTGACCCAATAGCAGTGTGACATCCATTACATGCTATGTGCTTTCTGTACTTTACGTGCGCCGCAACTTCCCAAGGCCCCTATGTAATGTCTAAATTCATGGACCGGCTCATTAGCAGAAGACCACTTTACATCCACAGAAGATAATATGAGAAGTCAATTCTTTTTGCACTTCTTACTATAGGGTAGGGCTGGCCAGTGGGCCAGGCTCGGGTCTGGCGGTGTCGGGGTCGGGGCGGGACGGGAGAAGGGGCGGGGTCGGGGCCGGCGGGCTCGGCGGGGTCGGGTCTGGCGGGACTGGAGCAAGTCCCGTCCCGATCCCGATCCCGTCGGGCTCGGGTCGGGGCGGGCTCGAGGCGGGGTCGGGCTCGGGCTCGGGTCGGGATATGGCGGGTTTTTTTTTTTTTTTTTTTTTAAATAATATATGTATAAAAAAAACTCAATAAACAAAACAAGATAGTGTAATAAAAACATCCCAAGGTCGTTTTTTTTGTGCCTCTTATATTATTTAATAGACATATGATTTTTTTGTAATACAAATACAATTGTCTAAAATCTAAATTGCAACTTTGTGGTGTTGTCCAAAAGTTACAAATTACATAATAAAATTACAATTAAAAAAATTACATTCTCAAAAAAACCTGTTCTAATTGCTTGATGATTTCATGTGGTTCTTCGGTTGGAATTGGTATTTGTTGGTCAAATTGATCTACGTCGCTTCCACTACCTTCGGTTAAGATTTCGTTGTAGTTTTCATCATCTTCTTCGTTGATCTCCGGTTGACCGCACCTTTCTCCGCTCCGCTCGTATCCAATCTCTCGAATAATACCGCAATTTCCAAGTCGTCTCCGGCTAATGAGTGTCTCGTGGTCTCCTATTTGATATCTCGCTCGCGAAAAGCGCTTTCGTACGCAGCTTGACGACGCTTGAATGTTCAAAACATCTCGAGCCATCATTGAAAGTGTCGGAAAGGTCTTCTCATTCCCCTCCAAAGTATTTCAAACAAGTCTTCATGTCCATCTTCATTGATAACTTCTTGATACGGTACATGAACCCCGCAAAACAAAATTCCAACTCGCTAATTTGGTTAGTAGTAGAGGTACGGCCGCACATTCTATTTCTCGAGGCTTTCAATACTAGCCGCAGAAACAAAGATGTCTTTTGTGAGGTTGTGTTGAAGATGAAGAAGATGGTATGGAAGCCGGTAAGTTACTAGCATTTTCTTGTTGATAAAATCTATATATATTTTTGCATTGGTGTTCTACGCTAGACAATACTTCTTCTTTAGTTTGTTCAATAGGTGGTGGGTGATTTAGATTTTTGGGACTTGGAGGTGGTAGTACTTCTATACAATCGTAAATAGTTTCAATTAGTGATTTAGTACCGTCTATTTTAATAGTAGGATTTAATACGTAACCAATAATATAAATAGAGGGAATAGGAATAAAATATTTTTTTATTTTGAGAAACATTTTTTTAATAGTGCCTTATAAGTTTGGTTTTTCCATATATTCACTAAGTAATAAAAATATTAGAGTTATATAAAATAACATAGTTGAAATAGTAGGATAATATATACCGGAAAATTCTTTTGTTGCTTGAAAAAATTTCTCTAAAAATACAATAAGTTCGGAAATTTTTTCCCAATCACTATCTAAAATCATATCACCGGCTTTTTATTATGAGAGTTAAAAAATAAAGTTATAGGTAATTTATAGTCATAAGCAACAAGTAGTTGCTCGTATAAAGAATTCCACCTAGTGGATACTTCTTGTGGAATTTTTCTAAAAGGTAGTTGGCAATCATGACAAATTTTTTTATATTCTTTTCTACGTTGTACTTTATTACTTTTAAAAATAAAGTTTATAGCAAATTGTATTTTACTAAGAATGTCTTCAAAAAGTGATAGACCATCCTTTACAATTAAGTTATATATATGGCACGCGCATTTTATATGAAAATGGTCCGGAAAAGACGAGTTAAACTATTTTTTAAAATTGTAATTGCGTAATTGTTACTAGAAGCGTTATCTAATGTAATAGTCATAATTTTATCGGTAATTCCGTAATAATCGCACACTTGATAAATATTTTCTGCAATAAAAGTACCAGTGTGCCTATCATATATATATCTATACGCTAAAATACGTTTTTGCATAGACCATTTATAATCTATCCAATGACAAGTTACAAGTTAAATAATCATGGCCGTTAGTACTACGACCTATATCGTACGTGATGGATACTTTGCCATTAAAATGATATAATGAAAAACGTAAATATTGTTGATATTCATGCGCGAATTTAAATACATCTCTCTTAACAGTTGATCTAGGAAAACCGTTAAAAGCGGATTATATATATCTCTAATGTAATGAATAAAACCGGGAGATGAAGGAAATGAAAAAGGCAAACCCTCCACAAAGAACTAATTTTGATATTGCTTCCCTATCTCTATGTTTATTGTATTTAGAGCCTACGATTCCCCCCGTCATAGGGTTAATTTGACCCTCGTACTTGGTCCGGGACGCATCGCATGTGAACCTTGTCCCGATGGAGCGGGCGTTTGCGCACCCGGTTTTGAAGCCTGGTATTGGGCATACCTAGCTGGATGAGCACTTACTACGTGTCTAATTAAACCCCCGTCCCACCGTGACCTTTTCCGCTTTTTAAATTTTAAAATATTTTTACAAATTTTACATATGGCTACTTGATTCTCTACGTCCCTATCAAAAAATGTCCATGCATCTGATTTTAATGGTCGTTTTGCTGGACCTCGTCTCATACTAGGGGGAATAGGAGGTATTTCAGTTGAAGGTGCACTAGTGGGTGTGTTGTCATCAACATTAGTGGGTATATCATCTAGATCATCGTCTAAATTAAAGTCTTCTTGAGTTCCGTAAAATAGCTCCTGGTCTAAATCTAATGGTATTGTAGGAAAATGTTGAGTATCAACAAAATCATCATGTGTAGGAATAAGATGACTAGAAGAAGTACCCTTGCCCTGGTTGCCCCTACTAGAAGAAGCACCCTTACCCTTACCCTTAAACATACCTTTTAATCCTTCCATTTTAATTATGATAATAAATAAATAATTAAAGACAATAAAATTAAGTGATCTAAACTAAATAAACAGACAATAATAATTTAATGAAGGAACGAATGTACCAAACGCCGACGTAACGTCGACGTGTAATCGAGAGGTTGAAAATTGAAACTTTGCTCGATGGAAGATCCTCAAGCTAGTTGCCAACTTCACTACCAATTCCCAAATGAATAAATAAAATTGAATATTTAGCAAACAATGTAGAATTGTAGAGAGATATATTGAGAAATTAGAGAGATTGTAGGAAGATTTGTGAGAAAGATGAAGAGAAAATGAGTTATTTATAGTTGGAAAATTGGGTTAAAGTGTAAATATAATAACTTATGGGTTAAAAATAAATATTAAGGGGTAGGGGGTTGGGGGAGGGGGGGGGGCTAAAATGGCCGTTGCCAACGGCCATAATCTAAAATGGCCGTTGGTGCAACGGCCATTTTTGCAAAGGGCGAGGGCGGGGTCGGGGTCGGGGTCGGGGTCGGGGCGGGCTCGGGTCTCGCGGGCCTGGGGCGGGCTCGGGTCTCGCGGGACGAGACATCGTCCCGTCCCGAGTTCGAGTCCCGCCCCCGTAAATTTTTTTTTTTTTTTTTTTTTTTTTTTTTTTTGGGCGGGACCGGGGCGGGCTCGGGACGGGCTCGGGTCGGGGTCGGGCTGTCCCGGCCCACTGGCCAGCCCTACTATAGGGTAGGAGCGATAGTATTGAATAGAAAAATCCTACTAAAAATCTAGAGACCTTCTTATGTTCTTCGGTAGAGATATTATAAGAAATAAATATTATCATAGTATCATTATTCACCGAGTTTTGAATAGTATGACAACTGGTCTATAGATATTTTTCAATTATAGAAAAAAAATACAAAAAACTCAGAGCCACATTATCCAACCCGGTGCACAAAGCTCTCGCTATGCGGGGATTTTGGAAAGAACCGAACCACAAAGGTCTATTATATGCAGTCTTACCCTGCATTTCTACAAGAGGTTGTTTCCACGACTTTAACTCGTGTCAGTCATATTATATTATCCAACATGAATCACAAAAATCGAAATATCTTGACCAAAATTATTTTCTCTAACATGTTCAACAAGGTAACCCAAACAACAGACACTCTACATAAATATATAACACCTAACAGAAACCATTTGATCCACTAACCAGGGAGGGATTCTACTTGTGGAATACAAAAAGACTTGATTCATTCAGGGTAAAAACACATGATTCTTTCTACAGACTGGTTTTGGTTTCATTAAAAATAGCTATTCTGTAATGTTTGTTGAATCTCAACGCTAAGCTCAAGGCATCTGGTTTCCTTTGCGGATCTCTGACGCCTGCTTTAATTTTGTGCTATTATTACTTACGAGTTACTACGTCTCTTCTCTTACGTAATTCCTGACTAGTCGTAGTTTTTCTATGGAACGGATTTTCATAGATACAGAAATCATAGAACTTGCATGGCTAAAAACAAACGGGGAAGAAACAGAAATAACCGGTCCATTACCGTCTCTTACTTTCTAAATAGCCATAAACCTTTTTAATGGGGCAAAAATCACGCTTCATTTAATGACTTCATTAACCTTATAATAAGACTATGGTAAACCAAAAAGCCACACCTCTTCACCCAAGTTATTCAAATGCTTCAGACCCATTAATTGCTTTGTAATATTATGAAACTTGTCCCATTATCACACTGACCAAATGAAATACACATTAAAATCATACATTCCAATGGAAAAGGAAATAACTGGCTGAAGAAAATTAATTTTCCTTTTTACTAAATTCTTATTTGAAAATCAAAGGAGTGTATAAACGTTAACTGATTATTCATCCAGTATTCAGTGACTTATTTGAACGGTTTTGTTGGGTACAAAGCATATAAGTAAGGCACATCGGAAGTTTAAAATTTTGTCTCTTACTTACCCCAACAATATTTCTGGTATGGTTATACAACAATTAAACATGTAAACATAAGGCATACACTTACAAGTTAGAATTATCTGGAATCTTTATCAACTGTGAGGTGCACACGCGATTGCCCTTCCGATTGCAAGCTCTAAGCTTCAATGTATTTCTCCTTCGGAAAGCTAGGAAATCCGACAGAGGTTCGAGAGAGTATTTGATTCTAAGTCTCTAAGGCTTAGAATGATTTTCAGAAATTGGTGTGTAAATGATGAGGTGAATGCCTCTATTTATAGTTGAAAAATAGGTCAAAATCGGATTAGGATATGACCTTAGGCCTGGCCCAAAATTCAAGGCAGAGGCGTCGCGGCGCTCGACGTGCTCCTGCACTGCCTCAATTTATTTTTCGTGCATTCTTAATTAAATTCAAAATCCAATTTTGACTTAATTAAAATAATCATTATTCATTTAACTATCTCAATTCCAAATCGAATATTTAATTACTCTCTCAATACATCCTTAGATCGAAACGGACAATCGACATAGTGTGACCCTACAGGTCTTTTCATATCGACATTAATCAAATTAAGGTCTACACGAAACTCCTAGACGGTGCCGGAAGACGAACTCAATATGTGAAGTACGTTTATGCGAATCCAGTAAACTTAACCTTTATGTGATAAGATAAAATCCTTTCATTCACGACACACCCGATCAAGCTTAGAATTTGTCAAGTGTCTATCCAAATGGCTTAATCATTGTATCTCATCTATATTAGTTGACGACTAGACCATATTCTAAATATGTCTATTGCGTTGGCCAACGACTTAGTCAACCTAATATCACTGAGAATCCGAGTGTTCTCTCGAATATACATTCGAGGAATGAATCCTAATCTTGGCTCAACTACCACCTTCAATCCACATCGTAATGTACCCAATACAAGTCGTATCTCAACCTATAAGGCATTTGAACTTAAGACGGGATCAAAGTACATTACTTTGTAGACAACGCCCGTACTAAGGACTTCTATCTCCCACACGCTGATCATACTTTAGACAAGTATAACAAACAGTATATGAGCAGGGTATATCAATACTTCCAAAGTATCCATGTGTCCATCACGAGTAGCCATTACTCGTAGCAGGTGAGACATACTACATCTTCTAAGGATGTGATACAGACCACATGTCGACTTATCACATATCATCGATATTCCATTCTCGATGATCATTAGTCGAGGCTACTTTAAGTTATACTCTATCATGAATATCTCACTCTATTAATGACAATGTAAGCTCAAAGGATGCACATTAATGAATAATCACAAACAATCAAATAATAATTCAATAATTGCAAATTCCAAAATATTAATCTCCATTAATAATAATATGAATGTGTATAAACTACATTTGTCTTAATACAGATTGTCTCTAGGACATAAATATACTTTCAATCTCCCACTTGGCCTAAAGCCAATCTCCAACATATCTAATGCCCATATTTTCAAAATGACCATTATGTTTGACTAAGCTTAATGGTTTAGAATGGGTCAGCTAGATTATCGTCTGTGGGAACATAATCTAATATAATCTCTTCAGTCTCCACCATCTCCCTGAGTATGTGGTACTTTCTTGGTATATGCTTGTTTCTGTTGGTTGATCTTGGTTCCTTAGCTTGCTCAATCGCACCAGCGTTGTCACAATAAACCGTTATTGGACAAGTGGCACTTGGAACAACCCCTAGTTCCTTCAGGAACTCAGATATCGCGACAGCTTCTTTACCAGCTTCCGATCCAGCAATGTACTCAGCTTCTGTTGTCAAATCAGCAGTTGTAGCTTGTTTGGAACTTTTCGAGCTTACTGCTCTACCATTGAAAATGAATGTGTAACCTGATTGAGATTTGTAGTCATCAACATCTGTCTGGAAGCTAGCATCAGTGTACCCAGTACATACCAGCTTCTCTTGTCCACCATAGACTAAGAAATATTCTTTAGTTCGTCTAAGATACTTAAGAATACTCTTGATCGCTTTCCGTTGTTCTTCCCCAGGATTCTGCTGGAACTTGCAAGTCATACTAAGTGCAAAGGTCACATCTGGCCTAGTACAGGTCATGGCATACATGATCGATTCTATAGCCGAAGCATATGAGATCATTTTCATGCGTTCAAGTTCCATAGTATTAGAAGGACTATCCTTCTTAGATAACTTGATGCCTTGTCCCATAGGTAGACCGCCTTTCTTAGAATTTTTCATAGAAAAATGTCTAAGCACTTTGTCTATGTAGACTGACTGTGACAGCCCCAACAATCTGTTAGGTCTATCTCTATTGATCTTAATCCCCAGAATGTAGCAGGCTTCACCTAAATCCTTCATCATGAAGGTACTAGACAACCACTCTTTGACTGACTGCATGCGACTCTTATTGTCTTCCATTATTAATATGTCATCTACATATATGATAATGAAGCCAATACTCCCATCATTACATTTACTATAAACACATGGATCCTCTTTGCTTCTGACAAAATCAAATGACTTGATAGCCTTGTCAAAGCAAATGTTCCAACTCCTCGAGACTTGCTTAAGTCCATAAATGGACTTTTGTAGCTTGCATAAAACATTTGATTTGAACTCAAGCGAAAAACCCTCAGGTTGTTTCATATACACCTCCTCAACTAGATTACCATTGAGGAAAGCAGTCTTGACATCCATCTGCCAAATGCCATAGTCATAATATGCAGCTACTGCAAGTAAAATTCGAATGAACTTAATCTTAGCAACAAGTGAAAAGGTTTCATCATAATCGACCTCAGACCGTTGATTATAACCTTTAGCCACCAATCTTGCTTTATAAGTCTGTACCTTGCCATATACATCAATCTACTTCTTGAAGACCCATTTGCATCCTATGGGTCTAACCCCTGTTGGCAAATCAACCAGGTTCCAAACTTGATTTATGTACATCGAGTCCATCTCAGATTTCATGGCTTCTTGCTATCTCTGCGAATCAATGTCCAACATAGCTTCGCTGTAGGTTGTAGGTTCATCATCATCAGGAATATCTATCTCATTGTGTGTCTCAACAAGGAGATTAAGTCTTTCAGGCGAATGATGAGTCCTAGTGGTCCTATGGAGTTGAGTATTCTGCGTTTCAGTGTTTGTTGCATTCTGATTGTGAGAATGTCTTTGTGTGTTCGACAAACCATCACCTTGAGAACTTTCAGGAATGTCATTTTCATGTATTTCTGAATGGAATGATGTACAACCATTGTATCATCTTCCATTGGTTGTGTATGAGAGTCTTGCACTTCTACACTATCTCTCACAACACTCCCCCTGGCTGAAGGGCGTACTCTAAGTACCCAATCTTCACCAGATACTCCCACTGAATCCTTGTTTAGGTCTTTCGACAAGGGTTCATTTTCTGTGTTATCTTGTGGTTCTTGAATTTCTTCAAGTTCTATCTCTGTGCAGCTATGTTCCTTGTAGACATATTCTTCTTCAAGGAAAGTTGTGTTCCTGGAAACAATGACCTTATGTTCTCCAGGAAGATAGAAGTAGTATCCCTTAGTTTCCTTTGGATACCCCCACGAAGTAACATTTCTCACTTTTAGATTTCAACTTGTCAGTGAGCATCTTCTTAATATATGCAGGGCACCCCCAGGGTCTCATATATTTAAGAGATGGCTTCTTGCCACACCATAACGGATAGGGTGTCTTTTCTACTGACTTGGAGGGAACCATGTTCAGAATATATATAGAGGTTTGTATAGCATGTCCCTAAAGGTATGTCGGTAGAGCTGAGGAGCTCATCATGGATCGAACTATATCCAATAAGGTTCGATTTCTACTTTTGGCAACACCATTCATCTATGGCATTCTTGGAGGTGTCTATTCAGATTGGACTCCATGCAGCTTTAAGTAATCTAGCAAATCCTTGCTCAAGTACTCACCTCCTCAATCCGATCGAAGGGTCATGATACTTGTTGTAAGTTATTTCTCTACTTCCGACTTGTACTCTTTGAACTTCTCAAAAGCCTCAGATTTGTGTCTCATAGGATACACATACCTATACATTGTGAAGTCGTCGGTAAAAGTGATAAAGTATGGGAAGCCTCCTTTAGCTTGAGTCGAGAATGGCCTACATATATCAGTATTGACCAACTCAAGCACCTCCTTGGCTCACACACCTTTCCCAGAAAGTGGTTTATTGGTCATCTTTTCTCTCAAGCAAGATTCGAAGTTACCATAAGACTCCAAGTCAAATAGTTCGAGGTAGTCTAACTTCTTCAATATTTCTATCCTTGATTTGTTGATATGACCAAGTCTGTAGTGCCATAGGTAGGTAGAGTTTCTATTACTTGTCTTGGCTCATTTATTTTGTACATTGAATATCTCTCAACTACAGTTCATTGTATATAATCCATCCACAAGATTAGCAGTTCCATATATAACATTATTAAAAGATAGTACGTGAATGTCATTATAAATATACGAGGAAAAGCCCTCCATGTCCAACACTGGGATAGAAATAATATTCCTCGTTAACGAGGGAACATAAAAACAATCATTCAATACTAAACAATAGTCGGAAGGTAAATTTAATGTATAAGTCCCTACGCGCTCAGCATCCACTCGTGCTCCATTTCCAACGCGTAGGTCTACCTCTCTCGGTCCAACCTTCCTGCTATCAGTTAGCCCCTGCACATTTGTACAAATGTGTGAGCCACAAGTGGTATCCAATACCTAGGAATGAGAGTTATTTATAGACATATTTATTTCAATGACGTACATACCTTGTCCACTAAAGGCAAGAGCACCTGGTGCTTTTCCTCCTCCTAGTCTCGTGCATTCCTTTTACCAATGTCTCTTCCTATGGTAGTTGAGGCATTCATCCTTAGCTGCGCTCACCTTCTTCTTCACACCTCCCTTGGGCATCATAGCTGAGGGCGCATCGATTGCCTTGGCCTTATTCTTCTGTCATTCCTTGCCTTTCGGCTTAGGTCGGCTAGAAGAGCTCACCATGAGCACATCTTTGCCTTTGGAAGTGGAGGACTCAAAGGTCTTAAGCATGTTGTGCAGCTCCGAAAAAGTCGCCTTCGTTCCATTCATGTTAAAATTCACTATGAAGTTCTGAAAGGAACGAGGGAGAGAGTTCAGGATGAAGGTGGTAGCGACATTTTTTTCAAGCTTCGTTCCAATCGAAGCAAGCCTCTCTATCAGCCCTATCATATTCAACACGTGCTGTGAGACTGGGCCCCCTTCATTAAGCTTACACTTGAAGAGTTCTATTATCAACTCATATGCCATTGTCTGGGATTGAGAGTCATAGAGACTCTTCAAGTGTTCTAGCATCTCATTTGGCCCCATATTCTCATGCTGTCTCTGAAGTTCCATAGATATGGAAGACAGCATTACGCAATGCGCCGAAGTGGCATCATCTAGATGTTTCTGGTAAGCATTTTTATCAAAAGAGGCATATTCGTCAGAATCTGTCGTAGGGACTATTGGGAACACCGTGTCCAACACGTATTCTATTTTCTCTTGTCTCAATACTATTCAAAAATTCCTTAGCCAGTCAAGGTAGTTCGGTCCAGTAAGTTTATTCATCTCAATCAACATTTTCAACGACAAGCTCGACATTTTTTATAATCTGAAGAATTAGATAGATCGGAAATCAAACTCAAAATCTATTTCCTATTATACACATTTATTTAGGCTAATCAACAAGGCCTTTTTTTTAATTAGCTCACACTATTTTAACATACTTCTACGACCCCATTGTAGAATACAGACCTATATTAATAGAGGTCATAATGGGCAAAGATCCAAGCCTATGCTATCTCCGCGTTTGCTTTGGCTGATAACTTCAACAATATCTTGGTAGGTTCTAAACTAATTGCAAAATTTATTCGCAACTCTTGGTTGATCAAATTGTTACATTTAATCTTGCGTCCTTAGATTAGTTCGACACTTTGGCGCCAAAATTTGTCTAAGCAAGTCAACCCCATTACACGACTGCGTTTATGTATCTAAGCAAATTTGGCCTTTGTGAGCAAACACTTTGGTGTAAATACTCACAAAAGTTTATCATTTACCTTTACATTAAAACACATCTATGAAAGAGTCTCGGTCTTCGTAGACTTAGAGCAAATGCTTTGGTATAAATACTCGTATCCCCGAAAAGGATTTTGCACTCTAACAATTATAATGGACGACGCGTTTTAATATAAACTTGTATTTAAAGTTTTGGGGAACATTTTAATTTGGAGTTTTAACCAAGATAAACTCTTTTATCCCATATCCAATATGACAACTTAACATCATGCAAAACTAATAACACATATAGTTTGGGAACCGTCAACCCAATATGCATGATAGAAGATGGTTTAATCAAACACTGGGCGCCGCCTGCCCAGACAGTTATAGCAGACATTATCCTAGAAATGTAAGTGACAAACATTTTGACATTTAGCACATAAACGGTATACTTATCAAATAATATACTGTATAATAATAATCTTGGGTTAAACATTCTGAACTCTGAATTTTTTTTTGTTTTATTTCTGGACAGGTGGGGCCGCGGCGCTAATCATTAGCACCGCGGCGCCACTGTGGCAGTAGCCCTTCGGCTTATGAAAAATGCATTAGCGCCGCGGCGCTCCACCATGGAGCCGCGACGCTGTAGAAGCAGAAACATTTCTACTTATGCAAATGCATTAGCGTTGCGGCGCTTGTTGTCTATTGAGTTCATGTTTTGAAACGAAGCATTAGCGCCGCGGCGCCACTTTGAAACCCTAGCAAGCACCGCGGCGCCCTACCATAGGGGCGCGACGCTCATGTCCTGACAAACGTTTCTGTGTTGATTCTCAGAATCGTTCGACCCCTAAATCCAATTTAGGGATCAAATCATAGGTCATTTATCATCACCCACCTTTATCAATAACGCCCATATCGACCATCATCCGTTCTTACTCGTTCTTCGCCATTCACCATGCAATGAGCCGGGCAACGCACTTTGTCTTAGTTCAAGTTAGAGCAGAATGACTTCCTCGAGTTAGCATAGAAGATAATTTAGGGTGACAAAAGGAGCTAAATTGCAGTGCAAGGTTTTTTCCTGATGTTTTTGTCCTACATGATCTCTTCACTGGAAAGGTGAAGGAGATTAGTAGGGAGATAGATGGATTATACATACTGGAGTCACATAAGGGATATCCTAAGTTGACAGGAGTACAAGCACATATGTCAACCACAACTACAACATTTGAGCTACAAGAAGGGCTTTGGCATAGAAGGATGGGGCATGTACCAATGAGTGTTCTTAGGAAGATTGATAGTATTAGTGACAAATCCAATTTTACAATAAAGCATTGTGACATCTGTCATTTGGCTAGACAGACAAGGAAGCATTTTCCTGTTAGTAATAGTAAGTCAGATTCTGCTTTTCAATTGTTACATCTTGATGTATGGGGACCTTATAAAAAATTTCACATATTCTGGAATGAGATACTTCATTACAGTAGTGGATGATTATACTAGATGGACTTGGGTGTATCTGCTACATGTTAAGTCTGATGTATCCACTGTTCTTAGGAATTTGTTTGCATTTATCAGAACATAATATAATGTGATGGTTAAGAATGTTAGAACAGATAATGGTACAGAGTTCACTAACAGCTCTTGTGTTGAATTATTCAATCAATATGGAATTATACATCAGAGCTCTTGTCCATACACTCCACAACAAAATGGAGGGGTGGAAATGAGGCATAGACACATTTTAGATGTGGCCAGAGCCATCAAGTTTCAAAGCCATTTGCCAGCAATATTTTGGGGAGACTGTGTGGAAGCATCTGTGTATGTAATTAATAGAATTCCATATGTGGTACCTTCACTGTCCCATATGAAAGTGATAGGGTGTTTGTGTTATTTTATTAATCTGGTCAAAAGGGATAAGTTTGATATTAGAGCTATTAAATCAGTGTTTCTTGGTTATGCAACTAGACAAAAGGGATATAGACTACTTGACCTGGAGAGCCGGACTATCTTTGTCAGCAGAGATGTAACCTTCTATGAAGATATTTTTTCATTTGAACACACAGGTTGCAGGTTCAGATGCTAATTATTTTCCCATACATGATACACATACTGATGTGGCATGGCAAGACCAGGCCATGACTGAGGGTGTGGCAGAACATGGAGGAATAGGATTGTCAACTGATGATCAAGTGCCACCTGAGGCGGTACTAGGTACAAACATTGAGGGTGGAATGTCTGATGTTGTTGATTATACATAACCTGATAATGAAATCCCTGCCCAGATTCAGTTTGAACAAAATTATGTTCCCTTGAATGACTTGGAAGCTAGGAGGTCTACCAGAGCTAGAAGACCACCTACTTGGATGAAAGATTTCATTCAGCATGGTGTGAATAAAAGGAATGGGAAAACATGTTCATATCATTTTTCTGATGTAGTTAACTATGTTGGTTTATCTGATTCCTATCAAGGCTTCATTGCTAGGAGATCAGAAGAGCATGAACCAAAGTCATACTGTGAGGCAACTAAGGATGAGAAGTGGATAGAATCCATGAAAGCCAAAATTCAGGCTTTAGAGGAAAACAAGACTTGGGAGATAGTTGATCTACCAAGTAATAAGAAGGCAATAGGTTGCAAATGGGTGTATAAGATTAAGTATAAAGCATCATGTGAAGTGAAGATATTTAAAGCACGGCTGGTGGCAAAAGGATATAGCCAAAGAGAAGGTATTGACTATCATGATACATTTTCACCAGTTGTAAAAATGGTGACTGTCAGATCAGTCATTTCTGTGGCTGATGCAAAGGGATGGGTCATATACCAGATAAATGTGTTCAATGCATTCTTGCAAATAGACCTCAATGAGGAAGTGTGTATGAGTTTGCCTCAAGGTTTTGCACATGAGCAAGGAAAGGCATTCATGCTGCTTAAGTCTCTATATGGACTCAAGCAGGCATCTAGACAATGGAACATTAAGTTGACTACTGCCTTATTATCTTCTGGTTTTACTCAGAGTCATCTTGACTATTCACTGCTTCCAATGAAGGACCAGGACAAGATTGTGATAGTCTTAGTCTATGTGGATGATTTACTCATACAGGGTCAAAGTATATTACTCTGTAAACAAGGTGCGTATTGACCTCAAGTCAAATGATCTTTATCTCCCACATGCTGATAACACTCTAGACATGTCTAACAAATAGTTTATCAGCAGGGTATACCAATATTTGTAATTATTCATTAATGTGCATTCATTGAGCTTACGTTGTCATTAATAGAGTGAGATATTGATGATAGAACGTAACTCTAAAATAGCCTCGACTAATGATCATCGAGAATGGGATATCGATGATATGTTATAAGTCAACATATGGTCTGCATCACATTCTTTGAGAATGTAGTATGTCTCACCTGCTACTAGTAATGGTTACTAGTGATGCACACATGAATATTTTTAGAAAGTATGATGCAAAGTTGATAGTTGAGACTAAAGCAACAATTCAGCAACATTTTAGGATTAAAGATTTGTGGGATTTAAGATATTTTTTGGGTTTTGGATTTGCCAGGAATAGAAGTGGCATTGTGATGCACCAGAGGAACTATGCACTTGAATTGATAGCAGATTTGGGCCTTACAGGGGCAAGACCTGCAGGATCACCTATGGAGCTGAATGTGAAGTTGACATCTGCTATGTTTGACCAATATATAAATGATGCAGCAACTTTGGAAGGAATTGAGAAGGCGGTGCATGATCCATTGTTAGAAGATCCCACTGGTTATAAAGAGCTTAGTTGGAAGGCTTTTTTATCTGACTAACACAAGGCCAGATATTGCCTTTGCAGTTCAGATCTTAAGCCAGTTCATGCAAGCACCAAAGGCATCATATCATGTGGCAGCTGAAAGGGTAGTTAAGTATGTTAAACAGGCACCAAGATTAGGCATTTTTATGCCTGCAGGAGGCACCAATATACTGACTGCATATTGTGATGATGATGGGGCATCATGTTTGAATACTAGGAGGTCAGTCACATGTAATCTTGTATTTTTTTGCTCTTCCCTTATCTTATGGAAGTCCAAGAAATAACTCATCATATCCAAAAGTTCTGCTAAAGCTGAATACAGAAATTTAGCCTCAGTAGTGGCAGAAGTGGTGTGGATTTTAGGTTTATTTGCAGAGTTGAATGTTTGTTTGCAGCCTCCCATTTCAGTGTACAGTGACAACAAACTTGCTATTCAGATTGTTGCTAACCAGTGTTCCATGAGCGTACAAAATATATTGATATTGATTGTCATTTCATCTGGGAGAAGGTTCAACAAAGTTTGGTATCTACTTTATACATAAACACTGCAGAACATCTTGCACACTTGCTAACTAAGATCTTGACACAAGGTCATCATGTTCATTTATTGTCCAAGCTATGTCTGAAAAATCTGTTCTCAATACCTAGCTTGTAGGGGATGTTGAAGTGCCGAATAAAGAGGGGGTGCAGAGAAGTAGCATGCAATAGCATCACACACAATATCTCCACTCACATTCCTACTTTAGTCTGTTAGAAGTTTGTTGGAGTTAGTTGATTACCTCATACTTGTTATACTTGTATAAATAAGTGTATGATACCCATTGCATGAATAAGAAAAGTAGAAAAGTTTCCACAAACCCTTCTTCTCTTCCATTTCGAACTAATCTGATTTCTGCAGTTTCCAATTGCACAATTCGATGTGCAATTGATCAAATCTCTTGCATGCAGTTTATAATTGGTACATATTGAAGAAATTAACATGAGTGGTACTTCTTCATCCTTAACTAGAGGTCTCGGTTTGAGTCTCCCCGATTACGAAGTCTCCTTTATTATTAAGCATTTTGTCCCTTAATGTGGAACTTTTCGGCACGAATCCGAATTTTGTTGGGCTTCAATGCGGGTATAGATATCGGATGATTTTTTTAAAAAAAAAACTTATATTCTAGACTTAATGGAGTGGCGTCACAGTTATCTGCCTACTTACAATATGATTCGCTAGCTTTGTTCTATAGATATGTTAGATTACATCAGCAACTTAGGTATTGATAGGGACATTCCATAATTCTAAATATAATATATATAGAGAGAAAAGTTAATCGCAGGGCTTAAATAGATTCGAGGGCTTCCTAGAGATAGATCAACTTTTTGCAAGGATTTCCACTATATATTTAGCATTTCCTATATTTTATTAATTCCTTAATTATATTTACTATTAAATTAATAAAAATTAGCTACATGCATTGTCTATAAAATGAGAGTAGTATCCTCAAAATAAAACAAATTACTTGATAAAACATTACATATTGATAGAGTAAGTTTTTTTCTGTGTTATCCGTGTAAAAATGATGTCCTTTTTTTTAATCTCTTTATTATTTGGATGGCTGCAATCTCCATAAATATTTTAATTTTAATGACTTTTTTCTATTAATGACTTAAATTCCACCTTTTTTGGAAAACGCATATCACACTGCGTGAAATACGAGTTTTAACTTTTCATGCTTTATTGATGACTACTATTTAACTAAAGATCCAAATATATAATAGTACTACGAAATAACCAAAACTTAACAGATTCTTAAAAAGGAAAAGATTTTGTCCGTCTTGATGCATGTATGAAGTTAACTAGTTCAAGTTGCGTTTGTGGAGGAATAAAGTTAGATAACTTTCTTAATTTCCTACTCCTCATGTACACTAGCAAATCTCTTTAAAAAATAGCAGGTAATTGTCCGTAATAAATTAAGCTAGTTATATATAAATAAGTCATACAATCTCGTATAATAAGCTAAATTATATTATTATTTAGTATAAAAATTATTCATGTTACTAATATATGTAACTTAAACTCTAAACTTAATAGCGTGGCGTCACACTTTTAAAAAAAATATATTCTTATTACATAGGGGTGGGGAAGGGGGAAATTAGAGGGGATTACAATGTGGGAATTCGAACCCTCACCGACAAGATAAAAGTTTAGGTAGTCAACCAACTGAGCTACCATATCCTTACGCGTGCCGTCACACCTATCTGCGTGCTTACAATTATATGATTGGCTAGTTGTGTTCTATTATAGGAAATCTTAGTCTTCTGTTAATAATTCTTAGATTACATAAGCAACTTAGGTATTTATATATATATATATATATTGAGAAAATTTATTTACAGGGCTTAAATAGATTCGAGAGCTTTATAGAGACAGACTAACTTTTTGCAAAGACTTCCTGAAAGAGAATAATCTCTTAATTATTTTTATTAATGTCAAAGTTATTTATACATGATATACAATATTTAATTATAAAAATTAAATCTACCTTTCTCTAATACAAGACTAATACATTTTCATAATACAAGACTATTACCATAATTATAAATTATACATGTATAAAAATTCTACAAATATGGTAAGAGGGGAAATTGTGTATATATGGGAAATATATACACAGTATACATAGTAGGGGAAACCGCGTATATTGAGTCCAATATAACCGGTATATTCTATCATACCTCCGCAGTCATAGCGGGCGGCTGTCGAACGCTAAGACTGTCCCTAAAATCTTCAAACAGAACCAATGGAAGACCATTAGTAAAGATGTCAGCAATTTGATACCGTGAAGGGACATGCAAGACACATACTTTCCACAAGCTACCTTTTCGCGAACAAAGTGAATATCCATCTCGATATGTTTAGTGCGCTGATATTGGACCGGATTCCCAGAGAGATAGACCACACTAACATTATCGTAGTAGACCAAGGTAGCTTTCTGAATAGGAAAGTGAAGCTCTAATAGGAGATTACGCAGCCAACATGAATCGGACACCATATTGGCTACCCCTCGATACTCGGCCTCCGCACTGGATCGCGATAAAGTAACCTGGCGTTTAGCCGACCAAGAGACCAAGTTATCACCAAGAAACATACAATAACCAGATGTCGAACGTCTGGTATCTGGACATCCACCCCAAACAGCATTAGTATAAGATACGAGAGTAGATACGGAGGATTGATATAAGTGCAGACCATAATCAAGAGTGCCCTGAATGTAACACACAATGCGTTTAAGAGCATGCAAGTGCTCGTCCCTCGGATCATGCATAAATAAACACACCTGCTGCACTGCATAAGTAATATCGGGCCTCGTGAAAGTAAAATACTAAAGAGCCCCTGCAAGACTGCAATAGTTAAAGGGATCCTCGTAAGGTGTGCTAGAATTAGCACTCAGCTTCGGTTTTGTATCAACCGGAGTAAGAGAGGACTTACCAGATGACATGCCAACTCTCTCAGTAATCTCAACCGCATACTTCCTCTGTGATAAATATAGACCAACTGCATGACGTGTCACAACTATACCCAAAAAATAATTCAAGGGCTCCAATTCTTTCATAGCAAATTCTGAACTGATGAGAGACATGATAGACTTGCGCAGTTTATCCGAAGAGGCAGTCAATATAATATCATCCACATATAATAGAATGTATGCCAGAGAAGTACCACGATGATAAATGAACAGAGAATGATCAGAACTGTTGTGAGAAAACCCAATAGTCGACACATAATCTGCAAACCTTTTATACCAAGTCTGAGGGGCCTGTTTAAGCCCATGTAAGGATTTCTTCAGCAAACAGACATGGTTAGGATATCGGGGTCCCTGAAACCCAAGGATTGATGCATGTATACTGTCTCCTTGAGATCACCATGTAAGAAAACAGTTTTGACATCCAGCTGATGAATGGGCTATGCTTTTGAGAGAGCCAGACTGAGAACAGTGTGAATGGTTGTTGGTTTGACCATCGGACTTAATGTCTCTCCACAATCCATGCCACCCTGACCAGTTCCGGCGAATTGGGTCAGGCCCAATATACACGGTATATTCTATCACTTCCACTATAACATAGCATTTTGTATATTTTATTTATTTATTATTTACGCTATCAAGTTTATTTTTTAAGAGACAACTAGTCAATCGTCCAATAAAATGTGATTATAAATTAGTAACCAAAAATAAAGTAAATTACTTGCTAAAACATTAAAATGCATTGATATTATATTTTATACTATCCGTGTAATGATATCCTTATGTTTTTATGGCAGCAGGCTGCAATCTCCATAAATATTTAATTTTTGAATAATAACTTCTTTTTTCTAATAATGACTTAAATTCCACTTTTTGCTAACAAGCATATGTCTCTGCGTGAAACACGAGTGCTTTTAGGGATGGTTGAAATATTGTTTTAGCTTTTTATTCTTTATTAATGACTAGTACTTAATTAAAGATTACGGAAAAAAACTATTTAATTAAAGATCCAAATATATATGATCTTAGCAAATAAATAAATAAAACTTAAAAGTTTGTTCAAGTTGCGTTTGTGCTGGAATAAAGTAGGATAACTAGGGGTGGGGAAAAAATCCGGAGAATCGAAAAAATCGAACCGATTTTTTGAAAAACCGAACCGATTTTTTGAAAAACCGAACCGATTTTTTGAAAAACCGAATCGAATCAGGATTTAGTGATTCGGTTTGGTTTTTAAATTATGAATACGAACTGAACCGAACCGAAAAATCGAATTAAATATGTAATTAATCTTATTTTTTATTTTAGGCTACTACTATATCTTGAATCATAGCTATTGAAACCAATCTATGAAGCTTTTATGGAAGTCGAATGCGGCATGAACTTGATTAACATATCACGAAAACAGACATAAAATGTAGGGAGAGAAAGTAGTTGTAAATTGGTAAAACTTTAAATGGTCATAACTCTGCGCTCGGATCTCCGTTTTACCCGATTTGTTTTTTGATTTTGCGTATTTTTTCGAGACGTGGTCGGGCAAACTGCGCCGCCAATTTTTACGAAAACGTCCGTTTTGCCAATCAATTTGTGTTTTTCCCCAAATCGGTTTCTAATTTTCCTTTTTCTTTAGTAAACATCTCACGATACACAATACAGTCCAACGTCGAAATTTTGTGGTAAAGAAAACAAAAAATTCACTGACCCGCCCCGGCCCACTAGAAAAAACCGATATAATCCGATATGTTCGGCGATATAAACCGAACATATCAGTTTTTTTTTTTAAAGTTGGATTCGTTTTTTTTTAAAAAAAAAACCAATTTTTATTCGGTTCATATTTTTCAGATACAAAACCGATATAAACCGATATACGCCCACCCCTAAGGATAACTTTCTTAATATCCTACTCCTCATGCGCATTAAAGTTAAAAAATATATAGTTTTTTTTCCTTCACATTATCCTGTTGCCGCTTTTTTATTTTATTTTCTTCTTCTTCTTTTTTGTTGCTATTTTTGTTAATTGGGAGTTTCAACTTTCATTAACGCCCAAAAGGAGTTGTTTATTACTTTATTTACCATAAGTAGATTAGAATATATTTATAAAATGTAAATGTGATTTAACATGTGATTTAGACATGACTAACCCTTAAGTTGTCAGTACAAGGAAATTAAGATATAAAAGAAAGGAAAAGTTAACAATATGTTACATCATGACCTAATTTTTTGAAAGATAAAATTATTTTATTTTTCCATGTGAATTCTAGGAGCCAAAAGGGCCCTATTTACTTGGATTATCATCCGTCCAATTGAAACCTGAAATTAAAGAATTTCATTGGAGTAATTTGCGATAAAATTAGCCCATAAAAATACGATTTACCAATTCATTCAAGACTATCCGCCCATTTATTAGCTCAATCACTTTAACCCGCCTAATTCAACTTATCCAAAGATTGGGCTGATCTTTTCAACAGAAAAACAAGATTGGGCTAATGTGCAACCCAAATCGACCAATGAAAAATCTTGTTAAAAAGATTTTTCTTTAGATATTATATATAGTCATAATAAAGAAAAAGAAATTTTATCAGGTACTTAAAAAAGTATAAAAAAACAACAAAACAAACTAAACCTTAGTAAGAATTGGACGGATTGGGTTATGATTTATTTTTAGCTCATTTCAGCCCAATAACTTTTGGACTGATCATTCAACCATTTTGACTTGCACAAATTCAGCTCAACCCACTCATTTGAAATATTATCAATAATTAAAAAAATAATAAAAATTATACACCATGTCTTGTAAGTTGTAAGGTGTGGCCCTGGCTTTTACTATGTGTATTCAAAACAAACAACATGAGAATTGACATATCCCTTCAGCATTTTAAAGGCATATTGTTGGGACGTTAGGAACTGATGGCTTACCTCTTTCTTCAAATGTTTAATTGATGAATCATATTGATGTTGAGAGGGCCGGGTAGGGGTCCAGTTCAATGGGGGATCCCGTAGGGTATTGTTGGGTTCAAAACACATAAGTAAGACATATCGAAAGTTTAAAATTTTGTTCTTACTTACCCCAACAATTACTTCTGGTATGATTATATGACAATAAAAAACCTGTAACATAAAACATGAACACTTACAGGTTGTATTATTTGAAATCTTTATCAACTGTGGGTTCGCACGCGAAAGCCCTTTCGATGGCAAGCTTCAAGCTTCAATGTATTTATCCTTTGGAAAGCTAGAAAATCCGACAGAGGTTCGAGAGAGTGTTTTGATTCTAAGTCTCTAAGACTTAGAATAATAATATGAAATTAAGTGTATTTAATAATGAAGTGAATGTCTGTATTTATAAGTGAAAAATTAGGTCAAACCGGATTAGGGTTTGACCTTGGGACTGGCCCAAAAATCGAGACAGATTAGGTCATTAGCATCGCAGCCCTATGGTGTGGACGCCGCGGCGCTTGACGTGGCCCTACACTGTCTCGATTTATTTTCCGCACATTCTTAATTAAATCCAAAATCCAATTTGACTTAATTAAAAACAATCATTATTCATTTAAATATTTCGATTCTAAATCGAATATTTAATACTCTCTCAATACATCCTTAGATCGAAAAGACAATCGACATAGTGTGACCCTATAAGCCTTCACATATCGACATTAATCAAATTAAGGTCTACACGGAACTCCTAGACGGGGCCTCAAGATGAACTCAATATGTGAAGTACGTTTACACCAATCCAGTAAACTTAACCTCTATATGGTAAGATAAAATCCTTTCATTCAAGAAACACCCGATCAAGCTTAGGATTTGTCAAGTGTCTATCCAAATGGCTTAATCATTGTATCTCATCTATATTAGTTGACAACTAGACCATATTCTAAATATGTCTATTGCGTTGGCCAACGACTTACTCAACCTAATATCACTGAGAATCTTAGTGTTCTCTCGAATATACATTCGAGGAATGAATCATAATCTTAGCTCAACTACCACCTTTAATCCATATTGTAATGTACCCAATACAAGTCGTATCTAAACCTATAAGGCATTTGATCTTAGGACAGGATCAAAGTATATTACTTTGTAGATAAGGTGCGTATTGACCTCAAGTCTAAGGACTTCTATCTCCCACACGCTGATCATACTTTAGACAAGTATAACAAACAGTATATCAACAAGGTATACCAATACTTCCAAAGTATCCATGTTTTCATCACGAGTAGCCATTACTCGTAGCAGGTGAGACATACTACATCCTCTAAGGATGTGATGCAGAACACATGTCGACTTATCACATATCATCGATATCCCATTCTCGATGATCATTAGTCGAGGCTATTTTAAGAGTTACGTTATAATATTAATATCTCACATTATTAATAACAGCGTAAGCTCCAGGGATGCATATTATAGAATATTATAAATAATCAATTAATAATTCAATAATTGCAAATGCCAAAATATTAATCTCCATTAATAATAATACGAATGTGTATAAAGTACATTTGTCCTAATACATATTGTCTCTAGGACATAAATATACTTTCAATCTCACACTTGGCATAAAGCCAATCTCCAACATATCTAATCCACATATTCTCAAAATGACCATTATGCTTGACTAAGATTAATGGTTTAGTGAATGGGTCAACTAGATTATCGTCTGTGGGAACATAGTCTACTCTAATCTCTTCAGTCTCCACCATCTCCCTGAGTATGTGGTACTTCATTGGTACATACGTTTTTCTGTTTGTTGATCTTGGTTCCTTAGCTTGCGCAATCGCACTAGTGTTGTCACAATAAATCGTTATTGGACAAGTGGCACTTGGAACAACCCCTAGTTCCTTCAGGAACTCAGAAATCGCGACAACTTCTTTACCAGCTTCCGATCCAGCAATGTACTCATCTTCTATTGTCGAATCAGCAGTTCTAGCTTGTTTGGAACTTTTCCAGCTTACTGCTCCACCATTGAAAATGAACATGTACCCAGACTGAGATTTGAAGTCATTAAGATCCGTCTGGAAGCTAGCATCAGTGTACCCAGTAGTAGCTAGCTTTTATTCCCCACCATAGACTAAAAAGTAATCATTAGTTCATCTAAGATACTTAAGAATACTCTTGACTGCTTTCCAGTGTTCTTCCCCAGGATTCTGCTGAAATTTGTAAGTCATACTAAGTGCAAAGGCCACATCTAACCTAGTATAGGTCATGGCATACATGATTGATCCTATAGCCGAAGCATATGGGATCATTTTCATGCGTTTAAGTTCTATAGTATTAGAAGGACTATCCTTCTTAGATAACTTGATGCCTTGTCCCATAGGTAGACCGCATTTCTTGGAATTTTCTATAGAAAAACGTCTAAGCACTTTGTCTATGTAGACTGACTGTGACAGCCCCAACAATCTATTAGGTCTATCTCTATAGATCCTAATTCCCAGAATGTAGCAGGCTTCACCTAAATCCTTTATCATGAAGGTACTGGAGAACCACTCCTTGACTGACTACATGAGAGTCTTATTGTCTCTCGTTATCAATATGTCATCTACATATATGATAATGAAGGCAATACTCCCATCATTACATTTACTATAAACACATGGATCCTCTTTGCTTCTGACAAAATCAAATGACTTGATAGCCTTGTCAAAGAAAATATTCCAACTCCTCGAGGCTTGCTTAATCCTATAAATAGACTTTTGTAGCTTGCATACAACATTTGGTTTGAACTCAAGCGAAAAACCCTCAGGTTGTTTCATATACACCTCCTCAACTAGATTACCATTGAGGAAAGCAGTTTTGACGTCCATCTACCAAATATCATAGTCATAATATGCAGCTATTGCAAGCAAAATCCGAATGGACTTAATTTTCGCAACAGGTGAAAAAGTTTCATCATAATCGACCCCAGGCCGTTGATTATAACCTTTAGCCACCAATCTTGCCTTATAAGTCTGTACCTTTCCATATGCATCAATCTTATTCTTGAAGACCCATTTGCATCATATGGGTCTAACCCCTGTTGGCAAATCAACCAAGTTCCAAACTTGATTTATGTACATCGAGTCCATCTCAGATTTCATGGCTTCTTGCCATCTATGCGAATCAATGTATAACATATCTTCGATGTAGGTTGTAGGTTCATCGTCATCAGGAATATCTATCTCATTGTATGTTTCAACAAGGAGATTAAGTCTTTCAGGCGGATGATGAGTCCTAGTGGTCCTACGGAGTTGATTATTCTGTGTTTCAGTGCTTGTTACATTCTGATTGTGAGAAGGTCTTTGTGTGCTGGACAATCCATCACCTTGAGAGCTTTCAGGAATGTCATTCTCATGTATTTCCTGAATGAAATGATGTACAACCATTGTATCACATTCCATTGGTTGTGTATGAGAGCCTTGCATTTCTGCATTATCTCTCACAACACTCCCACTGGCTGAAGGGCGTACTCTAAGTACCCAATCTTCACCAGATACTCTCACTGAATCCTTATTTAGGTCATTCGACAAGGGTTCAATTTCTGTGTTATCTTTTGGTTCTTGAATTTCTTCAAGTTCTATCTATGTGCAACTATGTTCCTTGTAGACATATTCATTTTCAAGGAAAGTTGCGTTCCTGGAAACAATGACCTTACATTCTCCAGGAAGATAGAAGTAGTATCCCTTAGTTTCCTTTGGATACCCCACGAAGTAACATTTCTCACTTTTGGATTCCAACTTGTCAGTGAGCATCTTCTTAACATATGCAGGGCACCCCAAGGGTCTCATATGTTTAAGAGCTGGCTTCTTGCCACACCATATCTCATAAGGTGTCTTTTCTACTGACTTGGAAGGAACCCTGTTCAGAACATATATTGAGGTTTGTATAGCATGTCCCCAAAGGTATGTCGGTAGAGCTGAGGAGCTCATCATGGATCGAACCATATCTAATAAGGTTCGGTTTCTCCTTTCAGCAACACCATTCATCTGTGGTGTTCCAGGAGGTGTCCACTCTGATTGGACTCCATGTAGCTTTAAGTAATGTAGAAAATCCTTGCTCAAGTATTCACCTCCTCAATCTGATCGAAGGTTTTTGATACTTGTTGTAACTTGTTTCTCTACTTCCGACTTGTACTCTTTGAACTTCTCAAAAGTCTCAGATTTGTGTCTCATAAGATACACATATTCATACCTTGTGAAGTTGTTAGTAAAAGTGATGAAGTATGGGAAGCCTCCTTTAGCTTGAGTCAAAAATGGTCCACATACATCAGTATGGACCAACTCAAACACTTCTTTGGCTCACACACCTTTCCCAAAAAGTGGCTTATTGGTCATCTTTCCTCTCAAGCAAGATTCGCAGTTACCATAAGACTCGAAGTCAAACAGTTTGAGGTAGTCTAACTTCCTCAACCTCTTGATATGTTGATATGACCAAGTCTGCAATGACATAGGTAGGTAGAGTTTCTATTACTTATCTTAGCTCATTTATTTTATACATTGAGTATTTCTCGACTACAGTTTAGTGTATATAATCCATCCACAAGAGAAGTAGTTCCATATATAACATTATCAAAAAATAGTACTTGACTGCCATTATAAATATATGAGGAAAAACCCTCCATGTCCAAAACAGGGATAGAAATGATATTCCTCGTTAATGAGGGTACATAGTAGCAATCATTTAACACTAGAAAATAGCCAGAAGGCAAATTTAATCTATAGGTTCCTACGCGCTCAGCATCCACTCGTGCTTCATTTCCAACGCGTAGGTCTACCTATCTTGGTCCAACCTTCCTGCTATCAGTTAGCCCCGGCACATTTGTACAAATGTGTGAGCCACAAGCGGTATCTAATACCCAGGAATGAGATTTATTTATAGACATATTTATTTCAATGACGTACATACCTTGTCCACCAGATGTAGAAGCACCTGGTGTTTTTCCTCCTCTTGGTGTCGTGCAGTCCTTCTTCCAATAACCCTTCTTGTTACAGTTGAGGCATTCATCCTTAGCCGGATTTACCTTCTTCTTCTTCACACCTCCCTTAGGCTTCATAGCTGAGGGCGCAGCGACTGCTTTGCCCTTCTTCTTCTACTATTCCTTACCTTTCGGCTTGGGTCGGCTAGTAGAGCTCACCATGAGCACAACTTTGCCTTTGGAAGTGGAAGACTCAAAGGTCTTGAGCATGTTGTGCAGCTCCGGCAGACTCGCCTTCGTTCCATTCATATTGTAATTTACTATGAAGTTTTCAAAGGAACTAGGGAGAGAGTTCGGGATGAGGGTGGTAGCGACATTCTTTTCCAGCTTCGTTCTAATTGAAGCAAGCCTTTCTGTCAGCCCTATCATCTTCAACACATGCTGCGAGACCTGGCCCCCTTCATTGAGTTTACACTTGAAAAGTTCTATCAGTAACTCATATTCCTTAGTCTGAGATTGTGAGTCATAGAGACTCTTCAAGTGTTCGAGCATCTCATTGGGACCCATGTTCTCATGTTGTCTCTAAAGTTCCATAGACAGGGAAGACAGCATCACGCACTGTGCTAAAGTGGCATCATCTAGGTGTTTTTGGTAAGCATCCTTATCAAAAGAGGCATATTCAACAGAGTCTATCGCAGGGACTGTTGGAAACATTGTGTCCAACACGTATTCTATTTTCTCTTATCTCAGCACTATTCATAAATTTCTTAGCCAGTCAAGGTAGTTAGGTCTAGTAAGTTTGTTCATTTCAATCAACATTTTCAATGATAAGCTCGACATCTTTGATAATCTGAAGAATTAGATAGACTGGAAATCAAACTCAAAATTTATTTCCTATTACACACATTCATTTAGGCTAATCAACATGGCATTTTGCTTAATTAGCTCCCACTATTTTAACATACTTCTACGACCCCATGGTAGAATACGGACCTATATCAATTGAGGTCATAATGGGCCAAGATCCAAGCCTATGCTATCTCCGATTTGCTTTGGCTGATAACTTCAATAACACATCTTGGTAGGTTCTAAACCAATTGCAAAACTTATTTGCAACTCTTGGTTGATCAAATATTACATTTAATCTTGCGTCCTTAGATTAGTCCGACACTTTGGCGCCAAAATTTGTCTAAGCAAGTCAACCCCATTACACGACTGTGTTTATGTATCTAAGTAAATTTGGCCTTTGTAAGCAAACACTTTGGTGCAAATACCCACAAACGTTTATCGTTTACATTTACATTAAAATACATCTATGAAAGAGTCTGGGTCCTCGTAGACTTAGAGCAAATGCTTTGGCATAAATATTCGTATCGCCGAAAAGGATTTGCACTCTAACAATTATAATGGACGACGCGTTTTAATTTAGACTTGTATATAAAATTTTGAGGAATATTTTAATTCAGGATTTTAACCAAGATCAACTCTTTTACGCCATATCCAATATGACATCTTAATATCATGCAAAACTAATGACACATATAGTTGGGAACCGTCAACCCAATATGCATGATATAAGATGGTTTAATCAAATACTGGGTGTCGTCTGCCTAGACAGTTATAGCGGACGCTATTCTAGTAATTTAAATGACAAATGATTTGACATTTAGCACATAAACAATATACTTATCAAATAATATATTGTATTATAATAATCTTGGGTTAAATATTCTGAACTCTGAATTTTTTTTTGTTTCTAGACTGGTGGGGCCGCGGCGCCACTGAGGCAGAAGCCTTTCGACTTCTGTAAATGCATTAGCGTCGCGGCACTAGACTTGTGACATTTAAACCAGCATTTTCAAATTTACTAAAAAAAGTATAAAATCCATGTATAGAATGGTTGAATATTAACACGACCCGTGTGAATACAAGTCAACACATTATTCTACTCTGTGGAATAAAGTTTCTGCATTTATTTTTTGTGGGTTTCTTCTTGTATTATATTAGCAAAATATGATTAACATGCATTATTTTCAAGATCTTATATTACTTTTTAACTTAATTATTTTTTAACCCAAACATTTTTGTATATTATACTAACATGGGATTCACGCACAACGTACGTACGAAGAAACTAGTAACCATAAAAACATATAATATGCTTAAAATCATAAGTTATAACAATACTTCGTTACGTGTTGAAAGTCTTTATATCTTTATCAAGTGTTGTGACTAGTCAACATCAAACAAAAAAACACCCTAAAAATAAGATAAATAGAATATATTGTAAAAATCTTGAATTTTCCTTTCATTTTCCCCAGAAAAAGGAGTTTTGACAAACCGAACTAAGCTGCACTTTGGGTAACAAAAGGCATAATTTGATTGAGCTACTGAGGTTAAGTGTTTCTGCTCTATAGCAATTGTGAAAGCCGTTTCACCAGGTGCTAAAGCATAGGTGTTTTGTATCCATTGAGCAAAAACGGTAAAATTAGAATTTTATTTTATTTTTAACAGAGACATATATGAATCTAATGACATAATTAATAAAACTTTTTCAATTTTCATGAATATAACGATGCTTTGCTAACTTCATCAGTTTTGACTTGTCTGGCTAATAGGATTAAAGATGAAAATATTATTATGGCACACGATGAAATTGTTGTTTTCACAGATGCAGGCTTGAAGGTAGAAAAGGAAAAATCAAACATTGAAATGGCGGATATGGATAGTTGTGGTCACTTGCTTCATGTCGTTGGTACCCCTATTCAATTTGTGGGGAAGACCATCATCGCTGAAGCACTCACAATTCGACATGCATTGGAAGGAGCGTTATAAAATGGCTGGTCAAGAATCCATATACTATCTGATGTAAAAAATGTGGTACAAATGTTACAAAAGAAGATGACAGTTGAAAATATATATGTCCTAGAGACAATCATTATTAGGGACAAATGTACTTGAACACATTCGTATTATTAATAAGATTAATATTTATGGCATTTGCGATTATTGAATTATTATTTGATTATTTGTAATTATTCATTAATGTGCATCCCTTGAGCTTACATTGTCATTAATAGAGTGAGATATTGATGATAGAGCGTAACTCTAAAATAGTCTCGACTAATGATCATCGAGAATGGGATATCGATGATATGTTATAAGTCGACATGTGGTCTGCATCACATTCTTAGAGAATGTAGTATGTCTCACCTGCTACTAGTAATGGTTATACACATAGATACTTTTGGAAAGTATTGGTATACCCTGGTGATAAACTATTTGTTAGACATGTCTAGAGTGTTATCAGCGTGTGGGATATAAAGGTCCTTTGACATGAGGTCAATACGCACCTTGTTTACAGAGTAATGTACTTTGACTCTGTCCTAAGATTAAACTCCTTATAGGATAAGACACCGCTTGTGTTGGGTACATTATGATATAAATTAAGGTGGTAATTGAGCCGAGAATAGGATTCGTTTCTCGATTGGTTATTCGAGAGAGCACTCAACTTCTCAGTGATATTAGGTCAACCAAGTCATTGGCCAATGCAAGAGACATATTTAGAATATGGTCTAGTTGTCGACTAATATAGATGAGATAAAGTGATCAAGCCATTTGGATAGACACATTGCAAATCCTAAGCTTGATCGAGTGTGTCGCGAATGAAAGGAATTTATCATCTCACATAAATGTTATGTTTGCTGGATTCATGTAAACGTACCTGATATATTAAGTTCGTCGTACGGCGCAGTATATGAGTTCCGTATGGACCTTAATTGGATTAGTGTCGATATATGAAGGCCTATATGGTCACATTATGTCGATTGTCTCTTCGATCTAAGGGTGTATTGAGAAAGTATTAAATATTCTATTTGGGATCAAGATATTTAAATTGATAATAACTATGAGATAATTTCTATTAGATGGAAATCATTTAATTAAATCAAAATTAGATTTTGGATTTAATGTGCTGGATATATATATTAAATGAAAATGGGAAACGGAATTTTATGTAAGGCGCCGCGGCACCGACCCGGCAGTGGGCCAAGTCAAACTGGCCCACTGCACCTCGGTTTTTGGGACAGGCTTAGAGCCCAACCCTAATTAGATTTTTCAACTATAAATACAGCACTCCCCATTGTTAATTAACATATCAATTCTATAAACTAATTCTAGACTTAGAGTCGAGGACGAAACTCTCTCAAACTTATGTCAAGATTTCTTGGTTTTCTTGACAGAGGAATACACCGTAGCATTGTGCTTGCAGTCGAAAAGGGAATCGCGTGTCCACCCTTTAGTAAAGACTCCAGATAATACAACCTGTAAGTGTTCATATTTTATGTTACAGGTTTTTTATTGTCATATAACCATACCAGAAGAAATTGTTGGGGTTAGTAAGAATAAAATTTTAAACTTCCGTTGTGCCTTACTTATGTGTTTTGAACCTAACAAAATCCTACAACAGTGTCTTGGAAACGAGATACCACTTGCGAGGATATATGGAGATTGATGAGTTCTTTTGAAGAGATCAACTTTGTACACATTCCTTGCACATGGAATGTACTAGCTCATAATATAGCTAGTTTATCTCTTTTGCTTTTACATAGCGTTTCTTGGGATTCTGATTTCCCAAGATGGATTGTAATTGATGCGTTGACATCTTATGAACATGTACGGCATATTATGAAGTAATATAATGTAGTTGTTTTTATATTTTTTTAACTCTTCTTACTATTATATCCTTCTTATTCTCGGTTCTGATTTGCAATAATACAGTCATATTCATTGAAATTCTTTGATCTGATTTCCAATAATACATCCATATTCATTAATGATAGATTATGAAAATAATCAATGTAAATAATTTATATTTAGGTATAAATATTCTTAGTATATTATTAGTATATTCTATGATAATTGTAGCCTAAATTAAGGCTTGTAAACTTGTATATAATATTACATTACGGAATGAAATGATCACAGAAAATATTTCCTTCATGGTATCAAGAGCTAAAATTAACCCTTGCCCTAAATTACCCTACCCAACTGGTCGGCCGCCACCCCCACCCGTCGGAACCCTAGTCCGACAACCTCAAATAATTTTTCCCTCTTTCGTTGATTTTCTCCTCCTCTTTTCTTGTTTCTTTTCGGTAACAATGGCCGACCAAAATAAATTTCATCCCGTTCTTGCCATTAATAACGTCAAGAACTTCATTTCAGTAATTCTTGAGATGGAAAAAGGGCAATATTCCTCTTGATGGAGTTATTTAAAATTTATTGCCGCGCATAACAAGTCATTGACCATTTTCTTCCTCCAAAGCCTCAATCGGGTGTCATGGAAATCGACAAATCCACCACCATTGATACGGCTCTATGGTCTCGCTTAGATGTTATTGTCCTTCAATGGGTTTACGGAACCATATCGAATGACCTTTTGCACACCATATTGGAACCAGATTCGACGGCACAACAAGCATGAGAGCATTTGCAAAAAAAATCAAGATAATAAGATTTCTCGTGCAGTTTATCTAGAAAATCAATTCACCAATGTCAAATTGGATGATTTTCCAAACGTCTCCGCATATTGTCAAGAGTTAAAAATGCTTGTCGATCAACTATCCAACGTTAGTGCACAGGTGACAAATCAAAGGTTAGTTCTCTAATTAATTGCGTGTTTGAATGAATAATATGATAGAGTTGTTACGTTCATTCAAACAAAGTAATCCGTTACCACCATTTTATGAGGCTCGTTCGAGGTTGATTCTTGAAGAAACTCAGAAACTAAAACAGGCGGCGACGATGACAAATAATGGTGGCACCGCCCTCCTTTTCACCAACGCGTCTACCAATGATTTTGGCCCTCAAAATTCTGGTTCGGATAATGGTTCAAATCGCAACAACAATGGTTCAAAACTGGGTCAAAATTGCAACAACAACAAAGGAAAATATAATTATGGAATGAGGCAGGGCCGTGGCAGCGGGAGCCACTCCAGCGGAGACGGTAGCCGCTGGCAACAGGGGCAGAACCAACCCCACTGGCAGCCGCAACAGTACAACGACAACAGGCAGTGGGGCCAGTTCCCATTGCGGGGCTGGAACCAGCAGTGGGGCCCTCCCTGGCCATACCCTATAGCCAAGTGGGCTAGGCCCAACACACCGACCCAGTAGCCCGGGATCCTTAGCAGCCATCCACAGCAAGCATTTTCAGCCCATCGAGTTATGCTCCAACAGACATCGAGCAAGCCTTGAACAATATGACTCTCAATGTTCCCGATGACACATGGTGCATGAACATGGGGGCAACCTCACACATGGCGACATCTCAAGGTACTCTCTCATCTTATTAATATGAGCAGTAATAAAAATATTGTGGTTGGCAGTGGACACGAAATTCCAATTCGTGGTATTGAGCAATTAAACATTCTCCCCTTCCTCATCTTTACAGCTAAATAATGTCATATATACACCCAAACTAATTAAAAACTTTGTATATGTGCGTCAGTTCATCACTGACAATAATGTTTTTGTTGAATTTGATCCTATTGGGTTTTCTGTGAAGGACATTCAGACGGGGATGCCACTAATGATATGTACTAGCACTGGAGATTTGTATCTCATCACCACCACCAACAACAACCAAGCCACCTCTCCATCAACTTTTGATGCTCTTTCTCTTACATTATGGCATAATCATCTGGGACACCCGAGAGCACCTCTGTTAAATTCTCTTAGAAAGAATAAATTTATTGCTTGAATCTTTGGGTTCTCATGTTTGTCAGTCTTGCATTTTTTAGAAACATGTTAAATTACCTTTTTCTTTATCTACTGCAAACACTAGTATGCCATTTAATATCATGCATACTGACTTATGGACATCCCCAGTTTTAAGTTCGGCAGGTCACAAGTATTACATGTTTATTTTGGATGATTACTCTAATTTTTTGTATGGACATTTCCCATTGAAAAAAAAATCACAGGTTCATACTATTTTCATACAATTTAGTACTTTCATCAAAACCCAATTTGAGAAGTCTATTAAATGTTTTCAATGTGACAATGAGAGGGAATTCATAAATGACCAATTTAAGGAGTTTTGTCACAAAAATGGTATGTCATTTCATCTCTCGTGTCCGCATACTTCTCCTAAAAATGGGAAAGTCGAACGAAAAATACGAACAATCAAATATTTAATTCACACACTTCCTGCCCATTCGTCCATACCACCATCATTTTGGAATCTTGCTCTTTAAATGGCAACCTATCTCTTAAACATTCTCCCTAGCAAGTTACTTTCAAACCTATCACCCACACAAATTATTTATCATCGTATTCCTTTCTACACACATTTGAGGGTTTTCGGGTGTTTGTGTTATCCTTTTTTTCCTTCCACAACCATAAATAAACTTCAGGCACGTTCCACTCCGTGCGTATTTTTGGGATACCCACAAAATCATAGGGTTATAAGTGTTATGGTATGTCTAGTGGGATAATTATCATCTCTCGTCACGTTATTTTTATGAGTCCAAATTCCCATTTTCCAACATACACACGTCTTTTCCGCCTTCCTATGATTTTTTGGACGACGGGCTACATCCAATATTGCAATATCATTTAAACAACCCATCTCCACAAGCCCAAATGAGGGGCTACTGCTCCCTCTCCATCGCCGTCGGTCCATCCCCCTAGCCGAACTGGGCCAGCCCAAATGAGGGAGCCTACTGCTCCTTCACCATCAGCCACGGCCCAGTCCAGTTACCGAACCACGTCAGCCCAAATGAGGGAGCCCACTACTCCCTCTCCATCTCCCTCTTCACCAAATCGGGTGCCTGGTCCAATGCCTCAAGCCCAACGAGCTAGCCCACTGCTCCCGCGGTCCATTGGCAGGCCAGGCCCAATACTCACCCGACCGAAAATCAAACCCATAACCATCCACTGCCCAAGCAGTCCATTTTGGCCCCACCCCGGTCCATTGAAACCCATGCCATGCATGAGATATTTTGGCCTAAGCGTCATTTTAATCTAACATCCTCTGTCCAACCATCACCGATTCCCCAAAACCCAAAACCTGCCTTATCGGATCCGAATTGAAAGGCTTCCATGTTAGATGAAATTGATGCTCTTATTAAAAATAAGATGTGGGACTTGGTGCCCCGTCCTTCTAATGTAAACATAGTACGCTTTATGTGGATTTTTTTTCATAAAAAGAAATCTGATGGTTCCTTTGAGAGGCACAAAGCCCGTCTTGTTGGTGATGGTAGGTCTCAATAGATTGGAGTGGATTGTGATGAAACCTTTAGCCCAGTGGTTAAACCGGCAACTATCCAGACAGTTCTCAGTCTGGCTCTGTCAAAATCATGGTCCATTCATCAGTTGGACGTAAAGAATGTCTTTCTACACGGCCACCTACAGGAAATAGTTTACATGCGCCAGCCTTTGGGGTTCCTAGATCCTATTCATCCTGATTAAATCTGATTACTCTTATTTTCTTTGTGAAATGATACTTGGCTAACTGGAGTGTGATTTGGATCATTGGATGTGATGTTAATGAAGGTGCATGACTCTTAGACTATTTTAAGTATTTATTTTGATCATATAAGACCTGTTAAACCTGATTCAATTGAGAATAGGGCAGAGTGATATATCTGTGACATCATGATGTTTAGATTAAGTGTCTTGTCATATGTTTCTGTTTTGTCTTGGTTCCAATCTTTTATGGGGTGTGCTGTTTGGCCAGAAAATGGTATGTGTTGAATTCCAGCATTTAATATCACATGTCAATTTATTATTATCATCTAGATAGTCCCATTGATTGAATTCTGGTAACTAGTTACTATTTAAATCACCTTAGTTAATCTCTACTTAGTTAAAACTGGAAATTTTGAGTTGCTATGCTTAATGTTATGTTCTGTGGTCTTGTTTAAGAAGCAAATGAGTTAGATCTTGTCTACACACCTAGAATGAGAGTTGCAAGAGGCTTAAATCTGATTACTCTTATTTTCTTTGTGAAATAAGGATAAGGATCCTAGGCTTAAGATTTGGGTTTTGCGCATTTCTTGCTTTACTAAGTATTAGGAATATTTCTGTTCTATCTAAAAATATTATGATTGCATTTGCATTGTGCTCTAATGGACACACTGGATACCATTCTTTTGTTGTGCATGAATCAGTATTGTTAAAATTAACTAAGACCTATAGACTGTATTGAAACCAATATTTGATTGTCACCTTAATGGCATGAGTTGTATCTATCATCTTGTATACATAAAATAGATTTGGATTAGACTTATCACATCAACATTCGAGGATGAATGTTTCTAAGGGAGAGAGGATGTAACACCCCATATTTTTGGGTAATGGTCTGAACATGCAATGTAGGCATGTAGACCGGATCCGGGAAGTTTATGTTGTACTTGCATATACTAATAAGAAAATTAGTATGTAAAAGGACGTGGTCCCGAAATAATTTTGAATTTAATAAGTGCGATGACGGGGAGTAATAGTAATAATTGTATATCCCCACAAAGGTTATAGACTAGTGTCATATTACAGGAATTATGACATTAGGTATAAGAGAATTTTATAAGTCACCGGGATTTAAGTGAATCAGGATCGAGAATTTAGTTGTGTGTATAATTAATTAATTATGGGATTAATTAATTATAAACGGAGGACCATTTCAGTGGAATATTACGTGTAGTCTTATAAACCAGCGGTGCAATGACTCAGTTGGAGAAGGGGGTCGCTGGCAGCATGAAAGCTTCACCAGAATCCACACATGCCATCTTTCCTTCTACAAAACTTATATCCCCTTCAATTTCTGTAGAACTCCTTCTCTAAAAAGAGATTATACACCTCAGAATAAGAAGGGCTGAGTCTCAATTGATAATCGCTGGAAGTTCTCAACAAACTTGGGAATTCCCGTAAGCTTCTGCGGGAGAAATTCAGGGTGTTTTGAACTTTAATTCCAGTAGAATCGAGTCCTTAAACAAGCCTCGAGACTCATAAACCAAGCCGAGATCTTGGGTCTAATAAGTTGTGACTTGAGTCGATTTTTGGGTCCTGTTTCTGCGGTTTCTGCTTGTCGGAAACTGGTTTGGGCGAAAAGTGTTCCGACGATTCTCGTCGCTATGTCTAACAGAGGTAATCTTTCTTGTTCCAAAAGTTTATACAATTTCAGAACATGATTCTTGTCATTAGCTCTAAAATAATTATCGAAAAATGCTAAGTTTGGATTGGGTGTTGTCGGGACTCTCGTAATTGTAAGGTATTGGGGTTGCATGTGAAATTGTTGTACTATTGTGGATATTGTAGCCGTAAAAAGAAGGATTAAGAGGGTTGGGTGTTTCGCTACATGCATAGGTTTCGATATAGAAGGAATATAGGTTCTACGCGTACAAGGTATTCGCTAGAATGTCTCAATGAATCTGTTTCTAGTATATTGATTCGATTATGATTTAAATCATTCGTGTAATGTAGATAATCATTCATATAGCTTACACGGACCCGCGGAACTTAGATAATTTCGACAACAAGGTATGCAAGGCTCTTTCTTTCTTTTGGCATAATTCTATATGTGAAACATAACCATCGTGTTGCTACATAAATTACTCTACTCTTAGTAGTTAGGAATGATCAAGTCATTGGCTCCTATGTTGGAAGAATGTCCAAGTATATTTCTAAGACCTTAATAAGGCACACAGGAAAAGATGTTGTTGTTCCCAATGTTAACCAAAGGTGTAAAGGATATTATGTCACTCCAGATATTTTATTATTATTCATTCATTTCATTTGCATTGCATTCATATGTTATCCTGGACCACTTGTGCTGTGCACATTACTATATGGTAAATATTATATATATATATATATATATATATATATATATATATATATATATATATATATATGGGAATTGGGGAAAGGGAAAAGGGCGTTATATATGCACACCACCTGCAACTGGTACAGACTATCACAAAAGAGCCTGAAGAGGCCAATATGATGTGATGCCCTTGTGTGGCGATATAACATGATGCCCACAGAGGCAATTATGGGAGGATTCTTGTGTGAACATTAGTATATTGCATTTGCATTATGCATATATTCATTAATCATTATATGGTATGACGTCCACATAGGCTGTTGTGGTAAGGAAGATGCCCGAAGAGGCTGATGTATATGTATATTGCATTGTGCATAACATTTAGGCATGTGTAGTAGGGTCCTCAGAGGCATTTACTGATGTTCAGCTATATCTGTTTCAGATTATGATATATCTCTGCTATGTTATTTCTTATGCCTGACATACTCAGTACATCAGTCGTGCTGACGTCTCTTTTGTCGGGGGACGCTGCGTTTTATGCCCGCAGCTTCATATTGAGAGGGTGACGGTTCACACTAGTAGGTTGTTGGTTCAGCTGGTATTCGGAGCACTCTATTTGTTTTGTATCGCGATCTGGTCGTGGTATGTTCTACTATTTAGAGGCTTGTAGATAGGTGTCCTGTAGTTAGTTGTCATGTAAGGCATCGTCGGCCTTAGTATATAAATGGATAAGTTGGGGCTTTTGGGTTAAAACTTTATATAATCTATCACGGCTCAGTCCGTGTTTAAATATGATTAAGGGTGGAGTGTATCTGTGGTGTCCGGCTGGTAGGGTCCGGGTGCCCATCGCGGCCCTCCGGTTTGGGTCGTGACAATTATTTCCCTTCTTGCATTTGAATTTGCTATGAAGGATTTGAGTCATTTGAACTATTTTTTATGCATTGCTGTAACTCAACATGCAGGTTGTCTATTTCTTTGCCAAAAAAATATGTTGAGGAAATAATTGACAGAGTAGGCATGTCTTCATGTAAGTCGTCTCCTACACCAGTGGATATCAAGGCTAACTTGAGTAACTCTTCAGGGTCTCCATACGGTGATCCAACACATTACCGTAGTTTGGCAGGGGCATTGCAATATCTCACTTTTACGAGATCGGATATCTCATATGTTGTTCAACAGGTATATTTACATAAACATGACCCGAATGAGGAACATATGGGTGCTCTTAAACAAATTCTGCGGTATATTCAGGGTACTCTTGATTTTGTCTTACATTTGTACAAGTCAGCCATCTCCGATCTCACGTCTTATACCGATGATGATTGGGGTAGATGCCCGAATACCAGACGCTCCACCTCTAATTATTGTGTATTTCTCAGAGACAATTTGATCTCATGGTCGTCCAAACGCTCTCTCGGTCTAGTGCTGAAGCTGAATATAGAGGGGTAACGAATGTTGTCTCTGAATCATGTTGGCTATGTAATCTATTATTGGAGCTTCATTTTCCAATCAAAAGGGCAATTATGGTTTATTGTGATAATGTGAGTGCGATATATCTGTCAGAAAATCACGTACAACATCAACGCACTAAACATATAGAGATGGATATTTTACTTGTCCGTGAAAAGGTTGCACGTGGACAAGTTCGTGTTCTCCAGGTCCCGACTCGCTATCAGATAATCGATATATTCACAAAAGGTCTTCCGCGGATACTCTTTAATGACTTTAATGACAGTCTCAGCATACGAGAACCTCCCGCTAAGACTGCGGGGGAATATTTCCATAATCAATGTAAATAATTTATATTTAGGTGTAAATATTTTAGTATATTATTAATATATTTTATCATAATTGTAGCCTAAATTAAGATTTATAAACATGTATATAATATTACATTATGGAATAATCACGAAAAATATGTCCTTCAATTAATATTCTTGGGTTCTGATTTGCAATAATACAACCATTATCATTCTTATTCTTGGTTCGGATTTGCAATAATACAACGAAAAAGTTCGAATTGTTCGAGAAGCAGAATACATTCTTTCCTTTTCGGGAAATATTTTGAACTAATGAATTATTCCATTATAGCAATTGTTTAATCAATACATACAAAATGGAATATTGTGCAGATACCCAAGATCCTGGCTTAATTTATGTTGGAATCTAGTAACATTCCCTCCAAATTTTCCTCTTTCATGTTCGTTGTATATAATTGTTGAACTTAATTTATTGTTAATTTTGTGATACTTAATTTTGTTATGCTTTTACCTGAGCTAAGGATATATTGATCTCTATTTTCATAAGATAGAGATAAAGTTGTGTACACATCCTTTTTTTCAAATCTCACTTGTGAGATTACACTTAGTATCTTATTGGTGTTATAATAAAGTTGTGAATATTTTCAAATCATTATAACAGTAAAAACACTAAAAGTTACCAATCCATCAAAGTGACTTTCTATTATAGTGAGAAAAGTTCACTTGTTTTAATGTGATAAAAAATATAATAGTTTTATTGTCATAATAAAAAACCTCCTTTCAAATTTGACTTTTTAACAATGACTCCCATGTAACTTGTAATATTACACGTGTCTCCCCGTTTTATTTTATTTGTAATAAGTAATTATTTTGACTCATTTATTAGTTAATACACAATTTACCATTTGATTAAGTTGTCCTTTCCTAATAATATACTTTCCGATTAATACAATTGTTAAATTTCTTTAGCAAAAATGCCTAATCGTAAAAGGATCAAAAGAACAGCTCTATACACAGAGCATCTTAAGGGCAACACCCCAAAAATTGTGACGTAAACAGCTTACTCCGATGCAAGTATTAGTGACTGTTATCACAGCTGGAACTCGTGAACTTATCCCTTTCTAATATCCTGTCATGCCAAAAGTCCCTTTCTCCGCGGATTAAAAATATAGTATCATACTTGAAAATTGAAATTAACCCTTACAAACTGAATAAGAGCGGAAATCATAATTTTTCTGTTGGAGGGTAGATAAGTAGAAATTGAATCGTTCAAATTTCATTAGTATTCACAAGTAAAAAAGATTGGGAATTCGATTGAACTACAACTCTATACGCTAATTACACTATACACCGATCGGCCAAGTCCTAAATAAAAATTGAAAGTTCTCTTCCTTTTTTTCACTACTAGTAGAAAGGTACTGCAGCCACTGTTCGGGGCGGCGAAGGCAGTGGCGGTGGTAATTTCTGCAAGTCTTCGACAACCTTTTCGGGTTTAGGAAAGTGACATGGACATGGCATTGCTATGAATTTTGGAACTTCATCACCTGGCATCAGTACTGCTTGCAAAATTGTGCTCTGGCTTTGCTTCCAATTCTGAAAAGAAAAAACACAGAGTAAGAACAACACTTATTAATAATTAATTTAATTGAAATTATTATTGAATTTATGTTTTGTAGCAATAAATTTGAACATTATCATTGAACAAACAAAAGTACTACACCTACAGAGCACCTAACTAATCTATATTTGTGATAAAAGAAATTCATTTGAGTAGTTCAATTGAACTACTTTTTCTTATTTTAAAGCAACCGTTAAATAGAAGGGTACTGTTGACTAACTAGTTGAGGGTATGTATAAGCCAATTTTTGAGTCATTTTCCAACTAAAAATGGTGACTCCGCATATGATATCTTAGATAAAAATGGATTGTGTATGAAAATTAAAAACTTACCATGTAGGTTTGCTTATGTTTCAAAGAAGTAGGATGGAGACCGGCTTCAAGATCAGCGAAAGAGCGGTGGAGAGAGCGAAGCTTGTCCCAATGGTAGCAGCAAGAAAATATGCCACTCAAACTAAAAATGACAATCAAAAGGACCGCAGTTCCCAATGGAAATCCTAGCGACGGCCTAGATGCGTCCACATGCGGCGGTGCATAATATTGATTCTCCATATCTTCCAATATAAAGCAGAACTAATAAGAGAGACAATTCAGCTTGTTCATTAAAATACTGAAAGAAGTGATGAGTTTTGAGCGGAAGTGAAGGTGAGGAAAAGAGTTTTGGAATGGTGAATTTATAAACTTAGGGGGGGCGGGGGGACTTATGGAGTTAAGGTGAGTACGTGTAAAGATACAGCTTACGCTGTGTGGGCCAAGGAGGTACGGAAGGGAAAATGTAGACCCACTTGGTTTTGGTGCCTAGCGCCGAGCAACTGGCCCATCCGGGTTCGGTTCTCGACTATTTTCTTTTGCCGGTGGAGCAAGTGTGCAAGTGCAACCTTCGTCGCGCCGTTCCTTTACTTTTTTTTTTTTTTTTTTTTTATATTCAGCTTTCCGGTTTACGTCAGACTAATCCTGGAGATAACATTCTCGGTCCTTAGCACTACTATCAGTAAATCACGGGATGTGTCTGAATGATCAAAGTTTGAGAACAGAGCAACTGATATCACCTACAAGGTTCTACTCCAGAAGAGAGCAAATTGCTCCCACCAGGGTTCGAACTCATGCTTCAGGCCTCTAACTGAATTTTAAGTTCCCCTCCTTTGTCATCCAGCTGTGCCCCGAGGGACGCGCCATTCCTTTACTTGTTGCTTTTGAGTCAGTATTTCAAAAGAGGACTTGTCTAGGGGCACGCTCCGGGTGGTGCACTGGCAAAACGCTTTGAGGCATACGTGTGACATTTAGTTTTGTGAAGTTTACGTCCTAAACATGTCTAATGCTCGGGGTTAGCCTAACAATTTTTACACAAATTATCATGTTTGGCCATAAGAATTATTCATTTTGTTCTGGAAAATTTTTACCCTTTTTTTTCAAAAATCAGTGTTTTGTATTTGGAATTTGAAACACAACCAACACCTTAATTTTCACCTTTTTCACAATCAAAACCTTGTTGAAAAAGTGCATTTCAACAACAAAATGTTATTTTTTAAATACTATGGCCAAACACAACTCCAACTTCAAAAATTCCAAAAAAAAAAAAAAGATTTTTGATTTCTATGGCCAAACGCCTACTATGTGTCAAGTTCCTTACTTAACACTATTAATTCTCATAATATTTTAATAAATGAATGGTGCTTAATAATTTTTTCACCTATAGAAATAAAAAAAATTGAGAATAAATCAAATAACAAGCTGTAATATTCCATATTTATTATTTAAGAACACCGTGAAATTGAATATCATTTAACAATTCTTTTTAAAATACATTACCGAATTTTACATCTTCACTTATCATTGGTTTTAATGTTTTTGTCTTATATTTAAAAATAAAAATTATTACTTCACTATTTGAAAGTAATTTTGTTCTTATTCATGAAGGATTGATGTTTTACTTATAATACTAATAAATTTAATGATTATTTTCTTTTAGGGAGGTAAATTACATATTATGGTACTAATATACTTTAAGAAATCGTGATTCTTTTATTTTTTTGAAAGTTAAGATGTTAGAGTTGATTTGCATCTTATAATAACTTTAATATCATTGCATTACTTGTAAAATTATGTTAGAAGTTTTATTTTCTATGAGTTTCTTTAATCATGTTTTTATTTTTTATTAATTATTAATATAATTTTATAATTTTTGTGTTATTATACTATTTTTTACATTAGAAATTAAAAATTAAAGATCCATGGGCTTACACCCATTCCTTAGGGCTTACGCCTCACCCCGTGCTAGGTAATACGTCTCGTTTCACGCCCCCGCCTTTTAAAATACTGTTTTGTGTAGTCATTCAATATTCAGTACAACCAATAGTAGTTGTTATTGAGTGATAAATATTTTCTATCTTAATTAAAAAATTTATGTTTAAGTCATGTTGGGTGTGGAATCAACTTTATTCGAAAACATTTTATCCTTATTGTAGACTTTTTCGTCGCAAATTCGAATTTAGTCGGACATCAATGTGAATCGGATCCTGAGTGAAAACCCAAAAGAGTATTCAATACCTATTGATCTTTATTAATTTAATTTTGCGCATGTAAAATCAGATCAATTTAATTTTGTGGCATGTAAAATCAGTAAAAAGAAAAATACTTTCTATTAGTATTTTCATTTACAAAAAAAATTAAACTCAAACTTCTGATTAAAGTAAACATAATCTATTTATCTATTTGAACCCAAAATTTCTGATTAATTAAGAATAGACGCATGTTATTCATTTCACCATATTTCTTGACGGTATGCTTTTCGTTTACTTATTTGGTCGCTAACTTAGGGGTAACATTTTAAAATTTTAAATTCGTGGTGTAAACGAATAGTTATATGTGAAGTTATTTAAAGTTAATTATCTAATCATTTTAGACTAAATTAGATAGCAATAAATTCATTATGAACATGCTAAATATTCATTAGCGTTATGATCTCCTGTGTGATTATGGTCGAAGCATAAAATAATAAACATTCTGGTTTTGACTTGGAAAATTACATTAGCAAACTATTTATCAAATTAAATTCTTGCAAATGAACGGATTCTAAATCCCAAATGTCAAAATAAAATCTCCATTTTCTACGATTGGCGTTGCTGGACCTGGAACTCTACAGCGGAGTGTGGATATCTGGGGGAGGCGTGGAAATTGGGAAGATGAAAAATAATTCTTATGAATTCCAATATTTCTTCTTGTATTTTGCTTCTGTTCTGATCGTTAACACTTTCAATTAGATGTTTTTTTGCCAAAACGTTTGTAGATGAATGGAAGTCGTTATCGGGATGCATCCAATATTGGTCTACACATTGTGATCACTATATCTTAGATTCTACATTGGAGCAAATTATGGTTGTAATTTGATGAATCATCAAATCACATAACAAGAATTTAAGAAGACAAAAATATTTTTAAAAAAATACATAATAGATTTGAAAATTTATTTTCTTTTATTCAAATGGTAAGAGGTAAGACGCAATAAAACATACACTTGTGCATAGAAATTCAATATTTTAACACTAAAAATCAAAATAATTCAGTACATCTCATACTAGACTAACACGTCAATTTTATTGCCAGGTTTAAAAGATTCCTCGTCAGAAGCATATTAACAAAACTGGAAAAATTCCAATCAACAAAAAGACAGCAACTCTGGTGAGATTGTGCAGAAAGAAAATATTTCCTAATTTCTTTGAACTAACTTTAAAGTTTTGCAGGTGTGGGGGAAGTTTGAAGAGGAAACTGTATAAATGTTCCTTTAATTACGAGGGTAGGTTTAAAATAGTCCCTTAACTATGTAATTAACAGTTTTGATCCTTTAAATTTGTCATAAGTTAAAAAATTGGTCTATTAACTATGAGGGTAGGTTAAAAATAATATGCACTAAACAATTTTGGTCCTTTAAGTTCGCCAATAGTCAACAATTTTAGTCTCCGGCTAAATATTCATCGAACTTTGTTTGTTAGATTTGACGAAAACAGTGAAAAAGTGAGGAAATTAGCGATAACTCATACTTAGAGGTACACATTACTAAAGTAAAAGTTAAATACGTTATATGGAAAAATCGAGGAAAAATCAACAGACTTGATAGCGTCAGAAAATAGTGTCTCGGAACACATAAACTGACGGACTCTGTAAGTTAAAACTGAAGGAGTTCATCAGCTAGTAAAATACACTAGTCTCGATTTTATTGAAAACATGTATAAAAATAAATACCTTCATTATGGTGATTTTTTAAAAAAAAATAGTTTCCGCGCATTTGCTTGAAAAGAACCGATGGACGTCCGTCGATTTCGTAAAAAGAAATTAAAAAAAATAATTGGCCTTCTGATAGCGTCCCTCAATTTTATCAATCAAATTTTCATCCTTCGATTTTTCGCTTGTTTTTAACAGTGACAATTTTGTAGTTTATGCTATTTCTAATTTATTTCTAAAGTCTGATGTATTTAACTTAGCCGATTGACTCCCTCAGTTTTAACCGATAGAGTCCATCAATTTTTGTATTCCGAGACACTATTATTTGACATTATCAAGTATGTTGTTGTTTTCTCAATTTTTTTCCTATAACCAACAGATGTCTGTCGGTTTTGACCCGAGGTATGACTTTTACTTTAGTAATGTGTACCTCTACATGTGAGTTCTCGCTAATTTCTTTTTTTTCATAGTTCTCGTCAAATTTAACAAATAGAGTTCGATGAATATTTTACCAGCGACTAAAGGTGTTAACTTTTGACAAACTTAAAGGACCAAAGTTGTTAAGTGCATACTTAAGGGACTATTTTAACCTATCCTCATAGTTAATGGATCAATTTTGTTATTTGATGACAAACTTAAAGGATCAAATTGTTACGTGCATAGTTAAGAGGGTATAATTTTGAACCTGCCCTCATTGCTAAGGGACTATTTATGTCGTTTTCTCGAGGTTTGAATATGGGAAACTGCAATTCAGTTGGCAACAACCAAACATAGAAGCAGCCCCTGCCTTTACAATGTAATCTGTTTTTTCTTCTCAATTTTAATTAGGGAAATTGGTTAAAAATACTTTTTAGTATTGCAAAATTCATAATATTAATCATCCGCTCATAGGTTGGTCTAATCATGCTTCTATGTTAATTTGTTGGGTTAAAATGTCTTTATTTCACAAATAACACCGTTATAATTAGAAAACAAATTATTAGTGCGCCACCCCTTTCCCACCTTCTCAAACTCATTTAACCGGTTAAAATATTATTCAAATCTAACCACTTCTTCTCTCAAACATTTATTTTCCTCCTCCTTCAAACTTCGAGCCCCTCCTTTGAAGCAAAAATCAGATGCTCAATAGATTGAAATTAACATACTTAAGAAAAAGTTGTTGATTTTGAGACTTCTTCTATTAATAATGATAGAATAATTGCAAAGTTGAAGAAAAAATGTTTTGCCCTGGATTTTCTTCTTGTGTTGTTGGCGTATACGAAAAAACTCTCCTCCCGACAGGAGTGGTCAGGAGGAAGGATATACGACTCTTGTCACATCTGTCTCTCATTCTCACCAATCTGTGTCACGTCAGTCAGTCTCGATTTGCGGAGCCGCAATATAAGGGAATGTTAGCACTACTGTAGTGTCACATCAGTTGTATTGTAGGATAGAAAAGGCTAATGTTAGCTTGTATAAGATAGCTTAGGGGAGAAGAAAGAGGGGCATTATCTTTTGAAACTTGTAACCCTAGAAGCGGAAAAGCTCTCAAGATACTCTTTGTGTTTCGGATAATCATACAAGTTTCATATACACTTCATATGAGCTTTCTTGCATTATTCATATGGAAACTCTTGTTTTTACTTTCTATTTATTGTTCTTATCTATGCTTTCACGGGAGTTTGTAGATCGGATACAAACCACTTCTTTAAACTCTATAATCAGCAAATTCAACTAGTTTTTCTAAAATCTCATTTTTAACAGTAAACAGTTTGGTGTCATCTGTGGGGATAGACAGTTGTGGTGTTGTCCTGATTGATTTCTTGGAACTCTTGTTAAAGACTTTTTGAAGTTTCTTGTCAACAGAAACTAAAATAATAGATGAATTGATAGTGCGCATGGGGACAGCCCCCTCGGCAAAACCATGGACCCGCAAGGTTCTCAGCAGCTGGGAGACATACCCAAATTCATTTACGTGCTGGACGAATAGATCCCCAGAAGTGCAAGCAACCAGGAGCCTAAAAAGATACAGAGCTGGAAGATAAGACGCATGCCTCGCCGGAAACTCGCTCGAAGCGTCGTGGCAAAGAACTTACCTATAGTGACTCGGCTGAAAATGGGAAAGCTTACTACGCTGAGCGTTATCCCAAAAAAATAAGAAGAGGCGATCTCATTCGAAGGTGACATGAATGTATAAGGAATATGAATCTCCTACGGAGAAAGACCTAGTTGTCGACATGGAAAGTCAAAGTGAGATTATGGCACGTATGGAGCAAATAGTGAACGTCTTAGCAGGACAACCTCTAGATGAACATCCTTCAGTAGGACTGGGGGTAATGAAGGCACCCCAAACCTCGAAAGTATGGGTGCCGAAAGCAATAGAGGGATCAGCCGAGCAGAATTCGAGCCTAGCTAGGCTCCTCAAGCTGGATAAGGAGCTTCATGATCGCATGAGCCAAATAGCTGGAGCACCTCTCATAAAAAAGGAGTGGGAGCAATAAAGTACGGGATAATACTGTACAAACTAAGTGCGTCCACTGAGACGATCCCTAGGAAGTTCAAAATGTTGAAGATACCAAAGTATGATGGTCTCACTAAACTTGAGGAGCACATAACTTCGAAGCCGCAATCACCTGACACGATTTGAAGCAGCATAAGATTAAATTCGTCATGTTGAAAAAATTCAGTCAAACACTTACACAGGGAGCGCTTTCCTGATATACTCATTTAACTGAGAACACTATGATAACACCCAAATTACACCTTAACTATGGTGCAAGCGGTCATGGTCAAATATAAAACTCAAACGAGTTGGGATCGAATCTCATAGAGAAATTTGAAGTCTAGTGAAAGATGTATTTGTTTGTGTCAATCAAATAACTTAACCTTTACCTGAATGAAAATATATTTTTTGTTTTATATTATGAATTGAAATCAACAAGTAACTAAAGCAACAATTAACTAAGACAATTATAAGTTACTGTTGTGATTTAAATGATAAAGGCCTAGAGTTGAAGTTCTTACCTAGGTGTTAACTTAATGGGTAATACCTAATTAGCTTGCTAATGCGATAGGGTATTGGTTATGACTCTCAATTCTAAATCATTCACTCAATATCTCTCAATTAATGATGAACTTATCCCAAATTAGCTTTCTCAAGACAAATAGGACGACAAATACAAGCAATTGATTATGAGCCGAAGAGAGGTAATTCCTATCTCTAGTTCAAACCTCGTTATTAAGCTTAATCGGCTTCTCAATTAGCTAATACCCTGTTAACCAAATTATCCAATCTAATTCTTCTTTCCCAAGCAAGAAATAAGTCAAATAGGGCATAAAATAATGTTTGCAACCATTAATTTCACATTCAAGCATAAAAATGGCTAAATAACAATCACCCAATCTAAAACAAGCTTTATATTAAAAACCCATAAAGTATGGCACACTAGGGTTGAACTACAACCCTAGATGAAGAAACTAGCTACTCAAGAAATGGAAAATACAATGAAAACTAAACTAGAAAGCATAAACATAATGTAAATTGGAAAAAAAATTGCAAACTCCAAGTGTCTTTTCTTATGGAAAGGCTAAAAAATGGCGAATGGAGCTCCAAAAGTGAGCGGCTGCCGTAGGGGATGAAGAAGATACGAAAAATATCCTTAAAACCCTATTTAGAGTGGCTGGAAAGAAATTACAAAAATGTTCCTTGGATTACATTGTGCTCCACAATTGAAGAATCGTACTAGCAATCGGGTGATTGTGCCAGCAATAGGATGAATAATGCTTCATAATATTGGTGGAACAAGCAAAATCAACTCTCTGAAGTTTCTATTATGGACTAGCATGTGTACCACATTGTGATATCAATTGATGATTGTGCTCCACAATCAAAGCAATGTGGTCCAGAATGAACTCTTATGTTTTGAACTTCATCAATCTTCCGTAATTCGCTTGGATCTTCACTTTAATAACCTAATTTGCATAAGTCAATTGGATTACTTCATTTTCCTGAATCAAACATATTTTATTAGAATCCTGTGCTTAATTGATCACTTTTGAACTCAAAAACTAAAGTAAAATGTAGTAATAAAGTGGTGAAAAATCACTAGTTATCACTATATTGACTATTTTACTTCTCTTTTTAGATACTTGTATCAAAGCTCATGCTGGAGCCCGAGTAATTAAAACTCACAAAGAAGACATCTTCACCATAAACAAATGGAAGGATGAATTTCTCTACAGCTCATATAGAAGTTCCAACTAGAGAGGATGATGCTGCCGACTATCCCAGAAGATTGTGTTGCAGCAACATCCATGGACGGTTTGAATTCAAACAGCTTGGATGCATCGATGAAGTTGAAGGAGAGTCTAAGGGAGTTCCCGACTAAGACTTGGAACAAAGTGAACCTCAGGTATACATCTAAAATGAGAATCGGGGATGATTTGAGATCTGACTCTCGAATCGAAGTGAGGGGATGACACAGGAAAGACCCAAGAATGTCATCCCGGTCAGGCAGCAAAACTCGAGAGTTTGGTATGACCCATACCCAAATCATATGACCCCGGGGATGAGAGATAGGCACAACAGACCCCGGGGATGACCAGGGCCAGTAATGGATCGATCCGGCGGGACTGTTTAGAAAACCTTCAGGAGAGTCGGGCTCGCCCAGTGTGGCTTCATACAACTTCAATGTCGAAATAATAGAATGAGTAATAGCCATGAAGAACATGAAGGAAGCTATATTCCCAATAGGGGATGCGATCCAATCTGGATCGACAGGATATGGACCTCTAGTGCGAATTCCACATTGTCCCATGAAATGCAGTGGAGGACTGTAAACACCTCTGGTATGAAGTGGCAGATTTGTTCTGAGAGGGCACCTGAAAGAATTCCTCAGCAACAGATTCAAGAGCAACCCCGCCCAAGTGGGCCTCTCACACAAACCACCACCCCATCAGAGACATGTAAACATGATTTTTCAAGGGAGAGCCTGTGGGTACCATATCGCAAAGGTCTCTTACTGTGGAATCGACTACTCTCGATATCATCTCGTTCAACAATCAGGATGGAAAGGACACAATAATCCATCACAATGATGTTCTGGTAATATTCTCCAAATCCTTAATTAAGTATATGCTCATCAATCAAGGTAGTGCGGCCAACGTAGTCTAACTCTAGTTTTAATAGAAATGAAACTAGCAGAATGGATAATATAGGTCATAAAGTTACTGATTGGATTCAACCTGGCCAGCGAGGCAACTATGGGGCAGATAGATTTAGCCACACACCTCGGAGGGATTTCTATGAGGGCCTTGTTCGACGTCTTGGTTGAAGAAATGTCATACAACATCGTTATTGGGAGTCTCTGGCTATATGCCATGCAAGTTGTGCATTCATCTTTGCACTGAGTCATAAAATTCCCCACCCCATTAGAATAGGCGTAGTTTGGGGATATCAGCAAGGCAATCAAGAAGCCACTCTTCCAATCATCACAGAGACAGAAGAGGTCAATAAGCAATAAAAATTACAAAAGCTTAAACCTTAATAGGGAGAGTCAGCTAGGACTTCATACGAGAAGGTAATAAAATGGATAACAAACTTGAAGAGCCTAAAATGATAGGATACCAAGGGGATTGTTGCTCCTGAAGAGGTTGACTTGACTAAATCACCGTACAAGACTTGGAGCAAGTTGTTCTCCCAACAGTCCCACTCAAAATCAAGTATACCTGGGCTTAGGCTTCAGTCTAGAGTTCATGATAAATTAATTGCTTTCTTAAAAGATACCTCGAATTGATTTACCAGGTCAGAATCAGATATAATAAGTGTTCCCCGAGAGTTGCTCGAGCATCAGATCAACATCAAATGTGATTATTAACTCGTTAAACAAAGGATGAGCCCAATATCAGTAGATCAGAGTGACTTTATTAAAGGGGAAGTCACTCGTTTGATACGAAAAAGGTCATTCTAGAGGTAAAGTATCCGGAGTGGCTGGCCAATATAGTGGTAATCCCTAAGAAACCTGATAAATTCCTAATGTGCATGGATCTCAAAGATCAGAATAGAGCATTGCAAAAGGACTCATTTCAAATGCCCCGTATAGATATAATTGTGCATGCCATGGTCGGACACGAGTTGCTTAGCTTTCTGGACACTTTTTCAAGATTCGCATAGGTTCACTAAACCCGACCGATCAAGAAAAAACTTCATTTGCAATTTAGCATAAGACTTACTATTATAATGTTATGTTGTTTGGTTTTAAAATGGAGGCACAACCTTCGACATATTGACTAACTGTATGTTCCAACATCAGATGGGTCATTCGGTGGAAGTTTATTTGGATGAGATAATTATAAAGACTCAAGAAATAGAGGAACATTTGAGCCATTTGTAGGTAACGTTTGATATCCTCTGGCAACACAATTTGAAGCGCAACCCCGAGAAATGTGTCTTCAGAGTAGGTTTCGGGAGGTTCCTCGCTTCTCATAGGGGGATAGAGGCTAATCCGGACAAAATCAAGACAATCGAGCAAATACCAAATGTTCTTGAAAATGCTAAGGATGTTCAAAAGCTGACAGGGAAGATGGTATACTTGGGAAGATTCATATTCAGGTCTTCAGATCTTTGTCATTAGTTCTTCAATGTACTGAAAAGATGAAGGATTTTGAATGGACCCTGGAATTCTAACAGGCTGTGAAAGATTTAAAAAAGTACCTATCTAATCCACTGTTGCTATGGTGGCGGTAAATGCAATTATGGTCTAGAAATAGAAAGGTACACAATCCACCGTCTATTATATTAGCAAGGCTTTGTCGGAACACGAAACTCGATACTCACATCTTGAAAATTTGGCACTGGCTCTGGTGGTTGTCGACACCTAATATTTACCCTCTAATACTTTTATTTAATTATTCAGGGTTTCTGAATCATGAACGAAGTAAAATATGCATTTTACAAAGCAAAAGTGATTTTACGAAATTATCTCGGTGATATTTTATCATTTTACTTTGCACAATATCATCAAATATATTATTGTATGCCATTTGCCTATATTTACATATTTTTTTAAAATATCTATCAATTTTTATAAATTAAAGAAGACAATTATCTGATTATTTGTTTAAATTCATTGTTATAAATTTGATTTAATAGTTTGCTCTGTGAAGTTAAGAAAATTGGGTAATTAAATAGAATACTGGTAGTGCGTGGCCAATATGGGAAGGAGCATCAATGCTTCGTCCTCCCACCAGTACGCCACCCCGCTTTTCTCCCTTCTTCCTCATCTGTGAATCCTTATCTTATTGAAGACCAAAAGAAAGCCAAAAGAAAGGCCTTTCATTGGCTGATTTCTTTTTCTTTGCAAAATTAAATCAAAATCAATCTCCCATATTGGTGTAAAGTAAAGCAACAATTTGGGGTCCTATATAAAGAACCCCCACCCTTCATTGCTTCACGAAGCCTTGAACGTGGATTTTCGTAGAATTCAAACAAAAAGACTCATATTTTGAGCATTCGGAAACCCTAGAACATTTTCTAAGGTTTCTATTAGTCTAAAATTTTCCTTTTCTTTGTGTGGTCTGAGCTCCGGTGGATTTGGAGAAGGCATCCCACTCTGGAATCTCAAACACTACTGCACATCGAAAAGGTAAGCTCGAAATCTCCTCAGCCTTCACTTTAGTTTTATGCATTATGTGTTGTGTGGTTTGTTTAGCTTACATTCTGATTGTTAAGTACTTAATTTCAAATATGATAAGCTTGTTTAGTGATATTTGTTGGATATGTAAAGCAGTACGGGAAGTAAATAAATATTACAAGTGTTCGAAAGGATAAACAAACAAGTCAATATTCAGAATTGTCGCAAGCTTGTTGAGTCTTGAATTTTGATAACCTGAAATCAAGAAACACTAAATCTGGATTGTTACAACTGTGGGCTGAGTCGAGAGATGACTCTCTGTCTTTAAGACAAGATTGCTCCGTATATTTGATTTTACGTTAACGGGCAATAGTCTCCCAAGATAAAATAATAACTAATCAACACTACAAAGCAAATAGGTTGATTCTGACGAAGAAAACAAACACGAAACGACTTGCTGAAGAATAGAAAAGTTTGTCTACTGTTTCTGGACAGAATTTGTGTTGTGCTCTCTTCTGTTTTTTTCTGTGTGTATATCTTGTTTTTTGTCTACACAATTGAGCCAAAAGACACCAATATATAGCATAAGGGGAGAGACTCCTCAATTGCCAAGTAATGGCAGTTTATGGCCATTAGTGAGGGAATTAATCAACTAAGTAACTTTCCGCCTTCCGTCGTTTCCAATTTCAGTTTTCCAGAAACTTTAGGGACCAAATTGTAAATATTAAGCAATTTGGGTCCAAAGAGATAATATCATAAGAAGCCCAAGGCCCACGACCCGAGCCTGGACCGGACGGGACGGGTGGGCGGCGCTGTGGATTTAGCCTTGAACCCAAGCACATCTAGGTCTTCCCTCCTTCAAACACACGGGTTACCCCTTGGAGTCCCAAACCCTTAGCCAATTTTGAGACTTATAAAGAGAACAATTCTTCATTTTTCCACCGATGTGGTAGATTGTCTCACACCATATTTCCATGCCTCAAACACCTTACTTCGTGGACCAATATCTTTTTCATTTCTAAATGAAATTTGACGATCCTTGGCCCTACGGTCATCTACTCACTTAATAGATTATGCACGTGTGAAGATACAAAGCCTCCAACATACAGAACCCTAGTGTTTAAGTCATTAAATACGGGTGGACGCACCTCCCCACTAAAGACAAATTTCCAATAATATTTAGGTGCTACCTTCTGGATTGATATGTATGGACTAAGTTCGAGTAATGTTAAGCCCTCTTGTGATCTGATGTGCATAGGTTGTTGGGTTTCTCATGTTTAATATAATGCATTTAGGTGTTTACTAAACTATGATCATGGATAATGAATGTGCACCTTGCATAAATACTGTTTTTAGGTCTGAGATGTTAGATTTTGGTTTAAAATCCTACAATAGGTATAAGGTGTAGTCTTGGAGAACCTGTTTAGCTTTAATTTCAGTTCACTTTTCTTTTAGAGTGATTATGACATGGTTAGTGGTCTGTCTTTGGATATTTGGCTCGTTTAGTTAGTTATTTAAATACTTTATACATGTTATACTGAATTCATGTTTGGCCATTAAGGGATGTGTGTGCTGTTTTGGTGTCAGATTAGTGAAGATGGTGATATAGATGACTAATGTGATGCCTGTTGTTACTTTTAAAAGTCATGATATGAGATAGATAAAATCTAAATGGATAATTCTTCACATGTTTGGTGTCATATGATAGGGTAGTGTTTTTTTTAAACTTCTATGATCGTTGAATTGGTTAGTATGTGCTGGTTTGGTGTTCTTACTTGAATTTGAAGCATGGGTTTTGATCAAAATCTCCACTGTGTGCCTAGGGTCTGATTTGGAACTTATCCAGCCTCTTTTAAAGTATGCTCTAGAAATGATTTTACATGTACTCATATTGTAAAGATATCTAATATGTTAGGCTGCTTAGTGTAGACTAGATATAGGGATAGGGTCCAAATTGAATTCTGAATCATGATTTGAATGGCTTGAAAATATGTTTTGATCATTATAGGAGTTATGTGATGGTATGTTTGATATAATGTGCTTGCATTAGACCTCAGTTTGCCTAATATGTCCCTATTGGATCCAATTGTGTTCTGTTGTGGTTTTGGCTGATTTGATTGATTCAGAATTTATTTTGTTGGTCATATAAACCATGTCTAGTTCAAGATAAGAACCTCAGATATGGCCTGAATATGCTTAAGTGAACCTGTATTTGACATCACCAATCCTGTATACATAAAACCTTATTTTCAAATGGGCATATCACACATTCTACTTGTCTTTCATGGTTAATGAACTGATTATATATCTGCCCTCATATGTTTACGCATAGGATAATCTTCTTGTTTATGTGTAAAGTCTCACCTAGGTCCCATATAGCATTTTCTGCTTGTTAAAGTCCCTTGAAAGATGTACAGGGCAATGCATCTAGGGAACACCTCTGGTTCATCATTTGTTTTGCTTGCGTGTTTATGTTGTGTCAAATTGGTACCATGATTGCTCTTCCTGTCCATGAATTACATCCGAACCTTTTAAAAAACTTGTTCATCTATGTTAGGATCTTATCTGGACCTATCATGTGTTAGGCATAGTATGTGATGGTCAATTTAAGTTTGTGTAGGTGTTGTGCCATGTCCAAGAGACTAGTATGTCTAATTAGACTTGAATCATGAGTGTACATGATTTTTCACTGATGTTCCTAGCCTGAAATATATAGAATGTCATCTCTAAATCATTACTTTAAATATCCATGTTCATCATCATCTGTAGTTGCATCTGCATTCGCTTGCTTGGCCTATGGTCTGTCATCTTCGCTCTAATGGGCTTCTTGGCTAAATGATATACCTTGAAGTATACATGGTATACACTCAATGTATATAGAAGCTGTATTTATGTGTATACTCTTTAGGTATATCACACGTATTAAGAATGTTATGTATACCAGTACCACATTGTGACTGTGGGTTTGTATCCTTGTTCGATAATAAAGGTGAACATGCACTGGACTCATATTGCATTTGGGTTAATTCGCTTTTGATAATATCTATTGGGCCTGTCTTCCCTCTATTTGTTTACTTAAGGTGAAGCCCGATACCTTTAGTGTGATTGGACTGTTGTGTGTATGATGGGCTCATCTGTTCCTTTTTATTTGTCATTGTCTCGCAAACTGTTGCACTTGTGTTTAATTCGATGCCTTTGCTTTATTTACATCATTGATTAGTTTTGGATGCATTCTAACTGCTACATTTGTTCCCCCTCATTCTTTGCACGTCTCATGGGCCTATGGGCCATGTTATCGAGGGGTAACTAATGTGGTCTCGGAATCATGTTGGTTACGTAATTTACTTTTGGAGCTTCATTGTCCCATTCAGAAAGCAACCTTGGTTTATTGCGATAATGTTAGTGTCATCTACCTTTCTGGTAATCCGGTTCCGCACCAGCGCACTAAGCATATCGAGATGGACATTCACTTTTTCCGCAAAAAGGTTGCTTGTGGTCAGGTACGTGTCTGACATATCTCATCAAGATATCAAATTGCCGACATCTTTACAAAGGGTCTTCCCTCGGTCCTTTTTGAAGATTTTAGGGACAGTCTCAGCGTTCGAAGACCGTCCGCTATGACTGCGGATGTGTGTCAATATATTGTGTATATTGGACTCTCAGTTTCGGTAATGTACCGTGTACATAGGACATAGTTTAGGTAAGGTTTTAGTCTCCTAGTTTAGGTAATGTTGTGGTATAATTAGTATTGTACACTTACCATAATATTTGTATTACCATAATTGTATAGTTAGTATCCAAGTAGAATAATATTTTAGGAGTAGAATAGGAATAGGATTCTCCTATTATGGAAATATGTAAATTGTATATATACTCTTTCATTTAATGAAAATAATCAAGGGATTATTTCTTTCAGGCCCATACTTTTTTGATTCCGCAACTGGATAAGCCGTTGGGCTTGAGGGCCCAACAACACATTGTTTTTTCCTTCGAGTTCAATTGCCCGAAGGCCCAGCCAGGGGTAAAAATGGTCAAAATATTTGCTAGAAGGTCCAACCATGGGTAAAAATGGTTAGAGGCCCAGCCATGGTAGAAAATGGCCTAGAAATAATAATTTCATTATTTTTATACGGAAACTGGTGGGTCGGTATACCCTCCTGTCCGTATTATTCATTTTTTTTGCCTCATACGCATATTTGTAATTTGTGTTAATTGTATAATATTAATTATTATTGAAACCCATAGCGTAGAACTTAATTATATAGTTGCCACTTTCACATCTTAAAAATAAAAAGAATCCTTTTTTTATAACTAATAAAAGGTGTTTTAATATTTTGGCTATCAAATTATGAGTACTTTTAAATAAATCTCTTCAAACTGAATTTTCAAATAATTGAAAAACTAAATTGGTTTAATTTTCCAGTTTATTTTACAAGAAAAACGGGATGTTTAAGCCCTGATCTCGTTATAGAATAGAGAGCCCAACCTTAGGTTCGTCCATGATGCGTAGGAATCCAATGATAAAGCAATGTCCATGGGTTTAGATAACAGCGTGAAATTACCTTTGTCCGAATGGTAGCCGAGAAGTAAAGGGTTGAGAGGTATTTCAACAGAAAATCCAACTTAAGGCATTTCAAGACTAGAGACTACGTCCTCCGCAAAGTGATGCCCGCGACAAAAGAAGTGAAAGTTGGAAAATTGGGAGCCAACGGGGAGGGTCCTTATCAAATCGTAGGAATCGCAGGCAAATGATCATACAAATTGAAGGATGGATGGAATAGAATTGAAGAATAGTTGGAATGTTAGGCATTTAAAGAGATTCTAATTCTGAACCAGGCCAGGTATGTTAACATATATTTCTTCCTCTTTTTAAGACAGAAACTATCCCAAAGAAATATCATTCCCGGCGCTGAAGCTAAAACTGAAAATACATGTTGTACTCTTTTCCTTGGCCAAGTTTTTAACCCGCACGGGTTTTTATCAGCAAGGTTTTTAATGAGGCAATGGTTGAACAACATATTATATTAACGAACGCCATGAATTTGCAAAACAATGTGTCACCGTCCACAAACGTTACATACACATGAAATTTAGAGGATCGAATTCAAAACATGTGGAGAAAATATGAAGTAATTATATTCCAAAATGGTCGGGTAGAATTACCTCGAATACGTCCAACAAGCCCGATGTTGTGGCGGGCGACAAAAGAAGTATCCCAAAAAACCAACATGGGCTATGTCACCGGCCTATTTTACAAACCAAACAAAAGGAACGCAAATTATCATGAGCTAAAAAGGGGGAATATGTCTTTGTTAGAAGAAGAGTCTGAAGAATCCTCGCTTTCGGCACTCCCCATGGCATCCCGTAGGTCATCCATAGTCATTTCGGCTGCACCCAAGTTGACCTCGAGATCTATCAGGGTCGCAGGCACATCCTTAATCTGGCTCTCTTTTACCTCACTAAAGGTCTTTCTGCTCGAGTATGGAGAATGGCCAAATACAGGGACAACTTCACCTTGTCCTGGTCTGCCGTTATTTAGAGCTGTGACTTTTGATATCAAGTTGGAGTCAAGTTCCAACACACGCTCCTAGGAGACACATAGGTCTGTCTTCAGCCGAGTTACTCGCTCTTGCACTTCGTCATAAGCCATGTGGAGCTCATGTAAGGAATTCTCTCAAGTCTTGCTGGCTCTCCTACCACCTAGTCTTTATGGAATCCTTCATATTCTGCAACTCCTCAATACGGGCCTTGAGTTTTTCTATTTCAGTTAGGAAATTATAGTTTTCTCTATGTAGCTGCTCAAGTTCTCGAACATGCATGAAAGGAGAAGCCCTCATTGATTCTACGGAAGAAGTGGCGATAGAATGTCTTCCCTCTGAAATTGGTACCAAATTAAATGTAAACGAGTAACAGTAAAAGAAGGAATGACATACATGAAGGAGTAAAACGGCTTGGTCAGAAAGGGATGATTTTTAGAGCGGCGAGTGATGACACAGACTGAGGGGGCGGTCGGGAGGGACCTGCTGCGGAGCTCGTGAAATAGGCTGCTCCTCCTCTAGGCAACGCAGGCACCGGGTCTCAAGAAATTTAGGGTCGACCCCAGCATTCGGCGGGACGTCCCCAACTTCCCTAGTAGATCCAAAAAAAGACCCCCATAACCTCTGGGGGCAGCATGGACCACCCCTTGGGCATCCTCCCTCTAGTACTCGGTCATCCGGCGGCGATTTCTTAGCCAGGTCAAAATGCCCTTCGGGTTAGATGTCATTCGTTTGCTGCAGCCAGAAGCTGCGGTTATAGCAACGACCTACACAATGTTATTCAGGGCGGCTTCACGCGACGGAGCCCTCCGAGATGTTGACTCCTCGTACTAAGGCCTAAAAGAGCATAATGAGCATGAAAAGGAGAAGCTCAAAGGAATAGAGAGAAGCAATAATAAATACCATAAATCTTACCCATCCATCGATCTATAGACATACATCGCCAGGTCCGAACCGTCTAGTGAAAGAGTGAAGTAAGGAGTTCCAGTTTGGAGAGGTGCGAAGTAAATCAATCACCCACCCAAAGATGCTTTCTACAAGCTCTGGTTTATCGGGGACAGTTGCGAGAGCATTGAAAAGAAGTCAAGCGAGAATAGAAGCAAAAAAAAATAATTAATTAGTAGAGGCATGAGAAAACTTATGGTTAGCGTTTCACTTTTCAGGGGAGGGGTTAAAGGAGGAGCGGAACAGCGGATCAATACTGATCATCAAGAACCTTCCGGTACAACCACAATCGTGATCATCTTTAACGTTGGAAATCATGTGTTTCGTGCCTCAATGGCAAAATGGACCATCCTGCCGTGAAATAAAGTATATGTGGATCAAGTAAACCAAACAGAACTCGATTTAGGCGCACTCTGCCATATATTGGATGTAGAGGATAAGCCAACAATCTTGGGGGTCCAGTTGGCCCAAACAGATGTGGTAGCGACAGCAGAGGGCTTCAATGACCTCGGGAATAGGAAAGCAAACACCAGAGTAAAGGGATAAGTGTATACCATGGAATAGCCAGGGACGTGATGGGTGATGCGTGAAAGTATATTTATGTCCTAGAGATAATCTGTATTAGAACAAATGTACTTTATACACATTCATATTATTATTATTAATTGAGATTAATATTATGACATTTGCAATTATTGAATTATTATTTGATTGTTTGTAATTATTCATTAATGTGCATCCCTTGAGCTTACGTTGTCATTAATAGAGTGAGATATTCATGATAGAGCGTAACTTTTAAAATAGCCTCGACTAATGATCATCGAGAATGTGATATCGATAATATGTGATAAGTCGACATGTGGTCTGCATCACATCCTTAGAGAATGTAGTATGTCTCACCTGCTACGAGTAATGGCTACTCGTGATGGACACATGGATACTTTGAAAGAATTGGTATACCCGGCTGATATATTGTTTGTTATACTTGTCTAAAGTATGATCAGCGTGTGGGAGATAGAAGTACTTAGACTTGAGGTCAATACGCGCCTAGTCTACAAAGTAATGTACTTTGATCCAGTCCTAATCTCAAATGCCTTATAGGTTGAGATACGACTTGTATTGGGTACATTACGATGTGGATTGAAGGTGGTAGTTGAGCCAAGATTAGGATTCATTCCTCGAATGTATATTCAAGAGAACACTCAGGTTCTCAGTGATATTAGGTTGACTAAGTCGTTGGCCAACACAATAGACATATTTAGAATATGGTCTAGTCGTCAACTAATATATATGAGATACAATGATTAAGCCATTTGGATAGACACTTGACAAATCCTAAGCCGGATCGGGTATGTCGTGAATGAAAAAATTTTATCTTATCACATAAAGGTTAAGTTTACTGGATTCGCGTAAACGTACTTCACATATTGAGTTCGTCTTCCGGCACCGTCTAGGAGTTCCGTGTAGACCTTAATTTGATTAATGTCGATATGAGAAGGCATGTAGTGTCACACTATGTCGATTGTCTGTTTCGATCTGAAGATGTATTAAGAGAGTAATTAAATGTTCGATTTAAAATCGAGATATTTAAATAAATAATGATTATTTTAATTAAGTAAAAATTGGATTTTGGATTTAATTAAGAATGCACCAAAAAATAAATCAAGACAGTGCAGGAGCACGTCGAGCGCCGCAGCGCCTCTGCATCAATTTTTGGGTCAGGCCCAAGGTCAAACCCTGATCCGGTTTTGACCTATTTTTCAACTATAAATAGAGGCATTCACCTCATTATTCAACACACCAATTATGAAAATCATTCTAAGCCTTAAAGACTTAGAATCAAATACTCTCTCGAACCTCTGCCGGATTTCCTAGCTTTCCGAAGGAGAAATACATTGAAGCTTGCAATTGGAAGGGCAATCGCGTGTGCACCTCACAATTGATAAAGATTTCAGATAATTATAACTTGTAAGTATATGTTTTATGTTACAAGTTTTATTATTGTATAACCATACCAGAAATTATTGTTGAGGTAAGTAAGAAATAAAACTTTTAAACTTTCGTTGTGCCTTACTTATATGTTTTGTACCCAATAAAACCCTATAGTGGTATCAGAGTCAGGTTGGTTAAATGGTTATATAACAATTGAATAGAATAATAATATGGGTTAAACATAAAATTGGGTTAAAACGAGGTTTTTTGAAATCCTATATGTCTTGAACGAATGTTGACCTTTTGGTATCACCCTAAATTATCTCATATGCTAACTCGAGGAAGTCATTCCGCTCTAACTCGAACTAAGCCAAACGCGTTGTCCGGCTCATTGCACGGTGCACGGCTAAGAACGAGTAAAGAACGGATGATGATCGATATGGGAGTTATTGATAATGATGGGTGATGATAAAAGACATGTGTATTGATCCCTAAATTGGATTTAGGGGTTGAACAATTTTTTTGAAAATCAACACAGAAACATTTGCAAGGACGTCGGCGCCGCGACCCTATGGTAGGGCGCCGCGGCTCTGCCTAGGGTTTCAAGGAGGCGCCGCGGCGCTAAATTAATTGCAGAAGCAGAAATGTTACTGCCTATGAAGCGCTGCGACGCTAGTGCATTTTTCAAAAAATTGGGTTACTGCCTCAGTGGCTCCGCGACGCTAATGATGGCATCGCGGCCCCACCTGTCCAGAAACAAAAAAAAACGAGTTTAGAATGTTTAACCCAACATTAATATTATACAGTATGTTATTTGATAAGTATATTGTTTATGTGCTAAATGTCAAATTGTTTTTCATTTACATTTTTAGAATAGTGTCCGTTATAACTGTCTGGGCAGGCGGCGCCTAGTGTTTGGTTAAACCATCTTCTATCATGCATATTGGGTTGACGGTATCCAAACTATATGTGTTATTAGTTTTGCATGATGTTAAGATGTCATATTGGATATGCCGTAAAAGTGTTGATCTTGGTTAGAACCCTAAAATTAAAATGTTCTCCAAAACTTTAAATACAAGTCTAAATTAAAATGTGTCGTCCATTATAATTGTTGGAGTGCAAAATCCTTTTCGGTGATACGAGTATTTATGCCAAAGCATTTGCTCTAAGTCTACCAGGACCCGAACTCTTTCATAGATGTGTTTTAATGTAAAGGTAAATGATAAACTTCTGTGGGTATTTACACCAAAGTGTTTGCTCACAAATGCCAAATTTGCTTAGATACATAAACGCAGTCGTGTAATGAGGTTGACTTGCTTAAACAAATCTTTGCGTCAAAGTGTCGGACTAATCTAAGGACGCAAGATTAAATGTAATAATTTGATCAATCAAGAGTTGCGAATAAGTTTTGCAATTGGTTTAGAACCTACCAAAATATGTTATTGAAGTTATCAGTCAAAGCAAACGCGGAGATAGCATAGGCTTGGATCTTGACCCATTATGACCTCAATTAATATAGGTCTATATTCTACCATGGGATCGTAGAAGTATGTTAAAATAGTGGGAGCTAATTAAACAAAAGGCCTTGTTGATTAGCCTAAATGAATGTGTATAATAGGAAATTGATTTTGAGTTTGATTTTCGCTCTATCTAATTCTTCAGATTATAAAAGATGTCGAGTTGTCGTTGAAAATGTTGATTGAGATGAATAAACTTACTGGACCGAACTACCTTGACTGACTAAGGAATTTGCGAATAGTACTCAGACAAGAGAAAATAGAATACGTGTTGGACATGGTGTTCCCAACAGTCCCTACGACAGATTCTGACGAATATGTCTCTTTTGATAAAGATGCTTACCAGAAACATCTAGATGATTCCACTTCAGCACAATGCATAATGATGTCTTCCATGTCTATAGAACTTCAGAGACAGCATGAGAACATGGGGCCAAATGAGATGTTAGAACACTTGAAGAGTCTCTATGACTCTCAATTCCAGACAATGGAATATGAGTTGCTAATAGAACTCTTCAAGTGTAAGCTCAATGAAGGGGGCCCGGTCTCACAGCACGTGTTGAAGATGATAGGGCTGATAGACAGGCTTGCTTCAATTGGAACGAAGCTTGAAAATAATGTCGCTACCACCCTCATCCTGAACTCTCTCCCTCGTTCCTTTGAGAACTTCATAGTGAATTTCAACATGAATGGAACGAAGGCGACTTTGCCGGAGCTGCACAACATGCTCAAGACCTTTGAGTCCTCCACTTCCAAAGGCAAAGTTGTGCTCATGGTGAGCTCTTCTAGCCGACCCAAGCCGAAAGGCAAGGAATGGCAGAAGAAGAAGGGCAAGGCAATCACTGCGCCCTTAGCTATAAAGCTCAATGGAGGTGTGAAGAAGAAGGTGAGCGCGGCTAAGGATGAATGCCTCAACTTCCATAGGAAGGGACATTGGAAAAAGAACTGCACGACACTAGGAGGAGGAAAAGCACCAGGTGCTCCTGCCTTTGGTGGATAAGGTATGTACATCATTGAAATAAATATATCTATAAATAACTCTCATTCCTGGGTATTGGATACCGTTTGTGGCTCAGACATTTGTACAAATGTGCATGGGCTAACTGATAGCAGGAAGGTTGGATCGAGAGAGGTAGACCTATGCATTGGAAATGGAGCACGAGTGGATGTTAAGTGCGTAGGGACTTATAGATTAAATTTATCCATTTCCTCGTATATTTATAATGGCAGTCACGTACTATCTTTTAATAATGTTATATATGGAACTGCTCCTCTTGTGGATGGATTATATATACTGAACTGTAGTCGAGAGATATTCAATGTACAAAATAAATTAGCCAAGACAAGTAATAGAAACTCTACCTACCTATGGCACTGCAGACTTGATCATATCAACAAATCAAGGATAGCAAGATTGAGGAAGTTAGACTACCTCAAACCATTTGACTTGGAGTCTTATGGTAACTGCGAATCTTGCTTGAGAGGAAAGATGACCAATAAACCACTTTCTGGGAAAGGTGTGCGAGCTAAGGAGGTGCTTGAGTTGGTCCATACTGATATATGTGGGCCATTCTCAACTCAAGCTAAAGAAGGCTTCCCATACTTCATCACTTTTACTGACGACTTCAAAAGGTATGGATATGTGTATCTTATGAGACACAAATCCGACGTTTTTTAGAAGTTCAAGGAGTACAAGTCGGAAGTAGAAAAGTAACTTGCAACAAGTATTAAGACCCTTTAATCGGATCGAGGAGGTGAATACTTAAGCAAGGATTTTCTAGATTACTTAAAGCTACATGGAGTCCAATCTGAATGGACACCTCCAGGAACGCCACAGATGAACGGTGTTGTCGAAAGGAAAAATCGAACCTTATTGGATATGGTTCGATCCATGATGAGCTCATCAGCTCTACCGACATACCTTTGGGGACATGCTATACAAACCTCTATATATATTCTGAACAGGGTTCCTTCCAAGTCATTAAAAAAGACACCCTATCAGATATGGTGTGGAAAAAAGCTAGCTCTTAAACATATGAGACCCTGGGGGTGCCCTGCATATGTTAAGAAGATGCTCACTGACAAGTTGGAATTTAAAAGTGAGAAATGTTACTTTGTGGGGTATCCAAAGGAAACTAAGGGATACTACTTCTATCTTCCTGGAGAACATAAGGTTATTATTTCCAGGAATGCAACTTTTCTTGAAGAAGAATATGTCTACAAGGAACATAGCTGCACAGAGATAGAACTTGAAGAAATTCAAGAACCACAAGATAACACAGAAAATGAACACTTGTCGAATGACCTAAACAAGGATTCAGTAGGAGTATCTGGTGAAGATTGGGTACTTAGAGTACGCGCTTCAGCCAGTGGGAGTGTTGTGAGAGATAGTGTAGAAATGCAAGGCTCTCATACATAACCAATGGAAGATGATATAATGGTTGTACGTCATTCCATTCAGGAAATACATGAAAATGAAATTCTTGAAAACTCTCAAGGTGATGGATTGTCCAACACAAAAAGACCTTCTCACAATCTGAATGCAACAAACACTGAAACGCAGAGTACTCAACTCCGTAGGACCACTAGGACTCATCGTCCACCTGAAAGACTTAATCTCCTTGTTGAAACACACAATGAGATAGATATTCCTGATGACGATGAACCTACAACCTACAGCGAAGCTATGTTAGACATTGATTCGCAGAGATGGCAAGAAACCATGAAATCTGAGATGGACTCGATGTACGTAAATCAAGTATGGACTTGGTTGATTTGCCAACAGGGGTTAGACCCATAGGATGCAAATGGATCTTCAAGAAGAAGATTGATGCATATAGCAAGGTACAGACTTATGAAGCAAGACTGGTGGCTAAAGGTTATAATCAACGGCCTAGGGTCGATTATGATGAAACCTTTTCACTTGTTGCTAAGATTAAGTCCATTCGGATTTTGCTTGCAGTAGCTGTACATTATGACTATGACATTTGGCAGATGGACGTCAAGACTGTTTTCCTCAATGGTAATCTAGTTGAGGAAGTGTTTATGAAACAACCTGAGGGTTTTTCAATTGAGTCCAAACCAAATGTTGTGTGCAAGCTATAAAAGTCCATTTATGGGCTTAAGCAAGCCTCGAGGAGTTGGAACAATTGCTTTGACAAGGCTATCAAGTCATTTGATTTCGTCAGAAGCAAAGAGGATCCATGTGTTTATAGTAAACGCAAGGATGGGAGTATTGCCTTCATTATCATATATGTAGATGGAATATTAATAATGGGAGACAATAAGACTCTCTTGCAGTCATTCAAAGAGTGGTTGTCCAGTACCTTCATGATGAAGGATTTAGGTGAAGCCTGCTACATTCTGGGGATTAGGATCTATAGAGATAGACCTAACAGAGTGTTGGGGCTATCACAGTCAGTCTACATAGACAAAGTGCTTAGACGTTTTTCTATGGAAAATTCCAAGAAAGGCGGTCTACCTATGGGACAAGGCATCAAGTTATCTAAGAAGGATAGTCCTTCTAATTGTATAAAACTTGAACGTATGAAAATGATCTCATATGCTTCGGCTATAGGATCGATCATGTATGACATGACCTATACTAGGCCAGATGTGGCCTTTGCACTTAGTATGACTTGCAAGTTCCAGCAGAATTCTGGGGAAGAACACTGGAAGGCAGTCAAGAGTATTCTTAAGTATCTTAGACGAACTAAAGATTACTTCTTAGTCTATGGTGGGGAAGAGAAGCTAATATGTACTGGGTACATTGATGCTAGCTTCCAAACAGATGTTGATGACTACAAATCTCAATCAGGTTACACATTCATTTTCAATGGTGTAGCAGTAAGCTGGAAAAGTTCCAAACAAGTTACAACTGCTGATTCGACAACATAAGCTGAGTACATTACTGGATCGGAAGCTGGTAAAGAAGCTGTCGCGATATCTGAGTTCCTGAAGGAACTAGGGGTTGTTCCAAGTGTCACTTGTCCAATAATGGTTTATTGTGACAACACTGGTGCGATTGCGCAAGCTAAGGAACCAAGATCAACCAACAGAAATAAACATGTACCAAGGAAGTACCACATACTCAGGGAGATGGTGGAGACCGAAGAGATTAGATTAGACTATGTTCCCACAGACGATAATCTAGCTGACCCATTCACTAAACCATTAAGCTTAGTCAAGCATAATGGTCATTTTGAAAATATGTGCATTAGATATGTTGGAGACTGGCTCTAGGCCAAGTGAAAGATTGAAAGTATATTTATGTCCTAGAGACAATCTGTATTAGGACAAATATACTTTATACACATTCATATTATTATTATGAATGGAGATTAATATTATGACATTTGTAATTATTGAATTATTATTTGATTATTTGTAATTATTCATTAATGTGCATCCCTTGAGCTTACGTTGTCATTAATAGAGTGAGATATTCATTATAGAGCGTAACTCTTAAAATAGCCTCGACTAATGATCATCGAGAATGGGATATCGATGATATGTGATAAGTCGACATGTGGTCTGCATCATATCCTTAGAGAATGTAGTATGTCTCACCTGCTACGAGTAATGGCTACTCGTGATGGACACGTGGATACTTTGGAAGTATTGGTATACCCTATAGATATATTGTTTGTTATACTTGTCTAAAGTATGTTCAGCGTGTGGGAGATAGAAGTCCTTAGACTTAAGGTCAATACGCGCCTTGTCTACAAAGTAATGTACTTTGATCCCGTCCTAAGCTCAAATGCCTTATAGGTTGAGATACGACTTGTATTGGGTACATTACGATGTGGATTGAAGGTGGTAGTTAAGCCAAGATTAGGATTCATTCCTCGAATGTATATTAGAGAAAACACTCGGATTCTCAGTGATATTAGGTTGACTAAGTCGTTGGCCAACACAATAGACATATTTAGAATATGGTCTAGTCGGCAACTAATATATATAAGATACAATGATTAAGCCATTTGGATAGACACTTGACAAATCCTAAGCCTGATCGGGTGTGTCGTGAATGAAAGAATTTTATCTTACCACATAAAGGTTAAGTTTACTGGATTCGCGTAAACGTACTTCACATATTGAGTTCGTCTTCCGGCGCCGTCTAGGAGTTCCGTGTAGACCTTAATTTGATTAATGTCGATATGAGAAGGCATGTAGGGTCACACTATGTCAATTGTCCATTTCGATCTAAGGATGTATTGAGAGAGTAATTAAATGTTTGATTTGGGATCGAGATATTTAAATGAATAATGATTATTTTAATTAAGTCAAAATTGGATTTTGGATTTAATTAAGAATGCACCGAAAAATAAATCAAGATAGTGCATGGGCACGTCGAGCGTCGCGGCGCCCATACCCTAGTGTCGTGGCGCAGTGCAGACACATGTCGAGCGCCGCAGCGCCCATACCCTAGGGTCGCAGCATTTTTGCATCGATTTTTGGGTCAAGCACAACGTCAAACCCTAATCCGATTTTGACCTAATTTTCAACTATAAATAGTGGCATTCACCTCATTATTCAACACACCAATTCTGAAAATCATTCTAAGCCTTAGAGACTTAGAATCATATACTATCTCGAACCTCTGCCGGATTTCCTAGCTTTCCGAAGGAGAAATATATTGAAGCTTGAAGCTTGCAATTGGAAGGGCAATCGCGTGTGCACCTCACAGTTGATAAATATTCCAGATAATTATAATTTGTAAGTATATGTTTTATGTTACAAGTTTTATTGTTGTATAACCATACCAGAAATTATTGTTGGGGTAAGTAAGAAATAAAACTTTTAAACTTCCGTTGTGCCTTACTTATATGCTTTGTACCCAACAAAACCCTGCAATGCGTTCACCTGTTCTAACTACTCGGATCTCAGCGTTCCTCCCCACCCGCAACGCACTTGGTGGAGGCGGATCGTCGTTATCTGGAAGGGGATTCCGACAATGTCCTGCTGCCTGCCGTTAACTCAAAAATCCTTCAGGTAATGGAAGACAAGGGGAATGTTTTATGTTGTAACCTATGTCCCAATTTATTAATTTATGAGGGGATTTAAAGTATGAGGGTCCAAGCAGTTAATCTTTAACTCAATTTTAAATATAGATTCTTCGAGTATTTTATAATAAAAATTACATATTCGAAAATTACATAAAAACTACTATAAGTCTGTACTGAGACCGGATATGTAACCAGACTAGTTTGTATTTCTCTTGTCACGTCTGTGAGTCAGTGAGACCCTACGTCGGTGGAATCCTATTCTAGTTTAATTGTAATAATTTTTGGTCTATTTTTGGTAAAATTATAATTATGGTAATATAGAATGTGTAGTTCTATTAGATAAGATTACCTTATTAGATTAGGGAAAGTATGACCTTGTATATAAGGAGGTCATTATGATGAATGCAAAGAGGCGGGGGCTTTACCTGGCCTGGGTGTGGGTGTAGTGGAGGAGTCATCATCGCGACCACCGGCAAGATAAGGTGTGCTATAAGTAGAAAAAGACATGGTTGTGAATTCTTTGATTGGGCAGTTATAGAAAACAGAAGGAGAGTAAACTGAAGAGATAAGGTGTAGTTAGACTTGAAGAACTGTTTTAAGGGGGGGGGGGGGGGGGGAATTAGGCATGATAATCGAATTGGGTTGAGGTTTAAATAGGCGTTCCAGTAATCATTGTCTCTGCAAAGTGAAAGGATACGCCTGGTCTCAAAATGTCATCGCATGCAATTGAAAAGACGCCGCTGAATGAGCGAAGGGGCGCATTAAATGCGCCTCTGACAGGATGTCGTGTTTCTAAAATGGCAACAATGTTTCAAATTCTTCCCGTGAACAGGTGTGAGGGATCTATCCTATTCTGGGGGCAGTGATACGGAGACCGGGACTATCTATATACGGGAAAAACTCTCCTCCCGGATAGGAGTGGCTTGGAGGAATGATATTCGGGCTCTTGTCACAGTTGTCTCCCATTCTCACCAATCCGGGTCACGTCAGTCAGTCTCAATTTGTGGAGCCGTAGCAGAAGAGAATGTTGGCACTACTGTAGCGTCACATTAGTTGTGCTTTAGGATAAAAAAATCTAATTTTGGCTTGTATAAAATAGCTTAGGGGAGAACGGAAGAGGGGCATCTTTTGAAACTTGTAACCCTAGAAGCGAAAAAGCTCTCAAAGATACTATTTGTGTTCCGGATAATCATACCAATTTCATATACACTTCATACGAGCTTTCTTGCATTATTCACACGGAAACTCTTATTTTTACTTTCTATTTATCGTTCTAATCCATTGTTTCCATGAGAGTTTGTGGATCGGATACAAACCACTTGTCTTTAAACCCTATAATCAGAAAATTCAACTAGTTTTTCAAAAATCTATTTTTAGCGGTTAACAGTTGGGTAGCCCAGTAAGATCATATCATACGGTTTAGTCGTCTAATGACATGTTATTTGATAGAATATAAAGATATTTTGAGATTAGAAGCAATGTAATGAATTTATTTGATTTATGAAATTATGATTGTTGTATCTTTAACTAAAACTTCTAATATAGATAGCAGAAAATGACACTTATCCCTTAAAAAAGTCGTAGAATGTGCTCTATGTGATTCCTTAAATTAGTAAAAAGATTCACTATAATTTAATCAAATTGCTTCATAAATACAAATTCACAAGTTGCTGCATAATTTTACTTGCGAACTAATGTGACCAACTATGCCTTTAGTGTATGCGATAAGTCCAACTCCCTCCAAAAATGCAGATTCACATAAGTTCATACATATTTGGATCAAACATGCACCTATAATATGTGTGGAGGTTCATAATTGTCCTCACAAAATGAGTGGCAGATCTGGTAAACTAATAAGGTAATTAACACTAACATGTATTCTACTTATGCTCCATTAGGTTCTTTTTAAAATAAGGGTATTTTCTGCTCAACTAAATAACGCTAAGGGGGCATGATGAGATCCAATATAAACGGATGGAAAATGTTATTAATTTCACATACTTTAAGGATATTTTTGACCATATTCTCTTTAAATTATATAACAAATATTGTGAATAATTTTATAATTTTTCAATGCAGGTACTGGCTGAAGAAATTAGAAGATCCAGTGATCCGGCACTGCCTTAGAGAAGGGAATCAAGTAGCTAACATTTTGGCCCAACAAGGAGTACAAGAAGCAGTTGAAGATCACCAAGTCTTTTTGTCAAGTCCACCAACTTTTGTGCTTCAGGAACTTCAGCATGACAACGAAGGGTGTCTAGTTAATAGGAATATACTGTATCTATTAATGCTTGTAGTAATCTAGTTAAGTTGACAACTTATATATTATTAACTCTGATGTAATGTTTGGCTAATTTATATATAAAAGAGTTCCATTTGATTCTCTTCTATGAAAGATTTTTTCAAAGTTAGTTCATACTAAGCTAGCGTTGGAAGATAGATTCCCAAATTCTTTTAAAATTTTTTATTTAGGTGAAGTTTGATTTGAATTTGAAAATGTGTCCAGACATGATTTTTCAAAATGTATTTTGGGCCAAAAAGAGTTCTGAAGTTTTTTTGAGATGTATAGATTTGATTTTCAAATGGAATAACATCCAAATGAAGCTTTTTGTCACGGTTACTCTGATGCTCTGTCTTGAGCCGAGAGTCTCTCGGAAACAGCCGCTCTACCTATCAAAGGTAGAGGTAAGATAAAAGTTAGAGGTTTAGGAACTTTCCTAGAATTTGATACCATGTAAAAAATGGATTTTTGACCTAACTTAACCCCAAAAGCTAGCTTGTAGGGTGAAAATTGTCCAAGTCCATACAAGGAGTCCATGTTCCCATTCTATATCCGATGTGAGACTCTTAACAGTGGACAATTTGTTTTCTAAACTCGATCAAGTCTCAGCTTGACAGAATTTAAACTCTTCCCATCATGTGTAACATGTATCAATCGTTCCAACTATTAAACCTATATATAGTATGCCATAAAAAGCAAATTAAAGGTCAATTTCCACATTCATAGGAAAAAGAAGTAAATTATGGCGACTGAGGTATTCAAATTTGAAACGTACGTGATCTAAAGACAAAATTATTGTTCTTTTTATTATTTGAACTTTGGTCCACACTTCATATCCTATCTTTAATTTGATGATCAAAAAGAAAAAGGTCAAAAGTCAAGTAAGAGTGTTGTCGACACCAAAATTTATAATCTAGCAGTATCCAGTGAGTGTTTCATGCATATATATAATAAGTACAACTTCAATCTACATTTTTCTTTTTTTCCTTCTCAATATTTCAATTTCACGGAATTATTTTTAAAAAACAAAGAAAAGGTCTGCCGACGCAAGACATAAGAATTGACAAGTAAAGAGGGACCATGAACATCTGCTGGATTCAACTCTAGATAACATTATGACCTGTTGAGCTGCTCCACAACTCATCTACCTAAATTGCTTTAACTAGTTGTTAGAACCGACAAATTCAAGACTTAAAGTTGATGAATTCAGAATAAAAATGATATGCATACATTTTTATATCTTTTGCATATAAAGCTATAGTTTGAACCAAAAATAATGAATTTATGCTGATGAATGTACCACCAAACAGACTCGAATCTCATATGCTAGGATCCTTATTCAAGTGAATGTTACTAAACCATTGCCCATGAAGATTAAGGTTACTGCACCTGATGGAAGGCAATTTGAGCAAGATGTTAGATATGACTGGAAACCTGATTTTTGTGAAAAGTGCCAGAATATTGGGCACATTTGTAAGAAACCAGAGCAGCTACATGTGGAAGAACAACAGTATGTGCAGCCTAGAAGGAGAAAAAGAACTAGAAGAGCAAACCCAACTAATTAGCAAAATGCCCCTCAGCAGACAATGCATAACAGATTTGCTTAGGTGTGGCAAGTTAAAGATGCAGAAATGAATGTAGTTGGCCCTAAAGAACAACATCGACAGGAAAAGGATTGTGTTAATCCCCATCCTGCTCAAACACAAGTTAGTAGTGCTAGTGGGAACCCCAAGCCAGTATCTGAACAGGTTGAATCTTCCAGTATTCAAGCTATGAGTGATCAGTAATTACAAGCTACTAGTCAAGTAGGTACACAGAAGCAAACAACTGCAAAGAGCCCTGCCTTAGAGTGTCATGTGGAATTTCCTGAGCTGAGAAGTGGCCCAGCTAAGCAAAGGAGTGTCCAGGAGAAAAGTGATATACAAAAGTCTCAAGAAAAAAATCCAGTGTTAAAGGGGTAACTATTTCTAAATCCTCATGACTTGGATAATATGGAATATAAGAGGAGTGAATAAGAGATATAAACAGAAAGAATTCAAGAACTATTTGCACCAACAGAGGATCAAGCTTGTAGTGTTGTTGGAGACAAGAGTTAAAGCACCTAAAGCTAGTAGAGTTTTGAAACAATTAGCCCCTACCTGGGAGGTTCAACACAACTATCAACATGCTGTTAATGGAGGAGTTTGGCTAATGTGGGACAGTTCTACTTATACTGTGGATGTGTTGGAGTTGATGCCCAGTTTATCCATGCTAAAGTTAAGGGGATTGTGGATGGGGTTGAGTGTTTGATAATAATAGCATATGGATACAATACTTGTATCTAGAGAAAAGCTCTATGGGATATATTAAATGTGTTAGCTAATACTGTAAATATGTCATAGTTAGTCTCTGGTGATTTCAATGCTATGTTATATCCTCAGGACAGGCTTGTAGGGAATCCCGTTACTCTGACAGAAACTAAAGATTTTGCTGAATATATCCATAATCTTTTGCAGAATGAATTACCTTGAAAAGGAGAATACTATGCTTGGACTAATAAGCAGTTGGGTGTGGATAGGGTGTAAATCAGACTGGATAGAACTTTTGAAAATGACCTATGGATGCTGAAATAGGTCAGATTTGCACTACTTATGACTTGCCTTCTGTGTTTGACCATTCACCTATGCTTCTCAATATGCATATTTCTAGCTGGTCTCCAAGGGCCCCTTTTAGATATTTTAATGTGTGGTCAGGACATGCAGACTTTATTCCTATGGTTGAAACTATTTGGGCACAATATCACAATGGAAGAACTATGCAGATTATTTGGACAAGATTGAAGGCTCTTAAACCACAGCTTAAGAAGCTTAATATTGATGAGTTTAAGAGTATTGATCAGAAAATTGTCAAGGCTAGATATGACCTGAAGTGCATTCAGGAAGCATTAAACTCTCAATACACAGATCAGTTACTTGAACAAGAAAGTGTTACTCTATAACAACTGAAAAAATAGACCCTTATTGAAGAAAGTGTTATGAAGCAAAAATCAAAGATACAATGGATGAAATTAGGGGACTCAAATACAAAGTATATTTCAGCTGTAATGAAGGGGAGGTGTCACAAGAAGTGTTGGTTACAATGGTGCAGGAAATGAAAATAAGTAACTGCTAAGTATTACAACAAACTGAAATTACAATAAACTTGAACAAGAAACTGGAATAGTTTTTGGTATGCTGAGTCTAGTGATGGCACTCTGTCTTTAAGACAAGATTGCCACGTATGTATCCTTTCTACGTCCTGGACAATTGTCTCCCAAGATAAAACAGCAAATGAACAAATGAGCAAAGGAAACTCAAGTGTTACCTTGAAGAATTTTGAGTAATGAAATGATGCTAGAAGATAGTAGGAAGAATCTGATTCGTTTGTATGTTTCTGTGTGTCTCAACAATTGCGCAAAGGCTCCTTTATATAGTTGAAGGAGAGGACTCACCAACTGCCCACATAATTGTTGTTACTGGCCAAGTAATGGCAATTATGGAGGTAGTAATTCACCAAAATAAATGGTGAATTGATGTGCAACGGATTGGCCTTTAGGGAGAGTAATTCAGCCAAAATAAATGGTTGAATTGAGTGCAAATTAAGGCTGGTTGACGTTCCAATAACCAACAGAAAGTTCTTTGCCCAATTTTGACTTACTTGAAACTTCAGGGACCAAACTGTAAATCTGAAACAATTCTGGGTCCAAAAAGATAATATCAGAAGAAGCCCACAGCCCACGACCCGTGACCGAGACCAGACGGGACGGGCGGGCGGCGGTGGCGCGCGTGTGGGCTTATCCTCGAACCGAAGCACATCTAGGTCCTCCCTCCTTTAAACACATGGGATACCCCTTGGGGTCCCAAACCCCAAACCAACTTTGAGACTTATAAACTAAACAAATCTTTCTTCCCCCACTGATGAGGGAGAATTGGTCTAAATACCACACTTTTCCACGCTTCAAACACCTCACTTCGTGGACCAATATCTCTTTCATTTCTCAACAAAATTTGACGATCCTTGGCCCTACGGTCATCTACTTACTTAGTAGATTATGCACGTGTGAAGAACCGGACTCTCCAACATGCGGAACACTAGTGTTTAAGCCATTAAAGTTGGTTGGACGCAACTCCTGCCAAAGGCAAATTTCCAACAATCCCTTCTTGAAAGAGATTTTGACGCACTCACATGGTGCCTTTTTCCTTTCCAGCAATATTTCAGCGGACCGATGTTGCATAAGGAGAGGTAGCTTCATCTTTGAACTTTCCATAGTTAAATACCATCGGACTTACTTACTGCGCGGTGAACGTGATGTCTTGAACCGTCAGTGTTTAGTGTAAGCCAAGTCAATAGTACCAACACAACAAATTCCCTTACTCTCTTCTTCGTAATGTTTTGTCCGTTGTGGCCGTGGACAACTTCTTGGATTCTTAAGTGCGTTCATTTGAGGCGGCCTGTCCTCGCACTTAAATAGGTGGTATCCTACAAGGTATCCTGCTATACCCCACTTCAAGAGTGTTAGGAACCATTAAAAGTTTTCCCAAACCTAACCTCAACTGTTGAGGATCATTAAAGGTTTTGAAAACTTAACCTTTACCCACACTGCAGATAGCACTTAACGTCTATTGCGGGAACGGCTTTGGATTTGTTATTTCTTTACATAAATCACTATCCGAAGTGCTCATGCTTCCACTGAAGTGATCAACTGAACCTTTACAGCTTAGTTTTTCCATTGAACCAAATTACTGGGATCTCCAGTCAGTAAGGTTGGGTTACCACCGTATTGGTCCTTATACTTTGGGTTTTAAGTCAATTCCCTTAGACAGGCAGAACATCTGATCCTTGGGTAAGCCCTTTGTCAGCGGGTCTGCTATATTATCCTTTGACTTTATGTAATCAATGGACATTATACCCGTGGTGATCAGCTGCCTAACGATCTTATGCCTCCGTCGAATATGACGAGACTTGCCGTTGTACATAGCATTCCGTGCCATTCCTAGAGCCGATTGGCTGTTGGAGTGGATCATTACAGAAGGTACGGGTTTGTTCCAACACGGAACATCCTCTAAGATGTCATGAAGCCACTCAGCTTCTTCTCATGCTTTGTGTAAAGCGATAAACTCCTATTCCATTGTGGATCGGGCGATGCAAGTTTGCTTAGAGGATTTCCAAGACACAGCCCCACCACCAATTGTAAATACATACTCACTGGTGGACTTGGTGTTCTCTATATCAGATATCCAGTTTGCATCACTGTACCCCTCTAGTACAGCTGGATATCTCGAATAATATAACCTAAAAATTAACATATGTTTCAGGTATTGTAATAACCGATTCAACGCCTTCCAGTGATCATCACTCGGATTACGAGTAAACCTAGCCAACTTATTGACTGCATAAGCAATATCAGGTCGGGTGCAGTTTGTTATATACATCAAACTACCGATCACCTGTGCATATCGCTCCTGGTATACGGGTGCACCATGGTTTTTATCAAGCTTCTAATTTGTATCCATTGGTGACTTTATCGGTGAACTGTCAAACATCTCGAACTTTCTCAAAACATCCTCGATGTAGTGAGACTGAGATAAGACCAGTCTGTCAGACGTCTTAGAGATTTTTATCCCTAAGATGACATCTGCGATACTCATATCCTTCATGTCGAAGCATTATTTCAACATGTTCTTAGTCTCTAGGATTACCCTAGGACTGCTTCCTGTGATCAACATGCCGTCTACATACAGGCATATCATAACAAACGAGTCAGAGTTACCTTTCATGTAGACACATTTGTCACATTCATTAATGGCGAAACCCTTCGATAGTAGAGTACTATCACATTTTTCGTGCCATTGCTTCGGGGCTTTTTCAGCCCGTACAGAGATTTGACAAGCCGATAGACTTTCTTCTCTTGCCCTTGAACCACATAACCTTCGGGTTGGTCCATATAAATTTCTTCTTCCAAATTACTATTTAGGAAGGCTGTCTTGACATCCATTTGATGTATCTCAAGGTCACGCAAAGCTGCGATTGCAATGAATACCCGTATGGATGTCATCCGAGATACCGGGGAGTACGTGTCAAAGTAGTCAAGACCTTCTTTCTGTCGATAGCCCTTGACTACCAGCCTGGCCTTGTACTTATCTATAGACCCATCTTCTTTATATTTCCGTTTAAGTATCCACTTACAACCCAACGATTTATTTCCCAGAGGAAGATCAACCAACTCTCAAGTATGGTTATGCAGAATAGAGCCTATTTCACTCTCAATAGCTTCTTTCCAGAGCGGTGCTTCTGGAGTTGACAACACTTTAGCAATTGTCCTAGGTTCATCGTTAACCATATAAGCTACAAATTCAGGACCGAGGATTTATCCTTCCTGGCCCTTTTACTTCGCCTTAGTTCCATCTCTGTGGTCTCCAAGTTCTGAGAATCTGGAATACTAGATTCCGGATATTCAGCCACTTCGAGATCCACTAGATCTGAACTATCTAGATCCGGGTCGTCAATGACTCCCGGTTCCTGAGAGCTTTGTTCATAACTTCGTTTGCGAGAGGTTATGTCTTTTTCCTTTCTAGGAAAAATACCTTCAAAGAATTGAGCATTCCTTGATTCCATGATTGTACCCGGGTGGATATCTGGAATATCTTACTTATGCACTAAGAAGCGATAAGCACTACTGTTATTTGCATATCCGATGAATATGCAATCTACAGTCTTAGGCCCAATCTTGACCTGCTTTGGCTTGGGTACTTCAACCTTTGCCAAACAACCCCACACCTTAAAATATTTGTTGGTAGGTTTCTTTCCCTTCCATGATTCATATGGAGTTTTCTCTTTACCTTTATGTGGGACTCTATTAAGAATCGTATTAGCGGTAAGGACGACTTCTCCCCACATGTTTTGGGGAAAACCGAAATTGATGAGCAAGGCATTCATCATTTCCTTTAATGTGCGGTTCTTACGTTCCGCCATACCGTTCGATTGAGGTGAGTATGGAGCCGTCGTTTGATGAACAATGCCTTCTTGGGCACAGTATTCCTCAAATGGCGCTACGTATTCTCCCCCTCTATCGCTACGAATGGATTTAATCTGCAGGCTTAGTTGGTTCTTCAACTTCTGCTTTGTAACGTCGGAACGCTTCAAAGGCTTCATCCTTACTTTTCAACAAGTAAAGGTAACAATACCTTGTGCTATCATCAATTAATGTCACAAAGTACTTGTTCCCCCCTCTAGTTTGTGCGAACTTCAAATCACATATATCTGTGTGAATAAAATCTAGAGGAGCGGTATTCCTTTCGACGGATCGAAAAGGAAGCTTTGTGAGTTTTGCCTCTACGCATACCTCACACTTATGTTGAGGGTTTACGTCGATAGACGACAACAACTCCAACTTTACCAGCCTTTGGATAGACTTGTAGTTAACGTGTCCTAATCTATGATGCCATAAATTAGAAGACTCAAGCAAATAAGAAGAAGGTTCAACTTTATTACTTGGACGCATTACAGACATGGCATTCACTTTGAAGAGGCCTTCACAGACGAAGCCTCTCCCCACAAAAGTGTCATTCTTAGTGAGTACAAACTTATTGGATTCAAACACTAGCCTAAAACCAGCATTAACCAATAAAGGTCCTGAAATTAAATTTCTTCTAATATCAGGGACATACATCACTTCCTTCAGAGTGAGCTCATTTCCAGAAGTCATCTTCAGGACCACCTTTCCTAACCCCAGCACATCAGAGGAAGCGTTGTTACCCATGAACAGCTTCTTGTCGGTGACCGTTGTGTACGTGGAGAAGCCATCTCTATTGGAACAGATGTGTCTGGTAGCACCTGTATTCACCCACCACTTCCTCGGATTCTCGACCAGGTTTGCTTCAAGCACCAATGTCGAGAACTCCTCAATCATGTCATCCAGGAGCGTGTCCTTGACGACGTTAGCATGCATCTTTCCTTTAGCCTTGGCTTTCTGTTGTTGCTCAGTCTTGAGCTTGCGGAATTCCTTGATCTTATGACCAGGTTTTCCACAGTGGTGACAGTTACCTCTGAACATCTCCGCTGCGTGGGCCTTACCGTCTTTCTGGAACTTCCGTTTCTTGCTTGGATTCCCTTTGGCCTCAGCCAGATTTGCCTTTGCCTCAGCAGGTTGTTTACCCCTAGGCAAGGCCTTCTTATTATCTTCCTGAATTTGGAGTTTGATAATAAGCTCTTCAAAGGTCATCTCATTTGTCTTGAGTTTTAAGTAACTCATTCCACGAAGGAGGTAACTTTTCAATCAGCGATGCAACCAAAAACTGCTCATTTGGTTTCATTCCTTCCAAATCCAGGTGATGTAGAATCATTTGGAATTCCTGGACTTGGGACATCATTGTCTTACTATCCACCATTTGAAATTTTATAAATTTTCCAACGATGAACTTCTTAGTACCTGCATCTTGTGCATTGTACTTCTTTTGCAGTTTTTCCCACAGCTCTTTGGCAGTGCCAACGGTGCAATAGACCGTGTAGAGAGGGTCTGCCAAGCAGTCAATATGTAATTCTTATACATGAAATCGCTATGATTCCATGCATCAAGAACCATTTTCATGCCATTAATGACATGGATACCAACGCCCCCTTCACCCGTTTCAGAAGGCGAATGGTCCATTTCATCTCCAGCTTGTGGAGGATCTTCCGTTAGGAACCGGGTAATGCCCATAACAGTTAAGTAGAACAGCATCTTCTGCTGCCATCTTTTAAAGTTTGAGCCCATGAATTTTTCAGGGCGTTCATGGTGGAATGCGGAGGGTGGAGCAGTAAAGGCAGCGGACGTGCCTTGCGCAACAGCGGTGAAGGCAAGCGGCGAGTTGCTCGCCTTTGACGAGCGGCAGCAGCACAGGAAAGCGAATGCGCCTTGATTGGCGACGCAGCGACATCAATAGTGTTTCCGGTCATGTTGCGAAGATTCTGATAGCAAAATCTTGTCTTAAACTTGTTGGTTACAATGGTGCAGGAAACGGAAATAAGTAACTGCTAAGTATTACAACAAATTGAAATTACAATAAACTTGAACAAGAAACTGGAATAGTTTTTGGTATGCTGAGTCGAGTGATGGCACTCTGTCTTTAAGACAAGATTGCCCCGTATGTCTCCCAACAATTGTGCAAAGGCTCCTTTATATAGTTGAAGGAGAGGACTTACCAACTGCCCACATAATTGTTGTTACTGGCCAAGTAATGGCAATTATAGAGGTAGTAATTCACCAAAATAAATAGTGAATTGATGTGCAATGGATTGGCTTTAGGGAGAGTAATTCAGCCAAAATAAATAGCTGAATTGAGTGCAAATTAAGGTTGGTTGACGTTCCAATAACCAACAGAAAGTTCTCTGCCCAATTTTGACTTACTTGAAACTTCAGGGACCAAACTGTAAATCTGAAACAATTCTGGGTCCAAAAAGATAATATCAGAAGAAGCCCACAGCCCGCGACCGGCGGCGGCGCGCGTGTGGGCTTATCCTCGAATCGAAGCACATCTAGGACCTCCCTTCTTTAAACACATGGGATACCCCTTGGGGTCCCAAACCCCAAGCTAACTTTGAGACTTATAAACTAAACAAATCTTTCTTTCCCCACCGATGAGGGAGAATTGGTCTAAATACCACACTTTTCCACGCTTCAAACACCTCACTTCGTGGACCAATATCTCTTTCATTTCTCAATGAAATTTGACGATCCTTGGCCCTACGGTCATCTACCTACTTAGTAGATTATGCACGTGTGAAGAACCGGATTCTCCAACATGCGGAACACTAGTGTATAAGCCATTAAAGTTGGTTGGACGCAACTCCCGCCAAAGGCAAATTTCCAACAAAAAGCACATCCAAGAGCTCACTTCTTTAACTGGAATCAAACTTACTAAGCCTGGGGATATCCAAAGTGACATACTTATGTTTTATAAAAGTTTGACGGGATCAGCTGCTCAGCGATTACCTATTGTTGATAGATTAATCATGAAGAAGGGGCTCCAACTATCTCATCATTAGACGTTATTTATGTGTGCTGATGTTATAGAACTTGAAATCAAGGAATCCCTATGGAGTATTGGGGATGATAAAGCTCCTGGGTGGATGGTTACAATGCATGTTTCTTCAAGAAAGCATGGTCAATAATCAAAGAAGATATCATACAAGCAATGAAGGAATTCTTCTATTCTGGTAAGCTCTACAAGGTTGTCAACTGCACTTCTATTACCTTAGTGCCTAAAATCTCTAATCCTGCAACCGTTAGAGATTTTAGACAATTACTTATTGTACAGTTCTTTACAAGATAATCTCTAAGGTCCTAGCTGCTAGAATACAAAATGTTATCTCCTCCATTATATGTGATGCACAAGCTGGCTTTATTCCCGGTAGAAGAATTATTGATAATATTATCTTAGCTCATGAATTGGTGAAAGGGTATACTAGAAAGCAAATATCTTCTAGGTGTATGATCAAGATTGATCTCAAAAAGGCATATGATTCTGTTAAATGGCCTTTTCTTGAGCAAGTGATGGAGGGAATTGGATTTCCTGTTAAGTTCACCAATTGGATCATGGAATGTGTCAAGACTGTTAATTATTCAATCCTTGTTAATGGTGAACCAACAACTCTATCTGATGCTGTCAAAGGACTAAGACAAGGGGATCTCATCTCTCCTTTCTTATTTGTTATTGCCATGGAGTACTTAAGTAGATGTTTGAATGGGCTAAAAGAAATTAAGAGTTTTCACTTTCATCCAAGATGTGCTAAGCTCAACATCACTCACCTTAGCTTTGCTGATGATTTGCTAGAGGGGATGTGGAATCAGTAGCTCAGTTACAAGCTTCCTCAAATTTTCTACTGCTTCTGGGCTACATGCCAATATGGATAAAAGTTTTGTATACTTTGGGGTATATCTAGTGTACAGAGAGTGTTGATTCTTGAAAAACTGGAATTTGGGCAAGGTGATCTTCCCTTCAAATATTTAGGGATCCCTCTGGCAACAAAGAAATTGTCCATCATGCACTAGCAACCTTTGATTGATAAAATGGTAGTTAGGATTACCTCTTGGACTGCCAAATAACTTTTCTATGCTGGTAGAGTACAGTTGGTCCAAACAGTATTATTTGAAATCCAAGCATATTGAGCTCAATTATTCCAAATTCTCACAAAAGTGATGAAGTTGATTGAAGCCCACTGTAGGAGCTACATTTGGTCTGGAACTAATACACTCACAAAGAGGGATTTGGTATCCTGAGACAGAATATGCACTCTTAAGTGTGTTGGGGGCTTGAACTTGATCAACCTAAAGTTGTGGAATAAGGCTGCACTCCTTAAAAACTATTGAGACCTGACATATAAACATGATAAGATGTAGATCAAGTGGATTCACACATATTATATCAAAGGCCAACAAGTCATGAACATGCCTGTACCTAAACAGGTCAGTTGGGTTGTGAAGAAGATTATTCAGGCAAGAGTAAGTGAGTCACATTTACACCAGGCTATTGATAACAGAAATAGTTTCATTCGACAAACCTGCCTGCATCTGCTTGGAGATAATAGTAGAGGTCCATGAAATACTTTCATGTTCAGAAATGAAGCAAGACCTAAGGTTGTGTTTACCATGTGGTTGCAGTTCCAAAGCAGGCTGCTCACAAATGATCGATTACTAAATTGGGGTATGGATGTTGAGCCTAAATTTGTGTTTTGCAGTGCTTTTCTATAGACAAGAGATCATATGTTTGCTATGCTTTTGCTAAATCTCTATGGTCAGGATTGTTGATTTGGATTCATAGACTTCCCTATAGTCCAAGAAATTGGGATGAACATTTACTTGGGCAGTCTGTCAGGGTAAAGGCAAGTCTCACGCGGCTAGCGTATTCAGGATGATTTATGCAGAGTGTACACATGCAATATGGAGGGAACGAAATCAAAGGGTATTTGAGGGAAAGAGTAGATCAATAGAAAACATAGCTAAAGATGTAGCCTTCTCCTGCAATGTTCGAGCTTCTATGCAAATCAAGAAGCTGTTGCACCTTTGCTATTTCTGATGTTTAAGTTTCTGAGGTTTCTATTATATCTCTTTCTTGTAACAGCTTGGTTAGGTGTTTTGGTTTTTTCTTAGATAGTCAGTGTGGTGCGTGGTTAGTCGGCTGTGGCTTTGTAATGGTTGCTACTTTGGTGATAAATAAAATCATTTACTTACAAAAAAATAATGAATTTAATTAAATTTATAGAACCCATGCTAAATTCGCATGTGGTTGATAGTAATATAGCCATGAAAAATCTAAGACTTTTCTTACATGTTGGAAATAGCTATTGGATCGATTTCACCTTTTAATGATTATGGACGATGTTGGACGAAAGAAGCTTTTTTCCATAATATGAAGGTTAGGTTTACGAAGAAAAACGCTCAACATCTTTTGAGGATATCTATTCCGTGGACAAAGGGAATTCATCCACTTTGTTAGCATTCATGACGATCAGTAACATGAGTCATAGTAACTGCAGATCGGCTACTGCTAAAAAGAAACCCGTAAATCTCTTAACTAGTATCATAACATCAAACTACACTAGTACACTTATGCATGTTGCCGCAGCTGAAACAACTTAGAAAGTGATAATTTTTTTGATTTAGGGATAAGTTTGAGTCCTACTTTGTGTCTTATCCACATTGAAACCCATTATATAATACAGCTTGCTTTTAAACGATCGATATGATAAGTAGCTGTAGTGCTCTCAAGCTAACTGTCTTGCATTCAAAACTTAGTTAGGTTCTATTTGAGAAGCTTCCTCCTCTATTAAACTTTAGATTTACCCTAGTAAACCTAATTTCTATAACGTATTATTGACCTGTTGTTCCTTATCATATCGTTTAAATATGAAGGTATGCCAAAGCTTGAAGGTATACCTTCATGTCAGTCCAAGCCCAGTTAGAAATATGAAGATATGCCAAAGTTGTACTTTTAACAAAACAATAGTACTATGGAATTCGAACTTTTCTTTTTAATCTATTTTTAATTTCCTTTTTTTTAGCAATTCTTCAATTCTAACTTTTCACGTGTTATCTTTAAGATTAGAAGATTGAAGGATATTTTTAGTACATTCTGCATATCTTTAACAACCACAAAATTCAAAAAGTCTTTTTTTTAAACCATGTGTCAAGTCAAAATCAAACAAAATTTTGAAACAGGAGTAGTAGCTTCTACCATTCAAATATCATAATTGTTTAACTTTTGGAATATGTTTAGAGTATTGAAAAATTACAAAGCAAATCAAATTACAACTTTTGTAATTAAAAATATTTGCAAAATGTATGAAAAGGTTGTAATAAGAAAATATGTTTAAATTTTCAGATAGTAATAATTTAGTCAACTTTTCAAAATTTAATAAGTTATACTGTAAACACCCATGGACTGTTTACCCCAACAAGGTATTGCTCTGTTAGGCTTTCATTCATTATGGGGAAAAAATCACATTTGCCTTCCCGTAGGAGTTTGAGTCTCAGTCTTAATGTGATTGATTATCCTACCAGATGATTTTTCATCTCATTTTAACTGTTATTTTGCCTTTTTTCACGTCCATTTTAAAAAACAATAAATACAAAGTGTAGTTTACAAAAGTACCCTATTTACTGAAATTAAACTGATTTTTTCCTATTAAATATTATGCATTTTTATTAATATTAAGGATATAATTTAAAATAATATATTATCAGCTTTAATTTTGAATTCCTCCTTAGACAGATTGAATTTTTATCCCTAAATGGTTGTATGGGTAGTGATCAGATGTAGGTGTTGAGGATAGCAGTAGAGTCTGGTTTGTAAGCTCTTTTTTTTTTTTTTGTACAAATTTGCTAATTTGGTAAATAAAATCTCTTTACTTGCCAAAAAAAATCGAATTCCTAGAACTATGTTAGATATGCCATTGTTCACTAACTAATCACACGTGAGCTCCTACTCGAGTGAATTTCTCCTTTTTCTCCTTGGAATCTATTCATTATTTGACATCAAACTTTGGGATCATAGTTAACAGCCAAATTTTGGCAAAAAAAAAATGATACTACGACTTAGCCTTGCCTTGACATTTTAGGATATACAAACTTTGATTGGTAATAATTTGAGCTAGTACTAATTATTAAAGAGCACAAAAATATTCTAGAAACTGAGCTATAGATATTTCTGAATGTGTCACGTCAAGACTATGTAGATGATTAATTTTCTATCAATTCAAGTGGTTGCCAACTGAAAGAGATAGTCATGGTTCAAGACTCAATGCTGAGTGAAATAAATAAGATCGATCAATACAACAAAAGAAAAAAAGTGAGTTAGATGAATGTACTTTATTGCATGCGCCATTTTTCCTAGATGAAAGGGGCAACATAAAATATCTGTTTTTGATTAGTCAATATCTACCATCAATACTTATGAATGATATTTGAAATAATAGTCTCAAAATATTTATCATTTTAAAAAAAAAAAAATCGTTATATCCTATATTTTAATTATATCATGATTTGATGTTATGAGTTCCTAGATGCCAATTACATATTCAATGTTCAGATTGTCTTTTGCATTTGTAATTAGCAACCTTAAGATGGGACATTGATGAATTGGACACATACAATATCAATCACATATTCATTATAATTCATAAGTGGTATCTAGAGAGGGTGATGCGTAAGTTACCGACACTTTTATGGTCATGTGTCCTATATCCTTTTCATGATCATTAAGAAATTAAGCCTATTTGATTTCCTAAAGTGGCCTCACTTTAAGCTCATATAGGTGAACCTTTCACGTACTCCATAATATAGTACACTTGTGGAAATCAATTGAATAATAGATATGAGCAACTTTATTCATTTACGATCAAATGTACATATTAACCCAGGCATATCCGGAAAAATATAAAATATATCACACATATCTTTATTGCATAAATATACCACTAAAGGTTCATTAAGAGCAAAAATTTGCTCATCCTACATACACATTATGGAACCAAGCACAACTTGGGATGGTAAGACAAGTGCTTGCAACTACAGAATGATGTACTTGGACTCATTGAACTTAAGACTCAAGGGTTTTATCGAGTGTTAAGTCGAGGTTCCACCATTGGTAGTTTAGAGTATAGGCTTCAAACCCATCCCTTTTGTATTTTTGGTGACTAAATCCCTCATAAGGCCTTTTGTCAGGGATCTGCGAGATTCTGATTTGTACGTTCAAAGTCCACAGTTATAACACCATCACGAATGAGTTGTTTCACATAACTATGTCGTAAACCAATGTGCCTTGATTTACCATTATAAACTTCATTGTATGCTTTAGCCAATGTAGCCTCATTATCACAATGAATTGAGATAGGTGACATGGATTTTGCCCACAAAGGCAAATCATACAAAAAAATTCTTAGCCACTCGGCTTCCTTGCTTGCAGACGCTAATGCTATAAATTCAGATGTCATAGTTGAATCTGCAATATAAGTTTGTTTCTTGGATCCCCATGAAATTGAACCCCCACCAATTATGTATATCCACCCACTTGTACAGGAATGATCATTGTTAGATATCCAACTTGCATTAGAAAACCCTTCTAATATACAAGAAAATCTATTATAATGTATTCCATAGTGAATAGTTCTCCTAAGATACTTAAGTAGCCTTCGAACTGTATGCCAGTGAGCATGACTTGGATTGTGAGTAAAACGACTCAGTTTTCCTACAACAAAACCAATATCAGGTCTTGTACATGTCATGGCATACATAAGACACCCAATTACCTTAGCATACTCTAATTGTTTCACAGATTCTCCTGTATTCTTAGATAACACTACATTGTGATCAAGAGGTGTAGATGCAAATTTACAATCAAAGTTGTTAAACTTTTTAAACACATTTTCAATGTAATGTGACTGAGTCAAGGCCAAACCACTAGTATGTCTAGTAATTTTAATGCCTAAAATCACATTTATTTCACCCATGTCTTTCATGGAGAAAATAGCAGATAAAAACTCCTTTGTGTCCACCACTTATTGGAGATCAGCGCCAAATATTAACATATCATCCACATATAAACAAATGACAACTCCCTTGTTTCCAACAAACTTACAATATACACACTTATAGGCATCATTGATAAGAAATCCATTAGAAAGTACAACTTGATCAAATTTTTGGTGCCATTGTTTGGGAGCTTGCTTAAGCCCATACAATAATTTGATCAACTTACACACTTTGTGTTCTTGACCAGGAACAACAAACCCCTCGGGTTGTTCCATATACACCTCCTCATCTAATTCACCATTTAGAAATGCGGTTTTCACGTCTATTTGATGAACGAGACAAAAAATTGAGGCTAATGAAATCAATACCCTTATTGTTGTTGTCTTTGCAACAGGAGCATAGGTATCGAAGTAATCAATACCTAACTTTTAAGTGTAATCTTTTGCTACTAAACGAGCCTTGAACTTGTCTATAGTTCCATCTACTTCCATTTTCCTTTTGAAAATCCACTTACAATCAATGGGTTTACAACCTGGTGATAGATCAGCCAACTTCCAAGTTCTATTACCCATAATCAAATTCATTTCATCATTAATTGCTTCTTTCCAAAAAGAAACATCTGGAGACTTCATTGCCTCCTCAAAAGTGACAGGATCAACTTCTAAATTATAACAGAAAGGTATGTAAGTGTCAACAGAAGACTGATCCCTACTTCCTTCAACGAGAAACATAAAGAAATCATCTCTGAAATCCTTAGCTTTTCGCACCCTTTTACTTCTTCTTAATTCCACAACTTCCTTATTAGTTGAGTTATTATCAACTAAACCATGCTCTTACCGTAAATAAAAACTAGATGGTAACGTTGTGTCAGCCTATAAAAACACACTCAATTCCTTTCTCCCTAAGTTTCTTTCTTTTGGGCTCTGGAACTTTAACAATTGCTCTACATCCTCAGACTCTAATATGACTTAGGTTTGGATTTCTCTTGTTCAAGAATTCATATGGGGTAGTATTACTTCTCTTGTTAGGTACTCTATTAAGAATATAACAAGTTGTATGCAAGGCTTCACCCCAATATCCATCTCCTAAACCTGACTTGGATAACATGGCATTTACCATTTCCGTTAGGACTCTATTTTTCCTTTCGGCCACACCATTCTGTTGTTGTGTATAAGGTGTTGTAACTTGATGCACAATTCCAGTTGATTCAAAGAATGATGGATTATAATATTTCCCACCTCTATCCGACCTAAGACACTTAATAAAGGTTTCACAATGAAGTTCTACATTACTTTTAAACACTTTAAATTTTTCAAGTGCTTCACTTTTTGAATGTAATAAATATACATAACAAAATCTGGAATAGTCATTGTGCCACCAGTATATGTAACGTAAGCTCAACCTTTTGTTGTCCCAATACCAAACATACCTACCCAAGAAATCGATCAGTACGAAGAAATGGAGAGACATGCCAAAGCCAAAACGGATGAAAGTATGGCAAAAGAGATTCACAGTTTAAAAGAAGCATTCAGGAGCATCCAGACGAGCAAAGGACATGAAGGGCTGGAGTACGAAGATCTGTGTATGCATCCCGATGTTGAGTTGCATGTCGGATATAAGGTGCCAAAATTCGACATGTTTGATGGAAAGGGGAATCCCCGCGCCCACTTGAGATCATACTGTGACAAGTTGGTTGGAGTGGGGAAGGATCAAGCGACCATAAGGAAGTTGTTCATCAGGAGTCTGACATGAGAGGCACTTGATTGGTATACAAGCCAAGATCTGCGAAAGTGGTATAATTGGAGCGCAATGACGCAATATTTTATGGATAAATTCATATTTAACACCGACACCGTCTTGGACAGATTTTATTTAATGAAGCTAGAGAAGAAAGCAACGGAAACTTTCAGGGAATATGCCATGAGGTGGAGGGAAGAAGCAGCAAAAGTTCAACCTTTGATGGCCGAAATTGAAATGACCACCCTATTTGTGCAGTCCCTAAAAGGCGCAACATATTCTGAAAGGATGATAAGCGTCATAGGGCAGAGTTTTTATGAAGTCGTGAGAATGGGGGATTTCGTGGAAGAAGGTATCAAAACAAGCAGAATCACAAACTTGGCCGCATTACAAGATACAAGTAAAGCAATCCAATCAAATTCATTTGGGGGAGCCATCCAGAAGAAGAGGGATGTAATGTCCTCTGTTGTGACCGCCCATGAGTGTAGGCCATACCAGTTTTCAACCTACCAAAACCCACTACAACAACCTTTCTATTATAACCAAAACAACCAAAATCTTCCGCCTTATTATCAATACTCACTAGCTCTATACCCTGTCATACTCATCCAATATACAGCGCACCCCGAGCACCCGCCTATTCCCCGTAATATCGACCTATATACTCAATTCAGCCACAAAGACAACCGACAAACGCACACAGACCTAGCATAAACTATGAAAGAAAGCCAGCCAAAATCTATACACCTTTAGCCGAACCTTTACCCTAGCTATATGAAAGATTGAGAACTGCATGGATACTCCAACAGATCCCAGGAAAAATCCCTAACCCTATTCCAAAATGGTATGACGAGGCCAAACGTTGTGCATACCACTCTTGAATCACTGGGCATAACACTAGAAATTACTATGCCCTCAAAGATAAGATCGAGGCATTGATAAAAGAAGGTGGCATCCAGCTGAAAGAAGTTTCCCCCAATGTACACAACAACCCCCTGCCAAATCATGACAATGCCAGTGTGAACATGATCACCGTCGATGAAGAATACAGTTTAAAGGGGACCAACCTGAGGGGTATGTGGTCCAAGGGCAAGAGAAGAAAGTCTGTCGGCTTGTCAAATCTCTGTACGGGCTGAAACAAGCCCCGAAGCAATGGCACGAAAAATTTGATAGTACTTTACTATCGAAGGGTTTCGCCATTAATGAGTGTGACAAATGTGTCTACATGAAAGGTAACTCTGACTCGTTTGTTATGATATGCCTGTATGTAGACGACATGTTGATCACATGGAGCAGTCCTAGCATAATTCTAGAGACTAAGAACATGTTGAAACAATGCTTTGACATGAAGGATATGGGTATCGCAGATGTCATCTTAGGGATAAAAATCTCTAAGACGTCTGACAGACTAGTCTTATCTCAGTCTTACTACATCGAGGATGTTTTGAGAAAGTTTGAGATATTTGACAGTTCGCCTATTAAGTCACCAATGGATAGAAATCAAAAACTTGATAAAAACAGTGGTGCACCCATATGCCAAGAGCAATATGCACAAGTGATTGGTAGTTTGATGTACATAACAAACTGCACCCCGACCTGATATTACTTATGCAGTCAACAAGTTGGCTAAGTTTACCCGTAATCCGAGTAATGACCACTAGAAGGCATTGAATCGGGTACTTCAATACCTAAAATACACGCTAACTTACGAGTTGCATTATTCGAGATATCCAGCTGCACTAGAGGGGTACAGTGATGCAACCTGGATATCTGACATAGAGAACACCAAGTCCACCAGTAGGTATGTATTTACAATTGGTGGTGGGGCTGTGTCTTGGAAATCCTCTAAGTAAACTTGCATCGCCCGATCCACGATGGAATCGGAGTTTATCGCTTTAGACAAAGTAGGAGAAGAAGCTGAGTGGCTTCACGACTTCTTAGAGGATGTTCCTTGTTGGAACAAACTCGTACCTTCTGTAATGATCCACTATGACAGCCAGTCGGCTCTAGGAAGGGCACGAAATTCTATGTACAATGGCAAGTCTCATCATATTCGACGGAGACATAAGACCGTTAGGCAGCTGATCACCATGGGTTTAATATCCATTGATTACATAAAATCAAAGAATAACATAGCTGACCCACTGACAAAGGGCTTACCCAAGGATCAGATGTTCTGCCTGTCTAGGGGAATGGGCTTAAAACCCAAGGTATAAGGACCAATATGGTGGTAACCCAACCTTCCTGATTGGAGATCCCAGGAATTAGGTTCAATGGGAAAGCTAAGCTGTAAAGGTTTAGTTGATCGCTTCGATGGAAGAATGAGCACTTCGGATAGTGATTTATGTGAAGAAACACCAAATCCAAAGCCGTTTCCGCGATAGACAATAAGTGCTATCTGTAGTGTGGGTGAAGGTTAAGTTTTCAAAACCTTTAATGATCCTCATCGGTTGAGGTTAGGTTTGGGGAAATTTTTAATGGTTCCTAACACTTGTAAAGTGGAGTATAGCAGGATACTTTGTAAGAGACCACCTATTTAAGTGCGAGGACAGGACGCCTCAAATGAACGCTCTTAAGAATCCAAGAAGTGTCCACGGCCACAACAGACAAACTATTACGAAGAATTGTGTAGAGGAAGTTGTTGTGTTGGTACCGTTGACTTGGCTTACACTAAACACTGACGGTTCAAGACATCAAGTTAACCGCGCAGTAAGTAAGTCCGATGATATTCAACTATGGAAGGTTCAAAGCGTATGCTACCTATCCAGATGCAACATCGGCCCGCTAAAAGATTGCTGGAAAAGGCACCAAGTGTGTGCGCTAAAATCTCTTTCAAGAGGGGATTGTTGGAAATTTACTAAATGTGGAAATAAGTATATCCCATTAATTTATGACTCGAATAATTGGGCCCGCACGTCGAAAACGTCGTTTCCACACACGTGCACACGTAGTACCAATTATCGCAAATTTCATTAGTGAAAGAGATATTGGTACGTATGTAATACGTTTGAGACATAGAATTATGGACGGTTATTGGCCAAATGACAAAGTATTCCACGTTGGTAAAAGAAGGAAGAAGTGTAAGATGAAACGAGTCAGAAATCGCCGCAGAGCCGTGAAGGGCCGCAGCGCCACACCGTCGGAGCCGGAGCGCCGCGACGCTAATTGGTTGGGCAGTCACTGGAGCCGCGACGCTAATTCACAGGGCCGCGGCTCTTCGGAGGCATAAAGCTGCGATGGGAAGTTGGAAAAATTTGACATTTGGGCTGGTTTTGGAGCATTGATTCTCCATTACTTGACACATGAATTCAACCATTATTTGGCTGAATTTAACCCTCAATCAAGTGCAATTACATGGCTATTGAAGGCCATTAGTTGGCTAGTTGAGGGGTCTTCTACTTACACTATAAATTGAGGCATTTGGCTCAATTGAACAACACTCAATACGTAGAAAATACTCCAGATTTTCTGAATTCGTCTTCTTCCTCTCTAGCAAAGTTACTATACTCAAAGTTCTTCAAGAGTAACACTTGAATTTCCTTTGCTCATTTGTTAAGTTGCTGTTGTATCTTGGGAGACTATTGCTCAACACCGTAAAATGAGATATACGAGGCAATCTTGTCTTAAAGACAGAGTGCCATCACTCGACTCGGCAAATCACACAAGCAGTTTGTTAAGGGTTTTTTTTTCCAGTTTATTGTAATAGTTAGTTTATCCTTTCTACCATTGTAATAGTTACTTACTTCCCGTTCCCTGCAATAAGTGTATCCCAACAAAGTTTTCATAGAAACTATGTCGGACAAGGCATAGTTTCTATCAAGGTACATAGAAACTATGTCTTGTCCGGCATAGTTATATAGTACTAATTCGAAAGGCAAGTTTTTATAGAAATTATGCCGGAGAAGTCATAGTTTTTATATATCTTTTCGCGAATAGGCATAATTTCTATCAAAATCCTGCCTTGCGAATTTTTCTTTTTAACTGCTGGGGTTCGAACCAAGAACCTCGGGGATATTTTCGATAATTGTTTTAGACGAAGGATAAAAATTAAAGAAAACGCCAAAATAGGGACAATCGTGCGAATTTGTAAAGTTATGACCTATGAAAATGCCGGTTAACTTATTTAAACATTTTAGAAATATTAAATTATTGATACCCCTAAGTATTTATTGTTACTTTTTAGCCAAAAATTAAGTTTAGCAATTGAAGCACAAAAAGATGGATATTGCATAGCAAATTCCGTCTGTAACTGACTATTTAGGAAGGTAAATATTCTTTTATTTCACGCTACATAGTACTATGTATCATTCATAATATTCCTAAGATATACAAAATACATATTATTATTCTTTTCGGTAATAGTCAATGAGGATTCTGCTTCTTTTTTCCCCATTGAATTGCAAACAAAGTTGCCGCTCAATTTAATGGATTGAATCAAATTCGAAAATTGCATAAATTTCAACCTCCTCCTCCCCCTTCTTGTCTGTTTGATTGAACATATGTAAGTGGTGTAGTTTGAATTGGTTGAAACATTTGGACGGAGTTACATATAAAATTTGAGGAAGATTAAAAGTGATTTGGACTTGTTTCGATTAAACAACAAACCTAAAAAATTGCTTTATAACACGTGTATATCACACATAGACATTCATGAATTCTACTGCAATATGTGTATATTATATTGGTATCACACACAATAATAATATATTTATGATGTCACAAGTGGGGTCTGAAAAATTTGATAGGCGCGTGTGCCTGGAATTACTCGTGACCTAGGTTTTGGAATATAAGATTGTGACCTTTTTGGTGGAATAACATCATCTAAATGAATTCACCACACAATTTTTTTTTAATTATAAATTTACAGGGATATACAGATATATTGGAGATAAATAAATCTATTGTGTAATATATGCCCTCGTATACTTGAAAATATATACTCCCTCTGTCCCAATTTAATTGTCTTACTTTTCCTTTTGGTCTGTCCTAAAAAGAGTATCTCTTTATATATTTAGTATGTTTTCTAATTCCAACATATTACGTGGTAAGTTTAAGACCACAAGATTTAAAGAGTTATATACATTTTTAATTTAAGACCACATGATTCATAAATCTTTCTTTATTTCTTAAACTTTATATCGAGTCAAATTAAGACACTTAAGGGTCGTTTGGTAGAGTGTATTAGAGAAAATAATGCATGCATTAGCTTTGTGTATTAGTAATGTTTTGTTTGGTACACTTTTTCATCCTATGTATAATATTTGTTACTATCCTATGCCTAACTAATACCTACCAAACCATGATATTAGCAATACAATGAATTCTAATGCATGCATAAGCATGATTAAAAACACAATTGCTCATGAAATCTCTCACATAATATAATATAGAGAATATTTTTATAAAACACTAATTAATTTTTAAAAATTATGGGGCTCTTGCTATAACAGAACGCGAGGGAAGGGTCGTTTATACCAATACGGACTAATACATATTATTTATAATACACAAAACGAAAGAGGAGATAATAATCCCTAATAACAATATTATTACCTGATATGGTGGAGTGACATTTATGACACGTTTCCATAGTAAAAATAAAAGAAAAACAGTGCAACAAATAACGTGGAATCAAGCGAACCATTCAAACCCATATGAATCATCTGCCTCTCCACATTTGCACTTGGCTACCAGAAATCCCAATTGCTTCAATGGATTGCGCTCTAACATGTTCTGCTTCAGCAAAAATCGCACTACTCACCTGTAAGAGCCTTTAATTTCATATCTCATTACCTTACGATTGCTTAATTTTATTACTCCATCTGTCCCAATCTACGTACCACAGTTACTACTTCTAGAGTCAATCAGTTTAATTTTAACCGTAGACGTTCTTTTAATTTTTTTGAAAAATAATTTATGTATTTGAAAACTACATAAAAATTGTAATTTAAAATATTTAAAGGGCATGCTAATCAATTGCAGTCAAGAATTTTCTTGTTTGGCTCTCAAAATCCGGATTGTATCACGTAAATTGGGACGGATGGAGTAGTATTTGGCTTTGGAAATTGAGCAATACTGGTGAAATCTTAGGTCGCCAAATGCGATTAGGTTCGCCTAAATTACCAAACATTTGGAGTAGTTCGTGGCGTTCTAGTAGTTCAAGGAGGAATAATAGATCACTACGAACTGTTGCCTTGAGTACCACCGCAGGATTCGGAAGCACCATGGAAGGTCCTGCAGCGAATACTCAGAATGTTAATTATATGTGGCCTGATAAAAAGGTATTACTCTTTTGCTAAGCTGTTAATGTTCAAGTTTGATAATTGTTAGAGTACTTATATGTGGCCCGAAATGGTTGTTTCATTGTTTCTTTCCTGTCGTCGAATTACTTAATCAATGTATAAAATAGCTAATATAGTCAAATCTCTTTATAACGGCGTCATTCGTTCAAATATATTTTTTGGCTGCTATAGTGAAATGCTTTTATAGAGAGCATTAATATATCATAACATTTTCCTGTTATTCTCTGTTGTGTCTTGTATTTCAATTGACGTACTGCTTTGTCATTCCTTATTTAGCATTTATTCATGGCTTCATTACTGTTGTTGATTTCTTTTTCCTAATTGTTGTGGTTAGCTTTTCTTTGAGCGGAGGGTCTATCGGAAACATCCTCTCTACCTCCATGGTAGAGGTAAAGTTTGCGTACACTCTACCCTCCCCAGATCCCACTTTGTGGGACTACACTGGGTATGTTGTTGTTGTATTAATATAACATAACATTGAAGTCGTTCCAAAGAAAACTTGGATGTTATAGTGAAATGTTGTTATGGATGATGACTATGATAGAGAGGTCTGACTGCATATTCTTCTGTTATTTTTAATTCAAGGAGAATCACAACTTAGGATATTATGCATACATAGCTGATGAATATCTAAGTTTTATGTTGAAAAATAAAACTGAAATAATTCCTGTCCAATTTAGATAGCAAAAACAACTTCTCTCCCCAAATGAACTCCTACATTTGTCCAATTTTCTTGTCTTTTTTTTGTCTTTTTCAAAAAAAGATAGGAAAATTGGACAAATGGAGGAGTTCATTGGGGAGAGAAGTTATTTTTGCAGTAATTGGATATAAGAATAATATAATAGTCAGCAACTAGGTTCCCGTGACAAGATATGGAAAAATAAAACTTGGAGAGGCTTTTTTCGGTGACAATATAGTGATTGTTTACGACAGTACCAAGACTCGAAAAGTGTTTGAGTTGCGATAATTTACAACTAAATGGTTAATCAGCATTAGTCTCTCTCTCTCTGTCTAAATTTATATATACACATGATTTGAAATTTTCATTTGCCCTATAAGTGGAGCACCTCTTGGTATTGGATGATGGAATGAAATACAAAATTAACCTTAATTTGTTCTAAATTCAAGAATGTAGAGCAAATTTCTTAGTTCATCCAAGAAACCAAATTTAAAAGGGAATACTTTAGCATCAGAGAACAATAATTGGATCTTCAATCCAATTTAAATGTGCTACTACTTCTCTATTCACATAAAAAGGTAAAGATGAAGAGGATCGAAAGAGAAGAGAAATGCTACTCTTATGAGCATGCAAAAAACAAGTATTAGATATGACAAATGAATCTTCAAATTCAAACATCTCCCATGTGACTTATAAAAGCCTTATTGGTACATGAGTAAGTGTGTCAGACATTTCATCTAGATGATTAGGAAGCATTGGTGTTATTAGAATCGCCTTGTAATTAAAGCGAAGCGTCAGATAATTGCCTCATGGCCGAGGCAATGTAGTTCAATCGATGAAGCAATGAAGTGCAAAGGTGATTCATATAAGAAACAGTCAACCTTTAATTTTCGTTGAAAAAGATGAAAAAGTAAAAGAGAAAAAAGGGAAGGGGAAAAAGTTCTTCTACTATTTGAGTTCTAGGACCCCTCTCCAATACACTTCAATTTTTTGTGTGTTCTTACCTTCTTGTCATTGAGTTTGTGACACCTCTTCTGTGGCTTCTGTTTCTTTGTTTCTTTTAGGTTACCTCTTTCTTGTTGTTTTTTCTTCGAATAATTACTTTCTTTTTCTTATATTATACATGTCATTATTCTACTATGTCTGATTGGGCTTCCCTTCCACTATCTTAGTAGACAAGCCTTTTGTTCTACTATATCTGATTCTGGGCTTCTTTTATACTATTTTAGTACCAGTTCGTAAAGTGGTTAAATATAAAATTGAATGCTAAACTTGTTGGATTATACTAGGTATGTTGTTGTTGTTGAAAGGAAAGTTCCCCTTGAAGTTATCTTCTATTTTCTCGTTGAGATTATGTTCAAATAATATTTAATTTGAGCTGTTGGATTAATATTGTCATTATTCTATATTGAATGGTGGAATCGATAATTTTAATTTGTATTTGATATAATAATGCTAAATTCATATTTTTCTGTGAATTGTGTGCTTAATTTTGAACAAGTGTGCTCTTCGCTTTTCACATTTCACAAGTTCCCTGGTATATCCTTCAGTTACAGTATATGTTTTGCACCATATCTTTCATGAACAGTGATTCTAACCTCAGTAAGTCCAATGGGCTTGTTGAAGTTGAAACCGAGGGCCATAACATATTTGGAGTCAAATGCTATTATACAATTTGTTGAATTATGCTCAAAGCCGATATATATTCTCCCAATCCAGCGCCATCAGAAGGAAATAAGATAAATTGTTTACTATGTTCTGTTCTTCTCTGTTTGGGGTTGGCCACCATGTTGCTTAGTTTGTTAGTCAAATTTTGTGTTCAGGGATTTACAGGTTCTAGCAATTTGGTAATACAAAATTTTCTTGGATGCAGAGGCCAAGGATCTGTATAGTAGGAGGTGGCTTTGGAGGTCTTTATACAGCACTGAGGTTAGAATCACTTGCTTGGCCTGATGACAAGAAACCACAGGTAAGTTTTTGCTTTAAAACTCCAATTCTGGTAGAGCTTCAGATGACTTGCTCACCCTGATGCATAATGCTTTAATATATATTACTCGCTGAATATTACTTTGATCCCTGATATTTCAAAGATATAATATCTTGTTATGTCCTACATCATCAAATTCTTTTCCAATTTGGTCCTTTTTCGTCAGCTAATCAACAAAAGTAGATACAATAGTGTCACATGATTTTTGTTTGATAAGTCAGTGTCGCATAGTTGACATGCAAGCAAGTATAACGGAAAGTTAGTTCTAAAAGAAAAAAAAGCACATATTAAATTTTTATTTCCGGAATTGATGTGATATTTCCTGAGATTGCCATTGCATAGCTTCCTCTGGACTATGGTAATTCCTTTCTTCTAAAACTTTTTAAAACTTTTCTTGTCTGATCCCCAAATATGACAGCAGGTAAGGTTACATTCAATCTACCTTGGGATCAAAACCACCATGTTCCTGCTTTGTTTTCTAACCCCATACGACACTATTGAAAAGTAAAGTTGTTAAAATTAGATAATGTTTATCTCCTTCATCTCTGCATCATCATAGTCCTGTTTCTGAGCTCTTATCTCACGGAAGAGTCTGTTTCCCTGGAGACCCCATTTTCATCGTGAGCTAAATGTAGTTTATAATTGTGAGTTTGCTTGACTCTCTTATATCATGGATTCTTCTCATTATTTTGGGGTATGATATTTGGAGAATTCGCTCGTGGTTGTCAGTTCCTTCCTTTGTTGTCAAGTCTCCACATGTTGTGGTGTTTCCTTGGTCTCTTCCATTTGTGATGATCTCTTTGAATTTGATGTTAATGCACATTGCTTACCTATGAATCAAGACTTTCTAAAGTTTGATGTTGCTGCTTCAGGAAAGATAAGTAGACAGTCATTTCTGCAAATAGACAAGTGATGGGAAAACGAAAAAGTTAATGAATACAGTGTTATAAAATACCGCTTGCGTTCCAATCACTTGTGTTGCTTTCTTTTTCCTGTATACTTTGAGTTTCTCCTGTAGATGGAAAACCTTTTTCCCTTGAGAGATTCAAAATGATGTGAACTGATGCTAGTATATATAATCTTATATACTTAAGATTGATGGATCACCTTTTTCACTGTTCAACTATTTCACATTTCAAATTATTATCATGAGCACGTGTTGATTAACTCTGTAATAATTCATTCAAACTTTCTTCTCGTAATCTCCGCACTAGTCGGATTAGGTCATCTGTATGGGATGGAGGCTCATTCTTGGTCAATGTCAAATTCTTCCTAAAAAAGAGGGCATTCATAGGCTATTCTTTATGCGTGGGTGTGAATATCTTGACTTCTGATTCAATTGTTCGAGGAGCAGGGGGTTTAGGTTTTGTTTTGGTGAAAAGGTCTTAGGCATCTTTTGATGAGAAAGAAATAGTCTATGTCGGGAATCGGCTTCTCAGCCTTTTGGAGTTTCGGGGACTAACTTATCTGCTACAAAAGGAGGTTTTATGAGGAAATGATTGATGCTTTAATGTGGACATATATTTAGGGTCTACTTTCATTAGGTGGTAGAAGCACTAAATTTTTGAAATTCCGCTGATGAAGGGATGCGTGAAGTATCCTCCGATTTCTTTTCATTTCTCTTCTTTAGTTTTCCTTTGCCTACTATTATTCATGATTGAGGTTTGTGTTGGTCTTTCTACATTCTAATATAGGCTCCCTGTATTCATTTAGTAAAAGAAATAATCCAAGAAACTATGTTGCAGTAAAAAGGAACAGCGAAAAAAAACAAATTTTGACAACGTTGTCCATCTAGAGTCGATGTTCTCCTCTAGGTTTAAGTGCAAGGAGTTGTTCTCTTTCTCTCTCCTAAAGCTTATCTCACTTTCTTATGTTCAATTTTATTTGTTATCTATTAACTATGCAATTCTTATTTTGGGTAGATATTAGAAGGAAGAGAATATGAAGATATGAACATCACCTTCACTTGTTAGTTTACTGAGAATGTGTCTCATTAAAATAATTCAGGTAGTCCTCATCGATCAATCGGAACGTTTCGTTTTTAAACCACTGTTGTATGAACTTCTCTCTGGAGGTATGCTACCTACTTCCTGTTTGATGTAACCGTTCATCACCTTTACTGCTTATGTTTGGTTCTTTTCAATGTTGTAGCTTCTAAATAAAGCATTTCAAATGCAGAAGTTGAAGCATGGGAAATTGCTCCACAGTTCTCAGACTTGCTTGCCAATACTGACGTGCGGTTCTTCAAGGACAGGGTAAAATGCTTATATCCATGTGACCATCTAGGAACTAATGCACCTACAGCAGGGACTGTTCAACTCGAAAGCGGTCTCCTCATAGAATATGACTGGTATGCTTGTCCGCATTCTAGCCTCACTTGACTGGTACCTTAAATTGCGTTTAGGATTGAAGCTCTTTTTCTTGATGTACTATATCATAAAAAGAAATGAATTGGATACCTTTTCCTGTGTCTGAGGCAAAGTTACCTCGGCATTGCCTTCTCAAAGTCCAAAAGCTAGAAATTCGTTGTCTTTAATCAACTAACTCTGTCATGAGGTGAAATTAAGTGATAGTGGATATTATCACTATCTAATAATCATGTTAACCTGTTGGATTTCCAGACATGTTATATATAATCTCTTCTTACTCCACCCAAAAAGTTGTCAGGTCAGTGATTTTGCATTAAAATTTTTTGTATCTCCCAAATTCTTACATGTCATTTGGTTGGTTGGATAAGGAGATATAACCCACATAAAATCTACATCGTTAAAGGTTTCTACTTCTCTTTTCCTGAAAAATAGCACCTGTACCAATCATGCTGGAATCTATGTATTATATGTAGGAGAGAATATGGGTAATACAAGGATTAAAGCAACTAAAACTTAATAAAAATCATACATCTATTTTGTTTAAAAAGTAAAAGACATTTAATATTATACATTGTATATTAATGCTTCAAATCAAACATCTAATGAAAAAATAATTTCTGCATTATCCCGCTCTACTAATTCATGTATAACTTGTACTTAAACCAAATGTCCCATTGGTTTCCTTATAACAAGACATGACTGGAGTGTTCTAATTTCCCCGTCAACTGGTGGAGATTGGAGAAACTAAGTGCTAGAGTTGTTTTTCTTGAAGACTTCCCCTTGGCTTGAAAGTCATAAGGATTGCTTATGATGCCAAATCATGCATCTTTATAAAAAATTATACTAAATCATGCATAATAGATAGTGAGATACTGGAACATGCTATACAGATTTCCTTTTTCTGTTGGCTTTCTCAAATGATTTGTTCTTGGCTTAATACATAAGCGGACCCTTAAAGTTGCCCTGATTTTTCATTTTGGCACCTCAATTTAGGCGTGATTCAATTAGACACTTCAACCTCAATTAATGTGTACGTATTGAACACTATATGCTGACATGGCAAAAAAAATGTTTGTCACTGCTCCTAGGCGCGTGACTGGATCCATAACGTTACTTTTCCTTTTTTTCTTAAAAAGAATATCCTTCTCCAATGGCACACCAACAGACCATTTCCCCACTATTCATCATCTCAATTTTCCGCCACCGTTGGCTAGGATGCTGTTTCATTTCTTATTTGTTGTATTATGAATGTTATTTTGCTTTGAGATAGTTCATTGCTTCTATCTATTATTTGCTTGTAAATAAAATTTTAATGTTTTTTATTATTAATGTAATAAGTAGGAGTAATATTTTGTTGGACTTTAATAGGTTCAATTTTATTTATGCTTTTTGAATACTCCTCTCTTTCACCTTCTTTATTATTCATAGGCACACCATTTGTTCGTCACGGGAGGAAATAGATCGATGAATAATATGATTAATCTTGGGGGGGGGGGGGTAGAGGGGAGGCAAAGATACGACTGGAGGAGAAGGAAAAGAAGAATGGAGGAAGAGGGCAACAGGCTGAGAAGGAATCTGCCTGGTTCAGTTGGAATCTGTTTGGGAGGAGGGAGGGGGGCCGGAGACGGTGCAATGGCGGAGAAGACAAAAGGTAGGGGGTGGTGAGATTAATTTTTTTTTTGTTTCTTTCGCTAAAAAAAATCTATTTTTTATAATTATATTTGGAGCCAAAATGCCACATGTCTGCATTCCATTAGTTCATTTTGCCACATCATTAGCATGTGTATTACACACACTATTGTTTTGACTGGTTGTCAGCAAGGTGTTCAATAGGTACACGAGGTTGAAGTGTCTAATTGGAACAAGTCTTAATTGAGGTGCCAAAATGAAAAATCAGGGAAACTTTAAGGGTCCGCTTATGTATTTGGCCTTTGTTCTTTGTATGATGTGCCACGTCTTCCTCAATGGTTGCCAATATCAGACAACTCTAAAGTTAGATGGGCTGAATTCAACACTTTAATTTGAGTAAGTTTCCACGTCAAACAGATTTTATTAAGTTTGTAATGAGGAAGTAATATTTTTCTTCTTAATGATGTGTACAGTTTAATACTCCCTATGTTCTTATGTGATCTAGTTATTGTTTGGAGAGTAGATGATGATTTATTTGACCACGATTTTATCAAATGCTTTTTAAATATTTTTAATTGTTAACTATTGTGACTTATAGAACTTTTTAGTAGTTTCTAAATACGTAAATGTTATTTCAAAAAATTGAAAATTCTATGTCGAATTCACACCGAAAATTTAGTTAGTTTGACCCTCATACCCCAAACGTGTTCACATCAAGTGGAATTGAGGGAGTATCATTCATCTGTGGATTGGGTGATTGACTAGCCCTACAACATGGTATGCTGATATCAAGTACTTTTTCTTTCTTTAATCTTTGGGCTGCCAGGTTGGTCCTTGCTATAGGAGCTGAGGCCAAACTTGATATTGTTCCAGGCGCTGCAGATTATGCCTTGCCATTTTATACCCTAGAGGATGCTCATGTCAGTACTTGATTGAATAAGGTTACATTTTACCATTTCAAAGTTAACTCAATTGTGATATTTGGCTCTTTTGCAAATATGAAGTGTTTCTAGCTCTGTATTTTTTTTGCAGAGGGTTGATAAAAAGCTAAGGGAATTAGAGCGTAAGAACTTTGGTAAGGACGCTGCAATACGAGTAGCAGTGGTTGGATGTGGTTATGGCGGAGTTGAGTTAGCTGCCACGATATCGGAAAGGTTGCAAGAAAAGGGAATTATACAAGCAATTAATGTTGAAAAGACAATCTTGTCAAATGCTCCAGCAGGAAACAGGGAAGCAGCACTAAAAGTAAGCAATTTATATCATTGAGTTTCCATTATTTCATCAAAGGTGCTTTAGTGCCATAGTTTTTCCGCTCTTTTTTCTTCCTCTTTATCTTTCAACAAAAAATTGGATCACCGTTCACAACATTTGATATGTTAAGCATATTGTGTATGTTAGTTGGAATCAATTAGTAAGATGTAGCGTTGATTTCTTTCCTTCTTTAGAATAGGTGTATGAACTATTTAAACACCCAACAGCTTGGGAAAATAATCAAATAAATACATTCTTCATTTCTTTCTTCTGTGTTATATTTTGTAAGTTACAGAGACAATTGAGCTATTTCCTTGTATATTATTGCAAGAAGTACAAAATTTAAATATATGTACATTGAGCCTAAATACGGAAAGAATCAAAAGAACAATCCTACAAATATGCTATCTATATATGGCCTATGTACACTGTTATGGAGTAGGTCTAGGTTCATTGTTGTAACGCTGGAGTATAGAATGTTGATCATGCCCAGTTTGTAACAAAGGTAATAAACTCGAGCTCCATTCAACGCCTAACATTATTTTTGTAAGTTAAGCCCTTTTGTATTTTCCTCATTTTACACCGTGATAAACTTCTTGTTTGGTCATGATCTACTGTCTGTTGTGGCCCTTGTATTTGAACATGAGCATTTTTTTTCAGGTACTTTCATCCAGGAAAGTTCAACTCGTACTTGGTTATTTTGTCCGATGCATAACAAAAGGAGTCGAATCTCAGACCTCTGATGCTGAATCAAAAACTATGGACCCAGCAGCTGATCATTCTGAAAGTATAATACTTGAATTGCAGCCTGCTGAAAGGGGCTTGCAGGGTCAGATTATAAGGGCAGATATAGTTTTATGGACTATTGGATCTAAACCACTACTTCCTGAGTTGGAACCTAGTGATAAACCTTACGACATTCCTCTGAATGCTAGAGGACAAGCAGAAACTGATGAAACTCTCCGTGTCAAGGGTCATCCTCGTATATTTGCTGTTGGTGATTCTTCTACATTAAGGGACAAAAATGGGAAGTTGCTTCCGGCTACTGCACAGGTAGTTGATTGAATTTGTCTTTGAGTAAGCTTGTGAAATAAAATAAATGAGAACCTAGATTGAGAGGCATGCTCTTTCTGTACTGATTTCCTGTGGTTTGCGTGCAGGTTGCTTTCCAGCAGGCAGACTTTGCTGGTTGGAATTTGTGGGCCGCAATTAATGACCGTCCACTGTTGCCTTTTAGGTTTGTTCCGTATCTGCTACATTGATTGGCTATCTGGTTGTGTATATGATTTCTTGAGTGATCAACTGTTACATGGTTTAAGTCCCTTAATTTGAAGAAAAAGATGTTTGGTTTCCTAGATTTGTTTTTGGTTTAAGACCTAAATTAATACTCCAACTTGCACACATACAATGCCGGCCCTTCTTACTTGGTGATGTTCTAGTTGAACGCCTATGCTTGTTAAAAAACTAGATAATCGACGCCTCAACCACTAACTATAGCATGTGCTTCTTAATTTTCCTTACATGAAAGTAAGCTTCTTTCAGGTTTTACGCTTTCTCTCCACCATAATTCGAGAAGCCTTCAAACCCTAAATATTTTTCCTTCATAAAAGCCCTTCAAAGCACCAGTGAAGAAAGAGGTTCTTTTGCTTGGAAACTGACTGGTGTTCGGAGCACCACCTTCACGGTGACTCTGTTTGTCGCCAACCAGAAAAAACTTCCTCCTAATCCCTTCTCCTCGTCTCTGAGATTCCGGGATGAAAATAGCTTCTTCTAATTTTAATTTCTGACAGCTATTTTACATTTTTTTGTGTACTTCTACTCGCTTTTAGTAACAACAGCTTTATGGATACTTTCATTTGTTAGACGCTATCCTTGGTTGTAGGCATTACTTGCTCTGAGTCATCCTTAAATGTGCTTCGCACTTATGTTTCGTTGAAACTTTGAATACTTTTTGGCAAAGAGAAGGGGGGTCTAAGAAGGTTTGTGGTTAAGTTCAATTTTTGCTAGAATTTCTGGTTAATTTTAAAGAGAAGTAAGCCCACAGTTGCCACAGCCCACATGTCATAAAATCAGTCCTAAGAGTCTACCACATAAGGAACAGATCCCCTAGTAAGTTTAATGTATCCTTTCTAATTAAGAAAATCTCTCCTCATTAAATCGGCTAACGTTCACATTGCGTTAAAAGGGAGAAAAAGGGGACAAGTTTTTAATTTCATTAGGGCTATTCACATAGAGTTGGTTCATTAGGGCTATTCACATTTAAATACCCGACTCAATCTCGTCATCCTTCACTCTCAACTCATCTAAATCAAAGGAGAAAACTCTTCAAAACCAAAGGGCTCGATCCCGATCCAAAGCCTCGAAAAAAAAAATGTCGTCTCCAAAATCACTTGCCAAAGCCACCAAAAAACAAACCCCTAGCCCATCCCGTCAAATCAACCTGCCAAAAGATCCCGAGGTTGGTCACAGAACCCTAGGATTCGAAGTTCAGGGGAAGGGAGTGTGAAAAGGGGGATGTTGATGATCCAAATAGGTTAGCCAAGGTGGTTTTTGATGAAGGAGCAAGGAGGAGGAGGCAACAAACCGTTTCATCAAAGGAAGACGAAAAGGGAAAAGGGGTTGATGCAAGGGGAACTGTTCCCTTGAGCCCTAGGTCATATAAAGTGAAATTAACAGAGATCTTGAGAAAAATAGATGAGAGCGGTAGCTCTGAGAGCTCCAATACAATGAGGGATGTGGAGGAGTTCCTTGAAAGTATCAGGGGACTAACAACGATTGAAGAAATAAGAGCGGTAGTAGAAAGAAAGACACCCAAAAGGACCAGCCAGAAGCACATTGCCAAGAAGAATAGGTGTGCACCATCTGAGTCCAAAAGAACCAAGAGAAATTCCCTTTTTGTAATTGATAAGGTCTCAGAAGAAAATAAACAGGGAACGACAAGGGATGGAACACATAATAAACCAGCCATCATAGAATTGAATCATGATGAAGGAAAGGTGGAAAAAGATGGTGGTTCTTGGGACGGGCCTAAACAGTCAAACCCTGAGTCGTCTTGTGGGAAAAAGGTTGATGAAGCAGTGAGTGATCCTCATCAATCTGAGAATGGAAAGCAGTTAGGGCCAGTGTTCTCATGGGAGAAACTGGTGGAAAAAGAAAGGACCAAGAAAAGTCCCCAACTGACTGATAGACCCCTTCAAGATATAGAAGAAACAGGTTCCTCCACTGAAGGACCTAGTCCTAAAAGGACTAAAAGAGTTGAAGACAGATGTGAAGTCATAAGATTACAGGAAGAACTCACAGAAGAAAGAAAAGCAAGAGAGAGGGCAGAAGCAGAAAATAGAATTTTGAGAGCAAAAATTGGAGACTTAGGAGATGGACTTATGACTGATTACATGGACTCAACTGAGAAAATTAGGAAATTCCTGACTGACCTTTCATCCTCCACTAGCAAAAATTATAATCCATGGCTTTAGTTTTGTTTTGGGTTTGTGTTTGAGTCCTTTAATTTGTTTCTTTAAAAAATAATCTCTTAATAGTGTTGTTCCTATATCTGTGGCTATAACTGGCAAAACTCTTGTAATTGTATGTTTAGATAGAGTTTGTGTAACTCTACTGATGCATTAATGAAACTATTTTGTTGAAAATGTCTCCAATTCTGATGTTGCATCTGTGATAATGTGCTTGATAATTCTGAATATAAAGCTGCTATTTTGATGACTATTACCGAGTTTAGGCTGTCATGCTCATGTTGTTTTTGATAATGACAAAAGGGGGAAAATATTGATAGCAGCTTATAAACCAGTTAACAACATAATAACATAAAGGAACTGGTCCCCTGAACAACAGTACCAAAATCTCTCCAGTTGGGTGTTGGAGGCATACAAAATTTTTTATTCCTTTCAGAGGAAAAAATGGGTGCCTGCAATTTCTTTGTGGCTTCTGGTCATGTGGACGAGCTATAATTTCGAATCTCTTGTGTTTATGCTGCAGGTATCAAAATTTAGGTGAGATGATGACACTTGGGAGGTATGATGCTGCTGTTTCACCAAGTTTTACTGATGGGCTGACCTTGGAGGGTTTTGTTGGTCATACTGGTATTCCTCTCATTTCTAGCATGCACCATTCTATTTCATTCCCTGCTTTATTCTGCACTTTCTCATATTTCAGTTGGTACTTATTGCAGCAAGAAAAATGGCCTATTTGATCAGATTACCAACTGATCAGCACCGCGTGAAAGTAGGAATCAGTTGGCTACTGAAGTCCACAGTTGATTCAGTTGCAACACTACAGACAATGCTTGCTAAAGCTCAATCAGGATCCTAGATCAGTGGGTTTTTGGTTGACCATTCTTCGTACTGAGGAAGGGCCAACATCCCCGTTTCAAAATCCTCATCCTTTGTATAATATTGTTGAGAAAATCGTTTTGAGTCGCAACACTACAGACAATGCTAGCTAAAGCTCAAATCAGGATCTTACATTAATGCATTTGTTGCATCATCAGATTAGGGGCGGGCTAGTTACATGTATATCTATAATCCTTATCAGGGACATTCAATGTACAACTGCAGGTCAAATGCAAACCAGATTTAAACCAACATATTGCATGAGAAAATACTTTTTGAGCGCTGTTTTAAGCAAAATTTCCAAGGGCCATATAACAAATCATAGGAAGAGAAGTGGAGTTCACAGGTTGGACTCGAACTGGAGCCTCATGTATTCATGTTGGACAATTGTGCATAATCACATGTTGCTCCGCAAGCCATAATATTGTCACTATGTTCACTTTACGTGAAAAAAGTGAAAGAACTAGTTGGAAAAAATGAAAATATCGACACAAATAATAGAAAATAAAAACATTACTAATCAAAGCAAGGATTTAGGATGAAGACAAATCTCAATCAACATCTATATGATAAAACCTATTTTTCAGACTCTGTGGATCAAATTATTCCCTCCGTCCCAATTTATAATTTTATATGATGTAGTTTGATTGGGTACGTAGTTTAAGAAATAAAAGATTTTTTTTGAATTTTGTGGTCTAAAACAAGTCAAAGATATTTGTATGGTTATAGATCATCATCATCTCGTTAAGCGCAAAAGATAAAATTTAAAATTAAATTATTGAAAAATAAGGAAATGTGTCGTATAAATTGAGGCATATGGAGTGCTTTTTGCATTATATCAACTTACCAAGTGTACATCAAATTTCAACATAATATTCAGACTTTATGCATCGAAGTACTTTTTGCAGTATATCAAGTGTACATCAAATTTCAAACAAGTGACTGCTTATAGTACAACAATCAATTTATAAATGGCTACTTGAATGATTTTATCATATATGATCATCATATACTTTTTGGGTGGAGAAAGAAGAATTACATCATATACTTTTCACACATTGTCCAACCTTATCCCCAGTAACAATTTTCATATATATATATATATATATATATATATATATATTGACATTTGATATTTAAATATCATTTAGCTGTTATAATCGAAAGTACGTAAAGAAATATTTTTTTTTACTTTTTATGCTATAAACGAAAATAATATACTTATTAATTTTAAAATCTCAATTGATTTTCATATCTCATTAACTAAAAACTAAAAAGACTAATAAATTACAAATAAATCCATGATTAGTTGTACCATACCGATAAAGAATTGAAATCTAAGGAACATATGTGTTTAAAATTAATTAAGAACTTAAATACAATTTCATGTTTGACGTAAGAATTCTACAATTGTAGATTGTTTCATAAATTTCATCTCTTAGCGATAATATAACGCTTGAATTGGCAAAAAAAAAAATCCAAACTTTCAGTAAAAGGGAATTCAATAGTTTTTCCTTGAAGACTGTCTAAGAGTTTAACAATTGACTTTCTATCTCACTCCAAGTAACAATAGGTTTAGACTCTTCATCAACACTTTCGTAGATAGAAAATATATGATTTTAAAAAATTTCGAGTCTAAATCAAATCACTATGAGACTTGAAATTTACTATGTGCATGACATTAATGATGATTATCATAAATATTTTGATATTTTATTTTTATACATAATATATTTCTTACAAATATTATTACACAATATTTTAGTATGACTGTTATAGAGAGATAATTTTACAAAGAGTGTACTGCTATAATGAATGTCATTGCTCTTATAGGTAGAATGTTATTATATAGAAGTAAAATATAACATGAAAAACCGATTTTAGAGAAAATTAGACTGTTATAATGAAATATTGTTATAACGAATGACAATTATAGAAAAATTTGACTGCATATTTAATATTATTAGCGAATATTCTCCGAATATTCACAGTATATTTTGTAATTATGATAGATGCATATTTAAGGTAACTTAGGATTCTTATTGTATTAGGAATTAACCATTTAAGGTAAGTTAGGATTCTTATTGTATTAGGAATCAACCTCTGTACAACTATATATATTGTGATTAATGAAAGGAATCACTAAGGGAAATTATTCCAATCTTACATGGTATCAAGAGCCAAACCCTAATCCCTACTCTAATCCCTTCTCTCGGCCGACCACCCAATTTCTCTTCTTCTCGGCCGACCACCCAATTTCTCTTCTTCTCGGCCGACGGCAACACCATTGCCACCATGTCTCGTCCTACTTCCCCCAGGAATTCTGGTTCTTCCACTGGCACTTTTGACAACCCCCCTCAACGTTCATCCTCTTCGTTTCATCCGGCATTCGTCGTTACCAACATCAAGAATTTTATCCCTATAAATCTTGACCAAGAAGACTGTCAATATTCCATGTGGATAGAACTGTTCTATATTCATGCCTGTGCGTACAATGTGCTAGATCATATTGATGATTCTATTCCTCGTCCTACCGATGTTGTAGACTCGACATGGCGTCGCCTTGACGCCATCGTCAAACAGTGGATATACGGCGCCATCTCAAAGGATTTGTTGTGTACTATCATGAAAACAGGTGCTACGACACGTGAACTCTGGGTACGGTTAAAAGAAATTTTTCAAGATAATAAAAATATTCGGGCCGTATATTTGGAAGAGCAATTTAACAATACACGTCTCGAGAATTTTACCAACATGTCCGAATATTGTAAACAATTGAAATTCATAGCCGACCAACTTTTCAACGTAGGGACATATGTTTCAGAAACCAAGATGGTACTTCAACTAGTTGTTGGTTTACCGAAAGGTGAATATGATACACTGTCAACAATGATTCAACAGGCCGACCCACTACCAAGTTTCAACAAGGCGCGTTCACAACTTTTGTTGGAAGAGACCCGCCAAACTAAACAAGAGGAGCACAATCAGAAGGCATTAGCCATTGAAAACTCGGCACCACCGACGGCCAACAAAACCCAACCACCACCGCCAGACCACCACCAACAGCAGTCCCGCGGCGGCGGACGTGGCAGCAGAGGCCGTGGTAGCAACAACAAAGGGAAGGGCCGCAGTAAGGGCCAAAGAAACCAACAGCCAGGCCCAGCCCCTGCTCCCTACCTTCAGTGGACTGGACAACCATCTTGGCCCAATACCGAGAATTGGGCCTCGCCTGCATGCCCCTACCCAACATCAGGGGCCCAATTCCAGCAAGGTTGGTAGCCAGGCCTATTGGGCTCCGCCCCAGCCAACCGGCAGGTCCACCAGCCCTTACAACAGGCCCCTCTGATTGCCGCCCATCCACACCCGCAAGTCAGCAGCCTGACCCCCACCGATTTGGGCCAGGCCTTTAGCACCGTGAACCATCAACAACCCGACGATAATTGGTACATGGACACCGGAGCCACATCTCACCTCACCCGGTCATCAGGTAATTTATCTCAAATGCTTCGGCTATAATATCCTCAATTTATTACTGTTGGCAATGGTCACCGCATTCCAATTGAAGGTTACGACAACACACATACCAAACATCCCCACCCTCCTTTCTCCATCAATCATATCCTTTACACCCCTAACATCATTAAAAACTTAATCTCTATTAGAAAATTCACTCGTAATAATTCTGTGTCTGTCGAATTTGACCCTTTTGGTTTTCCTGTGAAGGATCTCAATACGGGGAAAATTCTTACGCGCTGCAATAGTGTAGGAGACCTCTACCCCTTCACTCAATCTTCCGTTGTCAGACCGCAATCACCTCTATCCCTTGCGGCTATCTCTCCATCAAATTTGCACAACATACTCGGACACCTCGGAGACTCTGTTTTTAATTTTCTTAGGACTACTAAGCGTATTCAATGTAATAATGAGAAACTTGCCCAACACTGTTTTTCTTGCCCGCTTGGCAAGCATACTCGTCTTCCATTTATGTCATCCAACAGTGCTACCTTTTCTCCTTTTGATATTGTTCATGTTGATTTATGGACATCTCCAGTTGTTAGCTCTTTGAGTCACAAATTTTATCTAGTATTCTTAGATGATTTTTCACATTTTGTCCGGATTTACCCACTGAAATTCAAATCTGAAGTCTTTGCCAAATTACCTGAATTTCAAAAATTTATTAAAACACAGTTTGAAAAATCTATCAAATCTTTCCAATGTGATAACGGACGTGAATGTAATAATTCGGCATTTCACACTTTCTGCTCTAAATAAGGCATGATTTTTCATTTCTCCTGTCCCTATACTTCCTCCCAAAACAGAAAGGCTGAACGAATTATACGTACCATCAATAACATGGTTCGCACCCTTTTGTTTCATGTCTGTATTCCACCGCCCTTTTGGGTCTATGCTGTTAAAATGGTAGAATCTCTTCTTAATATTTTACCCACTAACACTCTTTAAAACAGGACCCCCACCGAAGTTCTATACCGTAGGATCCCGTCCTATGACCAACTCAGAATTTTCGGTTGCCTATGCTACCCCAATCTAGCCTCCACTACCCCTCACTAATTAGCACCACGAACTACGCTATGTGTCTTCGTTGGTCTCGCGTCTAATCATAGGGGTTACCTATGCTATGACCTGTCCACTCGTAAAATGATTATCTCCCGCCACGTCATATTTGACGAGACGTATTTTCCATTTTCCAGTCTTCGGAAATTTCAAACCACGGACTACACTTTTCTTGATGACACAGATTTGTCCCCACCAGTCAAATCACTATTCTAATTTCCGTCCACTGTTCACGCGTCAACATCGTCGGCGCCAGTAGTCTCACCTCCACCAGCAACCATCACCGACGTCGTCCGTGCAACACAGAGGTCCCTATCTCCCATTCCCACGGTCGAACAACCACCGCCATCACCAATCCACTAAACTCCCTATAGGTTGTCCAGAAACCCTCTCGCCGACACATCTCCGATCCACACTCACATCATAAATTTGCAACCACTACCTACGCCTGTACTGCCATGCTCCACCACCTCGCCACCTAACCCACCGATACCGACAACCAACCAAAACCCCAACCAGTCACCTCCACCACCCGTCATCGGCGACTCCCAGAATCCAAAATCGAAGCCCAGCAGTCAGTGCCTACCCACCGTATGGAGACTCGTGCACAACACGGGATTTTCAAACCCAAGGTCCATTTTAACCTCTCCACACAAACCATATCACCTATTCCAAAAAATCTGAAACTAGCCAAATTGGACCCTAATTGAAATACGGCCATGTGCGAGGAATTTAATGCTTTAACCAAGCAGAACACTTGGGATTTGGTACCTAGACCAGATGGTGTGAATGTTATCCGGTGCATGTGGCTATTTCGTCACAAGTACAGAGACAGTGGTGACTTGGAGCTGTATAAGGCAAGACTGGTTGCTAATGACACTAATCAGCAGGAGGGTATTGATTGTGGTGAGACATTTAGTCCGGTTGTTAAACCGGCTACTATTCGGACTGTTCTCAGTATTTCTATGTGCATGCATTGGTCGATTCATCAGCTTGATGCAAGAATGCGTTTCTTCATGGGGATTTGAAAGAAACTGTGTACATGCATCAGCCCCCTGGCTTTGTTCATCCGACAGTTCCGCAGTTTGTATGTCGTCTCAGTAAGTCATTGTATGGCTTGAAACAGGCACCCCGCGCTTGGTATGATTGCTTTGCCCGGTATCTTATGTAGATCAGATTTATATTTAGCAAGTGTGATAACTCTCTCTTCACTTTTCATCGAGGTAGCAGCACTGCTTATTTGCTATTATATGTGGATGGCATTGTTCTTACTGCCTTCTCTGACGGTTTGAAGAATGAAATCATTACTCTACACAAAATTGAATTTGCTATGACTGACTTGGGCAAGATGAGTTATTTCTTGGGTATATCCGTGACCAGATCTGCAACTACTATGTTTTTGTGTCAGCGCAAATATGCGGAAGAGATAGTGTACAGGGCTAAGATGGCAAATTGTAAAATTATGCCAACTCCGGTTGACTCGAAATCCAAACTCAGTGCCAATGAGGGCACGCCAGTTTCTGATCCCACTCTATATCGGAGTCTTGCAGGTGCCCTTCGGTATCTTACATTCACTAGGCCTGATATTGCATATGCCGTTCAGCAGGTGTGTCTGTTTATGCACGACCCTCGAGAGTCCCATTTTGCGGCCCTCAAACGTATTATCAGATACGTTAAGGGCACACTGGACTTTGGACTGCATCTCTACCCCTCTGCCCCAACCAAGTTGCTATCCTACATGGATGGAGATTGGGCAGGATGCTCGGACACACGTCGCTCCATCTCAGGCTACTGTGTATTTCTTGGGGATAATCTTATTTCATGGTCGGCCAAGCAGCAGGCCACGCTATCCCGTTCGAGTGCTGAAGTAGAGTATCGTGGAGTTGCTAATGTCGTTGCTGAGATCTGTTGGCTCCGAAATCTTCTTTTGGAGCTCTAGTGTCCACTGCGAAAGGCATCTATAGTCTAATGTGACAATATATCTGCCATCTATATGTCTCACAATCCGGTCCAACATCAGCGGACCAAGCATATCGAGATAGATATTCACTTTGTGCGTGAGAAGGTTGCACTTGGTCAGGTCAAAATATTACACGTACCTTCCTCCTATCAGTATGCAGATATTTTCACAAAGGGACTACCGAGACAGCTCTTCACCGACTTCCGATCCAGCCTTAGCGTTCGGCCTCCTCCCGCTCCGACTGAGGGGGAGTATTAGTGAATATTTACAGTATATTTTGTAATTATGATAGATGTATATTTTAGGTAACTTAAGATTCTTATTGTATTAGGAATCAACCATTTAAAGTAAGTTATGATTCTTATTGTATTAGGAATCAACCTCTGTACAACTATATATATTGTGATTAATGAAAGGAATCCCTAAGGGAAATTATTTCAATCTTACGAATATGAATGCTCCGCTTTCAGTGTATTCACGCTCTATCTTTTTTGAATCATACAAAATACTCCACAAATTTTTTGTACGATAAATTTAATTCTTAACATCTTGACTAATTTTATTCATTAAATACATCAATTAGTTGGAAAGACGAAATCACGTAATTCTGAGTAAGTCTGACTGAAAGAGTTTTTTTTGTCTGTATATTTTTCCTTGTCAGTGGGTTGCTTAAAGTTGCATTTATGCTCTTCTTGATTTTAAACGAGTTAAATTGTTGTCCTTCAAGATGTAGCGGAAAATGGTAACCAATTGGAGTCATTTTACTAATAAACAAAGTTAAACGACTAAGTTTCATATGGTGGTGAAATGATCGCCAAGTTTTAAATTTAACAACACAGATAAAAATAACAAGTCTTCCAGATATATTTCTCTTTAGTACTATATCGTTTTATCTCTTTTATATTTGCTGTTAGAATTCGACTTAACTAAATCATGCCTATTTCGTAGCTCATCTATTATCAATACATGTTTAAAAATTTCTGGGCAAAACAATTTACATGTCAATGCAGAAAATATACCATATATGTGTGTAGGTTTTCCTATAAAATTCGTTGGAAGTTTCTTTTTGAAAATCTTTGATGAGCGTTTATCTTAGAACGTCAAGAATTCGTGTGTCATGCTTAGTTTAGGAAGTAATCTGTAATCGGCACTTATTGTTTTCTTGCATTAAGCGAACCATCTTAATATATTTTAAAATAATATGTGATATCAAAATACATATATCTCTCTTTTACAAACATTATGTAAATTCACATGGCAAAATAAACATCACTCACTACGTCTACGGAGCATCTATGAATCAAATTAACAATATGGATAATTGAATTTATCATTACTGGACTTAGAGTAAGGCTGGATAGAAGGAAGTAAATGTGATATTTCACATATCCGTAAGATTTTATACCATTAAAAATCAGAAAAAATAATCTGAGTACAAATTAATATGTAATAAAATTCTACATTATTGACATAATCTTTTGTCGGATTCATATATTTAAGAATTATTTATATATTGAAGTTCTTATGTTGTTATTGTTAATATTATTCTTGTTTTTCCGATAGTTTTGAACTTAGATATCATGTGACAATCCATATAATATTATTCTTTTGTCGGATTCATATATTTAAGAATTACTCTACTATTATTTCAATTGTTAGTTTTTTTCCAAAACTTTGAAACATAAGTTAGTGTTTGAAAATGTTTGTGTTAAATATACATCCGATATACACAATATACATGTGTATATCGGATGAACAGTGCTCTTGGGTTACTGTAGCAGGCCCACGGTTGGGCTGATTTTGTATACAATGTGTATTAGTCTTGTACACTTACCATAATTGTATAGTTAGTCTCCAAATATAATAAGGTTTTAGGAGTAGAATAAGAATAAGATTTTCCTATTATGGAAATATGTAAATTGCATATATTGTCTTTCAATTAATGAAAATAATCAAGAGATTATTTCTTTCATGGTATCAGAAGACTAGGTCAAACAACAATTTCTCTCCCTAAAATTATTGTTCTTCGGCCAAGCATAAACCAAGCCTCCCTCCTCGGTTTCTACACCTATTTCCGCTCTCAAAGTCTCTCTTCCGAATCCCTCTATCACTTATTGTTCTTTCTTATGTCTACGTCAAAGAACACGTTTCACCATGCCCTTGTTGTTTCTAACATCGAGAATCATATTCCTCTAATTCTTGAAATAGAAAACGTCCAATACGCGACGTGGGCCGAGTTGTTCAAAATTCACGCTCGTTCGCATCAAGTCATCCATCACATAATCCCCGCGGCTTCTGAAGAAACGGAGGTGCCTAAACGCGAAGATGATCATAAATTATGGACAACACTTGATGCCACCGTCTTTCAGTGGATTTATTCCACTATATCTACCGATCTATTGCAGGCGATTATTGAGCCAGACGCTACATCGATGGCTGTGTGGGATAGGCTACGTGACATATTCCAGAATAATCGAACTTCCAGAGTTGTTACCTTTGAACAAGAATTTTCCCACGTCAACATGGAAAATTTTCCAAACGTTTCAGCTTATTGCAAAAGGTTGAAAGAATTGGCGGAACAACTCCGCAACGTTGGTGCGCCAGTTAGTGAAGATCGTCTTGTTCAACAGATGTTTGCTGGCCTATCCGAGGCCTATAGTGGCGTTGGAACTCTCCTTCGTCAAAGTAATCCTCTTCTGAAATTCTATTAGGCCCGCTCCATGCTTACCTTGGAAGAAGCCGGCTGGCTAAAAAGGTGGCTACTAGTGCTAGTCTCGTGGTCATGATGACATCCTCCACTAATCCTCAAAATTTTGGTGACAATTCGAATCAAAATCGGTCTCACGGAGGCAACAAAAATAGCCGAAAAAATAATGAGAAAAATTGCGGGGGCAAACGCGGTGGTTCTGGCAGTGGTCGCGACGGCCAAAACAGTGGTGGTGGACCCCATCTTGGTTACAGTGGGCCACTGACCCACTGGTCTCAGTCTTGGGCCTCTTGGTCGTGGGCTTGGAACAGTGGGCAGTGGCCTTACGACCCAAATCCTTCACAGATTCCAGCCACTGGCCAGTGGGCTTCCCAGCAGCCTAGACGACCCAATGTACATTGGGCCAGTGGTTCCATCAGCAATCATGGGCCGAGGTAGCATGCATGTGTTCTTGGGCCCCGACCTCCGCAGGCCCATCACGCCACGGGGCCCACCCCGACCAATATTGAAGCCGCTATGCACATATTTGGTTTAACGTCATCGGACCCGAATTGGTACATGGACACCGGTGCGACTACCCACATGTCGTCCGATCAAGGTACTCTCTCGTCTTACTCCAATTTGAGCAACCCTCGTAGTATAATTGTTGGTAATGGTTATTCAATTCCGATTCGTGGTTATGGTCATAAAACTTTGTCTCCACCCCATCCACCTCTTATCTTAAAAAATACCTTTCATGCCCTTAAATTGATTAAAATTTTAGTGTATGTCCGTAAATTCACAACTGATAATCATGTTTCTGTTGAATTTGATCTGTTTAGGTTTTATGTGAAGGATTTCAAGATGGGGACTCCTCTCATGAGGTGTGATAGCAGGGGAGATCTTTATCCGATCACACCAAGTTTCAGTCTTTCAAGTCAAGCCTTGTCGTCTACGTTTGCCGCCCTAGCTCTTTCCTTGTGGCATGCTCGTCTAGGTTATCCGGGGTCGTCTATTTTGTTTTCATTAGCTAAAAATAAATTTATTTCTTGTAAGGGTACGCGTAGTACTCCGAATTGTCAATCTTGTTCTTTAGAAAAAATTGTTAGATTGCCGTTTGTAGACTCCAATTCTCATACGTTAATGTCATTTGATATTATTCATAGCGATTTATGGACCTCCACTGTTCTAAGTTTGTTGGGTCATCGGTATTATGTTCTTTTTTTGGATGATTATTCAATGTTTTTATGGACTTTTCCGATAGCGAAAAAATCTCAAGTCTTTTCCATCTTCTTAAAATTTAGAGCATTCGTTAGAACCCAATTCGAACGGAAAATAAAAAATATTCAATGTGATAATGGAAAAGAATATGACAATGGGGTGTTTCGAAAATTTTGTGCTAATAATGGGATCAATTTTCATTTTTCTTGCCCTCATACGTCTTCACAAAATGGGAAAGCCGAATGCAAAATTCGTACTATTAATAACATTGTCCGAACTTTATTGATTCATGCTTCCGCACCCCGTCTTTTTGGCATCATGCTCTACAAATGACTACATATCTTCTTAACATTCTTCCTTCCAAAGGTTTGACATATTTGTCCCCCTTCAAATTTTATATAATAAGATTCCTTCATATTCCCATATGAAGGTCTTTGGGTGCTTGTGTTATCCACTCTTTACGTCCACCACAATTAACAAACTTCAGGCCAAGTCTACCCCTTGTGTGTTTTTTGGTTTTCCGTCAAATCACTGTGTTTATAAATGTTTTGATTTATCTTCTAATAAAATCATCATTAGTCGCCATATAATTTTTTATGAATCCCAATTTCCATTTGCTAAGGTTAGTAATCCCGTGCCTAGTTCGTATAATTTTTTGGATAACGTTATATCCCCGTGTATTATTCACCATTTATCGGATATGTCCCGCACCCCAAATCTGCCTGCGGGCCCACTGCCCGCTGGACCCACTACATTATCGGTCCCACTGTTTCCAGTGAACACACTGGGCCGGTTTCAATTCTAATTTTGGTTATTGGGCCAGTTGCCCAGCCCAATACCAAGACTGGTCCAGTCACTGCGTCCTGTCCAGTTTCCAGTTACCGTGTTGGGCTAGCAAGCCCACTGCTTGCTGGCCAGTCCGTCTTTGGTTTCGGTATTTCCCAAAACTGGCCCAATTCTTCCCCGAGTCAAAGACTAGTCACTCATAGTGAACGGGGTATTTTTAAACCAAAATGATATTTTAATTTTAATTCTAATGTTCTTAAATCACCCTTACCCCGTAATCTTGTGTCTGCCTTAAATGACCAGAATTGGAAAATTGTTATGACCGACGAATATAATGCTCTTATTGATAATAAGACGTGGGAGTTGGTGCCTCGTCCATCTGGTGTTAATATTATTCAGTTTATGTGGATTTTTGCTCATAAGGACAATTCTGACGGTTCTTTTGCGAGGCATAAGGCTTGTCTTGTAGGTGATGGTAAGACTCAGCAGGTTGGTGTAGATTGTGGTGAGACATTTAGCTCGGTGGTCAAGCCGGCTACCATTCACACTGTGCTCAACTTGGCTCTTTCGAAAGCATGACCCATTCATCAGTTAGATGTAAATAATGATTTCTTACATGGTGATCTCAAGGAGACAGTATTTATGCATCAACCTTTAGGGTTTAGGGATCCCAAATATCCTCACCATGTCTGTTTATTGAAGAAGTCCTTGTATGGACTTAAGCAGTCTCCACGGGCTTGGTATAAGAGGTTTGCAGACTATATTTCGACTATTGCGTTCTCTCACAACAGGTCTGATAATTCATTGTACATATATCGTCGTGGTTCTTTATTGGCTTATATACTATTATATGTGGATGATATTATCTTGATTGCCTCTTCTGATGCATTACGCCAGTCTATCATGACAATGCTCACTTCTGAGTTTGTTATGAAAGACTTGGGGCCCTTGAGTTACTTTTTGGGGATTGTTGTCACTCGTCATGCAGGTGGGTTGTTCTTATCACAGAGGAAGTATGCAGATGAGATTATTGAGAGGGCTGGGATGTCATCCTGTAAGTCCACTTCCACTCCAGTTGATACTAAACCCAAGTTGGGAGCTGTGGCTGGCTCACCTTATGAGGATCCGACCCGCTATCGCAGTCTTGCAAGGGCCCTTCAGTATCTTACATTCACGAGACCAGATATTACGTATGCTGTACCACATGTGTGTTTATTTATGCATGATCTCAGGGTTGAGCATATGAATGCACTCAAACGCATTATTCGGTACATCCAGGGAACACTTGACTATGACTTACATTTATATCCGTCGTCGACATCTACTCTTGTCTCGTATACAGATCCTGATTGGGGTGGCTGTCCGGACACCAGACGGTCTACGTCTGGCTATTGTATGTTTCTTGGTAATAACGATCTCATGGTCTGCAAAGCGTCAATCGACATTGTCCCGCTCTAGTGCAGAGGCCGAGTATCGAGGGGTAGCCAATGTGGTCTCTGAATCATGTTGGTTGCGCAATCTTCTTTTAGAGCTTCATTGTCATATTCAGAAAGCGACCTTGGTTTACTGTGATAATGTTAGTGCCATCTATCTTTCTGGTAATCCGGTTCAGCACCAGCGCACCAAACATATCGAGATGAACATTCATTTTGTTCGTGAAAAGGTAGCTCGTATACAAGTACGCGTCTGCCATGTCCCTTTCAGATATCAGATTGCAGATATCTTTACAAAGGGTCTTCCCTCGGTCCTTTTTTTGAAGATTTTAGGGACAGTCTCAACGTTCGAAGACCGCCCACTGTGATTGCGGGTGTGTGTTAAATATACATCCGATATACACAATATACATGTGTATATCGGATGAATAGTGATCTCGGGTTACTGTAGCAGGCCTACGGTTGGGCTGATTTTGTATACAATGTGTATATTAGTCTTGTACCTTAATTAGTCTTGTACACTTACCATAATTGTATAGTTAGTCTCCAAATAGAATAAGGTTTTAGGAGTAGAATAGGAATATAATTTTCCTATTATGAAAATATGTAAATTGTATATATTGCCTTTCAATTAATAAAAATAATCAAGGGATTATTTCTTTCCGTGTGTGTTGAAATTATTCAAAAAAAATAATATTAGTAGTCGAAGTTAATAAAAAAGAAGTGTAAAATTTCATTGTGGTTTGAACTTCACTTCAATGTACCTTTTATTATAAAAGTTGAATACGTGTGAGTGGAAAATAGTAATTCACTTAAAAGTGCATATTCATACCAGTATTGAATGTTTTATGTTTATCTTGAAGTTTAAATACTCAAGTTCAAATTACTCGTACTCAATATTTATACCTCAAATTATATTACTAGTTTATCATGATTAAATAATAATTAGGATATAATTATATATTACATTAATTATAATTGTATATTTAAATACACAATTATATTTTGTGAAAGTTTGTATAAACAACGACCATAAACAATTTTTGTTCATACTTAAGGTCAAACTAGATTTTTATATACCTGCAAAAATTTCAATTAATTTGATGTGAAGTCCATACAAGTGAAAATCACTTTTTACCAGATTTTTTTCTTTTATATTTTGGACTCGAACTCGAATATCTAATAAGCATACGGCCGTAACCCTTGATGGTGTCAAATTAAAATATAAAAGAATACTTTAATTAGGCACAAAGGCATTTTGGTGGCTAAAAATGGTCGTAAAGAGGATATAATTGTAGACAAGTTATGCGATCCAAGCATTACAATTCACCGAAAGTCCAACTATGGGCTCGTTCGAAATTGAGCCCGATCCAGCGCACAATAGCCTGCCTCCACATCCCAATTAGGAGCTTTATCATCTCCCCTTTTCTCCTCAACAACAACAATAACAATAATTCCCAATTCTCCAGATCCGGAAACAATTCGTTTCGCTCTCTAAGAATCAGCAATCCTTTTCGGATTTGCATTCGATTCATTAGATCGATACAGGTAAATTTTCCTCATTTTCCTCTTTTTTTCCAAAGTTTTCCGTTTTCCTTTGATTAGATTTTGCCTTGGATGAATTTTTGGATATGCATTCGAATTTCACTTGATTCGGTAGATCGATACAGGGAGATTTTGCTCATTTTTCTCCAAAGTTTTCCGTTTTTTCTTATTCGGTAGATCGATAGAGGTAATTTTATTATTTTTTCCTTTTCTTTGTGTTTCAAAGTTTCCGTTTTTTTTTTCTGATTTGATGTTGCCTTGTATAATTTTTGGATTTGCATTCGAATTTCACTTGATTCGGTAGATCTACAGAGGTAAATTTTTTACTATTTTTTCTTCAATGTTTTCCGTTTTTCTTTGATTAGATTTTTCCTTGGATGAATTTTTGTTTCTAATTCGAGTTTCACTTGATTCGGTAGATCTATAGAGGTATTTTTTTGCTAATTTTTCCTCTTTTTAAAAAAAGTTTTCGTTTTTTTCCTGATTTGAGTGTTGTCTTGTATGATTTTGGATTTGCATTCGAATTTCAATCGATTCGGTAGATTGACATAGGTAATTTTTGCTAATTCCCCCTCCCCCCCCCTCCCCTTTTTTTTTTTTTTTTTTTTTTTTTTTTAAGTTATCGTTTTTTCCCTGATTTGATATTGTCTTGTATAAGTTTTGGATTTGCATTCGAATTTCACTTAATTCGGTAGATCGATACAGGGAAATTTTACTAATTTTCCTTTTTCTCTCTCTCTCTCTCTCAAAGTTTTCGTTTTTCCCCCTGATTTGATGTTGTCTTGTATAATTTTTGGATTTGCGCTCGAATTTCATTTGATTCGGTAGATCGATAGAGGTATTTGTTTTTGCTATTTTTTCATCTTTTTTGCTTTTTCAAAGTTTGCGGTTTTTCTTTTGATTAGATTTTGCCTTGTATAATTTTCGGATTTGCATTCGAATTTCACTGGATACGGTAGATTGATAAAGGTAAGTTTTACTAATTTTTCCTTTATTTTTCTTCGATGTTTTCTTCTTTTTCCTGATTAGGGTTTGCCTTGTATAATTTTTTATTTGTAGGATTGAGCTTGATGTGGTTAGGGTTTGTTTTTTACCGTTTCAATTATTCTCGTTTTTTCTTAATTTTTTTTTATTGATGAATAAGGATTAAGAAATATTGTATGTTTTTTCTTAAGGATTTGTAGGATTGAGCTTGATGTGGTTAGAGTTTGTTTTTTCACCGATCCGATTAAATTTTTTATATTTGATGAAGAAGGATTAAGAGTTTTTGTAAGTTTTGGTGTCTCATGTTAATAGGCTCGATTCATTGAAGAAGAGAAGAGCGGAAAAGAGAATTCTCAAGTAGATTAGTTCATGTTCTTCTGATTTTTGTGAGCTGTTTGTGCTACTTTTTGAAAAAAATCTAGAAAAAAATGTTTTTGGAAAAAATTGGTGCAAAATAAGAATATTTGGATAGTTGTAATTCTTTTGAAGATGTGTTAGTGTTTTGTGATGGAAGAAAACCGTTTGCTTGAAAAAAACCCTCAAACCTCTTCTTCGATAACAATATTAACATTTTCTTTTTGGGTGAAAACTCTTGGAAAAATGATACAAGAAGGGTTTTGGAAAAACTTTTGCAAGATTTCAGAAAATCAAGTACCATCTTCATTTATTTGGTTTATTGTCTCCTAATTGATTTGAGGTGATGTGTATTTGTTATTGTTCCCCATGGATCAAAATTTATATTTGGTGAAGCTTTCCTGGTGGAATTTTTTTTAAAGGTTTCGTTCTTGTTCATATTTGGTAGTCATAGCTTTCATCTCTTTTATTTCAGGAATTCTGCTTTTAGTTCTTCTCTGAACTATCCAGAATCAGGTCAGCCAATCCAAGCAGCTATGCGACAATATGAAGGAGATGTAAGCTTATGTGTCCTTTTCTGCTTCTCATTTTATCTGCTTCTTTTATATCACTTTGTAGGGATAAGTGTGAGATTCGGAAAATGGAAAATCTCTAGTTTTAGGAAGACCTTATAATTATTCGATATTGGAATGAATTAGATCTAAATTGAGTAGATTAGTAGAATGGATAAAAAGGATTCGTGTAACAGATTCTTTGATTAATTCGGGAATTGGGATCAAGGCATAGTTGATTGATATACTTTCGTTTGACCACTTAATTACGTTCATGCAGGAATATGATGAGTATTTGGATGAGTATGAGGATGAAGATCAAGAAGAGGGAGAGGCCGGTGAAGAGGAATATGAGGATGAAGAGCCTCAACAGCCTTCAGAGGAGTTGTTGGAGTACCTGGAGCTGAGGCAACGATTAAAAGAGGATATCAGGAAGCAGAGGAAGAAAGAACTAGGCGGTGGTTCTCGCGAAATTAAAAAGAGTTCTTCATTCAGGGATAAGTGAGTGCTCTGCTAGTTTGTTGATATGATACTACATGTGTTGCTGTAATTTTGAAGTTATCAATTCCACGAAATTTATTTGTTGTTACTTGACTCGGTCCGATATTCTATAACCAGATGGTTGTAGCTATGTGATCGATCTCGTGCATAGATTCATATTATGCGCTACTACTGCATCAGTTAAATGGAAAACATTTGGTGCATATTTTTTCCTTAGAAAAGATGGCTGTGTCCTCTTCGGAAGAATTTTGATGAATGCATCTGTAAGGGGATTTGAGAATTAGCCTGGTTCTGAATTTTTTTATGCCTGTGTTAGAGGCAGAAGATGTAGTTGACCAAGATATGTGTGTCTTTCTCTTTGAACTGGTGGAATGATGCGCCATTTTAGGCGAAGGTTATATTACATTTTGATTTTGAGGCTTATGGTTTTAGTCTTACCATCTCTTTCTTCTTCTGCAGTTTTGGTTCCTTCTTTGGACCTTCACAGCCTGTTATCTCTCAAAGAGTAATCCAAGAAAGCAAATCGCTATTGGAGAATCCAAATCTGGCAGCTAAAGTCATGAAATGTAGCCATTCGGTATGTATCGAATTTCAAGTGCATATCAAGTTGTTTGTATTATTTTGTTTTTGCAATTTTATACCTATGGATTGTTTGTGCTGAAGGGGGACGGGTGGACCTAAAATCACATGGAGGGGAAGTTGTTTTGAAAGACCTACAGTTTCTTGGAATCCATTTAGAGTTAGCTAAAGATAGGGCACAATGGAAGTAAAAGGCCTATATAGGGTGATATGTACTAGTTAGGAATGTGTTCTAGTCATGTTAGTACTATGTTTATTTAGGTTCGGTGCTTTTGTAGGAGTATTTTAGTCTTAGTATGGATTTATATGCCAATTAAAATATAGAGATCTTTTATTATTATTGTACTATTATTTATATATATTTAATTTATTTTTCCTTTCTTCATAAAAAATATTTTCCCTACTTTTACTTTTATTTGGTATAATTATTGCACGAGATTAGTTTAAATGAAAAAACATGGTCATTGAGGATTCAAATAACCAACTCCAACTTGTTGGGCTGAGGCATAGTTGTTATTGTTGTTGTGCGTCGTTGCCTCATAATGCCTCTTTATCTTGGGCATATTAAAGTCATCAGCTTTAGCTTCCACTTCCAAACTATTAGACAGATGTAAACCATCATAGCATTTTCCCTAGATGTTCACAGTGAGACATGCTCTGCCTGGTTGATTGAAGTCATGTTAATTGGGGCAAGCATATGTCCTTTTAGCATATGTATCCTTTTTCTTTCTGGTCTTGGCGTACATTACATCTGATGCTGATCCTTGCCTTTCCAGCAGAGCAATAAGAGCGGTGCTCCGAAACCTGCAGGATCAAAACCTGCCACCAGCAGCAACCATGCACCAAAAGTCACAAATGGGGTAATACTTGATCAGTGCAATTTCTCGAACACTTCTCTTCTGATATACTCTCTGTATTTTACTGAGGCGTTTTGTGTCATTTGATTTTCTGTAGTTAAAAAGAAAGATCGATATGGTAAAAAGTACGAGGGACTATTCATTTCTATTATCTGATGATGCTGAACTTCCTGGTCCATCAAGAGGTTCTTTAACTCAGAAAGTGTCTGCCCCTAATTGTGGTGCACTCTTGGTGACTGTTTATTCATGTTTCTATTTAATCTATCACAACGTGCTATATTTATTGAGAAACTTATTCAGGGTTTTTGATGATATTGAAGATGCACGGTTGGTTCAACGTCCAAGCAGCAAGCAGACTTCAAGTGATGCTGGGAGAAAGCTTCTAGATGATCGTGAAGTGAAAAGAGGCAGCCAAATGCAACCTAAATCGCTGATTCAGAAATCAGCGTCTATTAATAAACCGACTCAACCAACATTAGACTCTAGGAAACAGTTCGATAGCAGTAATGGAAGTGGGCCTGGGCGGCCTTTGGGGCCAAAAGGGGTGCCTCCCAAGGTCACAGGGGATCCAAATGACAAGAAATTTTTGACACCAGGCTCCAAGAGTACTCTGCCTGCTTCCTATAAGCCAACCCCTTCAAGGGTGCAACCCACTGTACCAAAGCAATCTTCGGTACAGAATAGGATTCCATTGGAATCTGGAAAGTCAAAAGTGATGTCAAAACAAGGTGTGCCCGTCCCCAAACCTCAGGTGGCTATTCAGAAACAGACCGCCTCCTCGTCTAGACCTCAGGTAAGTGGTGCCTTGATTTGTATTTAATGCTTTTTTCTTTTCTAGGTCCTGTTTGTGTTTGAAGTAAATATATTTTGGCTGTTTTGGTTTTGTTGGATGGGGTGAGTTATGATTTAATCCCTCCAACTTTCCGACCTTTGAGAATTTACTGATTGAAATATGTGATCCTAACAGATAAAGGCACCACCTCCTAGAAATGTAGCTCGTCCCTTGGACGAAAGGCGCCCAACATTTCAGCAAAGAGATGACAGGCGCCCAGCACTTCAGCAAAGGGATGACAGGCGTCCAGCACTTCAGCAAAGGGATGACAGGCGCCCTGCACTTCAACAAAGAGATGACAGGCGGCCAGGACTTCAGCAAAGAGATGACAGGCGGCCAGGACTTCAGCAAAGAGATGACAGGCGGCCAGCACTTCAGCAAAGAGATGATAGGCGGCCAGCACTTCAGCAAAGAGATGATAGGCGGCCAGCACTTCAGCGACGAGAAGAGAGGCGCCCAGCACTTCAGCAAAAAGATGACAGGCGCCCAGCACTTCATCGGAAAGATGATAGGCGCCCAGCAAGAAAACCAATGTATGCTGAAGAAGATGATGGAGCAGAAGCCATTAGTATGATCAGGAAGATGTTTGGGTATATATTTTTCCTTTATTATTTCCCTTGCAAATTTATGTCTGTTGTTCCTTTTTCCCTTTGGGAGTTCAGTTGGCATTGCATAATTATAACATCTAGCTCTAGAACATTTAAGACTGCTAATTCTTTTAAGTTGAGGTTTAATGGGGTTTAAAAGTTTACATCACCTTTGCAAATGGCCTATTTGAGAAGAAATAACTTCCTATTGATAGTGGATCTGTCATCAAACTGAATGATTTTCTGTTCCTCTGATTGGAATGTAATTAAGGATTAGATATATATATATATGCTTTGTTGATGGGTTCTTCATTTGAAATAGTTAGAAGTTTAGGAAAACAGGATGTTTTTAGTTTTTTGTTATTGCATATGTTAATGTCACCTCAATTTTTTGGCTGATGGAAGTGTCTTGTATGTTTTCCAGGTATAATCCTAACAGGTACCATGATGACGGCGATGATAGTGACATGGAGGCTAATTTTGATGATATATTGAAGGAAGAAAGGCGGAGGTTGGTAACATGTCTTGTAGAGCAGACTTATTTTCACTCATTGTTTGGGTATTATCTATTCAACTGACGGACGATGTTCATAGTCTCTTTAAGATTGATATCATGTCTTGTAGAGCAGACTTATTTTCACTCATTGTTTGGGTATTATCTATTCAACTGACGGACGATGTTCATAGTCTCTTTAAGATTGATATCGAAAAGTTTTACATATGCTCATATTTGTGCATATACTTTAGTTTGTCAAGATAGTGTACTCTAATGGTTACTACAGAAGTAAACAGCAAGATTAGGGATTAAACAATCCTGACCTGTAATTTTTCCTCTTTTGTTTTTCTTTCCTCAGTGCGAAAATAGCAAGGGAAGAGGATGAAGAAGAACTTCGGAAGATCGAAGAAGAAGAAAGGCGGGAGCGACTGAGAAAACAGGCAAAGAAGCGCAAGTTGAGTCATCAATGACAAAGATAAATTACTTTGTTGATGAGCGCCTTTACAAAGGTGTTGTAGCTTTTTTCTTTAGCTGGTTATAGGGCAGGATAATGACGTGGGCTAAGGTGGAATTGTACAGTCTCCGCTTAATTTTGAAGTGATGTTGTATCTATTGGTTTATTTGTTGGGGCTTATTGTGCAATTAGTTTATGAAAGAAATTTCTTTCTCATACTTGGAGCAATAATTGTGATGGCCCCAAAGCTAAATCTTTTCCCCTAAGCATTGGACGCTCATAGTTAATTTAAATTTTCCGAGGTTCCAGCAGTTGTTTTGTTTTAACTTTTAACTTCTCTTTTCTTTAGTTATTTTTACTGCTGCCTTTCTATCTCTTCTTGAACGAGGTCTATCGAAAACAACCTCCCTACCTTCACAAGAGGGGTAAGGTTTACTTGCACTCTACCCTCTCCAGACTCGGAATTATATTGGGTATGTTGTTTTCTTTAGTTATTTCGTATTCCGAATTTATTGGTCCTAATTTGAATTTGTATAGTAACTGCAAATGGTAATATACCAAAATATATCATTTTGTTGTAGTAAACTACTAGGATATGTTGCCACCATTTTTGAGGTGTATTCGGTATTTACGAAATTTTCAAAATTGACTTTCTTAAAGTATGAAAAATCAGTTTCATAAGTAGCATTCCCCATCCTCCAACAACCCCCTCCCCCAGCCTACCTCGATTCCCATAGCCCCCACCTTCACCACCTCATACCTTGCCTAACTTCTACAGTTTTTGCCTAGATTATAATATTTATGTTTCCGAAATAATATTTTTTGTTTATTTACCAAATACTAGAAAATCACTTATTTTCTATTCAAAATTTCACCATGAATTTAATACTACATTTTTCAAATTATGAATTTAATATTTATTTTTTTAAAATTAATATATTTTATTTATATTCTATTGGTTTAGTCAACAATACTGAGTTCAGTTGAATCCAGCACCTCTACCAATACAAACGAGGTTGCCCAGTTGAATCCAGCACCGCTACTTATACAAACGAGGCTTGCCCACAAAACCAAGTTTTGGCTGAAATCAAAAGCTGGTTAATTGTGAGATGGACATGCATGACCTCCTCGCCCCCACCCTATCAAAACACTCCCTGTAGGAGGACAATGAATCATATCGAAAGCATAAGACTTCTTAGCACACGAATTTGTTATTAGCCAAACTTAAGCAGACACCACCACCACCAAGAATATATTCTGTGTAATCCCACAAGATCTGATGAGAGTAGAGTGTATGCAGACTTTATCATTACCTTAGAAGGTAGAACTTGTTTTCCATACACCCTCGGCTCAAAGAAAAGCAAACCAAAGCAGTCGAAAAAAGAAATAACATAAGTAAAGAAATAATGACAAAATACGATGTAAAGCATGACAAACAGCCTAAAAAAGAAGAAGATAATATTGTAACCACCACAAACTCATACGATAATCGAATCACACGAAACCCAGATAATAACATAAATCTAAGGATAGCCAAACATAAGCAGACAGAAGAAGAAATGATAAGAACTAGGGAATATTGTTACTTGCGCATTCTGGAAAACGTAATCATATTTTATGTAAATAAAAGAAAATAGTTTACACATTTGGATGGAGAACGGAGAGGACCAGATAAAGATTAGTATAGGAAATTTATCGCAATAATATTCGTGGGTCCAAGGAGTAAAAGGAAAACAGAGATCATAATAATCCATCTCTATCTGTCTTATTTTCTCTTTCTAGATTCCCGCTGCAGCTCTCCAATTTCATAAACTAAGATTCTTGTCTGCATGGTCTATATATTGCTTCATCTATCATTCTTTTTTAATTACTCCCTCCGTTCACTATTACTTCCCATCCCAATTTATGTGACACTATATTACTTAATATAAAATTTAAGAAAAAAAATATTTTTGAAATGTATAGTCCAAAACAAGTTTTATATAAATATGTAATTGTAAATTATCTCATAAAGTTAAATTGTTTTTATATATAGAAACATGACATACTTTTTGGGACAGATCAAAAAAGAAATTGTGCCACATAATGAGATAAAGGGAGTAGTACTTATCCCGTTTAGATTTTACATATCTTTTAAAATATAATAATTAATATAAATATTTTATCATATACCCATATTAATTAGAGAAATGATTTGTGGAATAAATAATTAACGCTAAGAAAAAATATGAAAAATATGTTTTTCTTTTAATATGCTAAAAGCGATTAATAAAAGTGAAAATATATTTTTAATACAGTGGACAAGTAAAAGTGAACGGAGTGAGCGTATTCAAATTTTATTTGGTTTGATAAATTTTTATTCGTGCCGTATAGCATTTATTTATAGGAGAAACTTTTCTCATAACTATTTTTTTCGAGTTTTAAAACTCGAACTCAAAATTTTTAATTAGTTAAAGCGGATGGCTCCATCTCACAACATCCTTTGATATGATTGCTTCATCTATAATGGATTATTGATAAATCTTATTTTTCTTACATTAAGGAGCTATATTCCTATTTTCCTTTTTGGGGTTAAAAATGAGAGACAACGGGTATGGAAGTTACAAGTTGCACGTATTATATTATGACTTATAATTCAAGATACAATAGTGGAAGGGTGTTTAACAAAATCAGAAACAGAAAAAGAGCTTCACTTATCAAAATCTAATTACACTGACACTAAGATCAAAACTGCAACCTAATAATTATAATTTAACCTAATAGTTGCTAGTTTTTAAAATAATTAAGTAATCGTCATATAATTTCCCCGCTAGGGAATGTCAGGAGGGATTGTAACGGGACAATCGGACAAGACGAAGGAACTTGGAGAGTCAACAACTTATAAAATAAAATAGTGTATTAGTAATAAACAAATCATGATAATGAAATAGCGTAGTATGTGCGTTCAGAGCCATTCCTATACTTTTAAGGGTCCGGTGTGAGAAATAAAAAGATGTCCTTTTTTATTCACATGAAAAATTAAAATTAACTCATTAATCAATATTAAAAAAAATATTGATCAAAACATCAAATAAATATATAGTAAAACACTATATTTGATTCAATGTTTTTAATTTCAGTATTGCAAAGTTTTTCGCTGCTCACTCTCAATTGACTCAATTGATAATGCATTCACTCTCAATTAAAAAGTTTTTCGCTGCTCATTGGATTCGAACACGTGACCTCTCACTAGGGATGAACTTTTGAAGGGAGCCCTCAACCGCTCTCACTGATAAGATTGAAGACATTTTTAATACATATCTTAATATTTAAAACAAATAAAAGAAAAATAAAAATTTTGGGGCAAAGGCCCGCCGGCCGGGGCCCTGTGCGGCGGCGCCGCCTCAACCGCCCCAGGGACGGCTCTGTGTGGGTTGTAAAGAGCCTCGGGGTTAGTGGACATTTAGCAAAACCCAATGCCATTACTGTAGTCAGTAGCTCTCCTCTTCTTAGTCTAAAACAAATTTATTTTATTTGGACTAAGCAATATGTATACAGTTCAAAAAATATTTGCATATATTAAATTGAATAATGTAGATAGTCTCTGACTCTCTGTGCTGGGAAAGCTTTTTTATATTCGATGTTTATAGAGTTTACGTGAACCTAATAGTTTTTATCAGATCATATATATGTATTAAGAAATCTATTATATATCTATAATTATTTAAATGCAAATTTAATTATTATCATTCATTAACTTGAGGTTATTGTAGAAACCTATAAACTTCAAATTATAAATTTGATCTCTAAATATTTAGAGTAAGCAAATGAATACAAGACATTCGTTTCGTATATAACTTAACACCACATAAATCATGCTAGTGAATACTTTTGGTTTGTCAGTTTATATAACCTAAATGGTTTTAAATCATTGATAGCTTAAACGTATGTAACATGTCATTTAATTCTCTCTTTTTTTAAACGGCCATAGATAGACTTCTAAATAAGTCAATTTATAAGTAATTTAAACGTAATCACGTTATTGAAGTATAAAAATTAAACTTATATGCAACTCCATTTGACTGCTGGTTTGGTGGTGAATTATGCAGGTTTTAAATCATGCATAAGTAATACTTATCACGTCGTTAGCAGGTTAGAAGATAAATTATTCATGTACAAAAATAATACAGTGTTTAGTTTGCAATTTAGAATCCGCATAACTAGTACATGTATAAGTTATAAGAAAATCTATATATTATTTTATGCAGGATAAAAGATGGAATAACTAACAAATAAATAACTAAATTCTGCATAACTAATATCGACAGAAAATACTACATAAATTCCCTCATAACTAATCTCGATATTACTAATATTTGCATAACTTTAATCAGCTACCAAACGACCCCTTACCGAAGGATGTGATCATTGAGTAGGTTTGTAGTTTTGGGAGTTGGGAGTGGGTATATCAGTGAATAAAACCTACAACTCTAATTAATATATTGGTGTTTCGTTTTTTTCTTTTACAAAATTATTCGGTGATTAATTGATTATTAGATGAGAAGTCATCGTTTATAAAACAATAATTAGCTACTTAAAGAGTTCAACTTACACTGCCTATTGATTGATTGGGCTAAGTTTTAATATATGTGAATGAGCTTAAAATGCGTATTGATTGATTGGGCTAAGTTTTAATATATGTGAATGAGCTTAAAATTCAATAATTATCACATTATTTATATCTATGTTTTAGGACTTGTCGAGTCTGTGCAATTCAAATAAGTTCGTTGAGTGATTAGTTGGATCGATAATACTTTTCTTTTGCAATTTAGGATTCAATCTTGCAATCACAGTTTTGCTTTAGGTATGGAGTAAGTTGTCATGATCGTTAAGAGTACCACATTTCCCATAATTATATCTAATTACCATTAATCATGCATAGGATGAAGATTATAATATCTTTAATTTAGGATTATAATCATATTAATTAGGGTGATTGTAAATTAATATCTTATATTTTAGGCTAATTAGATAAGTCTTCCTTAAGACTAGCATTATACCTTTGTATATATATATTTTACCATTGAAAGAAAAATAAACTCAAGGAATCAATTTGCTACATGGTATCAGAGCCAAAGATCTTTTGCCCTAAACCCTACCTCTCCTTCCCCTTAGCCGATTTTTCCCTCTATTTTTTTGTTATTTTCGACCACACATAGTGTTTTCCCTCATAAACCCTAAACCTAAGACAAACCTAGCCGACACCACCCCCACCCCTCGGCTACCACCTCTTCTATCCTAAAACCCTATTAAAACTTAGGGTTCTTTACTCCACTTCCATCAAAACACAAAATACTTTCTCTTCTTCATTTTTTTTTATTTCTTGTGGAACTTATAAATGAAAAACAAAAATTTCATCCCGCTCTTGCCGTCGATAACGTCAAGAACTTTATTTCCATAACACTTAAAATGGAAAAAGGAAAATATACCATTTGGGCGGAATTGTTCAAAATTCATTGCCGCGCTTATGAGGTAATCGACCATATCATACCTTCCGAGTCATCATCGGACACCACTACGATGGACACAAAGCTATGGTCCTTTTTGGATGCTATAGTCCTTCAATGGTTAATGACACTATATCAAACGATCTTTTACATACCATATTAGAGCCGAACTCTATGGCTCAACAGGCATGGGAACGTTTACAAAATATATTTCAGGATAACAAACTTTCTCGGGCTGTATATCTTGAACACCAATTTACTAATGCTAAATTGGATGATTTCTCCAACGTTTCCGCTTATTGTCAGGAATTGAAGGTGCTTGCGGACCAACTATCCAACTGGTTCGCCTGTAACAAATCAAAGGTTGGTCCTTCAATTGATTGCAGGGCTCAATGAACACTATGACAGAGTTGCTACCTTCATTCAGCAAAGCAATCCCTTGCCTCCTTTCTATGAGGGTCGTTCAAGGTTGATTCTCGAAGAAACACGGAAAGCAAACATGTATCTCCGGGGCAGTCAACGCCGGAACTTCCCTCGTCTGCACCAATTCATTTTCCGCAGATTCTCTGCCATAAAATTCTGGTTCGGGTGGCTGTGGCAACCGAAACAATAATGGTCAGAAACGGGGGTCAAACCATAATAATGGTCCCTACTTCTCCCTAAATAACGTCCTCTATGCCCCAAATATTATCAAGAACCTAATCTCCGTTAAAAAATTTGCCACGGATAATTCCGTATCAATTAATTTTGACCCGTTTAGGTTTTCTGTAACGGACCTACGTACCGGGAAATTCCTTACGAGATGAAATAGTGAGGAGGACCTCTATCCTTTCCTATCCACACTCGCTGCTAGTGTCACCCCTCCCACATCGCTAACTGTACATGTCTCTCCTCCCACCGCTTTAGCAACAATCTCTCCGTCAACCTGACACAATAGACTTGGACACCCAGGAGCCCCTGTGTTTAATTTTCTTCGAAACAATAATTTAATTCGTTGGAATAATGGAAAACTTGCCCAATAGTGCTTTTCTTGTCCTTTAGGCAAACATGTTCGCCTTCTGTTTCAGTCGTCTTCAAGTGTTACGTTTTCTCCCTTTGGCATCATTCATGCAGATTTATGGACATCTCCCATCACTAGTTCATTGGGTCATAAGTTTTATGTAGTTTTATTAGATGATTTTTCTCACTTTATTTGGGTTTACCCACTTAAATTTAAGTCTAAGGTTTTTGCCAGGTTTCTTGAACTTCGTGTCTATATCAAAACACAATTTGAAAAAACCATAAAATCGTTTCAATGTGATAATGGACGTGAATTTAATAATTCCGCCTTTCAAAAATTTTGCACTGATAATGGGATGGTTTTTCATTTTTCTTGTCCCCACCCCCTCTAAAATGGAAAAAACGAACGAATCATTCGCACCATAAATAACATGGTTCGTACTATTCTCTTCCATGCTTCTGTCCCACCCTCCTTTTGGGTGTATGCTGTCAAAATGACCGAATATATTATTAATATTTTGCCTACCCACACCCATCGAAATACTATTTCATCGAATCCTCTCGTATGATCATCTACAGAATTTCGGCTGCCTCTGCTATCCGAATCTAGCCTCCACATCCCCTCATAAACTGGCACCTCGCACCGCCCCATGTGTCTTATTAGGTTTCCCGTCCAATCATAGGGGATATCTGCGTTTTGACTTGTCTTCCCGTAAAATCATTGTGTCTCGTCATGTCACATTTAATGAAGCAATATTTCCGTTTGCAAACATCCAAAATTTCCGAAACACATATTACAATTTTCTAGACGAGTCCGAAATGTCCCCCATTGTCAGCAACTTACTCCGCCGTGACGCTACAGTTCCGTCACGACCTACTTCCACTGTTGTGTCACCATTACAGTCCGTCGCCGACATCTCTACCCAGTCCCCCTTCCTTTCGCCGGCAACCCTCCACCCTAGCACCACCTCCCCTACACTCTGGCCGACCAACCCGACACACAACAGTCGATCCGACCAACCCCGGTCACCATCGATTGCCACCTCCGAGGTTGTCAATCGACTAGAACCGTCTCTGTCGCATCCCGCCACAGTTCCTCCCAGCCACCGGCACCTGCAACCAAATACCGTTGTGTCTCCACCACCCAACTCCGTCATTTCAGAAACCTCACCCCTCCCATACCTAAAGCAAAACTGCAACGATTTTAGAAGTGTATATAGATAATGAACATGAAACTCTTATAATTCTTTAAAAAATTATTGATTTCTTTGCTATCTTCGCTCGTAAATGTGAGATTATTAAATCGGGTAAATTCATGCCTCCAATATGATTCCAATAATTCACTAGTTTTAGCTATCCAATGTTAATATTGCCTGACCGGTATTTTTAGTACTTCGTTAAATTTCTTACTCGTAATATCCTTCTCTAATACTCTCCGTTCCATTTTTGACGGGATATAAAATTAAAAATAATAATTAAATATTATAATTTTAAATTAAAAATATATATAATAAATAAAAAATACCTTTTGAACATGTAGGTCTTAAATGTGTTATGTCAGTCTAATAAAGGAGACTCATTAAAGGTAAAATTAGAATGTCAAATTGAAAATTCGTTAACTAGAGAAATAATCATTCTTTTCTTGAACATATAAAAGGAAACATCTAAATTGAAATCGAGGGAGTATTAATTGCTACTTCTTATGTTAATTGTTCTCTTGAAAATAACTCAGTAAGGCATTTATTAAAATGGGAGCACAATATTAATTTTTCCGACAACAATGGTAAATTGTTGATCAATATGCTTCTTTCGATTTATTTTACTTTATCATATTTGTAATTATAATAGTAATTTGATTAACTTTTATTCTTTAGTCTCAATTTAACATTAAATTTTCTTTGTCGACATTGATCTCTCAATCTCTCTTCATATTTATTAGAGTAAGAATAAAGTTACTCTTAAAAAAATCAATTCTATTTTAATTTTAGAATATGACAAATATTTTACACCAATCACTTTTAAAAACTTTTAAACAAATGAAATGTACAGGAGGGAGTACTCCTTCATCCTAAAATATTTGTCTGCATTTTTTATTTACACACTTCTTAAAAAAACATTTATAAAGATAATTTTTTGACTATTTTACCCTCTTTATCTGCAAGTATTTTAGGACGGAGGGAATAGTAAAATACTTTATCCGTTCATTTTTACTTGTCCACTATTGATTTTGCACACCTCTTAAGAAATAATAGATGAAGTGCACAATTTACCATGATACCATATTAATTGCTGTATAATTTTAATAAACTTGAAAAATAATTTAAAATGAGTAATTAATAATAAAAATAAAATAGAAAAAGAAATTATTTTTTCTTGATATGTTAAAAATGACAAGTAAAATTAAAAATCTATTTTTTGTATAGTAACAATTAATGAGGTATCAAAATGCGAAAAGACAAAATAACCTCAAAGATTATGTTTGATAGTGTGTTGGCCCCAAAGGGACACTTTTGCTTTATTGCTTAGAAACATTTTCAAGTTTCAATAGTGTGATTAGAATAAATCAGTAATCATCTGTCATTTTCAAGAAGAATCTTAAAATGACAAAAATGCCCCCTTCGAAAATATAAGATGCGTGGGTCTTTCACACTCTCTTCCAAAGCAGTCAAATAGCAGGTTTGACCGAGTTATTGAGAAGTTAAAAAATATTTTATATATATAAAATTTGGTAGTTTATTTGGTCAAATTTTTAAAATTTGGTAGTTTGTTTGGTCAAATTTTTAAAATTTGTTTATTTTAAAAGGTATTAATTTATCAAAAGTACTTTTAGAAAAAATAATTTTAGAGAATATTAATTTGTGTTTGACTAATTAAATTAAAAATATACTTTTAATATTGATGTGTTCCAAAAGTGCTTATGGAGAAAAAAAAAATACTTTGTTAGCTTATGAAAAATTATTTTGTTACTGTTCAAAAATACTTATTTTTTCCCTAAAAATTTAACCAAACATCTCAACTTTCTAAATTAAGCAATTATTTTTTTCAGAAAAAATAATTTTAACTTTCCCAAAAGCTTGGCTAACAGGCTAAGGACTCCTAAAAAAAGAATAAGTGCTTTTGATAGTTATTGAGGATGTTTTTCAAAGGTTAAAAAATATTAAAAAAATTCATAAACACTTTTAAAAATTTTGATCAGACTTTATAATATTACAATTTTTTTTACATAATTAGTCAAATATATATTGACAAACTTTATCTGCTAATATCCAACTTACCATAATTAATACCGTTGCTATAAATTACTACATCTTTATATTTTAAAAATAGTTAGTGAAAAGATGGGTGGCGTTAGGTGATGATTCTGCATGGCTCACATTGTCTACATGTGAATAACTTTGGAGGAAATGAGATCTCTTGACCTTTCACAATTTGAATAGAAGAAAATAATTATTTTCAAAAAATTTATATATTTTTTCAGATTTCTTATATATGAAAATGAAATCTCTTGTAAAAAATTATAAAACTTAATTTTTTTAGTAAAGGCTAAAAAACTATTTTTCTCCTAACTTTGGCCCTATCATTAATAATGTTAATATTGATCTACCGTCAACAACAATAACAATATACCCAGTGAAATTTTATAATATGGGGTCTGGGGAGGATAGAGTGTATGCAGACCTTACCCCTAAGATAGGGAGACTGTTTCCGAAAGACTGGCTCAAGAGAAAAAAAATCAGATAAGGAGAAGCAATTCAAAGCAATATGAAAATGAAAATAATGACAACGAATAAGCAGTCTGGAAAATAGGAGCAATATCTACCACAGAGAAATAAGATAATCAAAATACAAGAAACAACAAGTAATAAAAGAAGTCAAAGGACAAGAAATTATAGAGCAATACTGCGACTACTAGTATAAACGGATAAACGAGACTCCTACTAGACTTCCACCCTAATATGAGTCCTCCGTAACCTCCTATCTAAGATCATGTACTCGGTAAGCTGAAACTGCGCCATGTCCTGTCTAATCACCTTTCCCCAATACTTCTTCTGTCTTCCTCTACCTCTCCTGAAATCATCCATAGCCAACCTCTCACACCTCAGCACTGGGGCATTCGTATCTCTCCTCTTCATATGACCAAACCATTTCAGCCTTGCTTCCCGCATCTTGTCCTCCACCGATGTCACTCCCACCTTATCCCGGATATTTTCATTCCTAATCCTATCTCTCCTAGTGTGTCCATACATCCGTCGCAACATTCTCATTTCCGCAACTTTCATCTTTCGAACATGGGAGGTCTTATATATATATATATATATATATATATATATATATATATAATACTTAAAAGGGTGTGATTAGTGGTGTTGGTAAGGGGATTCAATTGAATTTCTGAAAAATTATAACGTGTAAATTAAATACAAGTAAAATATTTTTTAATCATATATATATACGTGTGTATAAACTATTGAAATGCTTTTCTACTCAAATTCTTTGGTTTTAAAAGTTACTTTAGGTCACATGATAAAATTTAAGTATGACATCCTAACTAGTATTCTTTGGATCCTCTTAAGTTTGATCGAATGATAACAATCTATATCTGTTTTTGAACAAGTGGTTTCCAAATAAAACCCTCTATAATGGCTTTCTACTGCGTGAATCCGAATTAACAGGATCAATGAGTTTCCAACACATGGCCTTACAAAAAAAACTTTACTTCCTATTAGAATTTAAATTTATTTTGCCTTATTTATCTAATGTTATTAACTTGTTGCATTATATGCATATTAATTTAAAAAAATTAGTGCGTGTCATTTAAAAGCTGAGTTCACAAAGAAGGCATTAGTGCCCTGGAGTAGATTGTGCCAACCACAGTCAGCTGGAGATCTAAATTTTATTGACATAGTATTATGGCACCAATATGCAGTCTGTAAGTTATTATGGAAAATGAGTATGAAGAAAGACAAGCTCTGGGTGAAATGGATATGTGTACTATGGGAAAGGTGTACTATGGGAAAGGTAGAAGTGTTTGAGATATTGAACCAAAACAAGCATCCTGAGAAGTTCAGAAAATCTTCAAGGCAAAGTAATACCTGAAGAAAGCTGGATATGATAGGCTAAATTGCAAACAGTCTCTTGCCTAACTATTAAGAGTGTATATCAGAAATTACAAGGACAATTTGACAAGGCCAGTTGGAAAGGGATCATCTGTGGAAATCAAATCTCTCCCAAGTGGACATTTATCTTGAGATTAGCTGCATTGAGAAGGTTGTTTACAGTTGAATTTGTAAGTGGTTTTAAGAATACGTGGATTGATTTAATATAAAGATGATGAATAATTAACAAGTAAACAAATGTAAATATAAAGTAAGAAATTAGCCTGGACTGTCTTGAACTCGGACGAATTCTTTGAGCTAGGTTTGCCCGGGCCTTTAGTAAGATAGCTTCGGTTATTGACTAAACATGAGAGTAAATGAATAGGATGTCTATAAGATTAAGGGTACAACTACAAGTTGCGAGAATAGGATGCCCTTCGAATATGAAGGTTGGGCTCCTTTTATAGCTATAAAATAAGAGACATTCATACTCGAGAATCACTCTCAAATTAAATGACGTTAAAGCTAATAATGGCCTCTTAATGACGAAAGAGTAACAGTTGGCACCATATCCGGAATGGATATGCATCGAAAGCCTCTGAAACTACACCCGGTGCCAACTGATTCGGTCATACCTAGACTCGTCCCATCTACTGTCTCACCTCGGTGTCAATCGCATCCGGCCCAGAACTTGACCATCTACCTTAGACTTCTCATTCAAACCTTGCCACGTGTCATGCCAGATTTCACCGTGTACAGATAGTCCCCACACTTCTCGGACCGAAGTTTACCGATGTAAGGGGAAGTGGAAATGATTCTTTCTCTATCTTCTCTTAGAAGTTTCTTTTTCAATTCACTTTGGAATATGCGGGAAAACGACACGCTTCCCCTTCTCCAAACTCTGAGTCACGTCCCATCTCCCTAAAAATCTGAACACGTGTCACTCTCTAATTGAACCGCAAACGTCTCCGCAATGATGACTTGTGTTCTATAAAACTTTTCCTTCCTTCTCCATTCTAACCTTCTGCAGAATTTTTCTCTCCCAAATCACTTTCTCTCTTGTTCAATCTCTCAAACGAATTCCCAACCCTGCTCTTCTATTTTCCTTCATCTGAATAACTAAGAAATCATCATCTTCTTCTTCTTCTTCTTATTCATTATAATGGCTAAAACTTCTACCCACTCTCTTTCAAGAAATTTTTCACTATCACCCTCGTCTACGCCGGCCACCGTCGAAGACACCGGCGCCAGCGAGTCCCTGGAAATGTAGGCCGCCCATGATCCCAGAGCCTTCGATATGATCCCATCCACTTTTCACTTCGACAGTGAGTTTGCCATTCGTGCCACCACTTCGAAAAGTGTCTGGGGTGAAATGGCAAAGAACTACCCAACTTCCATCAATTCTTCCATTCTTGGAAAAGTTGGAACCGAATGCGGTTGGGAAAAGCTCTCCGGAATTGTCATTCCCGGGCCTAATGACGACATAACTACTCACATGCAGGAATATTCCAATGTTTACACCTACCCCTTCACTCTCAAGCTTGACCCTCCGATAGACGATGCGATTTTTTAAATGTGCAAGACATACAACTTGTGTCTCGCACAAATTGGTCCGTTCGTGTGGAGAGCCGTTGCTTGCCTTCAGTTTTTGGCAAGTAGGTCAAAGAATATTTTACCTTGGATCATTTGATCCGTTTATATGTTCCAAAAATTTTCCGTGGCAGGATCGTTCAAATATCCGAACAAGGAAATTTTCCCATACTCTCCAGTGTTGATGAAGATCAAGACCGAGGCTGGATAGAATGCTTCGTAGAAGTTCCTACTACTGAAATTATTCTAGAAAGATTCATGCCCTTTCCGGAGACATGGAATTTGACCCGTAAGTACAAAAACTCTTCTCCTCGATTTTATAAAATGCCTTCGACTGCTTTTTGCTTAAAATTTCTTTTTGTCACTTTTTAAGCTACCCCTGGATTTCGGTTACAATAATGACCTTTCACGAATGGGTCTAAAAAATCATAACTGTTTTCCCGCACAAAGACCGATCGTGGAAAACAATTTCCAAAGATCGATGAAAAGCACAAAATCACGGTTAGTCACTTCCGAAGTCCTTCTTTGATACTACTTCTTTACATACGCATATTTACATCATTTTTTCAATAATTAGGTCTGCTAAAAGGCTCCTCTCTCCGGATGATAACTCTGGCTCCCCCGGTACTTCCCAACTAGGTACTCGACCCGGCTGCTCCTGCTCGTTGTATCACCGAAGTGATAAAGAAAGAGAAAACTTCAAAACCCCCGAGGTCTCCCTCGGTTCCTTCAAAGAGGAAAAGACAGATCCTGGAAGAAGGTGGTTCTTCTAGAGTCAAGGAAACCGCAACTGCGGATACCATTGTGCCAACTCTTGCCACCATGCCATCCCTTGTCGGTCAAACTCCCATCATCATTGAAGATGATGACAAAGCAACGGATGAAGAAGTTCTGTTGTCAAAGAGGCCGAGGGTTTCAATTCCTCCACATGAATCATCATCAAATTCAGCCCCTAACTTCAGACAAGAGGACTTCTATCACCTTTTCGGTGAAGTTGGGACTTCGACAAATCCAGTCCCCCTGTTAACTCTTTCGAATTCGCTCACATAGATATTCCTCATCCTCCCGGGCTCCAAGAAACCATTCTCCTACCAGTCCAAGATGGTGGATGTTTTCCCAGCTCCGAGTATAAATCCGAATAGGCTAGGGACCGCAACTCTCTCTTTTCCCGAAGTCACAAACTTTTTATCTCGACCAGTCAGGGTTGCGAGTTAGTTGAGGCCTTTAATATGGGAGTCGGTAAGGACAAAATGAAAGATGTATCATGGAAGTGCCTTATCAAGGAAGGAATGCATGCATACATCCGGGTATACTTACTGAATTTTCTTACTTATATTCACACTGTCTCTTTTCCTTTTGGTATATTCTAAATTGAGCTCAATGTACTTTCTTGCAGTCATCCGTTTTGGTCGGAGAAGGTTTCCTCCGTTGCTTAAAAGAAAACGAGGACTTGAAGGGTCAACTCGATGCTCAAGAAATAGAAATCCTGCACCTGGAAAACCTCTGGCAAAAGGATGCGTAGTTATCCGGTGACTTGCCCATCATCAAGGCTGAATTGGTCCAAATGAAGAGGGATTATCTCCGGGCAATAAATGACCTTGAACTTGCCAATGAGGAAAGGAAGTCTTTAGATAGAAAAGTTGATCAGCTCTATCATGATCTCCAGAGTATCTGCCAAGAGCTCGAAGAGTAGGAATAATTTTTGCACTCTCAAGTGCAAAAAGAAGACTTCCTTAATGCCGAAGTTGATCGCCTTACCACCGAACTCTCTATGATTGATGCAGAGTGAATTGCTGAACAGGCTACTGTCAAGCAGAATTTCAAAAGAGACTTAGAGTTGTCTCGAGATCATGTCCGCCAGCAAACTCAAAGCATCGAACAACTGAGAGCTGAGCTCGAGGCCGTTGCCCAGAGGAACGCTGAGATTTCTGCTCAATTGGACCAAACTTGTTTCAATCTAGAAGCTGAAGTATCCCAGACAGTGCTGAAGACCGAACACATAACTTGAAATATCTACAGGTATACCCTGGAACAAGCTCAGTATGGGCTCTCAAGCTTAGATTAGAAAATTTCTGAGGCCAAAGACCTCAAAATCAAAGCCTTTCGCAAGATGAATAGTGAAAGTTCTGAGAAAGACCAAGAGGACTCTGACCCCGAGTCCGGCTCCTAAGACTGTCTTTAATTTGTTTTTTTTCCTTGTACTTTGTTTTTGGTCCATCGACCTTAACTATGAATGAAAACATATAAACTTCCCCTTTGACTTGATTGATATTTTGTCAACTTGTTGAGTCCGTCAATGATTTTATCTTAGATAACTTTCCAAAAACAAACTTAACCCAAACCGAGCTAATCGCTTTCGACTTTAGATTTTAACTTAAAACAAACTATCACTTAGTTTCCTTTGATCCGGATAAAAGTTCTTCCGGTTTTGGACTTTAAATAATCTTTCAACAAATATTTACTTAGTTCATTTTAAACGGGGCTAAAGTTCATCCAATGTTGGGTCATTCAATGACTAGATATAAGGACCTTACTTTTATGCTTATGAACAAGATGTCTCTTATTCATTTTGGGCATAACTGTTGGAATTTTTACTTATTTTTAACTTTTTAGACAATTAAATGTCTTCAACATAGGCTGGATTCATTCAATCTAGTGCCTTTAAAATGTGCTTCAGAACAATATTCATTTTGTTCCAGCTTTTGACGACAATTCTCAATTAAGGACTTAATATTTTTTTAGCTCGTAAGCTTTATTGACTTTAGCAATAATTCGGATGAATACCAGTAAAAAATATGAAGCGAAACTTTTGAGAAAAAATCTTGGAAGAAGTATACTTTCATTTATATTTTGCTTGGACAAATAACTAGGCAAAATTCAATCGATCTTTTTACCTTTACATAACTTCTTTGCAAACACTAAAATTTGGGCAAGATTCATTCAATCTTTTACCCTTACAAAATTTCAACAAAAAGTCCTTAAATTTTTCAACAGTTATTGTAAATTGCCTTTGACTCTCCTCCGAGGGCATGGTATTCCCCTAGTGTTTGTATTCGAAATATGAGAACTTAAACACTATTTAAGTCTTCAACTGTCGGACAATTCCCATTCCCCAGTGCTTTTGTCTGATGCTCATTCATATCTTTCATTTAGTAAAACGCTTTACATTGTTGCCTCGTAAAAACCTTACCGGAAAAACCCTTCCTGGGATAAAAACCATCACAAGGGAAAAAAGCGCAACACGTGTTTTCAGACCTAATTCTAGTTCCGAACATCACTTTGCAACTCTGACTTCCTTCCCTACAAAAAATAATAATTTTGAAACAAATATAATTCAAACAATTAATCAAACACATACCTAGCAATAATACCGCTTTCAAATGGCTGATGTTCCAATTGTTCGGCAACTTTTGTCCATCTTCAGCTACCGACTGGTACGAGCCTTTTCTGATTATTCCTAACACTTTATAGGGTCTTTCCCAATTCAGACCCAACTTCCCTTCATTAGGGTTTTTGGTGTTGGGGGTTACATTTCGTATAACCAAGTCCCCTATCTGAAAGTGCCTACAATTAGTTCGTCGGTTATAATATCTTCCCGTTCTTCGGTTCTAAGCTACCAACTGTAGCAATGCTAGCTCTCGATGTTCCTCCGTTAAGTCGAGCTTGACCGTCATAGCATCATTGTTTGACTCTTCATTTGCAAGGCTGAATCTTAAGCTCGATTCCCCAACTTCCTCCGAAATCAGAGCATCCGCACCGTAAATCAAAGAGAATGATGTTTCCCCAGTGTTGTCATGTACGCCCATAATACCTCTGGAAGTATTTCTCTCCAATTGCCTTTTGCCATTTTCAATCTTTTTCTCAAGTTCTGAATTATTGTTTTATTTATCGACTCCGCTTGCCTATTTGCACTCAGGTGGTACGAAGCCGACACTATTATTTTGATCTTCAATCCATCACCTTCTTTTCCACGAAGTGACGACCATTGTCTCAAGTTATTACCTTCGGTATTCCGAACCGACATACGATATGGTCCTAAATAAAATTGATGACTTCTTTTTCTCTAACCTTCTTGAAAGCTTTTGCTTCAACCCACTTAGAAAAATAGTCAGTCATAAACAAAGTAATGCGTACCTTTCTCGGTGCCCATGAAAGTGGTCCTACAATGTCTATTCCCTATTTCATGAATGGACACGGAGACAAAATGGGGTGCATTAACTCTGCCGATGGATGAATCGTAGGAGCATGCCTTTGACAGTCATCACACTTCTGAGCAAATTTCTTGACGTCTTCCTCCATCTATGACTAGTAATACCCGTCTCTGATCAACTTTCGGACTAACAATTCTGTTCCTGAGTGATTTCCATAAGTTCCTTTGTGGCCTTCACGCATCACATAATTCATTTTTCCGGGCCCCAAGCACCTTTCGAAAGGACCATAAAAAGACCTTTGGTACAACTGGTCATCAACCATGCAATATTTAGCCACCTTCGTACAAAGGGCCCTTGACTCCTTCTGATCACTTGGCAACTTCCCATCCCGAAGATAGGCGATGTAGTTGTTCCGCTAGTCCAAGTCAAGCTTGTGGTATCACCTCGCCGTGGCCACCATCTTTCGCGGAGTTCAGGAGCTGCACCACTGTCTTAGAGTTAAATTCATTAGCTTTCACGGATGATCCCAAGTTTACCAAAGCATCCGCTTCACTGTTTTGTTCCCGAGATACATGTTGCATGGTCCATTCTTTGAACTGATGCAACAATAATTGAATTTTTCCAAGTATTTTATATTGTTTCTTCCTTCACTCCGAACACGCCATTCACTTGATTTACAACTAGAAATGAGTCACATTTTGCCTCAATGACTTCTACTCCCAAACTCCTTGCTAATTCTAAACCTACAATCATAGACTCATACTCAGCTTCATTGTTAGTTAATTTCATAGCTCTTATTGCTTGGCTAATAATATCCCCCGCAGGTGTTTTGACCAATACCCCTAATTTAGACTCTTTTATGTTCGAAACTCCATCTGTATGCAAGGTCCAGACCTCTGAAGTTGTTCCCGAGGTTATGATAAGTTCCTTTTCCACTTCAGAAATTATTTCGGGAGTGAAATATGCTACAAAGTCTGCTAAAACATGAGATTCTATAATTATTCTGGGTTTATATTCTATGTCATATCCACTAATTTCTACTGCTCATTTGGTTAACCTACCAGATAGTTTCGATTTATGCATCACATTTCTTAACGGATGGTTGTTACTACTCAAATAGAATGACATTGGAAATATGGCCTTAACTTTCTAGCTGCCGTTATCAAAGCTAATGCCATTTTCTCTAAATGAAGGTATCTAGTTTCAGTACTAGCTAAAGTTCTACTTACATAATAGATAGAAAATTGTGTACCTTTTTCTTATCGAACCAAGAAAGCGCACATGCCTACTTCGAATAATGCCAGGTACAAGAATAATTGTTTATCCGCCTTCGGTTTATGCATTAAAGCATAGTAGACATGTACTTATTTAAATCTCTCAATGCTTGTTGACATTCCGGAGTCCACTCGAAGTCATTCTTCTTTTTCAACAATGAAAAGAACCTGTGACTTTTTTCCGAAGATCGAGAAATGAATCTACTAAGGGAAGCTAGCCTTCCGGTGAGTCTTTATACCATCTTCACATCTTCAAACACCTCCGATATTTCCTCGATTGCCTTGATTTTGTTTGGATTTATCTCCGTTCCCCTGTTCAATACGAAAAAGCATAGGAACTTGCCCGAGCCAACTCCAAAGACATATTTCTTCGGGTTCAACTTTATGTTGTACTTCCGGAGTATGTCAAATGTTTCCTACAAATGCTTTAAATGATCCTCTGTCTCCACGGACTTAACTAATATATCATCAATGTAAACCTCTATCGTATTGCCTATTTTATTTTTCAAACATGCGATTAACTAAACATGATATGTAGCTCTTTCATTTTAAAACCAAATGGCATTACATTATAGCAATAAGTCCCGTACCTATTTATAAAATAAATTTTCTCTTGATCCTCCATATTCATCATTATTTGATTATACCCGGAGTAAGCATCGAGAAAACTTAACATCTCATGTCATGTTGTAGCATCAATCATACGATCAATGTGCGGTAAGGGAAAATAATATTTTGGATAAGTTTTGTTTAAATCTTTAAAATCTATACACATTCTTAGCTTGTTTCCTTTTTTAGGCAAAACAGTTACATTTGTTAGCCAATTATGATATTCTACTTCTCGGATTGAACCTATATTTAATAACTCTGTTACCTCTTCCTTGACAAACATGTGTTTGTACTCGGCCATAAATCTCTTTTTCTACTTTATCGAAGGGAAGTTTGGATCCAAACTCAACTTGTGAGTTGTGATCTCCGATGGGATACCTGGCATGTCTAAATGGGACCAAGCAAAGCAATTAACATTAGCTTTAAGAAATTCAATTAATTTAAGCTTGAGCTTTAGGGATAATCCGATGCCTAGGTATACCTTTATATCATGCAAATGAATGAACATTATCAGTTTCTCGAGCTCTTCAATAGTTGAATTCGTAGCGTCCGAATTGTCTAGTAAGACAAATGACATCGGGACGCGATAGTTATCCTCTTCTTCCTCCTAATTTTCTTTCTTGCCTTCTCCTTTCTCCGAGTTTGGCATGCCCAGATCCTGTAATTATTATTTAACTTCTATACCCTTCTTTTCGTTCTTCATTTCTTTTCGTGTTTCCACCGACTCATCTACCGCAAACATTTCCCTTGCAGCCAATTGCTCTCCCTGAATTTTCTTAATTCCCTTCGGAGTTGGGAATTTTATCATCAAATGCAACGTTGAGGGGATGTACTTCATGTCATGTATCGAGGACTTGCTGAACAGTGCATTATACCTCATTTCTCCTTCGATAACGTATAATTTCGTCTGTCGAATTGTTTCAACTATGTTGATTGAAAGAATGATTTCCCCTTTGTTGTTTCACTTGGCATATTGAATTCGTTCAAAACTCGGACTATCAAAATAATTTTGTCCAGTATCCCCATTTGATCTATCACCTTCCACCGGATGATGTTGGCCGAGCTACCTGGATTAATTAAAAACTGCTTAATCTAAAAATGATCAATAGAAACAAAAATTACCAGCACATTATTTTGAGGTTGAATGATGCCCTTAACGTCTTCATCGCTGAAAGAATCATTTTTTCTTGCAAGAATTCCCTTGATCTCCTTTTCTGAGTTATCAATACTTTCATCTTTTTTGCGGTCATGATGGATCCTTTTGGAATGTCTATTCCCACAATAATTATATTTATGACATGTTGAGGTTAAATCGGGTCCGCTTGTTTATTTGCCTCTCTATTTTTGAAGTTTTCCATAGCTCGATCGCTAAAAAACTCAAGCAGATGGACATTTTTTAGCAACCGGGCCACTTCATCCCTGAGTTGCCGACAATCCTCCTTTCGGTGGCCATGTGTTATATGAAAGTCACGCAACAAATTTAGGTCTCTCTAAGTTGAATCTGATTGGAGGGACCTCGACCATCTTGTCTCCTTAATATACCCAATTGCTGCCACCAGTCCGGCTGTATCAATATTAAAGTTGTATTAGGACATCCTTGGGCTTTCCACACTGTTAGAAAATATACCACTGATGTCATTTTTTAACTGAAAGCCTCTACTTGTAGACCCTCGATCATTGCACCTATCTCCACCTCCTCTGTCTGATGAGAAGTTATAATTGTCGCGGCCTCGGTTCAATCTGAAGTTTGATGTCTTGGGCTATCCTAGGGTTGGTACCTATCCTTTAAAGACCTTAGCTCCGAATCAGCTACCCATTTTGACTTATCATTGCTTTTGGTCAGTCCCGTTGATCCCTGTGGGAGTTCGAACTGATCATCTTCTATCCAAATCTTTGACTCACACTTGTTATGTACGTCCGCCCATATGACTGACGGAAATTCCAACAAATTTTCCTTCAACTTTAGAGAAGCACTAGAACTCCTTGGGTTTAGCCCCTTAGTGAAAGCTTTGACTGCGCATTCATTCGGTACCGCAGGAAGGAGTATCCGTTCCTTTTGAAATCTTATCACGAACTCACGCAATAGCTCCGTATCCTTCTGAGCTATTTTGAATATGCTCGCTTTTCTTGCTTGGACCTTCCTTGCTCCGGCATGTGTTTTTGTAAAAACATCTGTAAGTATTTCAAATAAAGTAATGGAATGTTCGGGTAATAAAGAATACTAGGTCATTGTCCCTTGGTCAGTGTTTCACTAAACGTCTTGAGCAACACCGATTCTATATCATCCTATTGCATGTCATTGTCTTTCATCGCATAAGTGTACAATGTCACGTGCTCCTGTGGATCAGTGGTGCCATCATATTTTGGGATATCCGGCATTTTAAACCTTTTTGGGATTAACTTTGGAGCCGTACTCGGTGGAAATAACAGCTGGATGTATTTCTTTGAGTTCGGTCCCTTCAGGATCAGAGGTGCCCCCGGGATCTGATCTATCTGAGAATTGAAAGTCTCAAACTTCTTTTCATTATTTTCTATCTGCTTGTCCAGGGCTTGGAGCAGCCTCAAGATCTCTAAAGGCTCATTTGCCCACGAACCATTGCCATTTTCACCAACTCGACCTTCATCCCGAACTGCGTGGGTTTTGTTCGCTACACTTGCTCTGCTGCTCTTTTTTTGTAACTGAGTAATCGCCTCCTGTTGTTTCTCCAGCATGGTGAAGATTCTAGCCAAATCTGCTTTGGATACCCGCACTCCATTAGCCGCTTCATCATCATCATTTTGCATTCGTTCACCGGTTCTTCTGGATTCCCGGGGCAAAACTACGGGTGGCGGAATCAGAGGCTCGCAGGTTATTGGGTCAATGACCGGGGCATTGTTGTTAATACCAACATTATTATAGTTGTTGATATTGTCATTGGCATTGGTGGTGTTATTCTTGTTGTCACTATTGTTGTTATTGTTGTTGTTAACACCAACTTGGCTTCCGCTAGACATTTTGCCAATGTAAAGTAGCATCCTGTTCACAAAATCTCAAGAAAAAACAAGTAAATTTTGAAAAAATTACCACAATTATCCTTAGCCCCACGGTGGGTGCCAAATTGTTTACCCCAAAAAAAGTATAGTTGAATTTGTAAGTGGTTTTAAGGATACGTGGATTGATTTGATATAAGGATAATGAACAATTAACAAGTAAACTTATGTAAATATAAAGTAAGAAATTAGTCTGGACTGCCTTGAACTATGATGAATGCTTTGAGCTAGGTTGGTCCGGGCCTTTTGTAAGATAGCTTCGGTTATTGACTAAACATGAGAGTAAATGAATAGGATGTCTATAAGATTAAGGGTACAACTACAAGTTGCGAGAATAGGATGCCCTTCGAATATGAAGGTTGGGCTCCTTTTATAGCTATAAAATAAGAGACATTCATACTCGAGAATCACTCTCAAATTAAATGACGTTAAAGCTAATAATGGCCTCTTAATGACGAAAGTGTTGGAAATTTGCCTTTGGTGGGAGTTGTGTCCGACCAACTTTAACGGCTTAAACACTAGTGTTCCGCATGTTGGAGAATCTGGTTCTTCACACATGCATAATCTACTAAGTAAGTAGATGACCGTAGGGCCAAGGATCGTCAAATTTCGTTGAGAAATGAAAGAGATATTGGTCCACGAAGTGAGGTATTGAGATCAATTCTCCCTCATCGGTGGAGGAAGAAAGAATTGTTTTGTTTATAAGTCTCAAAGTGGGTTGGGGTTTGGGACCCCAAGGGGTATCCCATGTGTTTAAAGGAGGGAGGACCTAGATGTGCTTCGGTTCGAGGAAAGCCCACATGCGCGCCGCCGCCGCCCACCCATCCCGTCCGGTCCGGGTTCACGGGTCGTGGGTCGTGGGCTGTGGGTCTTCTGATATTATCTTTTTGGACCAAAATTCTTTCATATGTACAGTTTGGACCAGAGTTCTTTCATATGTACAGTTTGGACCATAATTCTTCTATATCTACAGTTTGGTCCATAAAATTTCAATATGTACAGTTTGGTCGCTGAAGTTTCAAGAAAGTCAGATTGGGCAGAGAATAGAACGTCATCAGCACTCAATTCAACCATTTATTTTGGCTGAATTACTCTTCCTAAATGCCATCCGTTGCACATCAAATTCACCATTTATTTTGGTGAATTACTACCTTCATAATTGCCATTACTTGGCCAGTGATGGCACTTATGTGGGCAGTTGGTAAGCCTCTCCTTCAACTATATAAAGGACCATTTGTCACCATTGCTGAGGTATACGAAAACACATAAATATAAACAGAAATCAGTCTTTCTACTACATTCCAACATCATTTCATTAGTCAAAATTCTTCACGGTAACACTTGAGTTTCCTTTGCTCATTTGTTCACTTGCTGTTTTATCTTGGAAGACAATTGTCTAGGACGTAGAAAGGATACATACGGGGCAATATTTTCTTAAAGACAGAGTGCAAACACTCGACTCAGCATACCACAAACAGTTCCAGTTTATTCTTCAAGTTCTTTGTAATTTCAGTTTATTCTTCAATTGTAATTTCAGTTCTTGTAAGACTTAGCAATTACTTGTAATTTCCGTATCTTGCATCTTTGTAACCAACAAGTTTAAGACAATATTTTGGTTACTGTAACTGCTGCAACATGACTGATTCTGCTGCTACTGTTGCTGCAACATGGCTGGAAACATGACTGATTCTATTGCTACTGTTGCTGCTACTGCTGCTGCCACTCAAGGCAACAATGCTGCCTTCCCCTACTCGCCGCTATCGCGCCAAGGCAAAGAACTCTGCTGCCTTCACTGCTGCTGCCGCTACTATCTGCTGCCTTCCCCGCTACTGCTCCATCCTCCGCATTCCACCATGATCGCCCTGAAAAATTCATGGGCTCAAACTTTAAGAGATGGCAGCAGAAGATGTTGTTCTACTTAACAGTTATGGGCATGGCCCGGTTCCTAACGGAAGATCCTTCACAAGCTGGAGATGAAATGGACTCTTCGCCTAATGAAACGGGTGAAGGGGGCCTTGGTATCCATGTTATTAATGACATGAAGATGGTTCTTGATGCGTGGAATCATAGCGATTTCATGTGTAAGAATTACATACTAAACTACTTGGCAGACCCTCTCTACACGGTCTATTGCACCGTTGGCACTGCCAAAGAGCTGTGAGAAAAACTGCAAAAGAAGTACAACGCACAAGATGCGGGTACTAAAAAGTTCATCGTTGGGAAATTTCTAAAATTCCAAATGGTAGATAGTAAGACAGTGATGTCCTAAGTCCAGGAATTCCAAATGATTTTACATCACCTGGATTTGGAAGGAATGAAACAAAATGAGCAGTTTTTGGTTGCATCACTGATTGAAAAGTTACCTCCTTCGTGGAATGAGTTTATGAGTTACTTGAAACTCAAGACAAAGGAGATAACCTTTGAAGAGCCTGTTATCAAACTCTAAATCCAGGAAGATAACAAGAAGGCCTTGCCTAGGGGTAAACAACCTGCTGAGGCAAAGGCAAATCTGCCTGAGGCCAAAGGGAACCCAAGCAAGAAGCGGAAGTTCCAGAAAGATGGCAAGGCCCACTCAACGGAGATGTTCAGAGGTAACTGTCACCACTGTGGGAAACCTGGTCATAAGATCAAGGAATGTCGCAAGCTCAAGACTGAGCAATAACATAAAGCCAAGGCTAAAGGCAAGGCGCATGCTAACGTCGTCAAGGACACGCTCCTGGATGACATGATTGAGGAGTTCTCAGCAGTGGTGCTAGAAGAAAACCTGGTTGAGAATCCGATGCAGTGGTGGATAGACACAGGTGCTACCAGACACATCTGTTCCAACAAAGATGCCTTCTCCACCTACACACCGATCACCGACAAGAAGCTGTTCATGGGCAACAACGCTTCGTCTGACGTGCTGGGGGTAGGAAAGGTGGTCCTGAAGATGACTTCCGGAAAGGAGCTCACTCTGAAAGAAGTGATGCACGTCCCAGAGATTAGAAGAAATTTAATTTCTGGACCTTTATTGGTTAATGCTGGTTTAAGGCTAATGTTTGAATCCAATAAGTTTGTACTCACTAAGAATGTCACTTTTGTGGGGAGAGGCTTCGTCTGTGAAGGCCTCTTCAAAGTAAATGCCATGTCTGTAATGCGTCCAAGTAATAAAGTTGAATCTTCTTCTTATTTGCTTGAGTCTTCTAATTTATGGCATCATAGATTAGGACACATTAACTACAAGACTATCCAAAGGCTGGTAAGGATGGAGTTATTGCCGTCTATCGACGTAAACCCTCAATATAAGTGTGAGGTGTGCGTAGAGGCAAAACTCACCAAGCTTTCTTTTTGATCCGTCGAAAAGAATACCGCTCCTCTAGAACTTATTCACACAGATATATGTGATTTGAAGTTCGCACAAACTAGAGGGGGGGAACAAGTACTTTGTGACATTCTTTAATGATAGCACAAGGTATTGTTAGCTTTACTTATTGAAAAGTAAGGATGAAGCCTTTGACGCGTTCCGACGTTACAAAGCAGAAGTTGAGAACCAACTAAGCCTACAGATTAAATCCATTCATAGCGATAGAGGGGGAGAATACGTAGCGCCATTTAAGGAATATTGTGCCCAAGAAGGCATTGTTCATCAAACGATGGCTCCATACTCACCCCAATCGAACGGTGTGGCGGAACGTAAGAACCGCACATTGAAGGAAATGATGAATGCCTTGCTCATCAATTCCGATCTTCCCCAAAACATGTGGGGAGAAGCCGTCCTTACCGCTAATACGATTCTTAACAGAGTCCCACATAAGGGTAAAGACAAAACTCCATATGAATCATGAAAGAGAAAGAAACCCACCTACAAATATTTTAAGGTGTGGGGTTGTTTGGCAAAGGTTGAAGTACCCAAGCCAAAATAGGTCAAGATTGGGCCTAAGACTGTAGATTGCGTATTCATCGAATATGCAAATAACATTAGTGCTTATCACTTCTTAGTGCATAAGTCAGATATTCCAGATATCCACCAGGGTACAATCATGGAATCAAGGAATGCTCAATTCTTTGAAGGTACCTTTCCTAGAAAGGAAAAATACATAACCTCTCGCAAATGAAGTTATGAACAAAGCTCTCAAGAACTGGGAGTCGTTGACGGCCCGGATCTAGATGATTCAGATCTAGCGGATCTCGAGGTGGCTGAACATCCGGAATCTAGTGTTCCAGATTCTCAGAACTTGGAGACTCCAGAGATGGATCTAAGGTGAAGTAAAAGGGCCAGGAAGGATAAATCCTTCGGTCCTGACTTTATAGCTTATATGGTTAATGATGAACCAAGGACAATTGCTAAGGCGTTGTCAACTCCAGAAGCACCGCTCTGGAAAGAAGCTATTGAGAGTGAAATAGGCTCCATTCTGCATAACCATACTTGGGAGTTGGTTGATCTTCCTCCGGGAAATAAATCGTTGGGTTGTAAATGGATACTCAAATGGAAATATAAAGCAGATGGGTCTATAGACAAGTACAAGGCCAGGTTGGTAGTCAAGGGCTATCGGCAGATAGAAGGTTTTGACTACTTTGACACATACTCCCCGGTATCCCGGATGACATCTATACGGGTATTCATTGGGTTCGTAGCTTTGCGTGACCTTGAGATACATCAAATGGATGTCAAGACAGCCTTCCTAAACGGTGATTTGAAAGAAGAAATTTATATGGACCAACCCGAGGGGTATGTGGTTCAAGGGCAAGAGAAGAAAGTCTGTCGACTTGTCAAATCTCTGTATGGGCTAAAATAAGCCCCGAAGCAATGTCACAAAAAATTTGATAGTACTCTACTATTGAAGGGTTTCGCCATTAATAAGTGTGATAAATGTGTCTACACGAAAGGTAACTCTGACTCATTTGTTATGATATGCCTGTATATAGACGACATGTTGATCACAGGAAGCAATCCTAGAGACTAAGAACATGTTGAAAAAATGCTTCGACATGAAGGATATGGGTATCGCAGATGTCATCTTAGGGATAAAAATCTCTAAGACGTCTAACGGACTGGTCTTTCTCAGTCTCACTACATCGAGGATGTTTTGAGAAAGTTCGAGATGTTAGACAGTTCACTGATAAAGTCACCAATGGATACAAATCAAAATCTTGATAAAAATCTTGGTGCACCCGTATACCAGGAGCGATATGCACATGTGATCGGTATAACAAACCGCACCCGACCTGATATTGCTTATGCAGTCAATAAGTTGGCTAGGTTCACCCGTAATCTGAGTGATGATCACTAGAAGGCGTTGAATTGGGTAATACAATACCTGAAATACACGTTAACTTTTGGGTTACACTATTCGAGATATCCAGCTGTACTAGAGGGGTACAGTGATGCAAACTGGATATCTGATATAGAGAACACCAAGTCCATCAGTGGGTATGTATTTACAATTAGTGGTGGGGTTGTATCTTGGAAATCCTCTAAGCAAACTTGCATCGTCCGATCCACAATGGAATCAGAGTTTATCGCTTTAGACAAAGCAGGAGAAGAAGCAGAGTGGCTTCATGACTTCTTAGAGGATGTTCCATGTTGGAACAAACCCGTACCTTCGGTAATGATCCACTGCGACAGCCAGTCGGCTCTAAAAGGGCACGGAATGCTATGTACAACGACAAGTCTGGTCATATTCGACGGAGGCATAAGGCCGTTAGACAGTTGATCACCAAGGGTATAATATACATTGATTACATTAAGTCAAAGGATAATATAGCAGACCCATTGACAAAAGGCTTACCCAAGGATTAGATGGTTTGCCTGTCTAGGGGAATGGACTTAAAACCCAAAATATAAGGACCAATACGGTGGTAACCCAACCTTACTAACTGGAGATCCCAGTAATTTGGTTCAATGGGAAAACTAAGCTGTAAAGGTTTAGTTGATTGCTTCAGTGGAAGTATGAGAACTTTGGATAGTGATTTCTATAAAGAAACACCACATCCAAAGCCGTTCCCGCGATAGACGTTAAGTGCTATCTGCAGTATGGGTAAAGGTTAAGTTTTCAAAACCTTTAATGATCCTCAACAGTTGAGGTTAGGTTTTGGGAAACTTTTAATGGTTCCTAACACTTGTGAAGTGGGGTATAGCAGGATACCTTGTAAGAGACCACCTATTTAAGTGCGAGGACGGGCCGCCTCAAATGAACGCACTTAAGAATCTAAGAAGTTGTCCATGGCCACAACGGACAAAACATTACGAAGAAGAGAGTATGGGAATTTGTTGTGTTGGTACTATTGACTTGGCTTACACTAAACACTGACGGTTCAAGACATCACGTTCACCGCGCAGTAAGTAAGTCCGATGGTATTTAACTATGAAAGGTTCAAAGCTGAAACTACCTCTCCTTATGCAACATCAGTCCGCTGAAATATTGCTGGAAATGAAAAGGCACCATGTGAGTGCGCCAAAATCTCTTTCAAGAGGGGATTGTTGGAAATTTGCCTTTGGCGGGAGTTGCATCCGACCAACTTTAATGGCTTAAACACTAGTGTTCCGCATGTTGGAGAATCCAGTTCTTCACACATGCATTATCTACTAAGTAAGTAGATGACCGTAGGGCCAAGGATCGTCAAATTTCGTTTAGAAATGAAAGCGATATTGGTCTACGAAGTGAGGTGTTTGAAGCATGAAAAAGTGTGGTATTGAGATCAATTCTCCCTCATCGGTGGAGGAAGAAAGAATTTTTTTGTTTATAAGTCTCAAAGTTGGCTTGGGGTTTGGGACCCCAAGGGGTATCCCATGTGTTTAAAGGAGGGAGGACCTAGATGTGCTTCGGTTCGAGGAAAGCCCACACGTGCGCCACCGCCGCCGCCCGCCCGTCCCGTCCGGGTTCACGGGTCACGGGCCATCCGTTGCACATCAAATTCACCATTTATCTTGGTGAATTACTACCTCCATAATTTCCATTACTTGGCCAGTAATGGAACTTATGTGGGCAGTTGGTAAGCCTCTCCTTCAACTATATAAAGGACCCTTTGTCACCATTGTTGAGGTACACGAAAACACATAAACAGAAACAGAAATCAGTCTTCCTACTACCTTCCAGCATCATTTCATTACTCAAAATTCTTCACGGTAACACTTGAGTTTCCTTTGCTCATTTGTTCACTTGTTGTTTTATCTTGTGAGACAATTGTCCAGGACGTAGAAAAGATACATACGGGGCAAATATTGTCTTAAAGACAGAGTGCAAACACTCGACTCAGCATACCACAAACAGTTCCAGTTTATTCTTCAAGTTCTTTGTAATTTCAGTTTATTCTTCAATTGTAATTTCAGTTCTTGTAAGACTTAGCAGTTACTTGTAATTTCCGTTTCCTGCATCTTTGTAACCAACAGAAAGTGTAACGGCTGGCGCCATATCCGGAACGGATATGCATCAGAAGCCTTCGAAACTATACCGGTGCCAACTGATTCGGTCATACCCGGACTCGTCCCATCTACTGCCTCACCTCGATGTCAATCACATTTAGCCAAGAACTTGACCATCTACCTCGGACTTCTCATTCAAACCTTGACACGTGTCATGCCGAATTTCTCCGTGTACAAAGGTTATATACATGTGATCGATTAGTGAAGTGGGGTATGCATATAAATGACCCAGAGACAATTAACCATTTATTATTTTCCAGTCCATACTCAGGAAGCATATGGTTATGCTCACTGCATTGGCTCAAGATTAATAGAGGTAGTATGATCTGGGATGATGAACTGAAGTGGACAGAAACATGGTGCAAACAAAGAAGTAGCAGGGCTGAGATATACAAAACTGTTTTGGCTGCTGCTGTGTATTATATTTGAAAGGAAAGAAACAACAAGTTCTTTCAAAAGAAGACTAGAAGCATTGATGAGATACTAAAACAAGTTGCACAAGAGGTGTTCTACAGAGGAAGCCACAAAATAGACCACTATTACAAAGCCTGAATTGCTATCCTTAGTCTGATAATGGTAGGAGTAATGAAGTAGATGGAGTACACTAGACTGGGGTTTGTCCAATTCTGGCTGTCAATTTTTTCCCTTTCTTTGAGCTGTAATTGAATCACTTTGGTAAATAAAATAATTTTAATTACCCAAAAAAAAAATTAAAAAATTATCCTATTTTCATTTTTAAAAATTCACTAATATTAATATTCACATTTTACCTTTATTGAAATATGTTAAGGTGGAGTATTTTGTAGGGGGGAAAAACTAGTCAGTGGAGAGCAGGGTGGCATTAGGTGATGATTCTTGCATGGCTCACATTGTCTACATGGGGCACAGTGCACTAATATCACTCCCCACCAATAGACAGTTTCATTAGTTTTCTTAAAAATTTGCATAAAAGAAGATTGAATAGCATTTGCAGTAATTATATAGGGTTTCAATTTGTAGAAGCAACCAGACATGGCAGATATTAGGTTGGGTATATTTTGCTATGTGGGTCAAATTTTGGACAAGAGGGGACACTTTTTGTATGAAGCCGAGGCCCTTCTAATTTTAATTTATTTTTTGGTAGGAGAATTAGCAAAATTATCTACTAAAGAAGTTAAAAAATATAGAAATATATACGTTGGAGGAGTAGAATTCACCATAAAAGTATATTTTCAGAAAAATATAGATACGCCTATACAAATATACATATTAGATGATAGAATATTAGGAAATTTACAAGACGCTTTGATATCGGTAATAAAAGAAAATTTGATATATCAAAACTGAAATTTACAGTACAACCAGATTTTAGTATTTCATTAAAAGATGAACATAAAGACTTAGCTTTAACATTATATTATAAACTAGATGAAATAAAGATTCCACTAGGTAGTAAAGTCATAAGCATAGAAACAAAAATGATATATGCATTAACATGAAATCATCATGTGAGGAAACAACATGAAATGAATATTTTAGTACCAAAAATGTATCAAGATATATTAGAACAAATAGAACACAAAGAAAATGCTAAGATAACCATACCAGAAGAAATACATATGAATTTTAGTGCTAGAACCATAACACCATTACAAAAAATAAGACCACAAATAGACGGATCTAGACTAATAATTAAAAAAGAATCAATGATATCAAGACAAACTAGCTTAGTATTTAGACAACCAAGAACATTAGATTTAATAAATATACACAGTAATAGATTATGAATTAAAGTAATAACATTCAATGGAATGATAACATTCAATGGAATGATAACAACTGATTGCATAGCTGAAATAAATACAGGAGCTATTAAGAGTTTTATACATATAAGTAAGATTAACGAAAAAGATTGTAACTTAATAGAGCCACAAACTCGGAGCTATCCTGAAAGTGAAAGAGAAATAATAATAACTAAAAGTATTAACTTAAAATTTAAAATCCAAGATTTAGAATATAAAATAAATATAGAAATAATTGAATATAATAGTTTCAATGAATTATTACTAGGAAGTGACTTCTTAGCCATGATAGATTACATAATTACTAATGAAGGAATTGAAATAAATGATCAAGGAAAACAAGATTTGTAAGTAAGATATGAATATCCAAGAAAAAATAAGAAAGAAGAAACAAAAATTGAAAATAGTAAAAACAGTTTTATTAGAAGAAATAATATCTCAGCTTAAATATCTGGAATACAATTCAAAAGAAATAGAATTATAAAATGATATAAAACAATTAGAACAACAATATAATAAATTTGATAAAAGATGGATAGCTATGAGAAATGGATGGAAGAAAAGGATAAATAATCTTGAGTAATTTTAATGAGAAAGTTGATGCAATATGGAACGAAATAATAGTAAAAGAACAAATAAAAAATACCCTAATAATAATGGATGAAAGAAGTGAAAATCAAACACAAATACAACAATTAATAAGAGAAGAATTGACAAAATTATTGTTAAACAAGGTAATATACTCGTGATATACACTTGATATAAAGAAGTGTATATCACGGGTACAACAATGGCCTTCAGCCCATCACGGGCAGTAGCAGTGGCGTTGGGCTTTCCAGTAGCCCATCTCGGCAGAGGCCCATCACGGGCAGTATAGAAGTAGTGTATATTAGGAATGTATATTGATGTAATATTGTAGTGTAAATGTTACCTTAATTAGTCTGGTACACTTACCATAATTGTATAGTTAGAATTATGGTAGAATAAGGTTTTAGGAGTAGAAGAGGAATAGGATTCTCCTATTTGTAACTTGTATATATACCTTTCAATTAATAAAAATAATCAAGGGGATTATTTCTTTCATGGTATCAAAAGTCTAGGTCACACAAAATTTTTCTCTCCCAAAGTTTTGTGGTTCCTCTCGGCTGAGACGCCCCCTCGGGTTTACCAAATTTTTTCTTCCGCTATCAAAATCTCTCTTACAAATCCCTCTTTCACCTCTTGTTCTTTCGTTATGTCTACGTCAAAGAACACGTTTCACCCTGCCCTTGTTGTTTTTAACATCAAGAATCATATCCCGTTAATTCTTGAAATAAAAAACGTCCAATACGCGACGTGGGCCGAGTTGTTCAAAATTCACGCTTGTTCGCATCAAGTCATCCATCACATCATCCCCGCGGCTTTTGATGATACAGAGGTGCCTAAACGCGAGGATGATCCTAAATTATGGACCACGCTTAATGCCACTGTCCTTCAGTGGATATATTCTACTATCTCCACCGACCTATTGCAGACGATTATCGAGCCAGACGCTACGGCGATGGCCGCATGGGATAGACTACGTGACATATTCCAGGATAATCAAAATTCCAGAGCTGTTACTCTTGAACATGATTACTCGTGATATACACTTGATATACAGAAGTGTATATCACGGGTACAGCAGTGGCCTTCAGCCCATCACGGGTAGTAGCACTGGCGTTGGAACTCTCCTTCTTCAAAGTAATCCTCTTCCAAGGTTCTATCAAGCCCTGCCATCAGCTTTTGCAGCCATCTCTCCTTCCTTATGGCATGCTCGTCTTGGACATCCGGAGTCCTCTATTTTGTCAGCTTTAGATAAAAATAGTTTATTGCATGTAAGGGTACGAGTCGTACTCCAGTTTGTCAATCTTGTTCTTTAGGAAAATTTATTAAGTTGTCATTTGTAGACTCAAATTCTCATACTTCAATGCCATTTGATATTATTCATAGCGACCTATGGACGTCTCCTGTTCTAAGTTCGTTGGGTCATTGGTATTATATTCTTTTTTTGGATGATTATTCTAAATATTTGTGGACGTTTCCAATTGCAAATAAATCTCAAGTGTTTTCCGTCTTCATAAAATTTAGAGCATTCATTAGAACACAATTCGAAAGAGAAATAAAAAATATTCAGTGTGATAATGGAAAAGAGTATGACAATAGGGTGTTTCAGGAGTTCTGTGCTAATAATGGGATCAATTTTCGGTTTTCGTGTCCTCATACATCTCCACAAAATGGGAAAGCCGAACGCAAAATTCGTTCCATAAATAACATTGTCCGCACTCTCTTAATTCATGCTTCCGTACCCCTATATTTTTGGCATCATGCTCTTCAAATGGCGACATATCTCCTTAACATAATTCCTTCCAAAGGTCTGACATATTATTCCCCCCTCCAAATTTTATATAATAAGAATCTTTCTTAATCTCATCTTCGGGTTTTTGGGTGCTTGTGTTATCCGTTATTTCCATCCACCACAATTAACAAACTTCATGCCCGGTCTACTCCATGTGTGTTTTTGGGTCATCCGTCTAATCATCGTGGTTACAAATGCTTTGATTTATCCTCCAAGAAAATCATCATTAATCGCCACATAACTTTTGATGAGACCCAATTTCCATTTACTTTAGTTCATACTCCCGAGCCTAGTTCGTATAATTTTTTGGATGAACAAATATCCCCGAATATTATTCAGCATTTTTCGGACATCTCCCGCGCCCAAAATTCTCCACTGGTCCCACTGGCCCGTCTCGGTCATCTCTGCCCAGTCTGTTCACTGGGCTAGTTTAAGCAATTGGGCCAGTCCAGCCCAACACTGGAACTGGTCCAATCACTGTTCCCGACCCAATTTATGCTTCCAGTTTTGGGCCAGCAGGCCCACTACCTGCTGGCCAGTCCGTCCCGAGCCCAACAAATTCCCAAAAATCCACTCAATTCTTCCTCGAGTCATAGATCGGTCACTCGTAGTCAGCGGGGTATTTTTATACCTAAAAGACGTTTTAATTTACATTCTAATGTCTCTAAATCCCCCTTGCCCCGTAATCCTATGTCTGCCTTAAATGACCCGAATTGGAAAATTGCTATGACTGATGAATATAATGCTCTTATTGATAATAAGACGTGGGAGTTGGTGCCCCGTCCATCTGGTATTAATGTTATCATGTCTATGTGGATTTTTGCTCATAAGGAGAATTTAGATGGGTCATTTGCTTGACATAAGGCGCGACTTGTGGGTGATGGTAAGACTCAGCAGGTTGGGATAGATTGTGGGGAGACGTTTAGTCCGGTGGTCAAGCTGGCTACCATTCACACTGTGCTTAGCTTGGCTCTTTCAAAGGCATGGCCTATTCATCAGTTGGATGTCAAGAATGCCTTTCTATATGGTGATCTCAAGGAAACAATATATATGCATCAGCCGTTGGGGTTCAAGGATCCCAACCATCCTCATCATGTCTGTTTGTTGAAAAAGTCCTTATATGGGCTTAAGCAGTCACCACGGGCCTAGTATACAAGGTTTGCTGATTATGTTTCGACTATTGGGTTTACTCACAACAGGTCAGATAATACGTTGTTCATCTATCGTTGTGGTTCGTCTTTGGCCTACATTCTATTGTATGTGGATGATATCATTTTGACTACTTCCTCCGATGCCTTACGCTAGTCTATCATGACCATGCTCAGCTCTGAGTTTGCTATGAAAGACTTAGGGCCCTTGAGTTATTTTTTAGGGATTGCCGTCAAGCGCCAGTCAGATGGATTGTTCTTGTCTCAACGAAAGTATGCAACTGAGATCATCGAGAGGGCTGGGATGTCATCCTGTAAGTCCACTTCCACTCCAGTTGATACAAAGTCCAAGCTTAGTGCCGCGGCCGGCGCACCTTACGAGGATCCGATCCGCTATCGTAGTTTTGCAGGGGCCCTTCAGTATCTTACCTTTACTAGACCGGATATTACGTATGCCATCTAGCAGGTGTGTTTATTCATGCATGATCCCAGAATTGAGCACATGAATGCACTCAAACACATTATTCAGTATATTCAGGGTACACTGGACTATAGTTTGCATTTATATCATTCCTCAACATCCACACTTGTCTCATACACAGATGCTGATTGGGGTGGTTGTCCAGACACCAGACGGTCTACGTCTGGCTATTGTATGCTCCTTGGAAACAACTTGGTCTCCTGGTCTGCGTAGCGTCAGGCAACTCTATCCCGCTCAAGTGACGAGGCAGAATATCAGGGGGTAGCTAATGTGGTCTCAGAATCATGTTGGTTACGTAATTTGCTTTTGGAGCTTCATTGTCCTATTCAGAAGGCAACCTTAGTATATTGCGATAATATTAGTGACATCTACCTTTCAGGTAATCCGGTTCAACACCAACGCACTAAGCATATTGAAATAGACATTCACTTTTTCCATGAAAAGGTTGCTCGGGGTCACGTTCGCGTATGCCATGTCCCGTCACGTTATCAAATTGCAGATATCTTTACAAAGGGTCTGCCCGTGGTCCTCTTTGAAGATTTTACGGACAGTCTCAGCGTTCGAAGACCGCCCGCTATGACTGCGGGTGTGTGTTAAACAAGGTAATATACTCGTGATATACACTTGATATACAGAAGTGTATATCACGGGTACATCAATGTCCTTCAGCCCATCACGGGCAGTAGCAGTGGCATTGGGCTTTCCAATAGCCCATCTCGGCAGAGGCCCATCACGGGCAGTATAGAGGTAGTGTATATTAGGAATGTATATTGATGTAATATTGTAGTGTAAAGGTTACCTTAATTAGTCTTGTACACTTACCATAATTGTATAGTTAGAATTATGGTAGAATAAGGTTTTAGGAGTAGAATAGGAATAGGATTCTCTTATTTATAACTTGTATATATACCTTTCAATTAATGAAAATAATCAAGGGGGTTATTTCTTTCAATTATGAAATGTATCTGAAGTGCCAACATTTAAAATAATATTAGAACAACTTAACATATTAGTAGCACATATAAATAGAGGAAAATAAGTAATAGAAGAAGACGAAACTAGTACAAGTCAAGAAAGAATAGTTGAAAAAACAACCAATACCACAATCAAACAACTAGAACTAGTACCAATAGATGCATGAAGAAGAAGTAAAATACCTATAATGGTAGATATTAATAAAATAAAACCTAAATTATCGGACTCCGTAGAAAAAACATTAAATAATTTGGCTATATTACATAAAAAGGACAATTTTAATGGAAACTTAAGAACATAGTGTAATTACATTTCTTAAAAGCCATGGAAAAGACATAATTGAAAAAGCAAGATACAAGTATGAACCTATAAGGAAAAAAGACTTTAAAAATACACCAAATAATAATTCAAAAGGTGAAAATATCTACTTAAATGATACAGAAAAAACCAAATACTTACACCTAAAATTAGATAAACAAGAACAACAAATGTTAGAATTAAAGAAAGGAAATACAAAATTAAAATCACATAATAATGAAGAATGGTTAACTAAATACAAAAAATATAAACATAAGTTTAAAGATACTAAGAAAATACTAAAAGATACTAAAATAGAATTAAAACAAACATAACATGAATTAAATCAAATCAAACAGGAAATGGAAGAATTAAAAGAAGAATTACATATTCTAAAAGAACAAAAGACAAGATTAAAAGGGAAACGAAGGTAAACAAAGGATATAGAACAAGCGTCGAATGTTCAACGAGTAATGATAAAACTGATAGTAACACTGATAAAGAAACTACTAATCTTATGAGAAGAAATGAATTAGCTATAGAAACTAAAGAACATCAAGAAATACAAATAGCAAAATTTATAGAAGAAGTAGATCATGAAGGAGACTCGAATATGGTAGAATAAAATAATAAGATAATAGAAGCTTTAGAAAAATTGAAAAATGTTATTGCAATCATAGAAAAAGAACCAGAAAGTGACATAGAAGAAGAATTTAATAGACATATAGAAACAGAAATAGAGACAGGAACATAAGAAGATATTATAAATGAAGATGCAAATGATTAACCTGAAGAAGAACTATTAGACCCAAATTTAGAAGTATTAACAAGAAAACACAATAAAACACCAGAACATATACCAATAGGACAACAAACATAATTTAAAGAATTTATAGGATAAATGTCACATGGAGTAAATCTTAACGGACAATTTTTAGATTTAGATAATGTTTATGATGAACAAGAAGTAAGTAGAAGAATAAATGACTAGAATCTTGGAATGTACATAGCATTAATGAGTACTACACACACTGATAACTTAGATTATATTTATGATTTAATAAATAAAACATTAATTAAAAAAGTAACATTTTGGATAGAATCTATAGCATACCAATTAAGATCAGAAGTATTTGGTCATGCAAGAGACTGGAAATCTATGTTAAATATATTTGATATTGTATTAAAAAGAGAATTTCTAGGAGAAAAATGGTTAGTAGCAAGAGAAAATGTATTTGCAGAAAGAAAATTAAAATTATAATGAATCTAAATAATATGAAATGCTGTAAAATTAATAAATTATCAGAATATACAATAAGTTTTAGTAAATTCTTTTATGAAGCAAGATTTTTACCACAGGAAGGTTTAATATATCAACAACATTATTATGATCACTTACAAACACCATACAATACTGAAGTATCTAAAGAATATAATCAACTAGAACCAAGAGAAAATAACTTAAGAGAGAGGATAAGAGTATTACGAGCATATTTAATGAGAAAATGTGAAGAATATAGAATGCAACTGAAAATCAAAAAAGATAACAAACAGGGATTAAAAGAAATATGTGGATTTACATAACGAAGATTAGTATTTGGATGTGATGATAACAGAAAAGAAATGAAATATAAGAAACATAGACATAAAAAATATCATAAGAAAAGATATCAAAAATATAATAGATACAGTAAACCATATTACAAACCTTATAGGAAAAAGAGATTTAGAAAATATAAAAATACTCCTGAAACCAGAAAAAGATTTAAGCATAAAAGGAAATTTAGAAAAAGAATATATATAAAATCCTTAGAAGCAAAACCCAGTGAATGTAAATGTTGGAATTGCAATGAAAAAGGGATATTATGCTAATAAATGCCCAAACCTATAGAAAAAAGTGTAAAATATATAAATACAACACAATTTATTATGAATCTAGAACAGATAAGAGAAAATAATAATAGGTGGTATGAATATGAAGATTTTTATGTTAGCCAAACTGAAGAAGAAAGTGAAACAGAACCAGGAAATATTAGCTTTATTAACCGAAACTCAAATAGTGAAAGTAGTTCAGAATAAAATGGAATTGCAAGAAGAAAAAATAAAAATAGAAGAAAAAAGAGATTATGGATACAATGTGAAAGAGAATATGCCTATAAACTTAGTACAATTACTAGTGAAACATGATATAAATATTATCATGATAGATATAAAAAAGTTGCTAAGAACCTTAATAAAATAAGGAAAAGATTGAATGAAGTAAGATGACAAGAAATCCAAAGAATAGGTAGTATAATAAAGGAAATAGAAATACAAGAGACTAATATTCAACAATCTGATTAAATGGTAGCAATTTATATAGAAGCTCATATAGAATATAAGCCTAATAAAATGATAAAACAAATTTTTTTTATAGATAGTGGAGTAGACTTATGTCTAGCAAGGAAAGAAGTATTAGAACAACACAGATGGAAAAGATCTAAAACACATATCAAGACAATAATATGAGACAACAAATATTATTAGAAAATAATTTCTTAGATTCTTTAAAACACAAGTCATAAATAACAATACTTTAAGTTTACAAACGCCTTGTAATAAGTGGATAATACTAAAAAGAATATTACCAATACAAATATTAAGAATGTGTAATTTAAGGTCAGAGAGGAATAACAACCTAGAACTATTAAAGGAAAAATATCTTAACATATTAAAAATGAATTTTGGAGAAAATCCATTACAATTATGGGGAAAAGATTCAATATATGCAGAAATCAAATTAATAAATCCTAATGATACAATTAGATGTACGCCTATCAGATATAGGCCAACAGACCAAAAAGAATTTGAAATCCAGATAAAAGAATTATTAGATTTAAAAATAATACAAGAAAGTAAAAGCTCACATAGTAGCCCAACCTTTTTAGTAAGAAAACATAGTGAACAGAAAAAGAGGAAAAGCCAGAATGGTGATAGATTATAGTGAATTGAATAAAAAGACTATATTTGATGGATACTTTTTACCATTTAAAAGAAACCTTATTAACAAATTAGGAAGTAAAAAATGGTTCAGTAAATTTGATTGTAAAAGTGGATTTTGGCAAATAAAGTTAACAAAAGAATTGGAACCTTTGACAACCTTTAGTGCACCTCAAGGACATTATGAATGGAATGTATTACCATTTGGATTAAAAAATGCACCTCAAATATTCAAAGAAGAATGGATCAAGTATTCAGAAAACTAAAAGAATTCTGTATAATATATGTTGATGACATACTCATATATAGTGATAATTTAGAAGACCATATAAAACATTTAGAAGATTTTGTAAAGACTATAAAACAACATGAAATATTATTATCTAAGAAGAAATCTGAAATTTTCAGAAACCGTATAGAATATTTAGGATATATTATAGATAAAGAAGGATTACAATTACAAGAACATGTTGTAACAATAATAAAAAAATTTAAGGATAAATTAGAAAATAAAAAAGAAGTATAACAATTTTTTAGAATAGTAAATTATGCTTCAGACCATATAAAAGACTTACCACTTTTAAGAAACCCATTGCAAGAATTAATTAGAAAACATAAAATATTTGAATGGACTAAAGTACATGATAAAACTATTAAAGAAAAAGTAAAAGTTTTACGAAAACATAGAATAGCAACTGAAAAAGTCCAATTAGAACTTTATACTGATGCTAGTGACATAGGATGGGGAGCCTTTCTCATAGTGTATGATAAGAATGATATAGATAAAGAAAAACCATTAATATGTGGATATGGAGGAGGAACATGGAAACCAAATGAGAAAAAATATCATATTAATGAAAAAAAATTATTAGCTGTAAACTTAGGAATAAAAAAAATTACATTATCAGTTATTACCAGTAAAATTTATAGTTAGAACTAATAATACCCAAGTAAAATCTTTTATAACCAATAAAATAGATCCATTGCCAAAATTGAACAAGAGCAGAAAGTGGCCATCTTTCTTTTGTTGTAATGATTTTATTGTTAAGAATATATCTGAAACTAAAAATGTTTTAGCTGATTTTCTTAGCAGGTATAACAATGTCAACCAGCAATGACAACTTTGAAGAATATATTACCAATGTCACGGAAATTATTTCCCAAACTCATGAAACCATAATTACAAAAATACAAGAATACACCAATCTCATAAACCAACTCAGAGAAAACATACCCTGAAAACCTTACAACCACAAAAATCACCTATGCCTATTTCTGAAAAACCAAACAATCCAACAATATCTTCCACACATGTTATGTCTAAACTTGCCACTATGCCATCTTCAATACCATCTTCCCAGTTATCATCAACAATATCAATGAGTGATAAACTGAAATATACACATGTTCTCGCCCTGAATTCTGCCTTCTGCCGTTTTATCGGTTGATGAAATCGAGAGACAAATTGATTCCTTAACTTAAGCGATTTGGGCTGGAAACGGAACTCTAATTTTCAGCAATGGGTTCCCCAACTACTCTAAAAAGCGTTAGGACGGTGGTTGTGAGTAAACTAAGAGGTAAGAAACATGAATACAGTCGAGTAAAGTAAAGGATAAAAGATAAAGATAAAGATAGATAAATTTTGATTTGCTTGATTGATTGTGTGTGTTCCGTATATACAAAGAATGGGTATTTATAGAAAAGATAGACATAGACATAAAAAATATCATAAGAAAAGATATAAAAATATAATAGATACGATAAACCATATTACAAACCTTATAGGAAAAAGAGATTTAGAAAATATAAAAATACTCTTGAAACCAGAAAAAGATTAAAGCATAAAAGGAAATTTAGAAAAAGAAAATGTATAAAACCCTTAGAAGAAAAACCCAGTAAATGTAAATATTGGAATTGCAATGAAAAAGGACATTATGCTAATAAATGCCCAAAACTATAGAATTTTTTTAAATTTTATCTATAAAGATTTTTTATTTTATCATTTTATTAGGCTTATATTCTATATGAGCTTCTATATAAATTGCTACCTATTCTTTGGATTTCTTGCCACATTATTTCATTCAATCTTTTCCTTGTTTTATTAAGGTTCTTAGCAACTTTTTTATATCTATCATGATAATATTTATATCCTGTTTCACTAGTAATTGTACTAAGTTTATAGACATATTCTCTTTCACATTGTAGTAATCTCTTTCTTCTTCTATTTTTCTTTTTTCTTCTTGCAATTCCATTTTATTCTGAACTACTTTCACTATTTGAGTTTCGGTTAATAAAGCTAATATTTCCTGGTTCTGTTTCACTTTCTTCTTCACTTTCTATAAAGATTTTTTATTTTATCATTTTATTAGGCTTATATTCTATATGAGCTTCTATATAAATTGCTACCATTTAATCAGGTTGTTGAATATTAGTCTCTTGTATTTCTATTTCCTTTATTATACTACCTATTCTTTGGATTTCTTGCAATATTATTTCATTCAATCTTTTCCTTGTTTTATTAAGGTTCTTAGCAACTTTTTTATATTTATCATGATAATATTTATATCATGTTTCACTAGTAATTGTACTAAGTTTATAGACATATTCTCTTTCACATTGTATCCAGTAATCTCTTTCTTCTTCTATTTTTCTTTTTTCTTTTTTCTTCTTGCAATTCCATTTTATTCTGAACTACTTTCACTATTTGAGTTTCGGTTAATAAAGCTAATATTTCCTGGTTCTGTTTCACTTTCTTCTTCACTTTCTTCTATTGTTTTGGGCATTTATTAGCATAATATCATTTTTCATTGCAATTCCAACATTACATTTACTGAGGTTTTCTTCTAAGGGTTTTATATATTTTCTTTTTCTAAATTTCCTTTTATGCTTAAATCTTTTTCTGGTTTCAGGAGTATTTTTATATTTTCTAAATCTCTTTTTCCTATAAGGTTTGTAATATGGTTTATTATATCTATTATATTTTTGATATCTTTTCTTATGATATTTTTTATGTCTGTGTTTCTTATATTTCCTTTCTTTTCTTTTATCATCACATTCAAATACTAATCTTCGTTCTGTAAATCCACATATTTCTTTTAATCCTTGTTTCTTATATTTTTTGATTTTCGGTTGCATTCTATATTATGCACATTTTCTCATTAAATATGCTCGTAATACTCTTATCCTCTCTCCTAAGTTATTTTCTCTTGGTTCTAGTTGATTATATTCTTTAGATACTTCAATATTGTATGGTGTTTGTAAGTGATCACAATAATGTTGTTGATATATTAAATCTTTCTGTGGTAATAATCTTGCTTCATAAAAGAATTTACTAAAACTTATTGTATATTCTGGTAATTTATTAATTTTACAGCATTTCATATTATTTAGATTCATTATAATTTTAATTTTTCTTTCTGCAAATACATTTTCTCTTGCTACTAACCATTTTTCTCCTAGAAATTCTCTTTTTAGTACAATATCAAATATCATTAACATAGATTTACAGTCTCTTGCATGACTAAATACTTCTGATCTTAATTGGTATGCTATAGATTCTATCCAAAATGCTACTTTTTAAATTAATGGTTTAGATATTAAATCATAAATATAATCTAGGTTATCAGTGTGTGTAGAACTCATTAATGATATGTGTCGCACCCGTTTTTAACCCGAGCTTCGCGACGCGGTGGCATCGATTCCCTCCGGACTGGTTTAAAATGCTTGCTTGAGGAGTCGCCACCTAATTATTCTAAGGTGAATTAGGGTACCTAAATATTAACTAAATGTTGCAATGTAAACTCCAATTTTAATGGTCTACGAAACTAATGAGATTCTAGGTAAGGGTTCTTTATTATCCTAAAGGGAAGGGGTTAGGCATCCTTTAAGATCCACTAATTTGCGGTTATCCGATCAAACTCAGGTTAATATTATACTAAGGAAAATGCATGTTTAAAGTATAAAGTTAAAAAGATGTTTGCAAATAATTAATAAAAGGGATGCATTTTGTACAAGTATGCATTTGTATGGTATTAAAAAATATATATGTAAAGTTCGAAAGTATGCATTGTGACAATAATAAGGAGAAAAGCAAATTATTTATAATGCCAAAGATGTAATTTTTTGGAAATCATTTTGAGTAGTACAATGCAAAAAAGATAAACTTTTGTATAATTAATAATGCGAATAAAAGATGACCAAAGTTATTTTGAAAATCTTGAATATGCACGACAAGCCTAAAAATAAATGAACTAGCAAAGGATTTCTATTATTTTTTGCACTAACCAAACCTACAAATAAATAAACTAGCGACGGGTTTTAAACTACCCTATTAATTATCCATTCATGGCCTAATTATTCTAAATATCCTAACAATCACACAAACATTAAATAATTATTACATGCCCAAAAAATAGAAATAACGGAATTAAAGAGTAATAATAAAAGGGGAACTAAGGCGGATGACGATGTCATCTAGCCCTATTTGTTTTGAAATCCCGAGGTTGGAGAATGCAAGGAGTGTGAATGCGGGTCTTCGTTTGACAATAGCCATGATGAGTCTCATAAAGAGACTCTTCGTTGCTCCCGATGCATTTCATGTAAATAAAAGAAAAGAAAAGGATTAGTAAACGGAACATGAAAATATAAAAATATGTATAAGAAAATGCAAATAAATATTTTAAGTACAATAAAGCAATATGTTGTTGGACCTCAAGCCCCAACAATTTCAAGATAGATGTACATGAGATGGAATGCGGGGCCACAGGCCCACGGGACATGCAAAGGGAAAGAGAAAAAAAACAGACAAGGGAGCTAGAGCCTGCCCCATAAGTTGTCATAATGAAAAATAACATAAACACAGATATATAATTAAATGCAAGAACATGTTCAGGTAATAACAAAAGCAAAATAGGCTTAATTATGAAGCAACCCATAACAAAATTAATTCGTATTGGGGATCTACAAGCACACGATACACGACAATAATAGATAGGCCCACTATAACGATTGTTACAAACAAATCAGCCCAAATACACTATGAGCCCAATACATTCACATTTATTTCAAACGCAAACAAGCCCATATTTAACAAACCAGAACTTATTTATCTCACAATGTGTGTGATATACCCAAATATATACACATATATAAACCTCTGTATACACTGGATGTATACTAGATTAGTATACCATGTATATTCCGAGGTATACCATCTTAAACAAGAAATCATCTAGGGGAGAAAAGTGACAAAACTCATATGCAGTGCAGATATGAACTAGATACAAAGAAGAATTAGGGGGTTCACATAAGGCAAACAAAGAAAAATAGGCAGCAATGGACAGATTCAGCTTTAATAAAAAGGGGAGAGCAATGCACATGGCTCAGAATCCAGAATAAAATTAGCACTCCAACTCAAACATAGTAAGCAAACAACCAGTAGCTAGACTCATGATCATGTTTCTGCTGTTTTAACCATCAAACTGATATACCAAAAATGTTTGTTAGACCAAACATGTACGTTTCCTTAAAGTAATCAAGTATACAACAAAAAGATGAATATATTAGCCTAGGCAGGACATACCTGTTACCCAAATGGTTTTATAGGATTCAAAGAGAAAATATACTACTTGCTTAGACATACTTTCCCCTTTTGGCAATTAAAACAATCTTAACAACTTAGTGATTTAAAGTATCTTATGCCATCACAAATATACTTGACACCCAAAAGATAATACTGTTTGAGCAGACGACCACTTAAATAAGCAAACTACAGGCAGCATCATGAAGTGTAGCTTCACAAATACATAAATGGTGAACTAATGACAACATAGATAGGTACAGAACATATGCAAACAAAGGAAAACATGGGTATAACAAGAAGATGGCCTGAAGGTAATAATCTAAGTGTTCTCAAACTAACAAAGTTAAGGAAGAAGTGTATACACATAGATGTGCATACTAATCCTTTGAATATGCAAGAATGGACTCAGGCATGACCTCCACACATCAAGTACTCATTCTAAGGACAAACAGGACTTACATGAAGGAATCTGGGCAGCTACTGAAATTATGTTAGGAGCAGGGAAGGACAACTAGAGCATTTAGGGATATGTAGACAAGTGTGGTAAGGTAAATAATATGGCACAGTCTTGGTTATCCTTGGATTAAACAGACTCACCTAAACCAAGCATCAACCATTTTAGATTATTATTTAACCAAACAGAGACTAAGTGACATAGTATGAGCATTTTAAATATATTCAAGCCAAGTAAGATGTCCAGAGGCCAACATACACATTATACAAGCATTGATTTCTCTTAACAACATGTTCTTAACTTAAGATTGGTGTTGAATGGCATAACAGGGACACAGGGACATGGATTGGCTAAACAAAGTCTTTAAGAGGTCAATCATGCTTCTCAAACCAACATCATATGAACCAAACAATCAAGAAATGGTTAAAAACAAACGGTAGTTAACACACTAATAATTGGTTAATGAACACAAGCAGTAACCATTATAACCAGACATGCTTAATATGCTTAATAAATGACCTAATGATCCTAGACAGTGGCTAATTTAACAAAACATACATAATAATTAACTAGCAGGCTCAAACAATAATTAAACATGCTTAATCAACACGCAAACACATAATGTAAATTATACTAAGCTAATCACATAGAAAATCAAAAGGGTTTGTGTTTACTGATCTTCTCCGGACAGCGAACCGAGGCGTTGTTTTGAATCGTCGAATCGTTCGGAGAAGTTTTGTTTTTTGCGATAGAAAAAGAACAAAAGCTAAAATGTTTTATGGCTTTGCCGAGCCGGAAATGAGAGTAGAAAGAAAGGGATTTTGAGAATCGAAAGTTGTTCAAGAGAGGGGTTTTTTTCTGCCTATTTTTGCCTCTGAACAAGCATAAGAAATGGTGAATTTTTGGTTCGACTTTTGAAGAACCGAGAGTTTTACGTCCGAAAAAAAAGCCTCCGTTTAAACACAACCCAAAGGGCTATATTTATAGCCAAAACTTGAGGGGTTTCAACCGCTAGAATTCAAAGAAAAGAGGAGAAAAAGTGACAGTTTTGAAGATTTTGAAAACTGAGATGATAATGAATGGGGTACGGGTTTATGCTATTACCCACCGAATCCTTGAAGGTTCGTCCTAAAGACCCAACGACTCATGCATGCTTTGTGATTTCAGGATGATTCGACTTCGGACGAGCTATTTAAGGCTCTGGGGTTTGCAAAAAATGGGGAAAAAATGGACTGTGCGATGTACGAGCTCGACGGTCGAGGGGACATGGTGGCAGTGGTATGGTGAGGGTGTTTGTCCGGCGGGTAAAGGGGTGCGTCGGTGGAAAGGTTGCTGGATTTTTGGGTTTTAGGTTTGGGGAACGACTTCTTAAGGCATGGGTCGGTGTGAGGTGATGGGGTAGGTTGGTGGTGTCAGGCGGCGGTGTCGGCGACTGGTGTTGTCAGGCGCAGGGTGCGGCGACATAGGGGTAGGGGTGTTGTGGCGATTTGAGGGGGCAGGGTGTTAGGGTTTGTTTGGTTTAGGGTTGGTGGGTATAAGAGGTATGGGTTTGGGCTTGGGTCGACGGGTTTGGGGATTGGGTTTGGCCGATTGGGCCTATGTTTTGGGGGGGTTGCGAATTTGGTTAGGGGTTTGGGCTAGTTTGTGGGAATGAAATTAGTTTGGGTAGGAATTGTTTTTGGGTTGGGAAATGAAAAGTGTGTTAAAAATAAGAGGGAGTTTGGGCTGTTGCGGGTGGGCCGAAAATGGGGTTTCGGTTGGGCTCGAGTATGTAGAAAATGGGGGTGGCCAAATTGGCTACCCCTTTTAAAATGAGTGGTTGTTTTAGGTAGAAATTATTTTTGGGTTGGAAAATAAAATGGGTTATGAATCTAAAAATACAAAAGGGGTTTAATATTAAAAATGCTTTGAATAAAAAAAATGTAAATTATTTAGAATATAATATAAGATGTGATAATAATAAAACATAATATTTGTGAAATGCTTAATGCTTAATTAAAAATAAAAAATACGATGTTGTTTTGCTAAAATAAAATAATATAGAATATTAGAATAGAAACTATGATCATGATTTAAAAAGGCAAATGGTTGTAGAAATACGAATAATAATAATAATAATATATGTATATATATATGCATATATATATATATATATATATATATATATATATATATATATATATATATATATTTTTTGAGGTATCAAAAATATTTAAATTACAAATAAATCGAAAAAGATGGGACAAAATTGGATGTCAACAATATGTACATTCCAAGATTCCAGTCATTTATTCTTCTACTTACTTCTTGTTCATCATAAACATTATCTAAATCTAAAAAGTATCCATTAAGATTTACTCCATGTGACATTGATCCTATAAATTCTTTAAATTCTGCTTGTTGTCCTATTAGTATATGTTCTGGTATTTTATTGTGTTTTCTTGTTATTACTTCTAAATTTGGGTCTAATAGTTCTTCTTCAGTGTAATCATTTGCATCTTCATTTATAATATTTTCTTCTGTTCCTGTCTCTATTTCTGTTTCTATAGGTCTATTAAATTCTTCTTCTATGTCACTTTCTGGTTCTTCTTCTATGATTGCATTAACATTTTTCAATTTTTCTAAAGCTTCTAGTATCTGATTATTTTCTTCTACTTTATTCGAGTCTCCTTCATGATCTACTTCTTCTATAAATTTTGCTATTTGTATTTCTTGATGTTCTTTAGTTTCTATAGCTAATTCATTTCTTCTCATAAGATTAGTAGTTTCTTTATCAGTGTTACTATTAGTTTTATCATTACTCGTTGAACTTTCATTGCTTGTTCTATATTCTTTCTTTACCTTCTTTTCCCCTTTTAATCTTGTCATTTGTTCTTGTAGAATATGTAATTGTTCTTTTAATTCTTCCATTTCTTATTTGACTTGATTTAATTCATGTTCTGTTTGTTTTAATTCTATTTTAGTATCTTTTAGTATTTTCTTAGTATCTTTAAACTTATGTTTATATTTTTTGTATTTAGTTAACCATTCTTCATTATTATGTGATTTTAATTTTGTATTTCCTTTCTTTAATTCTAACATTTGTTGTTTTTGTTTATCTAATTTTAGGTGTAAGTATTCGGTTTTTTCTGTATCATTTAAGTAGATATTTTCACCTTTTGAATTATTATTTGGTGTATTTTTAAAGTCTTTTTTCCTTATAGGTTCATACTTGTATCTTGCTTTTTCAATTATGTCTTTTCCATGGTTTTTAAGAAATGTAATTACACTGTGTTCTTGAGTTTCCATTAAAATTATCCTTTTTATGTAATATAGACAAATTAATTAATGTTTTTTCTACGGAGTCCAATAATTTAGGTTTTATTTTACTAATATCTACCATTATAGGTTCTTTACTTCTTCTCCATGCATCTATTGGTACTAGTTCTGGTTGTTTGATTGTGGTATCGGGTGTTTTTCAACTATTCTTTCTTGACTTGTACTAGTTTCGTCTTCTTCTATTACTTGTTTTCCTCTATTTATATGTGCTACTAATATCTTAAGTTGTTCAAATATTATTTTAAATGTTGGCACTTCAGATACATTCCATAATTTTGTCAATTCTTCTCTTATTAATTATTGTATTTGTGTTTGATTTTCTCTTATTTCATCAATTATTATTAGAGTATTTTTTATTTTTTATTTTACTATTATTTCGTTCCATATTGCATCAACTTTCTCATTAAAATTACTCTGGATTATTTATCCTTTTCTTCCATCTATTTTCCATATCTATCTATCTTTTATCAAATTTATTATATTGTTGTCATTGTTTTTTTTATCATTTTCTAATTCTATTTCTTTTGCAATGTATTATGGTTCTGGCACTAAAATTCATGTGTATTTCTTCTGGTATGATTATCTTAGCATTTTCATTGTGTTCTATTTGTTCTAATATATCTTGATACATTTTTTATACTAAAATATTCATTTCATGTTGTTTCCACACATGATGATCTCATGTTAAGGCATATATCATTTTTGTTTCTATGCTTATGACTTTACTACCTGGTATAATCTTTATTCCATTTAGTTTATAATATAATGTTAAAGCTAAGTCATTATGTTCATCTTTAATGAAATACTAAAATCTGGTTGTACTGTAAATTTCAGTTTTTGATATATCAAATTTCCTTTTATTACCGATATCAAAGCGTCTTGTAAATTTCCTAATATTCTGTCATCTAATAAGTATATTTGTATAGGTGTATCTATATTTTCTGAAAATAAGCTTTTATGGTGAATTCTACTCCTCCAAAGTATATATTTCTATATATTTTTAGCTTCTCTAGTAGATAATATTTCTAATTCTCTTTTTATTATTTCATCTGTTAGTAAATTTATTTTTGCTCTTCCATTAATACTTGTTGTATCTATTATATTTTCATGTTTCTGTGCTATATATCGATGGATCTTATTTTTATCTATAGACCCCAAACAGGGTAGAATAATAGATAATATGATGATAATAATAAATATTTAGTATGAAAGTGGTTGTCATTAATCCAGAATTTGTTATTTATTTTATATGTCTATAACCTTTAACCAATATCAGCATCATAGTTACAGAGATATTTACTTATCAAGGCTATAATTAAAAGCACATAGTCTAGAAATCATACATCTTAGCAGAATTTTAGATCACCGGAGATCTCAACCCACCATGGCACTGCTTCCCTTTAATCTCTTCTCAACAATAGTGGAATAATTAGCCTAGGTGTTTGGGAGTTTCTCAACAGAATCTTTCTGAAATTCTTTTTAAGATGCAGGTTTCTGGACTAATATGATTCTAAGCATAGACTTTCAAAGTAACTTCTTTGGTATTATAATATTGTTCTTGGTAAAGATTATAGACTGAGAGGGCTTTTAGCTAGACATTAGAGTTTTTTCAAAGAAAGATTTTTATTATAGATTTCGAATATCTTCCAATGTTTTCAAGAGACTCTTTATATAGATAACCTCGGTAGATTACATGACAGAAAGTTAAAGCTGCTTTTACAAAAGTCTAAAGGCAAATAGTAGTTTGTCTTCCTTGATTGCAGATTTTTCTAAAGTTTTTTGTCGTCTTGCAGGTTTGTCAAAAGTTGGTGTTAGCTGTCTTCCATTTTCTTGAATTCTTCTTGCCTTGAATAATATCTTTGCTAGATGTCTTGGATTCTTCTTTAATCATCAAGGTTGATTTTTCAAATGATGTTGACATTAATGTTGATTTCTTGATTTTGTATGTGTTTTACCAGAGTAATATGGATTACATTATGGTCTTACTGTAGTTAAACTACATTGGGCCGTGTTATGATATTGGATATTTTACATAAGAGTTCAGGTAAAAGGATCCAGAGATCTTTCTTTTTTTATTGTATCATTGGTAACCGTAGTACCATGTTTAGTACTTATTACATGCCTTTTCTTCTGGACACTCAAAAGTTGATATTGTTCCATGGTCTCTGTTGCATTTTTATGTTTCAGGTTCATTATATGATCATGCAAGTTCGTGAGTCCAACAGTCTCTTGTGTCACGATGTCATTATTATAGTATAGGGTCATGGTGGGTGTCAAATGTTATGGGAAATAAAAACAAGAGATGGAATAAATTGAATGCCAATTCTGTTCTCAAATGTCGGCAATTATATCGTCCGACACTAGTAACAACACTTAGCATAACAGTAACTTTAAAGAGTAAATGCAGTAGAATTTAAAGAACACAAAGGTTTAAATTTTCATAAGTTATATATATTATAAGATGAAGTCGCATATGACTTCTGCCTGAAAAATCTAACTAAGTAGACATAGACAACCTCTCAGTACAATCGCTCAATACAAAACTAATCTAGAATCTAAACATCAATTGTAATGTCGGATAGAATATTGTCAACACACTCAGACAACACTTGTGATCCAGATTTCTGAGATGAAATCCTGAGAGTTCTCTTGATGTTTTTGTTTTCTGATTCTGGATATTGATTCATTGTAGTACCCTCTATATTTATAGTAGAGAGTCTTCCTTGAAAAGCTCATCGATCGGTTGTGGAGGTTGAGGGAAAGGTGGGCAGCTGGTAGGATTTGTTGGAGAAGATCAAGGAGCAAAATCCTCTACCAATTTTGACTTGTTACTCACAAAGAGCAGCAGCCTTGACTCATTCTTCACACGTGTTTACCAACTCCTTTTTACCGTGCCAAGTCATATTTACTACATAGTAATCATTACGTGAAGTAAGGCATAATCAGTAAAGTTGACATATGGTTGTCGCGCCCGTTTTTAACTCGCGGCTCGCGACGCGATATCGCCGATACCCTCTAGATTGATTTAAAAAATGCTTTGTTGAGGAGTCGCCACCTAATTATTCTAAGGTGAATTAGGGCACCTAAATGTTAACTAAATGCTGCAAAATAACTCCGGTTTTATGGTCTGCGAAACTAATGAGATTCTAGGTAAGGGTTCTTTATTATCCTAAAGGGAAGGGGTTAGGCATCCTTTAAGATCCGCTAACTTGCGATTATCCGGTCAAACTCATGTTAGTTATTATGCTAAAGGAAAAATGCATGTTTAAAAGTATATAAAGTTAAAAAGATATTTGCAAATAATTAATAAAAGATGTATTTTTGATAAAGTATTGATTTTTCCTTTTTGATGAGTTTTGCAAAAGTGATTGTGATCTTGAGAAATAGGATCAGAAAAGTATGTATGGCATTGTTTATAAAAATACATATAAAATTGACCTTTTAGATAAAAGAATGCATTGTATGACATTGTTTATATAATATATGCAAAGTAAATTTTCAGATAAAAAAAAGCGTGCATTTTGTGTGGTATGATTATAGAATACATACAAAGTTGATTTATAAAAAATATGTATTTGGATGACTTTGACTAAAATATATACAAGGTGATTTTTGGGTGAAACATGTATTCATATTGCATTATTTACAAAAAAAATACATGCAAAGTAATTTGATGGATAAAAACATACATTTTGATTGCATTTTTTACAGAATATATGCAAAGTGATTTTTTGGATAAAATATGCATTTGTATAGCATTGTTTATAAAATACATGTAAAGTTAATTTTTAGATAAAAAGTATGCATTATATATGAAATACATATTTTGCATTTTTGATAGTAAAGGAGAAAAGTGAATTTATTTATAATGCGAAGATATGATTTATATGAAAGTTATTTTTGAATCACAAATCAAATATAAATAAAATGTCATTTGTATGGTTTAATAATGCAAATAAAAGATGACCAAAGTTGTTTTGAAAATTTTGAATATGCATGACGAGCCTAAAACTAAATAACTAGCGGAGGGTTTCTAAGTTTGAACTAACCGAGCCTAAAATAAATAAACTAGCGACGGGTTTTCAATTTTAAATCTACTCTTTCTAGATTATTAATTATAAGTCTACATATTCTAAACATTTCAGTAATTACACAAGTACAATAAATAATATTACAATACAGAATAAAATAAAACTGAATTAAAGAAAATAAAAACAACAACAAAATAAATAATCTCCAAGGGGTATCTTGTCTTCTTTAACTTTCGTAAATGTGCCTTGCAAGCTGTCAAGAATAAACAATTAAAAATAATTGAATATAAATAACTTCAGATCCGTATCCAAAACAGTAAATGTTTTTATTACGGAGGGCTCAAACTTAAATTTTGAAAAGATCATTCCAATCACGTCATGGCTGCGAATATATGACTCGTTGGTCATTTAAGTTGTCTTGCCTACCGAACATGTTGGTCTCTTGGATAATAAAAAGATTTAAGTTTCATCCTTGCCCAGAAGTTTTATGTCCGTCTTTCCAACAGTGGAGGCCTAAAAAATCGACGGATATTTTTTCATCAGCCAGAGTGTAGTATTATGTTCAAATCAGTAAGTTATACCTAAAACAGCAAGCCGAGAACGGGAATCGTTTTCCGAAGGGACAGGCCTCAAATTCAATTTCATTAGCCTAAGTATAGTATTTGTTCAAATCAGTAAAAGTAACAAAATAGCTGAGTAACAGATGTTCAAATTATCAAAATAAACCAACAGTTCGCGATTAAAACATCCGACCTGAATTCTAAAATTATTTAACAGAAACAGAATTCGAATCCGCTTCTGAAAATTCGACCCGAGATAGTGACCCGACCCGAATTTCAGGTCGACCCGACTCGAAATCGAACACTCTTTTTTTTCGGATTTTCAGATAACCAACAACAAAAATATCAAAGCCAATTGCTGCAAATTTTACCCGACCCGAATTCTGGCCCGACCCGACCAGAACAGTGACCCAACTGAAAAACAGTGCCGAATCCGAGAAATACATTTGTTTCCATTGCAAATTTAAGATAATCAATCAAAGGTAAAAGGATAATCATTAACAATAAATCATATAAGAACCAACCTTATTTTTGGATTTTTGGCACTAGTTTCAACCAGAAACAGAAATCAGACAAGACCCAACCTGGAAACCCGACCCGACCCGTATTCGGAATAAAAAAAAAATAGTGAAGAAATAGAAAATTTTCAGATTCTTCAACACATAGAACAACCCAATTATATTAACTTATATTTTCGGACTCTTTAAGATGAAGAACGCTTGCAAAGAAGAACAAATACCCTTAAGAAGATTTCGGATTTTAAAACTTAAAACTAGATTTTCGGACCAAAAACCCGACCTAAACTCCGACCAAAAAAACCCCCTTTTAAAACTGGATTTTCAAACAAAAATCCACCAAAACCGACCCTTAAAACTAGATTTTCGGACAAAAAAATCCACCAAAACCCGACCCTTAAAACTAGATTTTCGAACAAAAAATCAACCAAAACCGACCCTAAAAAACAGTGAACAAAGGGGGGTTTATATAGATGGATTCCCCTCCCAACGTTCACCCCCATATCGAGTTTGAAATTTGAATTAAAGGCAAAGATTTCTGATTTTTGGAAGCGGATTTAGAGGGATAGGGTATGGGGTGGTGTCGGGTGGTGCGTAGGTGGTGTCAGGGGTATGGGGAGGTGCGGCGTAGTTCGGGTAGGGTGGCGGTGACCGACGGGTTTTCGAGGGTGTGGGTATGGGGCTTGTCGGGGGTTCGGCGATTTGGGGGCCAAAATGATATGTTTTACTTTTTGTTTTTTAGGGTAGGGTTTAGGGAAATAAAGGGGTGGGGAATTGGGCTATTGGGTCTGGGCCGGTTCGGGTAGGCAGAAAATGGGGGTGGCCAATTGGGCTGTCCCCTTTTGAATTGGGTGTTTTGTTTATTTTGGGTAGAAATTGTTTTGGGTTGGAAAATAAATGGGTTATGAGTTTAAAATATAAAAAGGGGTTTAATATTAAAAAAACTTTGAAGAAATGTAAATTATTTAAAATAAGATATAACGATGTGATAATAATAAAATATAATATTTGCGAAATATTTAATGCTTAAAATGGAAAATGTGATGCTGACCAAAATTGTCTCGGCTGGCCGTAAAATATAGTTCCACGTTGTGCTGAAGTTCCTGCAAATTAAAGCTCCTGCAAACTAAAAATTAGTGCATAACTGCTGAGACAAAATGGTAGAGAATGAGTACATAAAAATGCGACCCTGTGAATCAAAATGATGTCCTTGCACAAATGTAATGTGATGACGTTGTTGTAAAGGTGTAATCCTGATGCCGTCATTGTATCAACGTAATGCTGTTGATGACGTCGTTGCATGGACGTATTGTGTTGAAGACGTCGTCGTGTAGACGTAGTGCTGAAGAAGTCTTTGCATAGATGTAATGTTGATAACGTCATTGCGTAGACGTATTGTGTAGACATAATGTTGATGACATCACTATAATGTTATTTGCTGTAAGAGATTGATGTTGTGCTGACATAATGTTGATGACGTCGCTATAATGTTATTTGCTGTAAGAGATACCTGTTGTGCAGACATAATGCTGATGACGTCGTTGTAATGCAGTTTGCTGTAAAAGATAGTTGTTGTGTTGCCGTAACGTCGATAACGTTGTTGAAATGTTATTTGCTGTAAGAGATAACTGTTGTGCTGACATAACGTCGATGACGTTGTTGTAATGTTATTTGCTGTAAGAGATAGCTGTTATGCTGACATAACGTCGATGACGTTGTTATAATGTTGTTGACGCCGTTGTAATGCTATAAGAGACAGTTGTCGTGCTGCCATAACATCGATGACGTTGTTATAATGTTGTTTTGTTGTAAAATATAGTTGTTGCGCTGAAGACGTCGTTGTAATGTTGTTGACGCCGTTGTAATGCTGTGAAAGACAGTTGTCGTTCTGCCGTAACGTCGATGACATTTTTGTAATGTTCTTTTGCTGTAAAAGATAGTTGTTGCACTGAAGACGTCGTTGTAATGCTGTTGACGCCATTATAATGCTGTGAAAGACATTTGTCGTGCTGACGTAACGTCGATGACATTGTTGTAATGTTGTTTTATTGTAAAAGATAGTTATTGCGCTGAAGACGTCGTTGTAATGTTGTAAAAGATAGTTATTGTGTTATCGTAATGCTGATGACGTCGTTGTAATGCTATTGACGTCGTTGTAATGCTGTAAAAGATAGTTGTTGTACTGCCGTAAATCTGATGACATCGTTGTAATACTGTTGACATCGTAGTGATGCTGTAATAGATGGTTCCACGTTGTGCTGAATCTTCTGCCGATTCAAACTCCCGTGGACTGTGAATTGAAATGTCGTCTTTGCACGAACGAAAATGTGATGCGACGTCTTTGTCATTGGTTTGTTGTGTTTGAAGTTCTTGTCATCAGTTTGCTGTAAATGACATCCTTGCCGTCAGTTTCCTGTAATAGATGGTTCCACGTTGTGCTGAATCTTTTGCCGATTCAAACTCCTGTGGACTGTGAATTAAAATGTCCTCATTGCATAGACGGAAATGTGATGCGATGCCTTTTCCGTCGGTTTGCTGTGTTTGAAGTTCTCTGTGATTCGAAATAACATCCTTGTGCAGACATAATGGTTGAGACCCTGTCGGTCTAGATGATGTCTTTCTATAGACGCAAAATAGGAACGTGATCCTTGTGGTGAGTTGTGATGCGAAAAATCTTTGTAAAATTGATCATAAGTGATGTGGCTTCCTTGCTTCTTTCAACCTGAAGAACTTGTACTCAAAGAAAAATTTGTGAGTTTGGGGAGGGGCGGTTGATTTGCGTTGACTTTGTAGCTTTGGCTCTTGATACTTGTATGTGCTGCTGATTCAGACCTGTAGTCCCTGTCTGGTTCCCAGTCTTGGCTAGCCGTTAATGAAAACATTTGTTGAAAATAATTTGTTTATAAGAAAGTATGCATATCAATAAAAATTTATGTCGAACTCTAATGGAAATATTTGTTGAAAACAAATTGCTTATAAGAAAGTATGTATATATATAAATAATCTGTCGAGCAGTGACATGCGGTGAAACAAAGCAAACGTCTTATCCAAAATCCTTCTCCTGGCTGAAGACTTAGTTGGCCGACACTTTTCTATGTCTATCAGCGTCTTCTTGCAGTGAACCCTTAAAATTTTGCCCAGTTTCTGATATGTGACGATGATGAACTTTTGAATGGACAACCGAGTCTTGTGTGGGCTATTTTCCTGACCTATCGAGGCAATCAGATGGGTTTCGCTACATGCAAGATAAGGGAGATTTTTTTAAAACGGTACGACCGAGGCCGATATAGGCCGCCTACGCATCCAGCTGAGGGAATCAGGTCATAACGTAGTTCATGCAAGTAAGGTTTTTACCAAAAATAGGACCGAAGCCGACGTGGCTTCCTACGTATCCCGTCGATGGAATCAGGTCATAACGTAGTTCATGCGGCGAAAGAGACTTATAAGGGTTTTCTAAAAATGGGACCGAAACCGATGTGGCTGCCTATGTATCCCGCCGAGGGAATCAGGTCATAACGAAATTCATGCAAACAAAGGGGATTGTAAGGTTTTCTAAAAAGTGGGACCAAAGTCGATGTGGCCGCCTACGTATCCCGCTGAGGGAATCAGGTCATAACGTAGTTCATGCGGCGAAAGAGATTTATAAGGGTTTTTTAAAAATGGGACCGAAGCCGATGTGGCCGCCTACGTATCCCGCCGAGGGAATCAGATCATAACATAGTTCATGCGGCAAAAGAGATTTATAAGGATTTTCTAAAAATGGGACCGAAGCCGATGTGGCCGCCTACGTATCCCGCCGAGGGAATCAGGTCATAACATAGTTCATACAACAAGCAAATGGAATTTCTGGGGAAATTTGTGCTTTAAAGAGTTAGAACCCGACATGGGTTTTTTGCGTATCCCTCCAAAGGAGCGCAACTTTTACAACAGAATCTAAACAATAATTGTAATGTCGGACATAATATTGTCAACACATTCGGGCAACACTTGTGATCCGGATTTCTGAGATGAAATCCCGAGAGCTCTCTTCATGTTTTTGCTTTCTGATTCTGGATATCGATTCACTGTAGTACCCTCTCTATTTATAGTAGAGAGTCTTCCTTGAAAAATTCATCGATCGGTTGTGGAGGTTGAGGGAAAGGTGGGCAGCTGGTAAGATTTGTTGGAGACGATCATAGAGCAAAATCCTCTAACAATTTTGACTTGTTCCTCATGAAGAGCAGTAGCCTTGACTCGTTCTTCATACGTGTTTACCAACTCCTTTTTATCTTTTCAAGTCATATTACTACATAGTAACCATTACGTGAAGTAAGACAAAATCAGTTGTGAAAATATTGGTCCGAATGTTGTGCAACATTTGTCCCAATATTCAAATTAATACTCCAGGAGATATGTTGAGTCAAATTTCACAACATCAAATCCAACATTAACAGGTCACAAGTTCTTCCACTTCTTCTTTTGTCATTCAAATAATACATGCCTTCCTAGCTCGTAACATGTCTTCTATTTTGCACTTAACCATTCTTGAAATTTTTCAATAGTACAAGTTATTTTCATTTTCAAGTCTTCATCATCTCCACTAATATTACTATTTCTACCGGTTTTGAAAAGCTGATAAATTACTATAGGTTTTCCTACTAAATCAATTGAAGCATCAAACATTTGTATACCATACGTAGCCTTTCCATAGGAGTTTATCATGGTTTTTGTAGATTCAACAATAATACTTGGTACCTTAGAAATATTGTACATGGTTTCATCAACTATTATTTTATCAATAAATCAATAAGTAAATAGTTTGCTACTATATCAGGATTAACATGTTCACTGAACAAAAATCTTGGATATTTACTGAGTTTAGCACTACGTAAAATATAAGGATTAGATTTATAATCATAAAACTTATTAATTTTTTCATAAGCATTAATAAAATCAGGTATATATTTCAGTTTATCACTCATTGATATTGTTGATGATAACTGGGTAGAAGATGGTATTGAAGATGGCATAGTGGCAAGTTTAGACATAACAAGTGTTGAAGATATTGTTGGATTGTTTGGTTTTTCAGAAATAGACATAGGTGATTTTGGTGGTTGTAAGGTTTTCAGGGTATGTTGATCTGGCTATGACTTAGCTCGGCTATCTGGTGACGCTGTTTACAGTGGAATACCATTTCAGCAGTCATTTCTAGTACCCAATCCATACCTTCTAAGAAGCGTAAATTTTCTAAGAACGCCGACGTCCAAGAAGAGCAGCCATGGAATACTGTTCCACCTTATCCTCAGGCTCCGTTAGCCGTTCCAGGAGCTTAGGTTGTAGGCTTTGGTGGCCATACCCAACAGCAGCAACGGGGCATTACCACATCTATTGGTAATGGAGAGCATACCACATACAACCTTCAAAACCCTATCCAACAAAGTGCAGAATGGAGGCCGCCAATGCAGAACGCCTACCAGCCGAATCCAGTCGAGAATCGGCAGGGGACGTCACAACTGATAAACCTGGAAATTATTACTAATACCATGCGGAGGTACTTCGACATCCAACTGAAACCTTTGGACAGACCTATTTATAAGAAGCCTTACCCCAATTGGGTAGATCAGATAACACTTTTGCCGAGGGGCTTCAAAATACCAGAGTTTGTCATCTTCTCTAGGGACGACGGTAAATTCACTATCGAGCATATCAGTAGATTTACTGTCCAATGTGGCGAGGCTGGCCAGAATGTGTATCACAAGTTGTAGATATTCCATCTCTCTCTAACGGGAACTTCGCAAGGTACTCCTCTTTGGCTCCTAATTCCATACAGAGCTGGGCTGACATGGAGGGTTGCTTCCATGATAGGTTTTATTGGCCCCAACCTCAGGTTACCGTGACTGATCGAACGAATATCAAGAAGCAGGTCGATGAATCGGCTACCGATTTTATCGAGAGATTCAGAAAGAAGGTTGGGAAATGCACCATACACTTCCCCGAGTCTGGGTGTGCCACATGATAATCAAAAACATGCACCCTCAGTTAAAGGAGAAGTTGGTGGGACAATCCTGCTCTGACCTAAGCCAGTTAGCCGAAAAGGCTAGCCAAATAGAGCAGTACGTCAAGGAGAAGAAACGGAGAAGAGCCAACCGAAATTGAGGCTCTTACTTAGTATCCATCATTTAAGCAGATGAGTCCGACATAGAGTCAGCCATCTACACGACAGACACAATAGTGGCCGAGATTGTTTGGGATAAGGTTTACTCTTGCCCAGCGTTGAAAGCCGTAAAATGTAAGGAGGCGAGTTCATCCGATGATATGGTCGGTTACTCATTTGACATCACGAAGGCAGATCAGATCTTTGATCATCTGCTCAAAGATAAGCAGATCCGGCTGCTTAATGGTTATAGGATTCTGCCTGCCAAGGAACTCAAAGATAAGAAGTACTGCAACTGGCATAATTCATACAGTCACTCTACTTCTAATTATGTGGTCTTCAGAAAGGCTATCCAAAAGGGCATCAAAGAGGTGAGGTTCAAGTTAGCCGACAAGAGTATGGCTGAAATGTCCATTGATACCGACCCCTTTCCTGCGGTACCAATATCTATGGTATCTTTTGCTAAGCCCGATGAGTCAAGGGACACCAAAGGGAAACAACTGATGAAGAGGTGATGGGTCCCAAAGAAACCTACCGAAGGGGAGAAGGCCACAAGGACCTTTGTGTTCAGCCGGTTAGGCAGTCTACATGACATTCGTGATGATAGGCAGCCAGCTAGAAGCAGTTTTTATGGCCGCCCTAAATACTCGAGGGACGTTGAACGAGAACTTCAGGAATAAACCATGAGGTTCAGAAGGGTCCCTATCAACGTCAGACATAGGCCTGGGGGCAAGTACGGATGCCAACTAACCGACAGCCAAGCATGCCTCGAATAGATGAAGTGCCACTCCCTAAAACCAAACAGAGGATGGTCGAGTTTAACATAAACGAGTGTGTTTTGTCCTTACGCATCACGGCGAGAAATGAGGACCAGGCGAGACCTTGCAGAATGATTAAACCAGCTGCCAACACAGAAGAGGGGAAGTGTTTTGTCAATTAGGCTTCCAAAAAGAATGAGGCACCACCGAGAGTCGCATCCAAGACTCAGAAAAGAAGGATGCAACATGACAAGGCCTTGCGTAAGATGCAACAGATGTTACATCTAATTTCCAACACTAAGGCAGCTGAAAATCATGAGATTCCTGAGTCTGCCGTAGCCGAGGCTATCGAGCCGGCATTCGGCTCAGTTGCTTCAGGGGCAATGTCGCCTGAAGGAGAGACGTCGGGTTAACCAGAGCTGGATGAACAGCCTACCGACAACCCGACGGAGGAACCCCGGCAAGAGAACGTGGCCCCAAATAGACCTCTAACCGAGGCAATCCCACAGATCGTGCAGAGGATTCAGTCAGAGGATCCCCAACCGATCCCCATTTGTCTCCAAAAAATGGAAGATATGAGCGTCTGGTCAGCCAAATTGGATAAAGGAGGGGACTCCATCCTCAATTTATTTAGCCATGACCTAGTTGATGAGATCTGGGCAGATATTGAAATGGTCAGCCTAATCCCATGTGAGTTCTAAGCCAGCCGCTCTGCACTGGATAGCCTAGAAGGTGATGTTTGCGTAGAAGACGCAGAATGGGCAACAATAGCCGATACCCCAGCTAGGGACACTTTGAGCACTATATTTGGTGCACCTACAGAAGCTATGGTTAAATACCTCAAACCCCTTTACGTCAAGGGTTACATTAACGGCAAAATTATTAGTCGGGTGTTTGTCGACAACGGGGTTGTGTTGAATGTGATACCGCTGCTTACCTTGAAAGATCTTAACAAAAAAAAAGGAGAATCTCATCCCAACTAACATGAAAATGGCTAGCTTTATGTAGAAGCCTCTGAAGTATTAGGGATTCTGGTAGCAGAAATCACTGTAGGTCCTAAGATGGTCAGGTTTGTCTTCTTTGTAATAGATGGAAATCCGTCCTACACCATTCTGCTGGGTAGGGACTGGATTCACACCAGTCGATGTCTTCCTTGTACCATGCATCAAAAGCTCATCTTTTGGGAAGGAGATATGATAGAAATTGTCCTAGCGGATGATAACATGTTCCGACCAGGGGTTCAGAACGTAGATGCTATCCTCTATTCACCCTATGTGGCTCCCATAGCCGTCACAGAGCTGTATGAAGAATGATCTTGGGAATCATGTAATCTTACCTCGCGAGGTTTTGAAATAAAATAATTAGCCGAACCACGGCTTACCTTGGAGGATTTAAATGGTTGAGGAAACCCAAGTCATACGTGACCTGTGGCATCGACTGACCGCCCTAAGTTCTGAGGCAAGGATAGACGAGGCATCGCAGATGCGAAACCACGACAGAAAACCAGATCTGGCGGCCAACAACATTTGAGCTGCTGATAGGAATTTTACGCCTAGCTTTGTTTGTCTTTGTTCTACGCTTGTACAAAACTCGAGTGTTATTTAATACCCCGTGTTGTGTATATTTTGTGCAAAGTTCGAATAAACTCATTTTACAAAGACATGTCTTAAATGAAATGGGCAATCAGAAATTCCAAACCTACAGCTACGGGGACGACATCCTATCATCTAAAATCTATGGCCAAGATGCAGTGTTGTCCTCTGAAGTTAATATCATTACGGATGGACAAACCAAATTTTCTAAGTTTGGAAGTATATCAGCAGGCCATGCTAATGGAGTTGGGTCAGATTTAAAATTCATTTATGCAAAACCCGATCACTCTCAATAAAGTGCACCGTCAAACATATATAATTTATTCTTTGTAAAGAAGTCCATGTGTCTATGGTGAGACAAACTCTCGGTGATGTTTCTTTCAAATACTTTAGAAACTTCTGTCTCTCTTCACCAAAAACTACATAACAATCCCTAGTCAATGTTCTACGGGAAGGAACTTGGAATAGGTTGGGTTTTTTCATAAACTTCTTAAAACCTTCCTTTTCAACAAAACGAAAAGGAAGCTCATCAAGAATTATCATCTCAACTAAATTCCTCCGAGATACCTCTTGATCGAAAGTCCAAAATGCCTCATCACACTTTTCACCATCTACTGGAAAGTTTGAATGTGTTTGAATGGCCTTGGAGTTGGAAGTATTTTTAGGACAAATTTTCAAATGCTTGTTCAGTCCAGTTGTTCCATTTTTAGTTGTATCAGCTAAAAGAACTTCACCACAATACTTGCATTTTGCTTCATTAGTTCCACCTTCTATGAAATTCTCATAATGCCGCCAAGCAGCAGATCTTGGTTCTATAGCTTTCCTATTTACTGGTACTTGATCATCTTCCCGTATTGGTGTTGAATTGAGAGACTCATTAATAGGTGCACTTCCACACATAGCCACACCCACATCGATTTTTTGACTTGCATTGTCTTCCATCTAAACAGAGAAGAGAACACAAATGTTATGTGGTTAAGTCGCAGAAAAAGAAAGAAGAAATTTGAATGCAAATAAGAAAAATAGAAATATGCAAAGATACTTTGACAAAAGGCTGGACATTTTGATACAATAATAACGACAGTCACAATCCTTTTACTTGGTATTGAATTCACTCAAAGTATCAGTGAAACAATGATCAGATTCTTTATTTTCGAGAAAAAATCTCAACTCTGAGTTGGTAAGATTCTAAGTACTAATCAATTGATGATACACAAATAACACAGACAAAACAAATCAACCAAATGCCGCAAGCTAACCCCCAATTTTCATGCTAAATGGATGTCTATATCATTGACTATACATACTTCAATAATTCAAAAAATATATATATCTATCCTTCTTCTATGACTAATCCAGCTTGCTGCCCCAAAGAAATAAATAAAATAGGTAAATTCAAAACATAATACAACAAGAAAATCATGACAAAAGTGAAAAGCCCTAGGTAATAAGTACGAACCCTAACATTTTTGCATGACAATATAAAATCTACAGTTACATATGGATAGAGAGAAGAAGAGATTACCGAAAAAAAAGATATACAGAGAGGGGCAGTGGGGGTGGGGTGGGTGGTCGACACACTGAGAGAGGTTAGGTCGACTGATTCTTTTTTTTTTTTTTTTTTTTTTTTTTTTTTTTTTTTAATCCAGGTCTCGGGGTGGCCTTAGTACCCCCATATCGCTAGTACCTGCACAAGTACTCGTGTACTAGGCTCCCCGGAGGTGATGGGACCGGTCCTTCAAGACCCCACCACCAGGTAAATCGCGGGATATGCACACATGGTCGGTGTCCGCTTGCGTCCAACGGATCAATGCTACAAGGTTGACCCCCCCCACAAGCCCCATCCCTAAAGCTTGGCGGAGACCGAACCCACACGCAACATGCCCGCGCGGCTTTTAGCGCCTGCGCTTTACCACATGTATGTGCCCCGGAGGACGATATCCTTAGGGGGGAATCGAACTTGCGACCCTAAGGCCGCAAACTTGACTCCCTGCCAGCAAGCTGTGACCCCTTTGGATGACTGATTCTTGAATGGCCTGATGGGTATTGCTATCGCTGGGCTGGACTATTAATTTAATATTAATAATATCGGTATTCAGTAACTATTGAATTACCGGACGGTATTATTACTTCAACCGAATATTGATACCGATTTTAAAATTGTATTCGCAAAATTTGAAATACTGAATACCGAAATTTCCGATTCAATTTGATAATTGGTTTTTTGATGTTTTATGCCCAGCCCTAATACTTCCTTCCACCCTTGTAGCCTATTACTATTTTTTGTTTAAATTTTTTGAAATAAGTATCTATTTATTTGATTTTTTTCAATTTTAAACTTAAAATATAAAAAACATATTTTAGAAGTTTTTAAAAAGTTCATTCATAAAACTTCAAATATATTTCTATGTCAACACACAACTTTAACGAGATAGTATTTCAAATGGTCACTCAACTAAGAAAAAATTATTCAGAAAATCACTCAATTTTGATTTTTAACCCAAAAGGCACTCAACAAAGAGTAGTTAACACTTCACTCAGTTAAGTATAACTTTACAATCAATAAAATTAGAATTAATTTAAATCAAAATTCAAATTTTAATAGGGACCAAAAGTTTTAGGTGACCGTCTCATGTTAATCTAAGTTTTTCTTTTTTGGATAAAGAGAGGGAAATCTATAAGTTTTAGATGATGGGTGTGCTATTAAAGAAAGGAGAAAAAAATGCATTAAGTGAGATTGATTCTTGAATCGCTAGGTAGATAACTTAACTTTCAATAAGTGCACTAATAAGCCATTTGTAGCATGGGTTCTAGAAAGTAATACTAGATGAAGTATGTTTTAAAAATTATATATATAATATACCAAGTTTAATCAGGTGACTATGAGTTCACGTAATCCAATTTTAATACTTAAATTCGCTACTGGATAAAGTTATTCAAAACCTGGTCTTGATGAAAGTAGCATTTCATCCACTCAATTTATTTGAATGGTATTGATCGAGTACAAAACTTAAGAATGAAAAAAAAAATATGAAATTTATATGGTTTAAAATAAGTTATGCTACTAGTAGTTATTTGTGTGACTATAAATTATCTTATTGAGAATAGAATGAATAGTTGAAATTAGACTATTCATATTAAACATAAATATGTTATTTTAAAAAAAATCGATTAAAAAAATATCAAATTTGATAAATGTCAAATATTTTATTTAAAAATAAAAATAAAAAACATGTGTGACTACACTAGAGTCTAGACTCCCTGTAAATTTTTAGTTTAAAAAGCTCATATAAATTTGAAAAGCTTATATAAATAACCTCTGTTCAATAATGTATATTTGAAAAGCTCATATAAATTCTAGTGTAGTCACACATGTTTTTTATTTTTAATATCAAATTTGATAAATGTCCAATCAATAATGTATATTTGAAAAGCTCATATAAATTACACATTTATAGTATATCTGTTCGATAAAGACACACGAAAAGATCAAATAAAAAACCAATGTAACACCCCTCTTCTTCTTTTCTTCATCACTCTCTCCCCCCATTAAAGAAACATGCATTTCCTTCTTCTCCTCCTCTTGCTCATTCTCCATTTCCACTTCTCCGCCGCAAAACCACCTTTTGTACCGGAATACCGCGCATTACTCTCCTTAAAAACCGCCATTACATCCGACCCACAATCATCTCTTCTTTCATGGAACACCTCCACCAGTCACTGTACATGGCTCGGTATCACGTGCGACAACCACCATCACGTGACCTCTTTAAACATTTCCAACCTCAACCTCACCGGTACACTCTCACCACAAATCAGTCATCTCCGTTACTTACACTCACTTTCCGTTGCCGTTAACCATTTTGTGGCATCCATCCCCATCGAACTATCCCTTATCCCAAATCTCATTTACCTTAACCTCTCCAACAACATTTTTAACTCAACCTTCCCACCTCAGCTTACTTATCTACGATACCTTAAAGTCCTCGACCTTTATAACAACAACATGACCGGTGACCTCCCTGTCGAAGTTAGGAATCTGGAAAATCTTCGTCATCTTCATTTAGGTGGTAACTTTTTTACAGGAAATATCCCACGTGAGTACGGCAAATTACCGGTACTCGAATACCTTGCACTTTCCGGAAATGCCCTCGTCGGAGTTATCCCACCGGAGATTGGAAATATTACAACTCTCAAAGAGCTTTACATTGGATACTACAACACCTTCTCCGGTGGGATTCCACCGGAAATAGGGAACTTATCGGAGCTTGTTAAGTTAGATGCGGCGAACTGTGGACTTTCCGGCGAGATTCCACCGGAGATAGGAAAGCTTGAAAAATTAGATACATTGTTTTTTCAAGTAAATGCACTTTCTGGGTCGTTAACAAATGAGTTGGGTAATCTAAAAAGCTTAAAATCTTTAGATTTGTCGAACAATATGTTTTCCGGCGAGATTCCGGGGAGATTTTCCGGGCTCAAGAATCTCACTTTGCTTAATATTTTTCGTAACAAGCTTTACGGGTCGATACCGGAGTTCATTTCAGAGTTGCCGAAACTGGAAGTATTACAACTTTGGGAAAACAATTTCACTGGAAGTATACCACAAGGTTTAGGTAAAAATAGTAAGTTAAGGATTCTTGATATTAGTACCAATAAATTAACAGGAAATTTGCCACCAAATATGTGTAGTGGTAACAATTTACAAACATTAATCACTCTTGGTAACTTTTTGTTTGGTACAATTCCTCAATCTTTAGGTCAATGTCAATCATTAAGTAGGATTAGAATGGGTGAAAATTACTTAAATGGGTCGATACCAAAAGGGTTGTTAAGTTTGCCTAAGCTTACACAAGTTGAACTTCAAGATAATCTTCTTACTGGTACATTTCCTATGACTAGTAAAGTTTCCTCAAGTCTAGGGCAAATTAGTCTTTCGAATAATCGGCTTTCGGGGACTTTGCCATTAAGTATTGGAAATTTTAGTGGTGTACAAAAGTTGCTTCTTGATGGGAATAGATTTTCTGGTGAAATTCCAGCTAAAATAGGGAAACTCCAGCAGTTGTCTAAGATGGATTTTAGTGATAACAGTTTTTCGGGCTCGATTCCGAAGGAAATAAGTCAATGCAAGGCTTTAACTTTTGTTGATCTTAGTAGGAATAAGTTATCAGGTGAAGTTCCTACTGAGATCACTGGTATGAGGATACTGAATTACTTGAACGTATCGCGAAACCATTTTATTGGGAGTATTCCTGCACCTATTGCTGCAATGCAGAGTTTAACTTCTGTTGATTTTTCGTATAACAACTTATCTGGATTAGTTCCGGGTACTGGTCAATTCAGTTACTTCAATTACACTTCATTTTTGGGTAATCCAGATCTTTGTGGACCCTACTTGGGTCCTTGCAAAGAAGGGATTGTTGATGGGGTTAGTCGACCTCATGAGAGAGGTGTGTTTTCACCTTCTATGAAGCTTTTACTTGTTATCGGGTTGCTTGTTTGCTCGATTGTGTTTGCTATTGCTGCAATTATAAAGGCTAGATCTTTAAAGAAGGCGAGCCAGGCTCGTGCTTGGAAGCTTACTGCTTTCCAACAGTTGGATTTCACTTGTGACGATGTTTTGGAATGTTTGAAAGAGGATAACGTTATTGGGAAAGGTGGGGCTGGGATAGTGTACAAAGGGGTAATGCCGAATGGTGAATTGGTTGCTGTTAAAAGATTGCTGGGTATGTCCCGTAGTGGTTCTTCTCATGATCACGGGTTTAATGCTGAGATACAGACGCTCGGGAGGATTAGACATAGACATATTGTTAGGTTATTTGGATTTTGCTCGAATCATGAAACAAATCTTTTGGTTTATGAGTATATGCCTAATGGGAGCCTTGGTGAAATGCTTCATGGAAATAAAGGAGGTCACTTGCATTGGGATACTAGGTATAAGATAGCATTGGAGGCAGCAAAGGGACTTTGTTATCTTCATCACGATTGCTCACCGTTGATCCTCCATCGCGATGTAAAATCAAACAACATTCTTCTGGATTCTGGCTTTGAAGCTCACGTTGCTGATTTTGGGCTTGCCAAGTTTTTGCAAGATTCAGGAACATCAGAATGCATGTCTGCTATTGCTGGTTCTTATGGTTATATTGCACCAGGTATATATGCTATCAAATCTTTAATTCTTCATAGTCTTGGTTCTGAAGTGTGTTCCATTCTAAAGAAGTTTATTATTGTTTTTAAGTTATCAACTAAAATTGTAAGTTATCAGTGTCTTCAAGTGTTTATATGGTATGTACTTCTTGGTCCTTTAAAGCTGGTAATGATCAGTCTCCTTATTATAACACGAACATCAGTCCTTGATTGGTAGTTAACTAGAAACTACAAAAAAAATACTGGAATGAGCTATGAACTTTACGCTAATCTGTCGCTGAATTGAACGTAGCTAACATAATTTTTTGATAATCTGTTACTAGTCTGTTGCTAAATAGGATTAGTGGTGGAGTTTGTTGTTTAGCTACAAAATTTGTCGGTCGCTAATTCCTGTTTTTTAGTAATGTGCAATCTACAAAAAAGATAAATGCCTCTGTTCATAGATAAGCTTTGTGAAATGATCCCTACCTACTTGGTTTGGTTTGTTTGGAATTTGTGAGTGCTTATATTGCTGAAAAGCAATTCAAATCTAACCTGCTCCCTGAAGCATAGAACACTAAATAACTGGTACTTGATGAATTCAAATCTTGTTTTCATGCTGTTTGGCGCTGCACTCTTTAATTTGACTAACAAAATTCGCTTATTGCTAGAAATACAGTCTGCTTTGTTGTATGTGCCTAATATCTTTTTCATTCTAATTGTGTAGAATATGCATACACACTCAAGGTAGACGAGAAAAGTGATGTATACAGCTTTGGTGTGGTTCTGTTAGAATTGGTGAGCGGGAAAAAGCCGGTTGGGGAATTTGGTGATGGTGTCGACATCGTCCAATGGGTAAGGAGAATGACAGAGGGGAAAAAGGAAGGAGTTCTCAAGATCCTAGATCCGAGAATCTCGACAACAGTCCCCCTTCATGAGGCGATGCACGTGTTCTATGTCGCAATGCTGTGTGTAGAAGAGCAGGCTATTGAACGTCCCAAAATGCGCGAGGTTGTGCAAATGCTAACTGAGCTTCCCAAGTCGTCCCCATCATTGGGTCCCGCATTAGAGTCTCAGGGAGACACTAAAGACCACCATCAGCCACCACCTCAATCTCCTCCACCCGACCTTCTCAGCATATGATCTAAAATGTTGCTCTGTTTAATTCTCTTCCTTTAGTTTTATTATGAGTTTGGGCTAGCTTTTGTTCTTTCTTAATGATGATTAAGAGTTTATTATGATTTAGGCTAGTTTTTCTTAGCAAGTGTATCATTGTACAGTAAGCTTAGCAAGGTATCTGAGTAATTAGTGATGAACTTTATGCTTTAAAAAAAAAGTGATGAGCTTTATGCTTCACATTTCCCCTTCGCTTTTTTATGTTGAAGGAATCCTCAGTGGGTAATGTTAAAGCAAGGTATATACCTGTGATATACACTTGGTATACATGGTGTATATCACGGGTCCTTTAGGATGAAGCCCATCTCGGGTTGGCCCATCACGGGCAATATATTGTTGGTGTATATTGTTGTAATATTGTAGTGTAAAGGTTACCTTAATTAGTCTTGTACACTTACCATAATTGTATATATAGTATCCAAGTAGAATAAGGTTTTAGGAGTAGAATAGGAATATGATTCTCCTATTATAGAAATATGTAACTTGTATATATAGCTTTTCAATTAATGAAAATAATCAAGAGATTATTTCTTTCATTGTATCAGAAGTCTAGGTATTAAAATCCTCTCTCTACACTCCTCGCATTTTCGTCGACCTCCCTTGAAATTCTGAGACCTTTGCTCTCGGTTTTCGTGCCGACGAGAACCCCCTCTTCCCAATTTTTCTCCCAAATCCCTTAATCATATATTTTCTATCAATATGTCTACATCCCGAAACACGTTTCATCCTGACCTTACAATTTCTAACGTCAAGAATAACATCCCTCTTGTTCTTGAAATAGAAAACGTCAAATATGCGACGTGCAAATTCACGCACGATCGCATTAAGTCATCCATCATATAATCCCGCGGCTACTAAGGATACGGAGGTACCAAAACGCGAGGATGATCCTAAGTTGTGGACGACTCTTGATGCCACTGTCCTCTAGTGGATATATTCCACAATTTCTACCGACCTTTTGCAAATAATTATTGAGCCTGACGCTACGGCACATGCAACTTGGGATAGACTGCGTGATATATTCCAAGATAATCAAAATTATAGAGCCGTTACTCTTGAGCAGGATTTCTCTCACGTCAATATGGAAGATTTCCCTAACGTTTCGGCTTATTGAAAAAGATTAAAGGAATTGGCGGACCAACTTTGCAATGTTGGGGCGCCCGTTTCGAATGATCGTTTGGTCCTCCAAGTGGTTTCTGGCCTCTCCGAGACCTATAGTGGTGTTGGAACGCTTCTTCGACAAAGCAATCCGCTTTCGCAATTTTATCAGGCTTGTTTTATGCTTACACTCGAAGAAGCAGGGATGGAAAAACGAGCGGCTACCAGTGCTAGTCCCGTAGTCATGATGACCGAGTCCATGGTTTATCCTACCGGTTCCAACAATTCGGGCCAAAATCGCAACAACGGTGGCGGCAAAAAGGGTGGAAATAAGAAAAATAATGCCTAACTCCACGGCGGCAGCCGGCAAAATGTTGGTAGCGGTGGGGGCCCTCGCGGTGGTCAGCATCAGCAGCAGTTCTGGGCCCCATAGTGGTCCCCGATGCAATGGCAGTGGGGCCCACAGCCATAGTTTGGGCCCAGTCCAATTTCGCCCTATTGGTAGTGGGGGCGCCCAAACAGCCAGCACAGCCCACCTCGCTCGGACCACATACAATCAGTCGATTGGGCCGAGGCAGCAAGCAGGGGTACTTGGGCCTCGGCCCCCACAGGCCCATCACGTAGCGGCACCCACGTCTACAGACATCGAAGCCGTGCACACACTTGGTTTAAATCATCTGGACCCAAATTGGTATATGGACACCGGTGCCACTACCCACATGACATCCGATTCAGGTACGCTCTCGTCTTATTCCAATTTGAGTAACCCTCGCGGCATAATTATTGGTAATGGTAATTCTATTCCAATTCGTGGTTATGGTCATAAAATTTTATCTCCCCCTCATCCAGCTCTTATCTTGAAAAACACCGTACACGCCTCCAAATTGATTTAAAACTTAGTCTCTGTCTGTAAATTCACTACTGACAATTCCGTTTCTATTGAATTTGATCCATTTGGTTTCTCTGTGAAGGATTTCAAGACGGGGAGTCCTCTCATGAGGTGTGATAGTAGGGAAGATCATTATCTTATCACACCCAGTTCCGGTCCATCGAGTCAAGCTCTGCCTTCCGCCTTTGCAGTCATTTCTCCTTCCTTGTGGCATGATCGTCTTGGTCATCCGGGATCTTCTATTTTGTTTTCATTAGATAAAAAATCGTCTTATTTCATGTAAGGGTACGAGTAGTACTCCAAATTGTCAGTTTTGTTCTTTAGGAAAAAAATTTAAGTTGTCATTTGTAGACTCAAATTCTCATACTTTAATGTCATTTGATATTATTCATAGCGACTTATGGACGTCTCCTGTTCTTAGTTCTGTGGGTCATCGGTATTATGTTCTTTTTTTGAATGATCATTTTAAGTTTTTATGGACGTTTCCGATAGCGAAAAAATCTCAAGTTTTTTCTGTCTTCTTAAAATTTAGAGCATTCATTAGAACCCAATTCGAAAGAGAAATAAAAAATATTCAGTGTGATAATGGCAAAGAATATGACAATGGGTGTTTCGGGAATTCTGTGCTAATCATGGGATCAATTTTCATTTTTTTTGTCCTCATACGTCTTCACAAAATGGGAAATCCGAACGCAAAATTCGTTCCATAAATAACATTGTCCGAACTTTATTAATTCATGCTTCAGTACCCCCGTCTTTTGGCATCATGCTCTCCAAATGGCTACCTATCTCCTTAAGATAATTCCTTCTAAAGGTTTGACATATTCTTCCCCCTTCAAATTTTATATAATAAAATTTCTTCATATTCACATCTTCGAGTTTTTGGGTGCTTATGTTATCTTTTATTCCCTTCCACCACAATTAACAAACTTCAGGCCCGATACTCCGTGTGTGTTTTTGGGGTTTCCGTCTAATCATCGTGGCTACAAATGCTTTGATTTATCTTCTAATAAAATCATCATTAATCGCCATGTCATTTTTTATGAATCACAATTTCCATTTGCTAAAGTTAATACTCATGTGCCTAGTTCGTATGATTTTTTGGATGATAGTATATCCCCGTATATTATTCAGTATTTTTCAGACGTCACCCACACCCAAAATTCTCCAGCGGGCCCACTGCCCACTGGCCACACTGGTCCGTCACCCACTACCAGTCCTAGTACCGCCACTGGGCCAGTTCCAGTGATTGGGCCAGTCCAGCCCAATTCTGGAACTGGTCCAGTTCCTGCTTCTGTTTCCCGAGTTGGGCCAGCAGGCCCACTGCCTGCTGGCCAGTCCGTCCCGAGCCCAGTAAATTCCTGAAATCCGCCCAATTTTTACTCGAGTCATAGATCGGTCACTCATAGTCAACTGAGTGTTTTCACACTAAAAAAACATTTTAATTTACATTCTAATGTCCCTAAATCCCCCTTACCATGTAATCATGTGTCTGCCTTAAATGACCCGAATTGGAAAATTGTTATGACTGATGAATATAATACTCTTATTGATAATAAGACGTGGGAGTTGGTGCCCCGTCCATCTGGCATTAATATTATCAGGTCTATGTGGATTTTTGCTCATAAGGAGAATTCAGATGGTTCTTTTGCTCGACATAATGCGCAACTTGTGGGTGATGGTAAGACTCAGCAGGTTGGTGTAGATTGTGGGGAGACATTTAGTCCGGTAGTCAAGTCAGCTACCATTCGCATTGTGCTTAGCTTGGCTCTTTCGAAGGCATGGCCTATTCATCAGTTGGATGTAAAGAATGCTTTCCTACATGAGGATCTCAAGGAAACAGTCTATATACATCAGCCTTTGGGATTCAGGGATCCCAAACATCCTCATCATGTCTGTTTGTTGAAGAAGTCCTTATATGGGTTTAAGCAGTCTCCCCAGGCCTGGTATACGAGGTTTGCAGATTATATTTCGACTATGGGGTTCACTCACAACAGGTCGGATAATTCCTTGTTCATCTACCGTCGTGGTTCGTCCTTGGCCTATATTTTGTTATATGTGGATGAAATTATTTTGACTCCCTCTTCCAATGCCTTACGCCAGTCTATCATGACCATGCTCAACTCTGAGTTTGCTATGAAAGACTTGGGGCCCTTGAGTTACTTTTTGGGGATTGTTGTCACTCGTCATTCAGATGGGTTGTTCTTATCGCAATGGAAATATGCAGCTGAGATCATCGAGAGGGCTGGGATGTCATCCTGTAAGTCCACTTCCACTCCAGTTGATACTAAGCCCAAGCTTAGTGCCGCGGCCGGGGTACCCTACGAGAATCCGACCCGCTATCGCAGTCTTGCAGGGGCCCTTCAGTAACTTACCTTTACGAGACCGGATATTATATATGTTGTCCAGTAGGTGTGTTTGTTCATGCATGATCCCAGAATTGAGCACATGAATGCACTCAAACGTATCATTCGATATATTTAGGGTACACTTGACTATAGTTTGCATTTATATCCTTCCTCGACGTCCACAATTGTCTCGTATATGGATACTGATTGGGGTGACTGTCCAGACACCAGACGATCTACGTCTGGCTATTGTATATTTCTTGGGAATAACCTGGTCTCATGGTCGGCAAAATGTCAGTCGACATTGTCCCGATCCAGTGCCGAGGCCGAATATAGAGGGGTAGCTAATGTGGTCTCGGAATCATGTTGGTTGCGTAATTTGCTTTTGGAGCTTCATTGTCCCATTCAGAAAGCAACCTTGGTTTATTGTGATAATATTAGTGTCATCTACCTTTCTGGTAATCTGGTTCAGCACCAACGCACTAAGCATATCGAGATGGATATTCACTTTGTCCGTGAAAAGGTTGCTCGTGGTCAGGTACGCGCCTGTCATGTCCAGTCAAGATATCAAATTGCAGACATCTTTACAAAGGGTCTTCCCTCGGTCCTTTTTGAAGATTTTAGGGAAGTCTCAGCATTCGAAGACCGCTCGCTATGACTATGGGGGTGTGTTAAAGTAAGGTATATACCCGTGATATATACTTGGTATACATGGTGTATATCACGGGTCCTAAGCCCATCTCGGGTTGGCCCATCACGGGCTGTATATTGTTAGTGTATATTGTTGTAATAATGTAGTGTAAAGGTTATTTTAATTAGTCATGTACACTTACCATAATTATATATTTAGTATCCAAGTAGAATAAAGTTTTAGGAGTAGAATAGGAATAAGATTCTCCTATTATGAAAATATATAACTTATATATATAGCCTTTCAATTAATAAAAATAATCAAAAAATTATTTCTTTCAGATAAAAATATCTCCTGCTGACCACTTTTCTACCCTTTCTTTGATAAATAATCAGAGTCTTGAAGTTTCCGCTTCTATAAGTTGTAAAGTTGAAAATCCACGAAAGTAGCTATTTTTTAATTAGAAAAGCTGAAAAGTAATTATTTGTGAATTTTTTCCTCTAACTCCAATATCTGACGCACTTCTAATCCTCACCTGAAATGTTACATCTTTATTACTCACATTTTTATTTAGATCCCAAAGTCATAATAATTTTCTTCTTAAAAGAATAGAATAAAGATGTAACATTTCATGTGAGGACTAATTTCAAAATACTAATCATTTTATTTTATCAAGACAAAATTAAATAGCTTTTTTAAATTTCACCCTTATATTAATTAGCAACATTAAGAAGTTCTCACCAGTAATGTAGTAGATATTTATTGAGGAGAGACTACAGAATTAAATATGTTAAAGAGGATAAAATAGTCAAAATATTACTCTTATAAATACTTTTTAAAAAGGTATGTAAATAAAAATGTGATAAATATTTTCGAGACAGATTTTATTATTTATGATCTAACAGCACAATAAACGATAGTCTGAAACTGGGGGTTAGTAAATCTACAACTCAAATCAAACTTCAAGAAGAGTTTTCTTTAGTAGTACTTAGTGGTTATGGCTGCCAATTAGTTGGCTCAAATTTTTTATACACATCTGGGTTAGTGAGTAGTATAGATTAATGTGTACTGTATAGTTTATTATTGGTAGTAATTAAATGAGTTGTTTGTTCCCCAGAAGAGTGAGATTTGACCACAGAGTGCTTTTGCAGTTTCTTTCAATTATCAAGATTCAAGAATAGTGGGTATACTTGATAGACTGACAAAGTCCTTGGCTTCTCAACTTTCAATGACTTGCTTATAATTTTTTTCCTTCCGGATGGGAGCTACAAATCAAATAAAAATAAGATGAATAGAATTCAATCGATTACAACTATTACTTTCGAATGTCGATAATTATGTCGTTCGACACCAGAAATAATATTTAGTAAAACATAATTTTTAAAGAGTAAATGCAGCGGAATTTAAAGAATACAAAGGTTTAAAATTTTCATAAGTTATATATATTATATAACTTATGATGATCAATGACTTTAGATTCAACAAATGACTTTAGATAAGACTATGAGGTCGAACCAAAGACTGTCATCTACATAGATTTGAGCAATAACGATATCTACACTGTGACGTTTAATGAATAATGTACGATCAACTTCACCACAGTTAAAACCAAATTCAAGAAGGAAGTTAATTAGACGATCATACCATGCACGAGGGGCTTGTTTCAACCCATATGGAGCCTTATTGAGCTTGTACACATAGTGTGAATGGTAAGGATCTTCAACTCCTTTTGGTTGTTCAACATAAACTTCCTTATCTACATAACCATTTAAGAATGCACATTTTACATCCATTTGGTGTAAAGTAATTTTCAGACAACAAGAAATAGCAAGCAAAAGTCTAATTGACTCAATTCTAGCCACATGTGCGAATGTTTCGTCATAATCAATTCCTTCAACCTGAGTATAACTTTGTGCCACTAGACGTGTTTTGTTTCTAACAACTGTTCCTGATTCGTCTGATTAACTTTTAAAAATTCACTTAGTTCCTATTACATTTGTATTATTTGACGTGGAACCAAGTCTCAGATTTCATTTTGAGAAAATTGTTCAAGCTCTTCTTGCATTGCTTGTATCCAAAAATTATCTTTAAGTGCTTCTAAAACATTTTTTGGTTCTAAAGTAGATATAAAACAAGAAAGCATAACCTCTTGGTATATGGTAGACATGCACACATACATTACCATTTCTCTGTAGTTGAGTGATTCTTTCTCTCTTGTTTTAATTCCTTCAAAAACCCCTATCACCTAGCTCGTGGGATGATTCTTCCTAATCCTTGATGAGGGGTCCCTTCGAACATGATCTAGCAATTCAGCATTTGACTCCTCATCTATGGCCTTTGTGGTCTCTATTTTAGGTTCAGATGTTGCTTTGGGTGTGGAAACATTTGGGGCAACATCTGATTCTTCACCAGTCTGCGCATTTTCCACTTTCAGACAATCTTTACAAACAGTTTTACCTTTATGGCTAAGTTTGGGTAAGCCTTTAACCGCTTCATATGAGACCAATTTTTCTAAATTGCGGTAGTTGACATGCCCCAACTTTTGATGCCATAGTGTTGTGTCATCGACCTTAGCATTATTGCATGTTTCTTGTCTTACAACAAGATAGCAATTGTCATATGTCCTAGTACATGTCATGACACATACGCTGGCTTCATTCGTAACCACACAAGCACTCTTATTAAATTTTACCTCAAGATCGTCATCACACAGTTGGCTGATACTAAGCAAATTAGACATTAAGCCTTCAACGTGTAATACATTTCTTAAGGCTGGAATATCAGAGACATTCAAGATCCCTTTTCTAATTATCTTGCTTTTACTGCCATCTTCAAAAGTCACATTTCCTCCATTGAATGACTCATAATTCTTCAAAAAACTTTTAATACCTATCATGTGGTGAGAACATCCATTATCGAAGTACCAAGAACCTGAAATGCTAGATCTTAATGCAGTTATACAGACATTACAAGTTAAGTCCATTTTAGGAACCCAAACTCTCTTAAAATAATTTTTATGTTTTGCTCATAAATGTTGCTTCGAATGTTATCTGAAATGTTGGACAACATTTTAGGCAACATTTTGCTCTCAGAATGTTGAAGATTGTAACAATATGATTTTAAGTGTCCATGGGAGTTACAACAACTGCACACAACTTTCAGATTATTCTTTGACGTATATGAGAAACTCTTATACGTCCCCTTTTCTTTTACAAAACATATTTTCTTATTATTATCAAAGAATAGTTTTAAGAATGTTTTTGTACCCAAATCCTGCATGTGAAGGTTTACTAAAGTTAAGAATCTCATTCAATTTTGAAGTCCCCATGTTGAGCTTATGAAAGGTAGCTTCGGCTAAATTCAGTTTTGGTCTGATCTTACCAAATTCAATATCCTTTTTGATAAGTGCACCCTCTAGTCGGGTTATTGTGCCTTTTAAATGCACATTCTCACGAGTTAAAGATTTTACCTTTGTGTCAAGTTGCTTGGATTCTATGATTAAGGCTTTACAAAGATTTTGTAATTCGTTAATCATATCATCTTTGGAATCAACTTGATCCACATAATCAGTCTCACTAATAGAAATAAAACTACTAAAGCAATTAACATCAGAATAGTTAAAGAATTCGTACCTCTCGGATGTCGCTGGGGATATAGATGTTGTTGCTGATATTGAGGCAAATGTTGTGACATTTGAGACAACATTGTCAATGACATCATCATTGTCCGATAGAGATTGTTCAAAAATAGTAGCCAACATTGCTTGTGATTCGACTTCTTGATCTCCTTCCTCTTCTCTTTCATCGTCACTAAGAGAAACCCATAGACTCTCACCAAATTTTCTAAGCATATTTGCACATTCGTTAGCATAATGACCCCAACCCGAGCATGCATGACATTGCACGGACTCAAGTTATTTGGGATCAAATTTGGTACGATCTGAGTTGGTTTTTCTTAGTTGGTTTCCTTTTTGTACATTTGGAAGGAATCTAGTGGGTTTTTGATTGAAGACTTGGTTTTGGTTCTCTTTAGGTTTAGATTGATTTCTCTCATTGTTGAACTTCCTCACCATCGAATTATATTTTCGAGTGAGTAAGGCAACATTTGCACCTTCGCCAATTTCTTCAAGACTCTCATCCTCTTCTTCGATTTGACTCTCCGATGATTGAACTTAAAGTACCACATTCTTGCTTTTATACAATTCCTTTTGATTCTCAATGTTCATCTCATAAGTGTTTAGTATGCTCATCAAGGTATGAAGGTCTATTGTGGCAAGATTGTGAGCTTCTTTAATAGCACAAATCTTTAAATTGAACTTTTTAAGAAGAGAACGGAGAGCCATTTCAACAAGTTGAGTGTTGGTTAATGGTTCACCAAGCACTTGACATTCATTTGAGATGTCAATCAACTTTTCAAAATAAGATTTAATAGCATGCACTTCTTCCATCCTTAAACGTTCATATTTACTCATGAGTATGCGTAGCTTTGTTCGACGAACACTTGAGCTACCTTCACAATGAATTTGTAAAGTATCTCATGCGTCCTTATCCGTGGGGTAGTTTTGAATGAGTTTGAACATGTAAAGATCAACCCATCTAAAAATTACATTTAAGGCCTTTTTGTTAAATCTAGCATTATTGGTTTCTTCTGTAGTCCATTCGGATTCAGGTTTAGCAATAATGTAACCTTCCGCATCTGGTGGCAACATTGAAACAACATACCCATTGATTATAGATCTCCAAGCACGAATATCAATTGATTTGATATGAGAACGTAGGCGAATCTTCCAATAAGCATAATTTGATCCATCTAAAATAGGAAGAATACCAATAGTTGGATTTGCCGGATCCATAGCTTATGACAACATGACCAAGCACTTATTGTGTTAAATGTCGGCTCCGATACCACTTGAAAGGGAGCTACGGATAAAATAAAAACAAGATGAACATAATTCGATCGACTACAAGTACTGTTTTCGAATATCGATAATTATGTCGTCCGACACCAGTAACAACACTTAGTAAAACAGAAACTTTAAAGAGTAAATGCAGCAGAATTTAAAGAACACAAAGCTTTAAAATTTTCATAAGTTATATATATTATATAACTTATGATGGTCAATGACCAAATGTATTGTATATAATAAATATATAAATTCATTTCTTTACAGATGTACATGATAAAACGGAAAGGAATTAAAAGTTGAAGTCGCAGATGACTTCTGCCTGAAAAATCTAACTAAGTAGACATAGACAACATCTCATTACAATCGCTCCATACAAAACTAATCTAGAATCTAAACAACAATTGTAATGTTGGACAGAATGTTGTTGACACACTCAGGCAACACTTGTGATCCAGATTTCTGAGATGAAATCCTGAGAGCTCTTTTGGTATTTTTACATTCTGGTTCTGGATGTCGATACACTGCTGTGGCGTTTCTATTTATAGTATAGAGTTCCCTTGAAAGTCTCATCGACCGGTTGTGGAAGTTGAGGGAAAGGTGGGTAGCTTGTGGTAGATGATTAAGGAGTGAAAATCTCAACAACTTTGACTTGTTCCTTACTCGACTTCTTCCCCAAGCTTTGACTCTTTCTCCCACGTTTTTCACAGCTCCAATTCACCACGTCTAAGTCATTTTTACCTCACAGTAAAATATTACTGCTTAACGTAAAGTAAAGCAAAACTGTTCCAAAAAAATGTTGGTCCGAATGTTGTGACATTTGTCCCAACATTTTCATGCATTCAAATCAGTACTTCAGAAGATATATTGGGTCAAATGTCACAACACCAAACCCAACATTAACACCTTCTAATAAGGGTTGTATACTCGTGTTCGTATTAATTTGTGCTCAATTATTTTATTAGATATTACTCTCTTTTTCACTAATACAAATATTAAATAACTATTTTATAATTAAGAATTAGACATATGAAAAGAAACAGCCAGGTTCCTCTTTGGCTTAGAATTTGTTTATTAGATCTACCAATTAAATTATTAAAAATGAGATCACAAGTAACATAATTAATTCAAATCTTGTCAATCCTTGATAATGTGAATGTAATGGGAACAACATTATGAAAATAACGAAACAGGTAATCTTGAAATAATTGAGAATAGAAGAGATAGATGTGTACATTAGCCAGAAAGTGAAGGAATTTATAGGATAAACTAGTGTAACTGCTTCAGTGATTCTTGCCTATTTCAATCACTATATGACTAAGATCGTGGGCATTATATGAAATTAAATGGAATTCCGAATATTTCAGAATCTAACAGTAGTTTGTGTTATCTCTATTCAGCCACACTAAACCTTTCTAGATGGATCATTCCGATACCCTACTGTCCAATGCTAATGAAACAGGTTCGAAAGATGATTCTCGCATAATCAAACTAGTCTTTGATTTGATTGGCATAATTCCGGTAAGAATTTGAAAATGTTTTCCTCAATTGTATTCTTCCATTAAGGGAATAATATATACACAATATACAATTAAATAAGAAGAGGAAATCAAGCCTCTAATCTTCTTAATCTATAATCAATCCCTAATAATCTTCTTCCTAATTAACATATTTCTAATTATCATTTTACTACTTACCATATATAAAATGATACTACATTAATAATAATATTAATACTAATATTCTAACACTCCCCCGCAGTCGAGGCTGGAGGGCGTTGAATGCTGAGACTGTCCCAGAAATCTTCAAATAATACCAACGGAAGTCCTTTTGTGAAAATATCTGCGATTTGATGATATGTCGGGACATGTAACACTCACACTTGTCCGCGAGCTACCTTCTCACGAACAAAATGGATATCTAACTCAATTTGTTTAGTGCGTTGATGGTGGATTGAATTCCCTGAGAGGTAGATTGCACTAACATTATCACAGTATACCAGTGTGGCTTTGTTGGAATTGGGCAGTGAAGCTCAAGTAACAGATTTCTAATCCAACATGAGTCAAACACAACATTGGCAACAACACGATATTTTGCTTCAGCACTCGAGAGTGATATTGTGGCTTGCCTTTTTGAGGACCATGAGATTAAATTGTCACCGAGGAAGACACAATAATCGGAGGGGGAGCGTCTGGTGTCTGGACAGCCTGCCCAGTCTGCATCTGTGTAAGTGACAAGTTTGGAAATGGAGGACGGGTATAGATGTAATTGATACTCTAGAGTGCCCTGAATATATCACACAGTGCATTTTAGAGCATGCATATGTTCCTCCATCGGATTATGCATAAATAAGCACACTTGTTTCACTGCATATGTAATATCCGGCCTGGTGAATGTGAGATACTGCAAAGCTCCTGCTAGGCTGCGAAATAATGTTGGATCGGCAAATGGTTTGCTTGAGGTGGCACTCAATTTAGACTTATTGTCTACCGGAGTTGCCGAAGGTTTGCAAAATGACATTCCAACTCGTTCCACAATCTTATATGCATACTTCCTCTGGGAGAGAAATAATCCACCTGCATGTCGTGTCACAACAATTCCTAGAAACCAATGTAGTGGATCGAGATCTTTCATAGCAAATTCGGAACTAAGCTGTGACATGATACTCTTGCGAAGAGAGTCTGACGATGTTGTTAAGATAATATCATCCACATATAAAAGAAGATAAGCAATATTAGTACCCTGACGATAAATAAACAGAGAATTATCGGAACGGCTGTGAGAGAAACCGATGTGACACGAAGTCTGCAAACCGCTTATACCATGCCTTGGGGCCTGTTTCAGTTCATATAATGATTTGTTGAGCAAACACACATGATTGAGATATTTTGGATCTCTATATCCCAATGATTGGTACATGTAGACAGTTTCATTGAGATGTCCATGGAGGAAGGTATTTTTGACATCCAATTGATGAAGAGACAATCCTTTTGAGAGAGACATGCTTAGAACTGTTCTGATAGTTGTCAGTTTGACCACTGGACTGAAAGTCTCCCCGCAACCTACACCAACTTGTTGTGTCTTCCCATCACCTACAAGACGTGTCTTATGCCGCTCAAAAGTTTCATCAGATCTTTTCTTATGGCTGAAAATCCACATAGACCAAATTATGTTAGCATTAGATGGATGAGGTACTAAATCTCACGTCCTATTTTTAAGTAGAGCATGATATTCATCATCCATGACCATTTTTCGATTCGAGTCCTTTAGAGCAGACACTCGGTTACGAGGCAAATGTGATTTCGAAACTGGGTGTGTAGGCTATATTTGGTATTAGGTTTGACAATTCCATATTGGTTATGGGTGACAGAACGATTTGCGTCGCCAGTGGACTGGACGCCACTGGCCTAGAGTGGGGGATTCGGGATTAGGCCTGGAGCCGAGAGGTGGCCCAAGCCAGTGAACTGGACGCCACTGGCCGAGATTGGGGAATTCGGGATTGGGCCTTGAGCTGAGATGTGGCCCAAGTTTCCCGTGGGTTGTGGCTGAGGGGCTTGTGAAATTGAGTGGGGGTGACCAGGCCCAAGAACCGAAGGCCCAGGCTGTTGTGCTGAATTGTCACGCGACTGGGCCAGTGTTATTTGGTCCATTGGGCCCAAACTGAAATTTTTGGCACTCTCCGTGGGTACCGAGATGTGGAAAAATGTGTTAGATACGAAAGCTTATCATCATCCAAAAAATCATAGGTATGAGTCCCAGTTTCATGTATTTTAGCAAAGGGAAAAATTGTTTCATCAAAAATTACGTGACGACTTATAATTATTCTTTTGGAAGAAATGTCGTAACATTTGTAACCGCGATGATTAGTAGGATATCCCAAGAAGACACATGGAGTAGACCGGAGTTGGAGTTTTGTGATTGTGGTGGATGGAAAGAGGGGGTAGCAAAGACAACCAAACATTTTTAAATGAAGATAGAAGGGCTCTCGTAAATAAAGTATTTTTAGTGGAGCTTGGTAAGACATGTTTTTATGAGGAAGGATATTCAACAGGTAAGTGGTCATTTGGAGTGCATGATGCCAAAATACGAGGGGAGTGAAGCATGAGCAAGAGATGTTCTAACAATATTGTTTATGGTTCTAATTTTGCGTTCCGCCTTCCCATTTTGTGATGAAGTGTGAGGACAAGACAGACGAAAATTTATACCATTTGTTTTGAAAAAATCTCAAAACTGTTTATTGTCAAACTCCCTTCCATTATCATATTGAATATTTTTGATATCACGTTCAAATTGAGTTCGGATGAATGCTCTAAATGTGAAAAAAGTGGAAAACATTTGTGATTTTTTCGACAAAGGGAATGTCCACAAGTAATTAGAGTAGTCATCTAGTATGAGTAAATAATATATATGACCAGAAGAACTCAAAACATGTGATGTCCAAATATCACAATGTAAAATGTCAAATGGCATAAGAGTGCACGAAGTAGAAGAAATAAATGACAATTTAACATGTTTACCAAGTGCACAAGCATGACACTTATTTAGAGCCCGTGTTCGGGTACAAGAAATAAATTTATTTTGTTTAAGAGATGTCAAAACAGACCCTCCCGGGTGTCCTAAACGTTCGTGCTATAAAGATGGTGCCAAGGCTGCAAAAGAAGATTGAAACTTGGACTGTTGATTAGGTAAACTTATTGGATAGATCTCCCCCTTGCTATCACATCTCATGAGAAGCTTCCCCGTCTGAAAGTCATGCACAGAAAATCCAAAAGGGTCAAAACAGACAGATACCCAATTATCGATAGTAAACTTTCTAACAGAGATCAAGTTTTTGATTAATTTAGGAGCATGAAGGACATTCTTCAAAATTAGTGATGGGTTTGGTGGTGACAATTTGCTAAAACCATACCCTTTTATTGGAATTGAATGGCAATTTTCGACAATTATATAATTATCATTGCTCAAATTAAAATAGGGTGAGAGATTACCTTGGGAGGACGTCATATGGGACGTCACTCCGGAGTCTATATACTTATTTGAATCCAGTGGATTTAGTCCGAGGGTGTGCATGGCATACTCAATATCTGTGGGTTGGGCCACTGCTGAATGGGCCTCCTACCACTAGGTCGGAGAAGGCCCAATGTTGCTGCCTGCCGAGACTGACCCAGCGAAATGGGCATGCTGGGCCAGTCTATTATTCTGCCCAGATTGTGGATAATAAGTGGGCTGGGACTGGCCAGCCGGGTCACGCTGATGGGGTTGCCTGGCCCAATTTCCTGTTGTGACTGGGCTGGGCGGTGCAGCCCACGGCCACTGCCAAGCCCAGTATCCGGCGCCATTGGGATGTTGCCACTGTCCGCCAGTTCTGCCGCCATGCTGTTGCCACTACCCGCCACCGGAGTTGGTGTTGCCGCTATTTCCGCCGCCACCGGAATTCTGGTGGCCCCACCTTTGTTATTTATGCGATTTCCACCCTTATTCTTGTTATTACGTCCTTTTTGTCCCTTATTTTGGTGAGAAGGATAAAAAAAATTACCATCATTTGAGGAAGTGGCAATCATGGCGGTATTTGAAATAGTTGAAGCCTTTTTGCAAAGCCGAATTCTTCAAGTACAAGCATGGAGCGTGCTTGATAAAACAAAGGTAGAGGATTACATTGGCGGATTAGTGTTCCCACTCCGCTATACACGTTGGTGAGACCGGCAACCAATTGTAAGACTAATCGGTTATTAGTAATCGGTGAACCAACGTTTCTCAATTGATCTGCCAACACTTTGAGGCGTTGACAATAGACAGAAACATTAGGAAAGTGTGTCATGTCAATAGTTGAGAACTCCTGCTCCAAGCGTGAGAGTTTTGGTTATCTTGAAAGATGTCTCGCAATCGTTCTCAGGCCGCCATTGCCGTTGAATCAGGTTCCATTATAGTATGCAACAGGTCAATGGATATTGTTCATAAATCCAACCAAGAACTGTGGCATCAAGTGTATCCCATAATTCTTTGTCTGCTTCGGTTGTTAATTCCTTCCCTTTTCCATCTTTTGGAGGAATTATATGATGAAGGACTTTGTGAGCACGACAACATATTTTGAATAATTCCGCCCAAGTTGCATAATGAACGGTTTCCATTTTTAGTTTGACGGAAACATGCGTTTTGATGTTTGAGACATCAAGGGCAGGATGAAAGGATGATTTGGATTCAGACATAGTTAATTGGTATGGTGGATTAATCAGTATTGGGAAAAAAATGAAAGAGAATTTTCGGCCAACCTAGGGTTTTGGGGAGAAAGATGACCGAAAATTGAAAGAAATGAAATATTTTGGATCTTTTCCTTAAACTCTTGATACCATGTAAGAATTTGAAAATGTTTTCCTCAATTGTATTCTTCCATTAAGGGAATAATATATACACAATATACAATTAAATGAGAAGAGGAAATCAAGCCTCTAATCTTCTTAATCAATAATCAATCTCTAATAATCTTCTTCCTAATTAACATATTTCTAATTATCATTTTACTACTTACCAGACATAAAATGATACTACATTAATAATAATATTAATACTAATATTCTAACAATTCTCTTTATACTTGCTATATATATTTGATCAAATAGTCTTTATTTCCGATATATTTTCACCAATACAGAACCTTGTTTCTGGTGAAATGGATTTCAACCCAAGTCACCAATGAATTGTTTTAGAATTAAAGCATTAGTAACCTTTTAAGAAAGTAAAGCCAAAGAACACATTTCCAGTCTCTTAATTAAAAAAACCTCCTATTAAATGTACCTTATTATATCTGCTACAAGTCTTTGTTGCATTTTGTGGCATGACCATTAATAAGGACCACGAGGGAGAAATGATTTTTTTAGTCCTTTACAAATTTCTTTTAATTTTATGATTTTTTTTATAAGTGGGAAAAAAACAATCAAATCAACATAGTTGTTGAGACTTTTTCAGGAGGGATTTGCTTTATGGTGTTTCCAATCTGTCATACACGTGCCTCGTATGCTGCAAAAGGCCTTTCATTTCTTTTTTATATTCAGCTTCCCGATTTATATCAGATTATTTTTGAGATAATAATCACAGTCCCTCAACACTACTATAATAAATTGCGGGATATGCCTGAATGAATAGGATTTGAGAACAGAGCAACTGATATCACCTATAAGGTCCTATTCTATAAGAGAGCAAATTGCTTCCACTAAAATTCGAATTCTCTAGCTGAATTTTAAGTTTCCTCATTTGCCAGCCAAATATACATGGGACAAGGCTTTTCCTTTTCTTGGTTGGTAAGCTTTGATTCTTTGAATTTTGAATCCTAAATTGGAGACTGCCTGTATCCTTTTAACATTTCCAAGTTTCAGATGGGTTCCACGAACTGTAATTAATTACCCTATACTTTTCAATTTAAGGATCTTTTAGTCGGTATAAAAGATAGTGTCTCTTTTTACCTAATATCTTACATAACATATTTAAAATTATACAATTTAAAGAGCATGTTGATAGTCTCTCCGTCTCATTATTTATCGTGGTTACTAAAAATAATTACCTCAAATTATTTATCGTTTTAGAAGTTTAAGACACAATTAATAATTTCTTCATCATTTTACCTTAGTAAAAAAAATTCATTAATGAATATGACACATAAATAGAGTAAACAATTAATGATGAGATTATAACTTAGATATAAATAAATGTAAAAGTAGTCAAATATTCCTCCTAATACTCCCTCCGTTCACTTTTACTTATCCACTATGGACTTTGCGCACCCCTTAAAAAAAATGAAGTGCATAATTTATCATGATACCCATATTAATTATTGTATAGTTTTAATGAAGAAAATATTTTTTCTTAATATTGCTAAAAGTGACAAGTAAAAATGAAAATTTATTTTTATAATACTTGACATGTAAAAGTAAACGGAGGAAGTATTTCTTAAGAGACGTGTAAAATAAAAAATCAACCTGAGATGGAGGGAGTACATCACATAGATATTCAATTTAAAATTTCAATAAAAACATTTCTTAAGTTTCGCATAGATCAAACTAGGCAATTAAATACAAATTGGTCGTCGTTGTTTAAGGTTGCCATTTGGCGATCATTATTAGTGAATATTAGAAAATATTCTCCATATTTTTTGTAATTATTAGTGTTATATAAGTATGGTAAATATAGGATCCTTATTTTATTTGGATTCCATATTGTACACACTATATATATTTGTATTAATGAGAAAGACTCCCCAAGGGGAGATTAATACAATTCTACACGATATCAGAAGCCAAAAATCATTCCCGACCAAAAACCTAAATTCGGCCGCCCATATCTGTCCTTTTCCGGAGCCAAACCGCCCGTATACCATCGGTATACCTCCGATATACGTTGATATACAGCTGCCCAGCCCTCCAATTCTACAAACAACCATGTATACCTCTAGTATACTACTAATATACAACCCTTTTCCCTTCCCTATCTCTCTAACAGGATGTATACCCCTCCCTCGTATACAACATATACACGCCGATTACACTCTGTATACGACTGTTATACCCTTCCTGCCACTATATACTATCCGTATACAACCTCTTTAAGCCGTTATACACACGTATACAGCCGATACTGCCATATATACTCCTCGTATACGTCCCTCCCCCCCTCCCCCCTCTCAAATTATTTCTTTCTTACCTACTTTCCGGCGGCCATCATGGCAGAGAACAACCATGGATGTGGAAGTCACCAGAGGCGCAGGGGTGGCAGAGGGGGTCGGGCTGGGAACTAGGCTTCCAGCAAGAGCCCAGTAGCCTTCAGACACAGTCCAACAATTGTGTCCCAATTTCAGGCAGCCAAGTAGTCCGCTCCAGACCAGTCGATGGGCCACAGCCATCAGGCCCAATTTCCTGGAGCCCACCAGTCCGTTATAGGCCTTTCCCAATCCCACGTCTCCCTCAATAACGTCCTATATGCCTCTAACATTATCAAGAACATGATATCCGTTAGAAAATTTGCCACAGATAATTCTGTATCAATTAATTTTGACCCATTTGGGTTTTCTGTAACAAACCTATGTACTAGGAAACTCCTTACGAGATGCAATAGTGAGTGGGACCTCTATCATTTCATATCCACATCTGCTACTAGTGTCAACCCTCCCACATCTCTAACTGCCCATGTCACTCCTCCACCGCTTTAGCAACAATCTCTCAGTCAACCTGGCACAATAGACTTGGACACCCAGGAGCTCCTATTTTTAATTTTCCGAGAAGCAATAATTTAATTCATTATAATAATGGGAAACTTGCCCAACAACGTTTTTCTTTCCCTTTAGGCAAACATGTTTGCCTTCTTTTTCAGTCTATTTTAAGTGTTACATTTTCTCCTTTTGACATTGTTCATCCAGATTTATGGACATCTCCCATCACTAGCTCACTAGTCATAAATTTTATCTCATCTTATTAGATGACTATTCTCACTTTATCTCGGTTTATCCTCTTAAATTTAAGTCCGAAGTGTTTGCCAAGTTTCTTGAATTCCGTGTCTATGTCAAGACACAATTTGAAAAAGACATAAAATCGTTTCAATGTGATAACGGTAGTGAGTTCAATAATTCTGCGTTTCACAAATTTTGCTCTACTAATGGCTTGGTTTTCCGGTTCTCGTTTCCACATACCTCCTCCCGAAATGGCAAGGCTGAGCGAATTATTCCCACTATCAATAACATGGTTCGTATGATCCTATTTCATGCCCCTCTACCCCCTTCCTTTTGGGTCTATGCTGTTAAAATGACTGAATATATTTTCAATATTTTGCCCACCCGAACTCTGCAAAATAGAACACTTACCGAAATTATATTCCGTAGGATCCGACCTATAAGCACTTACGGATTTTTGGCTGTCTGTGCTACCCGAATCTTGCCTCCATGGCCCCGCATAAACTTGCACTCCGCACCACTCCTTGTGTGTTCTTAGGTTTTCATCCCATTCATAGAGGCTATCTGTGCTATGCCGTGTCTTCCTGCAAAATCATTATGTCTCGTCATGTCACGTTTGATTGTGGTGAGATATTCAGTCTAGTTGTTAAATTGGCCACCATTCGCACAGTTTTGAGCATTGCTATGGGTAAGCATTGGCCGATTCATCAGCTTGATGTGAAGAATGCATATTTACATAGGGACTTGAAAGAAACTATTTACATGCATCAGCAGCCAGGCTTTGTCCATCCGGAGGCCCCTCAGTATGTATGCCATCTCCGTAAGTCACTTTATGGTTTGAAACAGGCCCCTAGAGCGTGGTATGAATGCTTTGCCAATTACATTGCAGATTGGGTTAGTATGCAACAAGTGTGATAATTCTCTCTTTATTTTTCATCGAGGTAGTAGCATTGCTTATTTGCTGTTATATGTGGATGATATTATTCTTACTGCCTCACCTGATATATTGAAAAATGAGATCATTGCACTACTTAAAACTGAATTCGCTATGACTGACTTGGAAAGTTGAGTTACTTTTTGGGGATATCAGTGACTAGATCTGCAGATACTATATTTCTGTGTCAGCGTAAGTAAGCAGAGGAGATTGTGTACAGGGCTAAAATGGTGAACTGCAAGATCATGCCCATCCCAGTTGACTCTAAATCAAAGCTCAGTGTTGTTGATGGTGATCCAGTGTCCGATCCCACTCTTTATAGGAGTCTGGCCGCACTTAAGTATCTTACTTTCATCATGCCTGATATTGCTTATGTTGTTCAACATGTGTGCTTGTTTATGCATTCCCCCGATACAATTCTACAATCAGAAGTGCCATAGTGAATTGTTTCTTTAGATGTTGCATGAAAGACACGAGTTATAACTGAGGTTAATTTCGAGTTTGAACTTTTAGGATGTATTCGGTACAGAGTAAAATATTTTTTTGGAACTTTTAGGGTGAATTCAATATTTTGATCAACCGATCATGAAAAAATTAAAAAATATTTTCTAAAAACTGTTTTTCTCCGTAACGAGCATACCCTTAGGTGGCCAGATTTTCTATAAGAAACACTTCTTTTTAATGAACTTATGCAATGAAGATTTAGGAGTCGTTTGAATATGATTTGAAATCATGATGATTTGAAGTTGAAGTTTTATTTTGACATGCAATTTGGATTTCTTAAGTTGTATTTTTTCTTATATACATAAAAACCCCACAAGTTGGGAAAACCGTAAAAAAATTTCCAATTCTTACCAAATAAGCAAGTCATAGTTCATAACAAAATTAATACGCTACTAGAAGACCTTTCTAAAAAATACAACATAAATTGATCAAACTTTAGTTCAATAAAATGAAAAATTGAACATGAATTGTAGTGTATCTACTTTTTAATATAATCCTCTCACATGGTTGGTTAGAGTAAATTTGTTATAAATATACTATCAACTTGTAGATCTTTTAATATTTGATATAATGGTTGGTAAACATGATTGGTAAATATATTTACCAACTTATGGATTTATTTTTACAAAATATAAACTTATGGGAAAACTTTTACATTTAAAAAGTTTGAAATCATGATTTGAAATCCAAAATCATGCCTTTTTGGATGATTTGAGATTTCATCTCATGAGATGAAATCACATGTCCAAACGTTGATTTCATCTCATGAGATGAAATCATGAAATTAAATCGCATGTCCAAACGCCTACTTAGATTGATCAAGATAGTAAATTATGAATTACTTATTAAAGAGATTGAGAATGAAAGATGACTTGAATGATTTTATCTAATGATAACATTTACTTAAATACAAGTAAATGTAACTAACTCGACTAGATTTAATGAACTAATTTAACAACTTAATCTAATCTTATAGATAAGATTAGATAGATTATTCAAACTAATTCAAATAACTAAACAAATCTACTTCTAACAAATTGATAACAATTGATAACTAAAGCTAATCCTGACCAACGGATAATCATGAGGTTATGTCAATATGCCCCCTCAAATTAGGTGTGGTGCAACTACACCTAACTTGGATAAACATCGAAGGAAGGTAGGCTTCGGTAGCAGCTTGGTGAGAGTATCTGCAACTTGGTCCACACAATGAAGGTATTTGACAACCACTCTGCCACACTATTTCGTAAATAGTGGAAGTCCACTGCAATATGCTTCATCTTAGTGTGGGAAACGAGATTCTTGCTAAGATATGAAACGCCAATGTTATCACAAAAAGTACTTGGAGTTTGTGAGAGGTGATATTGTAGTTCATTCAACAAGTTTTGAACTCACGTAGTCTCAGAGAGTGCATTGGCCACAGATTTGTGTTCTGCGTCAGTGGAAGACCGAGCAACTGATTATTGCTTCTTAGAAGACCAACAGATGGGGTTTGGTTCCAAGAAGAGCATATAACCTGATGTAGAGATTCTGTCACATGGATCATTCGTCTAGTCAACATCAACACACATATACATATTCCTATCGAAATAACGAAGAATTTGCAAAGACGATGTTGTTGATGATTTGAGATATTTAAGAACCCTTTTTACCACCTTCCAATGCTCCAAACTCGGTGAGTGCATAAACTGGGATATTTATTTATTGCAAATGAAGTATCAGGGCTTGTGAAGGATAAGTATTGCAGCTTGCCTAGAGTGCAACGATATAGTTTTCCATCGGCATGCGGTGAACCATCAGCTGTTTTGAGTGGTGAACTTGAACACATGAGTGTGGAAACTCCTTTACAGTTAGTCATATCCACTTTTGAGAGAATCTCAAGAATATATCTGGATTGGGTTAAGATAATCCCATTTGGAACTTGCTTAACTTCGATTCTCAATAAATAATTAAGTTCACAAAGATCCTTTAGAGAGAACCCACTAGCCAAAGAGTTGATGACATGTGCAATAAATTTTGGGTGATTTTCGGTAATTAGAATATCATTAACATACACCAAAATATAAACAATGACAACCAAGGATTTAAAGATAAACATCGAGGTGTGTGATTCAAACTTAACAAACCCAATATTATTCAAATGAGACTTCAGAGCTTCATACCAGGCACATGGAGCTTGTTTGAGGTCATAAATAGCCTTTTTGAGGTGGAATACATGATTTGGAAAATCAGAATTAATATAACATTTTGGTTGAGCCATGAATACTTGCTCTTGTAAGTCACCTTGCAAAAATGCATTGTTCATGTCAAGTTGGTGAACCTTCCACTTGTTTTGAACAGCTATAAATAGAATAATCCTGATTGTGGTTGACTTGATAACTGGACTGAAAGTTTTGTGAAAGTCCAATCCCGGACACCTTTGGCCACTAATCGTGTCTTGTACCTGTCAATGAAACCGTCAGCTTTTCTTTTTATTCGAAATAATCATTTGCAGTCCACAATATTTTTCGACGGGTCCTTGGGTACTAGTTCCCAAGTTTGATTTCTCATTGAATCTTCATATTCTAAATCTATGACTTTCTTCCATTCAATGTGCTTAACATCTTGATTAAAGGTATTGGTGTGGGAGAAAGGTGAGCCAAGAAGCTGAATTATTTTTTGTCTTGAAGATTTCATTTTGGGACCTTGTGACTATTAGCGAATATTCCCCGTATATTTTGTAATTATGATAGATGTATATTTATATTAGGAATCAACCTTTGTAAAACTGTATATATTGTGAATAATGAAAGGAATCCCTAGGGGAAATTATTCCATCTTTCATGGTATCAAGACCCTAAAACCTAAATCCCTTCTCTTCCTCATTCTCGGCCGAAATCAACATTTTTTTTCTAATTTCACAGGAATTTTTTTTCTGGTTTCTTCCTCCCTTTCTCGGCCAAACCAGAAAATTCCCTTCCCTCGGCAGGCGGCAACCATGTCTTCCCCCACAAATTCCGGTTCATCCACTGGCACACTTGACAATCTTTCTCAACGTAAAGTATCTTCTTTTCATCCGGCATTCGCCGTTAACAACATCAAGAATTTTATCCCTATAATTCTTGACCAAGAAGACTGTCAATATTCCATGTGGATGGAACTATTCTACATTCATGCATGTGCATACAACGTGCTCGATCGTATTGATGAATCTGTTCCTCGTCCCACCGATGTTACAGACTCAATCTGGCGTCGTCTTGACGCCATCGTCAAACAATGGATCTACGGTACCATCTCCAATGACATGTTGTGCACTATCATGAAAATAGGTACTACGGCACGTGAACTTTGGGTCCGGCTAGAAGAAATTTTTTAGGACAATAAAAATACTCGGGCCATATATTTGGAAGAGCAATTCAATAATACCCGCCTCGAGAATTTTAACATGTCCGAATATTGTAAGCTATTGAAACTCATAACCGATCAACTATCCAACATCGGGATTTCTGTTTCAGAAACCAAGATGGTGCTTCAACTTGTTGCGGGTTTACCAAAAGGTGAATATGACATACTCGCAACAATGATTCAACAAGCCGACCATCTCCCAAGTTTCAACAATGCACGTTCACAACTATTGTTGGAAGAAACTAGACGTGCTAAATAAGAGGAACATAATCAAAAGGCGTTAGCCGTTGACGGGATGGCAACACTGCGGCTAGCGAAGAACCGACCATCACAAAGATGTCCAAAGAAGAAGCGAAGAGCCGAGGCGGAGGTCGTGGCGCGAGGGTCGCAACAACAAAGGTAAGGGCGGCGGAAAAGGCCAACACAACCAAGTGGCACGGACAACAAAGAATCGCAAAGAACATCGGCGAGCGGTGGCCCAACCAGCCAGAATCGGGCCTCGCCCGCATGCCCGTACCCGACCGCAGGGGCCCGGGCCCAGCAGACCTTGGTCGACCGGCCTCTTGGGCCCTACCCCAGCCACCAGGAAGGCCCAGCAGCAGCAAAAATAGCACCACCTAGTTGTCAGCAACAACAGCAATTGCAGCAGCAGAAGCAGCAGCCCATCGGCCTGGCCCCGACTGATTTGGGCCAAGCCTACACCACCGTGAACCTTCAACAGCCCGACGACAATTGGTACATGGACACCGGAGCCACATCTCACCTCACCCGGTCGTCAGGTAACCTATCTCAACTACGTCGGTTAAAGTGTCCTCAATTTATTACTGTCGGCAATGGTCATCGCATTCCAATTGAAGGTTACGCAACACACACACCCAACATCCACACCCACATTTCTCCCTAAATCACGTCCTATACACACCTAACATCATTAAAAACTTAATCTCCGTTAGAAAATTCACTAGCAATAATTCTGTGTCTGTCGAATTTGACAATTTTGATTTTTCTGTGAAGGAACTCAGTACGGAGAAAATTCTTACACGCTGCAATAGTGTGGGAGATCTCTACCATTCACTCAATCTTCCGCTATCAGACCGCAATCACCTCTATCCCTTGCGGAGATCTCTCCCTCAACTTGGCACAACAGACTCGGACACCCCGGAGACCCAGTTTTTACTTTTCTTAGGACTTCTAAGCGTATTCAATGTAATAATGACAAAATTGCCCAACACTATTTTTCTTGTCCACTAGGCAAACATACTCGTCTTCCATTTATGTCATCAAACAATGTTACTTTTTCTCCCTTTGATATTGTTCATGCTGATTTGTGGACATCTCCGATTGTTAGCTCTTTGGGTCATAAATTCTATCTAGTATTCTTGGATGATTTTTCACACTTTGTCTGGATTTACCCACTGAAATTCAAATCTGAAGTTTTTTCAAAATTCCTCGAGTTTCAAAAATTCATTAAAACACAATTTGAAAAATATATCAAATCATTCCAGTGTGATAATGGACGAGAATTTAATAACTCAGCATTTCATAATTTCTGTTCTAAACAAGGCATGGTTTTCCATTTTTCTTGTCCCTATACTTCTTCCCAAAATGAAAAGGCTGAACGAATTATACGTACCATCAATAACATGGTTCGCACACTCCTGTTTCATGCCTGTCTACCACCGCCTTTCTGGGTCTATGCTGTCAAAATGGTAGAATCCCTTCTTAATATTTTACGAACTAGCACACTCCAAAACAAGACCCCTACCGAAATCTTATACCGTAGGCTACCATCATATGATCACCTACGTATTTTTGGATGCTTATGCTACCCCAACATAGCCTCCACTGCACCTCACTAACTTGCCTCTCGCACTCTGCCATGTGTCTTCCTTGGTCTTTCTCCTAATCATCGGGGCTACTTGTGCTATGACATTGCTACTCGCAAAATCATCATCTCCCGTCACGTCACCTTTGACGAGACAACCTTTCCTTTTTCCAATCTCCAAAAATTTCAGCCCACCGATTACTTCTTTTTTGATGAACCGAGTATGTCCCCGATCATCCAAAATCTGTACCAACAGAGTCCACTGTCCCGACAGCATTGTCCTCACCAGTATTGCCTACAGCCACCTACTCTCGGTCACCAACACCACTGCGCCTTCAGCAGTGCTGTGTGGCCCTCCAGCAGCAATGCTACCACCCAGTCCAGATCCATGCTCTCGATCTAATACCCATACACCACCCATACTGCCTCCAGCCGAGTCTCCTGCACCTCCAACACCACTGCTACCCCTCAGCCTAACAACCAGTCCCACAGCCATGCTGCCTCCCAGCCCAGCAACTTGTCCTGCAGCTATGCAGCCTCACAGTCCCGACCCACCACCACTGCCTTCTCATCTCATGGAGACTCGTGCACAACACGGGATCTTCAAACCCAAGGTTCACTTTAATCTCCATACACAAACCTTATCACCCATTCCAAAAAATCCAAAACTAGCAAAACTGGACCCAAATTGGAATGCGGCTATGTGCGAGAAATTTAACGTTTTAACCAAGCAGAACACTTGGGATTTGGTACCTAGACCAGCTGGTGTGAATGTTATCCGGCGTATATGGCTATTTTGTCACAAGTTTAGAGACAGTGGTGACTTAGAGAGGTATAAGGCAAGACTAGTTGCCAATGGCACTAATCGGTAGGAGGGTATTGATTGTGGTGAGACATTCAGTCCGGTTGTTAAACCGGCCACTATTCGGATTGTTCTCAGTATTGCTATGGGCATGCATTGGCCGATTCATCAGCTTGATGTCAAGAATGGGTTTCTTCATAAGGATTTGAAAGAGATTGTGTACATGCATCAGCCTCCTGGCTTTGTTCATCCGGCAGCTCCGCAGTTTGTGTGTCGTCTCAAGAAGTCATTGTATGGATTGAAACAGGCACCCCGCTCTTGGTATGATCGGTTCGCCATGTATCTTCTGTAGATTGGTTTTGTATGTAGCAGGTGTGATACACCTCTCTTCACTTTTCACCGAGGTAGCAGCACTGCATATTTTCTATTATTTGTCGATGACATTGTTCTTACTGCCTCATCTGACGGGTTGAAGAATGAAATCATTGCTCTACTCAAAACTGAATTTGTTATGACTGACTTTGCAAGCTAAGTTATTTTTTGGGTATATCGGTGACAAGATCTGCAACCACTATGTTCCTGTGTCAGCGTAAGTATGCAGAAGAGATAGTGTACAGGGCCAAGATGGCAAATTGTAAAATTATGCCAACTCCGGTGGACTCAAAATCCAAGCTTAGTGCCAATGACGGTGTGCCAGTTTCGGATCCCACTCTATATCGGAGTCTAGCAGGTCCTCTTCAGTATCTTACATTCACTAGGCCTGATATTGCATATGCCGTTCACGGTGTGTATGTTCATGCACGACCCCGAGAGTCCCATTTTGCCGCCCTCAAACGTATTATCAGATACGTTAAGGGCACACTAGACTTCGGATTACATCTATACCCCTCTGCCCCAACCAAGCTACTTGCCTACACGGATGCAGATTGAGCAGGATGCCCCGACATACGTCGCTCCACCTCGAGTACTTGTGTATTTCTTGGGGATAATCTTATCTCATGGTCCACTGAAGCGACGAGGCAACACTTTCTCGTTCAAGTGCTGAAGCAGAATATCGCGGTGTTGCTAACGTAGTTGCTGAGATCTGTTGGCTCCAAAATCTTCTTTTGGAACTCCAGTGTCCACTCCGCAAGACGTCTATAGTCTATTGTGACAACATATCTGCCATCTATATGTCTCATAATCCGGTCCAACATCAGTGGACTAAACATATTGAGATGGATATCCACTTTGTGCGAGAGAAGGTTGCCCGTGGTCAGGTCAAAATATTACACGTGCCTTCCTCTTATCAGTATGCAGACATCTTCACAAAGGGACTACCGAGAAAGCATCCAGCCTTAGCATTCGGCCTCCTCCCGCTCCGTCTGAGGGGGAGTATTAGCGAATATTCTCCGAATATTCCCTGTATATTTTGTAATTATGATAGATGTATATTTAAGGTAACTTAGGATTCTAATTATATTAGGAATCAACCTTTGTAAGGTAAGTTAGGATTCGTACCATATTAGGAATCAACCTTTGTACAACTATATATATTGTGAATAATGAAAGGAATCCCTAAGGAAAATTATTCCATCTTTCAGTGACCATACGGGAGGGTGGAGGGGCATTGGAGGTTTTCATAGTGTTTGGAGGATTTTGTGGTGGCTAGAATAATGTTGATGGAGGAGGATTATGAGTGGGTGATGAAGTAGGAGTGGTATTTAAATGACTATTTAATAGCAAAGGAGAAGAGGAATGGATAAGATTAATACCCGATGGAGACAAATCTCTTGAAATTGCTGGCAGTTGGTCTTCGTGCATGGACTCTTGAGAATTAGAGGATGTATGCAAATCTTTTGAAGGATTAGAAGAAGAGGAAATTGTTAAGGGAATAGAGATAGGAGGCGAAAGAATGGGAATTTGGTTGGAGTCCAAGTTGTGTTGAACTTTTAAATCATTTTCTTTAGAGTGGGGCTCTATAATTTTCCAATTTAACTTACAAATTTTTTTTGACAAGTACGAAAATATTTGAGTAAAAAAAAATATTTTCACAAAATTGGACATCACGACTAACAAATATTTTTGAGTTCACTGGATCAAAACAAAGAATGTGGATAGAAACTCCTAAATATACACATGGTGTAGATCTAGGTTGAAGTTTATTTTGTGCATATGGTTTGAGCCATGGGTAACAAAGACAACCAAATTTTTTTAGCGAAGTGTATCTTGGTGGTTCGCCAAATAATTTTTGATAAGGAGAGACATTATTTGGGCCATGTGTAGAAAGTCTATTTATGACATAGACAACATGGTGACAAGCAAAGGACCACAATTCAGGTGGTAGTGAGGCTTCATTGAGAAGAGTTCTAGCTTTTTCGATAATGTGACGATGTCGTTGCTCAGCTATAGCAACTCGTTGAGGTGTGTAGGGTGGTGTAACTAAATGTTCGATGCCATTTTGTTGGAGGTAGTGTTTAAGAACCATGTATTCACCCCTCCATCTGTATAAACCAACGCAATTTTGTGTTTAAAGATTTTTTTCACCAAAGGATGAAATTGTTTAAAAATGTAGACGATTTCACTTTTATTTTTAATTGTGTACAGCCAAATATATTTGATGTAATGATCAATAAAAATGCAAGAATATAACTTTTTATCAATGGATAAAATGGGTGATGGACCCCATAAATCACAAAACAAAATTTGAAGTGGAGCATTACTATTTAAAGTGAGTCGTTGAAATGGCAACGATGAGCTTTATTGGAAGAACAAGCATTATAAAATTCAAACTTTTCCTTGATGGAAATAGGAAGTGAAAATTTATTCAATACTAATTCTAGAATTTTCATATGAAGATGACCCAGATGACGGTGCCACAATTGATGAGAGACTTTAGTGGAGGTAAAATTGACGGAAGGTGACATATGCTTCATGTGTGGCCACTCATAGAGTTCATTTTTGTTCCGGCCTTGTACCAACAGCCTCCGAGTTTTGAGATCCTTCACAAGAAAAAAATATGGAAAATATTCGATAGAGGTAAGATTGTCACAACAAAACTTGGCAACATAAGTGAGATTTTTTTTATAGATGGAGCACAAAGAGTTTCAGAAAGCATGAAATTAGTATTAAAAGTTTTTATTTGAGTTACACTAGTATGAGTAACGGGAATAGTTTTACCATTACCCATAGACACTCCCTCAGTGTATTCTTCAAGATTATCCGATTCCGTTGTGACATGATGTGTTGCTCCTGAATCAAAAATCCAAGGGTTTGTATCTGATTGATGATTCTATACGAAATTGACCTTTGCTACAAAGTGATTTTGTGACTTTGAGCGACAAACGTCAGCAGTATGACTGATCCTTTGTCAAAGTTGGTATTTCACAGATTCCCTGGTTGCGTCCCATTTTGTTGATTGCCAGAATACGCTTGCAGTTGATCTGGTGATTTCTAAGACTGATTGGGGAAGCGACGATTGTTCTTGTGGTGTTGAGGCTGAAAGTTGGTCCTTTGTGCAACTGCACCAGTGATGATTGAGGATGATTTTCAAGATCTTGGTGTTTGAGAAAGAGTTCATGGTCCGTGAGTTTGTAGAATAGTTCCTCAAAGCTTAGAGCTGAGTCTCGTGCTCTTATAGCGGCATAAATCTCACAATACTCAGGACCCAGGCCACTCAAGATCTTAACTGCTAGTTCTTCATCAGCCACCGATGAACCTGCTACTTTGAGAGCGTCAGCGATGGAGAAGCCTTTGTTATTTATGTGAATAGTGTGTGTTAGCTATATAATCAGTGACGGAGGCAGGATTTTCATCGAGGGGGTTCAGAATATGAAGAAGTAACACACAAACATTACATGATAAACGGGTGGGACGGTGAAGGGCAAGACGAACCTTAACCCGCTAAATATTAACTCTCCTTGTCATGCCCTCCTTTAACATTTCTTCCTACACTTGCCCTCCTCCTCCCCCCCCCCCCTCCCTCAATTGAGATCTTCTTGAAATTTCTTGCGCCTTTTTTCTTTTTATATTGTGATTTCTACTTTATTTTTCTTCTGAATTAGTGTCACTTCAATCATATATTATCTTTAAAAATCTTGAAGGTTCTTGAACGGGTATGATTTATTAATGAGAGAGAAAGTTTTACAAGATAATAAGAATCTAATATAATATCTCATTTTTGGGAAAATATATAAATACAATGATAGTATTTTTTAAAAATATGCTACATTAATTATAAAATATGCTATAATGAAATTAATCTAAAAAAATATGATATTAATATAAATATAATTTTATAAGAGACCTACCAGTCTGCAATGTATAAGTAAGCAACTATATAGTTGGGCCTTACTTTTACTGGGAGCGTAATCGTGGGCCTTACTTTTATCCTATGCATGAAAGCTGAAGCTTAAAACACAGAAAACACACAGCAGCTAACAGGAATTGAACCGGCAACATAACATAAGAATTGAACCTCCTTGACCACCAAGCAAAGCTTCTCGGTTGTGCAAGGGGATTCATTATAATATTTATATCCGTGAATATTAAATTTGACATAAAATATACAATGTCATTTTTCGGTGAAGGGGGCTCAGATGAACCTCCTTCCGCCAGCCTAGCTCCGCCCCTGTATGTCATGCATGTTGTTAGAGTGGTCGTGTAGGTACTTGTCAATGGACAATTTTAATCACGTACCTTTTACGTGTATTTTGTCGGTGGTGAATGTTAATGTGTATTTGTATAGAAGTTTTTCAATATTTCATGTTTGGTTGGTTAAAATATTTGAGAAAATATTTTCTCTATGTAAATAAGTTCCTTAAAAATGACTTACCTCGTGAAAATAGAAAAAAAAAAGTTCACAAATGGTATTACATGTGATCGTCTCCTCCCACCCTTCAACACCCCATCTCAAACCTTAGCCCCTATCCCCACCACCCCACACCTCTACCTCCATCTTGATCCACTTTTCATATTATTTACAAATATTATATACAAATATTTTGGGCTTGTTTCGAGGACTTATCAGAAACGTCTCTACCTCCACGAGGTAGAGCTACGGATTGCCACCACTAAAAAGTCTATTTTTTCATTGAAAAATGTTCAGTGGTTATTTCCCACTGAATATTGGTGGGAAAAACCTAAAAAATAGTAAGAGTTAAGAAGTTTTCTAATGTTTCAATGGAAACCTATTTTTCACCATGTGTATTCTCAGTAAGCTGGTTCGGTGAAAATGAGATGAGAATTATATTTTATAGCACAAATTTCTCACCGAATGTGAGTGGAAAAAATAATTGTTTTTAGTAGTGTGTGTACACTCTACAGACCCCACATGTGGGCTTACATTGACATGTTATTTTTATTACTTTCCGGATAATATTTTTTACTTATGTATTAAACACAAAAAAAACTTTTATCTTATTTCAGGTGAATTAGTACGTATCTATTCTGATGGAGATGGACAATGAAAAGACAGAAAGGATAGGCACTTATTTTTTAAAAATATTTCTCTTCATATCAAACACACCCTCAGTGGAGTAATTAATGTTTTGACATGACCAAAAGAAAGTATAGGCGATATTGATTTAAGGACATTTTGGATCAAGCATGTTTGTAGGATTAATAAGTGTACAATTATTTTCAAGACGTTTGATTGATTCGATTCTTTGGTTCCCTTATCTCCTCAGGTAGGACACCACACTGATCACATTAGGTTCTCTGTACTACGGTTCAATATTACATAACACTATTCTTGTTTTCAGTCCGTTGAAAACAAAAATGACCTCTACTCGTATTTAAAACTCATTTGATTTTAATTTTATTTTTTTTCTTAATAACATACTCTTTGGCGTTATTAGCTCACATATAATTATGCGGGACTTATAATGTACAAATTGTTTATGTGTTGATTATACATGACTTACTTCAAAATGATATTTGTTGGGTTCGGGGCTACGAATAAGCAAGAATATGTAAGAAAAACCATAACAGCTAGAACAATTAAAACAGTTTCTGGATGTTGCCTTCAATGTTGTGTCAACATCTGTGACAACATTGTGATAAAACAGTTATAAAACCTTTATAAAGTAAATGCAGCGGAAAAGTAAAGATACACAATGTTTATATTTTCAAGGGTATATATTAATATATCCCCTGATGGTTAATGACCAAAGAATTGTATAAATTATATACAATTACAAATGAATTTCTTTTTAGAAGATTGAACAATAAATGCAAAAAAGAAATTACAAACAAAAGTGAAGTCGCAGATGACTTCAGCCTAAAGTTAAAAGATCTAAAAAGACAAATACAGCATATTCATTAAATTGCTTGAAATATAAGCTTGATCTAGAATCTGGGCGGCAATAGTAATGTGGGACTAGATGTTGTTATACTACTTTAGGCTAAGTGTGTTGATCCAGTTTCTAAGGTGAATATCCGAGAGCTCTCTTGGTAATTCTTCTCGTTCAATTCTGGATATCGATACTCTGAAGCTCCCCTCTATTTATAGTGTGGAACTTCCCTTGAAATCCTCACGGGTTGGTTGCAGAGGCTGAGCAAAAGAAGGCTTCAGCTTGGACCAGTTCTTGCTCCTTAAAAAGCTCAACGTTCTGGACTTGGTCTTCACGCTGCTTCCTCTCCAAGCTTTGACTGTTTCTTTTACCACATTTTAAACACAGCATCATTGTAAGCTTGCCTAGGTCATTTTTTACTCACAGTAACACAACCTGTTTTGGCCGGAAGAATAGGCAAAATCGTTACAGAGATGTTGTCAAGAATGTTGTCACAACATCGCAGGCAACATTCTTATTTTCATAAGGTGTTGTCCTGAGCATTTACAGATGTTGTCACAACATCCATCCAACATCAACAATCTCCCCCTTTTTGCCTTTCTTCACAAAACTCCATACGAAGCGCGAAAATGACTAGGATACTGATTCCTGATGTAGTCCTTACATTCCAATAATCAGTAGGATCAGTGCTATGCTCCCCCTTAACCTACAGTATTAAATTCCAAGCAGTGTTGTATCATCGATGATTTGATTAGATTGGAGTTATGTTCTGTTAGTCGTGACTTACTTACAGCAACTGCGTAATCAGTCTACAGTAACCATTCATAACAATCCACATCAGGCAAACATATATAAACAGCTTTAGAAAGCAGTCACAATGTCAGCAAGAACAGACCAAATATCCCAAAGTAAAATATTACAAACCAAAAATAATATTCCAAATGTCAGTATATCCAATATTCAAATAAACATAGATTATTAGCACTACATCCATCGGCATGATCATCCTTGACTAAAGTAATCGAGTCACAGTAGCTTCCAGCCACTTTATGTGATCGATCACTCTATGCAGCACCATCTTCATCTCCATAGCATCAGAAGTAGTCAGCATTCATCATCTCAACTCCTCTCCCCCTGCATCATTGGCCTGCATCCTCATCGCAGTGCTGGCTCCTCGTCTGTCTGTCTTCCCGGCGAAGAACATCGGCAGCAGCTCCCCCTGTTTGTCTGCTTCCAGCAGCAACATCCTCTCCCCCTTTTTGTGAAGAAAGTAAGCCCACATAATAGTTCCTGGCTCGCACTAGGTCTTGAATTTGCCTGTCAAATTCAACAATGTGATGTCGAAGCCAGTCTTTGGACATTGGGACCTTTCCTTGACCAATGTTGCCAGGAATGTCGGCAACATCCTTTGATGTGTCAGTGTCCCATTCATCTTTCTTCCAGGGCAGGTCAATAACCATGTCCCTGCTGTTCACAACTGCTCGCTGTACTGACTAGACCTCTAAGGCTGGACTCAGCTTTTCTTTTTTTTGGAGTCTTAAAACCTTGGTTGAGCAGGATTTGAAAAATCAAGGAGGGGTATGGAAGGGCAGAGTTGCTTTGTCTTTCTGCCAAGTTGGCAACATGGTTGAATATGAGGGTTCCTAAGTCAACTTTCTGATTCCTTTCAATCTTGAAAAGCAGTGATGCTTGATCAAGGGTCACTACTGTCTCGTTGAGGGAGGGTAGCCAGTTGTATATAGCAAGTTTGTGCAAAGTGGCAAACAAGGCAGTGAGTTTTGACACAAGACTGCAAGGAGTCCAAACAGTGATCAAATTCCCCGTAAGGTACTTGATCATCGAATTGAGTTCCTCCACAGTGGGGTTTGGTTGAGGTTCTCTTTCACTAACAATTATCCCAAGAGTGGAGTTGATGATATTAGGTATAAAATTGTATACCTTATTGTATAGGTACACTCTACCAAATTTCTTTGAGGTTGTGTTCCTAACAGCAAGCGTCAGATTAGCATAGAACACCATAATCACCTTCTCACAATAAGGATTCTTACCAAATATAGAGCTTAAGATCTTTCGACTACTTAAGAAATCAACTAAACCATTTTTGGACAATGAGTTAGGTCAATCACCTTCTCCCCTCTAACTCCTCTATTTTTAAACCAATTCCAGTTACTGGAGCATGATTTCGTTTGAAACATGGAAGAGTAGGGAATTACCTCAGAATCTGTTTGTGTTTTCTTGTTCGGATGAGGTGGCTGCAGGTGTTGCCTCGGATGTTGGGGCAACATAGTCTGGGTCCATTTTCTCATCTGTTTCCTTTGATGTTGAGGCAACATTTTAATTAAAATTCCAGTATGTTCTGCGGACCCCTTTAGGAATGAAGTTCCGCAGAGGTATGTCATCTGACATCTCTTCTTCTTCTTTTTCCTTCTCAGTTTTTGCTTGTGGAGTGGAAATTGATGGAGTTCTGGAAGAACTGGGCACACTGAAATCGGTGTCAGTGCCACTGCTAGTGGTAGTATCAACAGGGAAAGTCGACTCTTCCCTGGATCTTTTGGCAAACTGGTTGTCATCGAATTAGTTTTCGAAAACCCTTTTTGACCTTTGCGTCGAAAATGTCGATTTTGACTGTCTTGAGGCAAGGTTTGAGAAATCAAATATTGCATCAACATCGATTGAGTTTTCATTATCGCATGGGTAGCTCACCTGTAATGGCTTATCTGAACCAAGCAGGATCATAACCTGTGTGCAGTCCTCCTCGATCGGTTTCAAGTCATTGATGGAAGTATAATGTTTGTAAACCTTGTTGCTATTTGCTGGACTAGTCGACATTGGGGAATAATATTTGGTGTTTGTGAATTTTGGGAAAATGGACATGGGAGAGGGTTTTGAAGGATTGGGCGTGTTTGAGAAGCTTTGGGTTTTGAAAAATGACGGTGGTGTTTGGGCTGCCATGATTTGATAAATTAGCTGATGTGACGATTCCAAGACAAAAATGGGAGGTTTCATTATGGCAAAAATATACTCACACTCAAACTCCTTTTCCTTAAATTTAGATTGTATAGAAGAATAAGAACTCTTTACACACCTAAAATAAAGGATTTACACATCACATAACATCATTTAAAATTTAAATAAAAACGGTCCTCCAGAATTTTTGGTTTTTCTGTTAAAGACAGAGACGTGTTAAATACCAAAAATAAGAATAAAATAAGATAAACCAGATTGATCAATGTACTGGAACACGATGTTGTTAACGATGTTGGCAACATTTCAAGGTTAAACAAGAATTATGAGACTCCAAGGATTTTCTGATTTGGCAGATGATATTTCCGTATATGTTCTCTATGAGACTGATCGCTGGACTAATGTAACATTTTACCATTGTCCTTAATCAACTTAGTTGAACACATACAGATTAAAAAAAAATATTGAGGAATTTTTAACCTTTTTGAAGCACGTGGTACTCCTATAGAATAGGAATGATACCAATCTTAGAGCTTTGCTCTTTTTGTATACATCCAAATCTTTTAGCAGAGTCTTCGCCTTCTTATGATACTTTTAGAGTCATGCTTGAATATTTTGAAAAAACAGTGCAACATCACTACAATACTTATCATGTATATTGATTCAATCAGTAAATGTTACCCAGAATGTTAGGACAATATTTCGGACAACATCTACCTAGTCTGTCTTATTTTCAAAGAAAACAGAGATCAAGAGATTTTTTTCAAGCTAGAAAATCTCTCATGATCTAAAGGTTTGGTAAAAATGTCAGCCAGTTGAAAAAGAGTATCAACATATTCGATTTGAACTAGCTGTTTTTTCACTAAGTCTCTTAAAAAATAATGTCTTATGTCTATGTGCTTTGTACATGAATGCTGAACAGAATTTTTGGAAATATTAATAGCACTCAGATTATCACAGTACGAAATCATGGAGTTATTAGATATGCCATAGTCATCTAGCATATGTCGTAACCAGATCAGTTGAGCACAACAACTTCCGACTGTCACATATTCAGATTCGGCAGTCGAGAGTGATACACAATTTTGTTTACGACTGTACCATGAGACTAGATTATTGACAAGATAGAAACACCCACCACTAGTGTTTTTTCTAGCGTCTACATCACCGGCCCAATCCGAGTCACTATATCCTATTAGATTAGGATTAGTGTCTTTGGAGTACCAAATTCCCAAGTCACTTGTACCGACAACATATCGAATGATACGTTTAACATCATTAAAATGAGATACCTTGGAACTGGCTTGGAACCTGGCGCAAACACATACGCTAAACATAATATTGGGGCGACTGGCAGTAAGGTATAAAAGGCTACCTATCATAGATCGGTACAATATTGGGTCAACATCTTGTCCAACATCGTCTTTACATACCTATTGCGTAGAGCCCATTAGAGTCTTTATGTGTTTAGCATTTTCCAGACCAAATCTCCTAACAAGATTCTTGGCGTACTTGCTTTGAGATACAAAGATCCCATCTTCATTCTGTTTAATCTGCAAGCCTAAGAAAAATGTTAGTTCTCCAATCATGCTCATCTCAAATGTTGTTGACATTGCTTCGACAAACGACTTCAAGAAAGATTCTGTAGTCGAACCAAAAACAATATCATCAACATAAATTTGAGCTATTATTAAATGTACACCGTGTCTTTTAATGAATAATATTATGTCAGCTTCTCCACGGGTAAAACCAAACTCAACAAGGAAGTTAGTTAGACGACCATACCATGCACGTGGTGCTTGTTTTAGTCCATACAAAGCTTTCTTGAGCTTGTACACATGATGTGGATGGTGAGGATCCTCAAATCCCTTTGGTTGTTCAACATATACTTCTTTGTCCAAGTATCCATTGAGGAAGGCACATTTAACGTCCATTTGGTGCAAGGTAATCTTTAGGTAGCAAGCAATAGCAAGAAGCAATCTTATTGACTCAATTCTAGCCACAGGAGTGAAGGTCTCGTCATAGTCGATACCTTCTACTTGTGTATATCCTTGAGCAACAAGTCGAGCTTTGTTCCTAACAATCTTCCCTAACTCATCTGATTTGTTTTTGAATATTCACTTGGTCCCAATAACATTTGTGTTGTTGGGTCGTGGTACCAAGTGTTTGTTTTGCTAGGAGATTGGTACCCAAGCCCAGCCCTTGTAGGTTTATTGAAGTTCAATATTTCATCCAGTTTGGAGGTTCCCATGTTGAGCCTTTGAAAGGTGGTCTCAGCTACGTTCAATCGTGCACGAATCTTACCAAGCTCTAGGTCCTTCTTGGTAAGTACCACCTCTAATCGGTTGATTGTGCCTTTCAGATTGTTATTCTCAAGAGTCAATAGTTTTGCTTTTGAGTCTAGTTGCTCAGATTCAGTGATTAAGGCTTTACAAAAATTTTGTAATTCCTTTATCACGTCGTCTTTGGAGTCAACTAGATCCAAATTTACAGCCTTAGATGAAGAATTAAATCCACTAAAACAATTTACATCAGAATAGTCAATGTATACATACCTCTCTGATGTTGAAGATATTTCAGATGTTGAGTCTGATGTTGTTCCTGATATTGGCGCAACATTGTCAACAACATCTTCATCGTCGGACGGTGAGTGTTCGAACATGGTTGCCAGCATTGCCTGTGATTCTTCTTCTTGATCTCCTTCCTCCTCTTCGTTCTCATCATCACTTTGAGTTACCCACATAACCTTACGAATTTTTCTAAGGGTGTTTGCACACTCATTAGCGTAGTGTCCCCAACCCGAACATGCATGACACTGCACTCCCTCGAGTTGTTTGGGATTGAAATTGGTACTGTCGGAGTTAGATTTCCTCAGTGGATTGTGATTTCTTTGCTCAGAAGGTGACTTATTCGGCTGTTTATTGAAGAGTGGGTTTTGATGCTGTTTGTATTTGGATTTATTGCGATCATTGTTGATCTTTCTCACCATTGAATTGAATCGATGAGTAAGTAAGGCAACAGTTGCATTATTTCCCAGTTCCTCCAAGTTTTCTTCCTCGTTTTCCAATTCAGTTTCCGAGGTTTGTCCTTGGAGTGCCAAAGTCTTGTCTTTATACAGATCTCTTTGGCTCTTCATGCTCATCTCATATGTTTGAAAAATGCTCATCAAGGCATGTAGATCCATAGTAGAAAGATTATGAGCCTCTTCAATAGCACAAATCTTAGTATTAAATCTTTCAGGAAGAGATTTGAGAGCTTTATCCACAAGTTGTGTGTTGGTTAAAGGAGAACCAACCACTTGACACTGATTAGCAATGTCAATTAACTTTTCAAAATGGGATTTTATGTCTTCAGATTCTTCCATCATTAAGCGTTCGTATTGACTCAAAATCATGCGAAGCTTTGTACGTCGTACACTCGAGGTACCTTCACAATGAGTTTGTAAGGTCTTCCAAGCGTCCTTGGCCGTAGTACAATTCTGGATGAGTTTAAACATATAGAGATCTACCCATCTAAATATCGCATTTAGGGCCTTTTTATTGAAGCTCGCATTGTTGATCTCTTCCGCGGTTCATTCAGATTCGGGTTTGGTAAGTACATCACCATCCTCGTCTGCTGGGTACTTGGGAATCACATAGCCTTCGGAAACTGATCTCCAAGCTCGAACATCAATAGATTTGAAGTGCAAACGTAGTCGAATTTTCCAATAGGCATAGTTAGTTCCGTCAAGAATTGGAAGTCTACCAACGTTTTGTATAGCTGAGTCCATAGCCGTAATATTCAGAATCAAACACTTATTGTATCAAGTGTTGGCTCTGATACCACTTGTTGGGTCCGGGGCTACGGATAACCAAGAATATGTAAGAAAAACCGTAACAGCTAGAACAATTAAAATAGTTTCTGGATGTTGCCTTCAATGTTGTGTCAACATCTGTGGCAACATTGTGATAAAACAGTTATAAACCTTTATAGAGTAAATGCAACGGAAAAGTAAAGAGACACAAGGTTTATATTTTCAAGGGTATATATTAATATATCCCTTGATGGTCAATGACCAAAGAATTGTATAAATTATATACAATTACAAATTAATTTCTTTTTACAAGATTGAACAATAAATGCGAAAAAGAAATTACAAACAAAAGTGAAGTCGCATATGACTTCAGCCTAAAGTTAAAAGATCTAAAAAGACAAATACAACATCTTCATTACAATTGCTTGAAATATAAGCTTGATCTAGAATCTGGGAAGCAATAGTAATGTGAGACTAGATGTTGTTATACTACTTTAGGCTAAGTGTGTTGATCCAGTTTCTAAGGTGAATATCCGAGAGCTCTCTTGGTAATTCTTCTCGTTCAATTCTGGATATCGATACTCTGAAGCTCCCCTCTATTTATAGTGTGGAACTTCCCTTGAAATTCTCACTGGTTGGTTGCGGAGGCTGATCAAAAGAAGGCTTCAACTTGGACCGGTTCTTGCTCCTTAAAAAGCTCAACGTTCTGGACTTGGTCTTCACGCTGCTTCCTCTCCAAGCTTTGACTGTTTCTTTTACCACGTTTTAAACACAACATCATTGTAAGCTTTCCTAGGTCATTTTTTACTCACAGTAACACAACCTGTTTTGGCCGGAAGAATAGGCAAAATCGTTACAGAGATGTTGTCAAGAATATTGTCACACCATCGCAGGCAACATTCTTATTTTCATAAAATGTTGTCCTGAGCATTTACAGATGTTGTCACAACATCCATCCAACATCAACAATATTCTTATCGTTAAATAGTTGCAATTCGTGCGTTACTGACACACATATTTTTATTTTACATTCTATACATACATATATACAGAGAGAGATTTCTGCATATATAACATAATTAAGATAATAATTAACACCACCAATCAAATGTTGCATATATTATGTTATGATTATTTTTCCTTATACAATCAACGAAACACTGCATTTTCTTATGCAAGATTTTATGTTGGGATTAAAATGTTCCAATGCCATCAACCAAATGACCCTGATGTTCATACGAATTTTATCCTAGCACATTTAAGACCATAAGTTTTGAGAGTAATGTTTCACTATACAAAATGAACGGATGGAGAAGTAACTTCTTGCTTTTATCTCTTCTTTGGACATCGAAAATTGTGCAGAGACTCTATATTTATGCTAAAATAACCACTTTATAATTATTTTTAAAAAAAATTAAAATCCATAAATTCAAAATCCCGCTCCGTCCGTAACCGTACATGCAGTAAAAATTGAGTGTTCAGTGGTTGCATACTGAAGATTTTTATCTGAAGTATTTGAGACCTGCAGACTACAGTGTTAGTTGTAGCTCAGGTAAAAACAAATTTTCACAATTAATGGCTTTGTGAGGAGTGTTTGGTTGGTTTCTTCATTTTTCTTGGAGAAATAAATGCATGTTTGTTTGGTAAAGGACTAAAGAATACTTGCCTTTTTTGGAATCACCGGTACAAGTACAACATGTAAGCAGCTTATTAAGAACATGAGACTGAACAGAAAACTTACACTATTTAAAAAAAAAGATTAACTAAAAATAAATTTTATAGCTAAATGATAAAGTTCGTCGCTGATCTTATATATATACATCGATGAATTATCAAAGAAATATATTAGCTACAAGAAATTTAGTGACGAAATTTATAACTAACTCCAATTTTTTAACTGTTAGATGCAGTGACGGATCTAAATATTGACTGAGGGGTTCAAAAAATAAAAATATGGTGCTTGAGATTTGAACTTGAATCCTCAAGGTGATGAATCCCCTAAACCACTAAACCAATAAACCAATCTCTTATCTTGTGTTCAGGGTATTCAAAATCTATATATGTGTACTTTTTTGTCGAGGGTGAAAGAAATAATTCCTTGATTATTTTCATTAATTGAAAGAGAATATATACAATTTTCATATTTCCATAATAGGAGAATCCTATTCCTAAAACCTTATTCTATTTGGAGACTAACTATACAATTATGGTAAGTGTACAATACTAATTACACTAAAACATTATATTACATAATTGTACAAGGTAAAGGAGACTGCCCGCGGGTGGGCAGTGCAATATCGAGAACCGAGAGTATACATAATATACATAAATATACTCATGTATATTGTGTATATTATGTATATTTAACACACCCCCGCAGTTATAGAGGGCGGTCTTCGAACGTTGAGACTGTCCCTAAAATCTTCAAACAGGATCGAGGGAAGACCCTTTGTAAAGATGTCGGCAATTTGATATATGGACGGGACGTGCCAGACGCGTACTTGACCACGAGCAACCTTTTCATGAACAAAGTGAATATCCATCTCGATATGTTTAGTGCGCTGGTGCTGAACCGGATTACCAGAAAGGTAGATGACAATAACATTATCACAATAAACCAAGGTCGCTTTCTGAATAGGACAATGAAGCTCTAACAACAAATTACGTAACCAACATGATTCCGAGACCACATTAGCTACCCCTCGATACTCGGCCTCGACACTGGAGCGGGACAAAGTCGACTGACGTTTCGCAGACCATGAGACCAAGTTATTGCCAAGAAACATACAATAGCCAAATGTAGACCGTCTGGTGTCAGGACAACCCCCCTTAATCGGCATCTGTATATGAGACAAGTGTGGACGTCGATGAAGGATATAAATGCAAGCCATAGTCAAGTGTACCCTGAATATATCGAATGATGCGTTTGAGCGCATTCATGTGCTCAACCCTGGGATCATGCATAAACAAACACACCTACTGTACGACATACGTAATATCTGGTCTCGTGAATGTAAGATATTGAAGGGGCCCTGCAAGACTGAGATAGCGGGTCAGATCCTCGTATGGTGCGCCGGGCGCAACACCCAATTTGGGTTTAGTATCAACTGGAGTGGAAGTGGACTTACAGGATGACATCCCAGCCCTCTAAATGATCTCGGCTGCATACTTCCTCTGTGATAAGAACAAACCACCTGCATAACGAGTGACAGTAATCCCCAAAAAATAACTCAAGGGCCCCAAGTCTTTCATAGCAAACTCAGAACTAAGCATTGTCATAATAGACTAGCGTAAGACATCGGAGGAGGTAGTCAAGATAATATCATCTACATATAAAAGTATATAAGCCAAGGACGAACCACGATGATAGATGAAAAAAGAATTATCCGACCTGCTGTGAGTGAACCCAATAGTCGACAAATAGTCGGCAAACCTCTTATACCAGGCCCGTGGAGACTGCTTAAGCTCATATGAGGATTTTTTCAACAAACAGACATGACGAGGATATTTGGGGTCCCTAAACCCCAAGGGCTAATGTATATACATTGTTTCCTTGAGATCATCATGTAAGAAATCATTCTTCACATCTAACTGATGGATGGGCCATGATTTCGAAAGAGCCAAGCTGAGCACAGTGCTAAATGTAGCCGACTTGACCACCGGACTAAACGTCTCCCCACAATCCACACCAACCTACTGAGTCTTACGATCACCCACAAGTCGAGCCTTATGCCGTGCAAACGAACCGTCTGAATTGTTCTTATGAGCAAAACTCCACATAGGCCTAATAATATTAATACCAGATGGATGGGGCACCAACTCCCACGTCGTATTATCAATAAGAGCATTATATTCATCGGTCATAGCAATTTTCCAATTCGGGTCATTTAATGCAGACACAGGATTACGTGATAAGAGTGATTTAAGAACATTAGAATGTAAATTAAAGTGTATTTTTGGTTTAAAAACACCCCATTGACTACGAATGACCGGTCTATAACTCGGGGAAGGATTGGACGGAGTTTGGGAATTTTCTGGACTCGGGACGGACGGGCCAGCAGGTAGTGGGCCTGCTGGCCCAACTCGATAACGATAGTGGGAAACCGAGACTGGAACAGTGGCTTTACTGGGAACAGTGACGGTACTGGGCTTGGTCACTGGCCAAGTTACCATTACGGCCCAAGAATCGGACAGACGCGCACGAGCCTTTGCACACGTAGTGAGTGACGGAGCAGTGGGGCCAGCAGGTAGTGGGCCCGCTGGCGGATTCGGGGTGCGGGACACATCCGAAAAATGGTGAATAATATACAGGGATATATCATCATCCAAAAAATTATACGAACTAGGCACGGGATTACTAACCTTAGCAAACGGAAATTGAGATTCATAAAAAATGACATGGCGACTAATGATGATTTTATTAGATGATAAATTAAAACATTTGTAACCACAATGATTAGATGGATATCCCAAAAACACACACGGGGTAGATCGGGCCTGAAGTTTGTGAATTGTGGTGGACCGAAACAAATGATAATATAAGCACCCAAAGATCCTAAGATGAGAATACGAAGGAGTCTTATTATATAAAATTTGAAGAGGGGATGAATATGTCAAACCTTTGGAAGAAAGAATGTTTAGAAGATATGTAGCCATTAGTAGAGCATGATGCCAAAAAGATGGGGGCACGGAAACATGAATCAATAAAGTGTGGACAATTTTATTAATGGTACGAATTTTGCATTTGGCTTTCCCATTTTGTGAAGACGTATGAGGGCAAGAAAAATGAAAATTGAACCCATTATTTGCACAAAATTCCCGAAATACCCCGTTGTCATATTCTCTGCCATTATCACATTGAATATTTTTTATTTCTCGTTCGAATTGGGTTCTAATGAAAGCTTTAAATTGTAAGAAGATGGAAAAAAACTTGAGATTTTTTCGCTATCGGAAAAGTACATAAAAAATTTGAGTAATCATCCAAAAAAAAGAACATAATACCGATGTCCCAAAGAACTAAGAACATGAGACGTCCATAAGTCGCTATGAACAATATCAAATGACATTAAAGTATGAGAATTAGAGTCTACAAATGGCAACCTAACAATTTTTCCTAAAGAACAAGAATGACAATTCGGAATACTATGCGTACCTTTACATGAAATAAAATTATTTTTATCTAAGGACGACAAAATACACGACCCCGGATGACCACGACGAGCATGTTACAAGGAAGGGCAAGGGCTGCAAACGCTGACGGCAAGACTGGACTCGATAGACCTGAACATGGCATGATAGGATAAAGATCTCCCCTACTATCACACCTCATGAGAGGACTCCCTGTCTTGAAATCCTTCACAGAGAAACCAAACGGATCAAATTCAATAGACACATAATTGTCAATGGTGAATTTACGGACATACACTAAGTTTTTAATCAATTTGGGGGGATGTAGGGTATTTTTCAAGATAAGAGGTGGATGGGGGGAGACGAAGTTTTATGACCATAACCACGAATTGGAATAGAATTACCATTACCAATATTTATGCCACGTGGGTTGCTCAAAATGGAATAAGACGAGAGAGTACCTGAATCGGATGTCATGTGGGTAGTGGCACCGGTGTCCATATACCAATTCGGGTCCGGTGGAGTCTAACCAAGTGTGTGCATCGCGGCCTCAATATCTGTCTGAGTGGGGCCTGCTGCATGTTGGGCTTGCAGAGGCCAGGGTCCAAGTATCCCTGCGTGCTGCCCCGACCCAGTGCTATTTCGGGAAGAACTGTTGGCCTAGTTAGTATTAGGCCGAGGAGGCTGTTGAAAAACCTCCTGGAACTGGGCTGGAACCGACGGTGAACCTAGGCTGCTGGGCCACTGTCCACTGTTCCAGGCCCACGGCCCAGTGGCCCAAGGCTGAGACTAGTGGGTCGGTGGCCCATTGTTTCCGGGATATTGTCCTTCGCCACCGTTTCGACCCCCGTTACCATTGCCGGAACTGCCTCGTTTGCCCCCACGATTTTTGCCGTTATTTTTCCGACTATTTTTGTCGCCACCATGAGATCGGTTTTGGTTCGAATTGTCACCAAAATTTTGAGGATTAGGGGAAGATGTCATCATGACCACGAGGTTAGCACTCGTAGCCGCCTTTTTTGCCAAGCCGGCTTCTTCCAAGGTAAGCATGGAGCGGGCCTGATAGAACTTCGGAAGGGGATTACTTTGACAAAGGAGAATCCCAACGCCACTATAGGCCTCGGATAGGCCAGCAACCATCTGTAGAACAAGACGATCTTCACTAACTGGTGCACTAACGTTGCAGAGTTGGTCCGCCAATTCTTTCAACCTTTTGCAATAAGCTGAAACGTTTGGGAATTTTTCCATGTTGACGTGGGAAAATTCCTGTTCAAGGGTAACAACTCTGGAATTTTGATTATCCTGGAATATGTCACGCAGCCTATCCCACACAGCCATCGCCGTAGCATCTGGATCAATAATCGTCTGCAATAGGTCGATAGAGATAGTAGAATAAATCCACTGAAGGACAGTGGCATCAAGTGTGGTCCATAATTTACGGTCATCCTCGCGTTGAGGCACCTCCGTATCTTCAGGAGCCGCGGGGATTATGTGATGGATGACTTGATGCGAACGAGCGTGAATTTTGAACAACTCGGCCCACGTCGCGTATTGGACGTTTTCTATTTCAAGAATTAGAGGGATATGATTCTTGATGTTAGAAACAATAAGGGCAGGGTGAAACGTGTTCTTGACATAGACATAACGAAAGAATAATAAGTGAAAAAGGGATTTGGAAGAGAGAATTGGAGAGTGGAAAACAGACGCGGAAACCGAGGATGGGCTCTCCGATTCTGCTTGGCCGAGGAACAAGAAATTTTTGGGAGAAATTTTTTGTTTGACCTAGACTTTTGATACCATGAAAGAAATAATCCCTTTGATTATTTTCATTAATTGTAAGAGAATATATACAATTTACATATTTCAATAATAGGAGAATCCTATTCCTAAAACCTTATTCTATTTGGAGACTAACTATACAATTATGGTAAGTGTACAATACTAATTACACTAAAATATTATATTACATAATTGTACAAGGTAAAGGAGACTGCCCACAGGTGGGCAGTGCAATATCGAGAACCGAGAGTATACATAATATACATAAATATACTCATGTATATTGTGTATATTATGTATATTTACACACCCTCGGCGGGCCCTGAATCCGCCCCTAGTTAGATGTAACAATGTATACAAAAGGATAAGATATTAAGTGTGATATTCTTGATGACCTGATGTATCACAAACACATGCATATCAGTGCAGAGAAGAGAGTAAACATAAACATTTTGAATGAGTTCATATTTTTTAGCTTGAGTGCTCTCATCAGGTATTGTACTATTGTATGCTTTTCTTCTTTTGACACATGAGAGGTACTTTCAAGAGAAAAATAATCATACTCCCTTTCCAATTTGTTGACGTAGTTTAGGTTAGCACAAAATTTAACGGAGAAACTTAACATTTATTTTATACATGCCATAAATTATATTAAGTTACGTGACTATAAAAAAATATCATTAACGATAAAATAGACAGTTAAAATCAAATAATTCTAGAAATATAAAGTCAAATAAAATAGACTGTTTAAAGTCAAATATAATAGACAGTTTAAAGTCGGATGATTTTAAATATAATAATTATGCAATTTTGAAATATACTAATAAACAAATAGTGCCACAATAAAATAGAACAAAGAGAATAATATTAAGGTAAGTGCATGACCATCTTTCAGGTAGAAAACACAAATGTGATATCTTTCAAATCACCCACTTTCAAAGTCATTCTCGTAAATTAGCCCCTTTCTATTACATACTCTCCATTTCCTTAACACATTTGGATGAGTGAATTTATCCTATTAAATTTTAAAGGTTTAGATTAACTTAATCTGAGAAATGTCATAGTTGTTGTTTGTGTCTTGAATTCTATAAATTCTAGTTACATCATATTTCTTTATAGGTTTGAAAAACTCAGTTTTTATAGGTTTGGGAAACACATTTTCTTGTAGTTTGGGATGTTGTATTAGTTACTGCTTCAAATTTTCTAGAATAATTAATTGTTTAATTATAGGAAAAGTCTAGTGTTTGATGATTTACTAGAATATTTTGTTTCTCAACTGTAGTAAGAGTGTAATACTTTGATTGTATGAGGAGTGCACTACTTTACTTTTGCAAATCCCTGCTTAATGAAATTTAAGAGAAAGATTTTCATCAACATTTTTGAAAGAAATAATCCCCTTGATTATTTTCATTGATTGAATAGATATATATACAAGTTACAAAATAGGAGAATCCTATTCCTATTCTATTCCTAAAACCTTATTCTACCATAATTCTAACTCTACAATTATGGTAGTGTATAAACCTACTTTAGATAACAAATACATTACAATATACTACACATATATTTTCCAAATATACAATATTTTATGTACCAAAATCTGTAAAACCGATCAGCCCAATATGGCAAGTATGGGCTGATTTCATGGCCTCTTAATAAGGCAATATACACTTGTATATTGTGTGTATATTGCCTTATTTAACACACCCCCACAGTCATAGCGGACGGTCTTCGAACGTTGAGACTGTCCCTAAAGTCTTCAAAGAGAACCGCTGGTAGACCCTTTGTAAAGATGTCTGCAATTTGATAACGCGACGGGACATGGCATACGCGAACTTGACCCTTTGCAACCTTTTTACGGACAAAGTGAATGTCCATTTCGATATGCTTAATACGTTGGTGTTGAACTGGGTTACCTGAATGGTAGATGGAACTAATGTTATCGCAATATACCAAGGTTGCCTTCTGAATGGGACAATGAACCTCCAAAAGCAAATTACGTAGCCAACATGATTCGGAGACCACATTCGCTACCCCTCGATATTCTGCATCTGCACTTGAGCGTGATAGAGTTGCCTAACGCTTTGCCGACCAGGAGACCAAGTTGTTGCCAAGGAACATACAGTAGCCAGAAGTCGACCGTCTGGTATCGGGACAACCACCCCAATCAGCATCCGTGTACGAGACAAGTGTGGATGTAGATGAAGGATACAAGTGCAATCCATAGTCCAGTGTCCCCTGAATATACCGAATGATGCGTTTGATTGCATTCATGTGTTCAACTCTGGGATCATGCATGAATAAACACACCTGCTGAACCGCATACGTAATATCCGGTCTGGTAAATGTAAGTTACTGGAGTGCCCCTACAAGACTGCGATAGCGGGTCGGGTCCTCGTATGGTGCCCCTGCTGTGGCACTTAGCTTGGGGTTTGAATCGACTGGCGTGGAAGTGGACTTACAGGATGACATCCCAGCCCTCTCTATGATCTCAGCAGCATACTTTCATTGAGACAAAAACAAGCCACCTGAATGACGCTTGACGGCAATCCCTAAAAAATAACTCAAAGGCCTTAAGTCTTTCATAGCAAACTCAGAACTGAGCATGGTCATGATAGACTGGCGCAAGGCATTGGAAGAGGCAGTCAAGATGATATCATCCACATACAACAGAATGTAGGCCAAAGACGAACCACGGCGGTAGATGAACAAGGAATTATCTGACCTGCTATGAGTGAACCCAATAGTTGAACCAAAGTCAGCAAACCTCGTGTACCATGCCCTTGGAGACTGCTTAAGCCCATATAAGGACTTCTTCAACAAACATACATGATGAGGACGGTTTGGATCCCTGAAACCCAAAGGCTGATGCATATAGACTGTTTCCTTGAGATCACCGTGTAGGAAAGCATTCTTGACATCCAACTGATGAATTTGCCAAGTCTTTGAAAGAGACAAGCTAAGCACAGTGCGAATAGTAGCCGGTTTGACCACCGGACTAAACGTCTCACCACAATCTATCCCAACCTGTTGAGTCTTACCATCACCAACAAGTCGCGCCTTATGTCGAGCAAAGGACCCATCTGAATTCTCCTTATGAGCAAAAATCCACATAGACCTGATAACATTAATACCATATGGACGGGGCACCAACTCCCACGTCTTATTATCAATAAGAGCATTATATTCATCACTCATAGCAATTTTCCAATTAGGGTCATTTAATGCGGACACAGGATTGCGGGGCAAGGGGGATGTAGAGACATCAAAATGTAAATTAAAATGTCTTTTAGGTGTAAAAATACCCCGCTGACTTCGAGTGACCGGTCTATGACTCGAGGAAGAATTGAGGGAATTTTGGGAATTTTCGGGCTCGGGACGGACGGCGGCCAGGCGGTGGGCCTGCTTGGCCCAAATCGGTAAATACCGGACTCGTCGTCGGACCGGTTCCGAATTGGGCTTGACCGGCCCAATTGCGGAACTGCTCCGATGGCTGGAATTACCGGGCGTGGCGGTGCGTGGGTCCAATGGCGTAGGCCCGCCGGAGGATTTTGGGTGCGGGAGATGTCCGAAAAATTCTGAATAATATACGGGGATATTTGGTCATCCAAAAAATTATACGACTTAGGCTCGGGAGTATGAACTTTCGTAAAAGGGAATTGGGTTTCATAAAAAATGACATGGCGATTTATTATGATTTTCTTGGAGGATAAATCAAAACACTTATAACCACGATGATTCGACGGATAACCCAAAAATACACACGGGGTAGACCGAGCCTGAAGTTTGTTAATTGTGGTGGATGAGAATAACGGATAACACAAGCACCCAAAAATCCGAAGATGAGAATAAGACGGGTTCTTATTATATAGGATTTTTAGGGGGGAAGAATATGTCAGACCTTTAGAAGGAATTAGGTTAAGAAGATATGTGGCCATTTGTAGAGGATGATGCCAAAAATATGGAGGTATGGAGGCATGAATTAAGAGAGTTCGGACAATGTTATTTATGGAACGAATTTTGCGTTCGGCTTTCCCATTTTGTGAAGATGTATGAGGACATGAAAAATGAAAATTTATCCCATTATTAGCACAAAATTCCCGAAACTCCCTATTGTCATACTCTTTCCCATTATCACATTGAATATTTTTTATTTCTCTGTCGAATTGAGTACGAATGAACGCTCTAAATTGGATGAAGATGGAAAACACTTGTGATTTATTCGCAATTGGAAACGTCCACAAGAATCTAGAATAATCATCTAAAAAGAGAACATAATATCGATGACCCAATGAACTAAGAACAGGAGACGTCCATAAGTCGCTATGAATAATATCAAATGGCATTGAAGTATGAGAATTGGAGTCAACAAATGGCAACTTAACATTTTTTCCTAATGAACAAGACTGACAAAGTGGAGTACGACTCGTACCCTTACAGGAAATAAAGCTATTTTTATCTAAAACTGATAAAATAGAAGATCCCGGATGACCCAGACGAGCATGCCACATGGAAGGAGAGATGGCTGCAAAGGCGGATGGCAAGGCTTGACTCGATGGACTGAAACCAGGCATGATAGGATACAGATCCCCCCTACTATCACACCTCATGAGATGGCTCCCCGTCTTGAAATCCTTCACAGAGAAACCGAAAGGATCAAATTCAACAGAAATAGAAATGTCATTTGTGAACTTTCGGATAGACACTAAATTTGTAATCAATTTAGGAGCATGTAAGGTATTTTTTAAGAGGAGTGGTGGATTGGGGGGAGACAACATTTTCTGACCATACCCTAGAATTGGAATAGAACTGCCATTACCAACAATTATCCCCCGAGGGGTGCTCAAATTGGAATAAGATGAGAGAGTACCTGATTCGGAAGTCATGTGAGTAGTGGCACTAGTGTCCATACACCAATTTGGGTCCGATTGAGATAACCCCAGTGTGTGCATTGCGGCCTCGATATCGGTTTGAGTGGGGCCTGCTGCCTGATGGGCTTGCGGAGGTCGGGGCCCAAGAACTCCTGTCCGTGGTGTAGCTGGGCCGTAGCTATTGTTGCTACCGCCGGCGTGCCACCGCCGGCGGGGGCCGCCACTGCTGGGTATTGGGCCTGGACTGTTGGCCAGCCCACTGGCCGCTGGATAGTACGGGTTCCACTGCCATGGGCCCCACTGCTGGGCCCAGGGGGTGGTAGGCCACTGTACCCTGGATGGGACCCACCGCCTGCTTTTTGACCACCGGAACCGCCACCAGAACCGCCGCGTTTGCCCCCTGGTTTTTGTTATTATTTTTGCGATTATTCTTGCCGCCACCATTATTATGGTTTTGGCCCGAATTATTCACAAAACCCGAAGAACAAGGAGAGGATGCCACTATGACGATTGGGCTTGCTCCGGTAGCCGCCTTTTTAGCCAAACCGACTTCTTCCAACGTAAGCATGGAGCGGGCTTGATAGAAGTCGGGAAGAGGGTTGCTTTGGCGAAGTAGAGTTCCAACACCATTATAGGCCTCCGAAAGACCGGCAACCAACTGTAGAACTAGACGATTATTTGTTATTGGTGCGCCAACATTACGGAGTTGATCCGCCAACTCCTTTAGTTTCTTGCAATATGCAGAAACGTTCGGAAATTCGTCCATTCGAACGAGAGAGAATTTCTGCTCGAGTGTGACGACACGTGAATGTTGGTTGTCTTGGAATATGTCACACAATCTATTCCATGCAGCCATAGCCGTGGTATCCGGCTCAATAATCGTCTGAAGAAGGTCCACCGAAATAGTGTCATAGATCCACCGGAGAACGGTAGCATCAAGTGTAATCCATAACTCAGGATCCTCCGCATGAAGGGGTCTAGCGAGAGGAATGATGTGATGAAGAACTTGATAAGAGATAGCGTGAATTTTAAACAACTCCGCCCACGTCGCATATTAGACATTTTCCATCTCAAGGACAATAGGGATACTGCTCTTGATATTGGGAACTGTGAGGGCAGGGTGATAATTGTTCTTAGACATATTGAAAGAACAAAGAAGAAAGGGAAATTTAAGAGAGGTGTTTGTGAGAGCGGAAGACGAATTTTGGAAGAGAAAACCCGAGGAGGGGGGGGGGGGGTGTCTCGGCCAAAGGGAGGACAAAAGTTGAGAGAAAAACTTTTGTTTAGACCTAGTCTCTTGATACCATGAAAGAAATAATCCCCTTGATTATTTTCATTGATTGAATAGATATATATATACAAGTTACAAAATAGGAGAATCCTATTCCTATTCTATTCCTAAAACCTTATTCTACCATAATTCTAACTCTACAATTATGGTAGTGTATAAACCTACTTTAGGTAACAAATACATTACAATATACTACACATATATTTTCCAAATATACAATATTTTATGTACCAAAATCTGTAAAACCGATCAGCCCAATATGCCAAGTATGGGCTGATTTCGTGGCCTCTTAATAAGGCAATATACACTTGTATATTGTGTGTATATTGCCTTATTTAACAATTTTTATCCTTGGTACTGCATCTCTCTTTAGAAAATCAGAACAGTGACCTGGTACTAGAGCCTCCATGTCTACCACAACGGCTGAGGATATGGAAAATACCAAAGCAGTGACAAAAGCTATTTGACTACAAGGACTAGTAAGTGATCTTGGATTGGCTTAAAAAAGACTTCAATATTTTGTGACACTCAAAGTATCATTCATTTTACAAACACTTGTTGAGTTCAAATAAAATATATAAGTATTTGTGATCGACAAGTAATAAAACGATAAGAGAATATCGTTCCTGTGAGGACTTGTTATCAGCTATTGTCTAGATTCGATTAAACTATTACAAACTATTTATGAAGGATAAAAGTGTTTGTGAAATATTATGACCAACACATAAATTGTAAACTAAGAAGCAAGGATTAAAGATCACACAGAAGAAATATCAAAATTTGAGCAGAATTTAATGAGATAAGAAATTCCATGGTTAAGGGTGGACAATCAATCCTATTGAGTTATCCACTTAAATTGACTCATTGATTTCTCTGATTTATTAGTCACATGATTAATTTTGCTCATAGGAATCTTCTGAGTTCCTACTCATCTACTCAGGTTACTCTAATGCCTATATTCCTATGTAATTAGAGATAACAAGAATGCATGTATGATTTATGTGTAGCGACTAAGCAAGGCAGGTAGATATATTCCTATCCTAACTGTGAATCTGTTCCCCGAGGCTCGAGTGCAAGAACTTGCGCCATTAAATCTTATATATTGCAATCTAGAATTTGCTTTTTTAAGTTTAATTCTAGATTCATGGATAGTATTTAAGTGTTAGATATGAATATAAATAATTAAACACAGGATATGAATAAATAAATCAATATATTGATAATTAAAACCATCAATTCATGTTTTAACTACGACAATCATGAATATTGCATGACCATAGAAATAGAAAAACTAGCACACATGTCCATGGAGATAATCTCACAAGTTGTGAAAAGTATAAATTACAAGAAGTAGACGAAAGAAAGGAACAATTCAATGAATCCTTGCACAACCTCTCTCTTGATCTTCGTAGTTCAAAAGTCCTCCAAATATTATAATTTTCATGTATTTATACTGTGTAGAAATGACCTTAGACCGAAATACCCTTAATGAACCAAAATAAGATTGTTCATGCCCAAAATTGACTTGGCACGACATGCCAAGAGGATTTTCAGAGGGTCATTTTTGCGGGAATTTTGTCTTGGCACATCGTTCCCTGCGACGTTGGGCACACCACGCCAAGAGGGCTTTTCAGAGTTCTCTTTTCTTCTTCACTCAAGCCAGACAATCTCCAAAATGCCCTGGCACGTCGTGCCATGTGATGCTGGCACACCGTGCCAATGCATTTTCTGGTATTCTCATTTTTAGTTCTTCTCATGCACACTAGGTTCTCGAACCTAGGACTCGACCTCAATTGATTTTCTTGAATTTCTACTCAGACTTTGAAGCTCCATTTCGTTCATTTTAGCTCCAAGTTGCTTCTTTTCCCAAAAATTATGTCCTAAACAATAAAACACACATATTAAGCATAAAGTGCTCAGGTTCAAACTCAAACACAAATAAAACATTTAAGATAGGAGGCGAAATGTAACTTAAAGCATACATTTTTAGCTGAATATCCCTAAAAATCAAATGTTCCATGAATGGACAATGTATATAGAAGTTAAATACATTTTATTCGATATATTGTACCAAAAGGGGTGGTTGATGTTACACATGATAATCTAGCTAATATGATGACCAAGACAGTCCAATCAACAAATATAAGCATTGCCTAAACTTGATTGGTGTGCAGTACTCAGTAGAGCTCTTGAGAGTGCTGAGGGCAAGGCAAAGAGATGTTGTTCCTCTTGATGAAGAGAATTCAAGCCAATGGGAAGATTTGTTGTTCTTGTGTTGAATTTTGATTATGTCAAATTTTGTTTATAGGTTTGAGAAATTCTTGTCCACCTTGTAGATGTGAAAACTCATTTTCCTTCTAGGTTTGGGGTAGACTTGAGACTTATGTATAAGAGTTGTAATTCTTTAATTTGTGCTCTTTCTTTTCATCCGTATTAGAAAACTCTCTGATTTTTCTTTGAGAACTGTGATACCCTAGCTAGGAAAAAGTTCATCGGTTGTGACGTTTACGAAGGGTCAACCCCTCGGATTTTTTAGTTCTTGGCCTCTATTCACACTTAAACATCATATGCTTGTGTGGATAGCTACTGAAAGGGTGTATGGCACGACGAAAATTAAAGGTCTTCTTCAGCCCAAGACTTGGCGATCATGTCATCGACATAGACCTCCATTTCCTTGTGAATCATATCATGAAACAGCGCAGTCATGGCTCGCTGGTACGTCGCCCGGCATTCTTTAGACCAAACGGCATCACCTTGTAACAGAACGTGCCCTCCTATCTGATATGGTGATAAACGTCATTTTCTCTCTGTCTCTGTCTTCCTCGACCATCTTGATCTGGTTATATCAAGAGAAAGCATCCATAAAGGACAGCATCCCATGTCCAGCGGTGTTGTCCACCAGAACATCGATGTGAGGAAAAGGAAAATCGTCTTTTTGGCTTGCCTTGTTTAGGCGTATTTGGACTCACGGAACCAGCTTTCAAATTGAGGGAAAAACCCTTCTCGGAGAAGCGTGACCATCCAGTTTAATCTCGTTACCATCCCGTGTGGTTATGGGGGCGGGCCTACTTTCCACTTTGTTATTATGGAGCCGGCGGCAAGCAAGTGAATGTGATACCGCCCTCCATCAGTCGGTGTGTATGAGCTTCGCTCCTTATAGCTATACACCGCCGCCGGCCACTTTCGCTCCTCTACCATATTCATGGATTCATTCTTTGGAAGTTAGGCACGTGACTCGATAGCGCAGCACAAGACCTTTGAATGCAAACAAAGAATAGCGAGACCGCATATCAAAAGGTTTGGAACCCAAGCTTACCTTATTATTATGAAAAGGGGAGGGTTTGATAAAGGGTACTAGGTGTAGGTCTTTCCAAATGGATTCATTAATGCAATGAAACGGAAGAACTTGAAGAACTAGCCTTGGAAGGAAATATTTATTCAAATCATAATCTTTCGAAAGTCGGCATCGCTAGTTGACTCCTCCTCGTCGACGACCCGGCGATTCTTGGACTAGCCTTCCTTGCCTTCACCTAGTCGCCTTGTCTTAGCTAGCCCTTTCGGACTAGCCTTTTGAAGCTTTCTCGCTTCCTCCTAAACTAAAGGGGAACACCAGCTAAGGCACTAATAACAAAGACAAATTAATACCGTTCCTCCCCTATCTCTTAAAGCTTCGCCTTCGGACTTGCCTTGCTTTCCCCGCCCTCGGCCTTCGGACGGGATGCTTTAGTTGCTTCTGGTCGCTCTTAGTCGAATGCCTTGCTTCGCCCAAAAGCTAGTGGAGACAACGACTAAGAAGATTGACGACAGAGAACACCTTGGCTTTACGACTTTTCTGTTATTACTAATCCTTCTCTTCTTTCTAGGCCTGGACTAATGCTTCCTTATGTCTGCCATTAGCTTAAGGCTAGTGTAACGGAGGGCTTCCTTGCAAGAAGCTTTAAATGGACAATATCGCATCCCTAGCAAATAAATTAGGAGGCAGACTAGAGATATCCATGCTAAAGCAATGGAAGTCTCTTCTTTAGGATTAAACCATGGTGACCATCTAAACACACGAAATTGATACAATTCTTTCTCAAATTCGATGTAGTCAACTGACTTAGAATAAACAGATACAAAATCCTCCGACGGTACATCGGCAGAACATACGAGGGATGCTGAGTATATAAGTAAGCAAGTTTTACACCCTAGTGACACGTTTTAAAGCCGTGTGAGTTTAGGCCTGATAAGTCATGAATTTTAGGATTATTAGCACTCACTCATTATACTTTAGATGTCTTCTAAGCAAGTTTCCTCTTTATTTATAGCATTTTCTTGTGTTTTCAGGTATTTAACGCTCAATGAATAAAATGGAACAAAATAGTAGGAAAAGTCCAAAATAACACTTGAATGCAATAGAGATTCCGCACCGTAAACACTGAATGCGGCCGCAAATGGACCGCAAATTCTGAGCAGAAAAGTTGATAGAATCAAGCTCAATGCGATGAGTCAACACCATAATCTCTCAAATGAGGTTGCTTACTCTCGAGGAGTTCAACCAGTGAGCTGAACGAAAAAGACAGAAGTGTGATAGAAATGTGGAATGAATACCAGAAATGCGATAGCATACTCAAAGCTCAGACAAAAATAGTGAAGAAGGACAAAACGAAGGAAATGCGATATCACCTGAAGTATGTGACCACATTCCAAAGAATGTTGCACCACATAAACGCCGCATAACGAGCGAGAAGAAATTTGGGTATGAGAATGTGTCCAGAATGTGACAGCATTCTCTTGATGCGACTGCATTCTGGTCAGCGCATTGCGATCCATCAATTGCTCTTTTGTACCTTTTGTCCCTTTCATATAAATACTTTTCATAGAATTCTCAGCTCATTGTTCTAGACATTATTCTCTGAGCAAACTTTTAACCTTCAGCATTGGAAAAGAAGCCTTTGGGTGTAGCTTTCAAGATATTCCTCGTTCTTCTTCTCCATTTGTAATTGTAAGGATATGAATTCTTTTACTTTAATGAATACTTTTGTTTTCTTTACATTGAATATGGGTAGCTAATTTCTTAGTTAGGGTTGTGGGGCCAAAGGGGTTTGACATTTGATTGGGTTTGCATTTAATTCATTGGGTTGCTTGATTGTTCTCCAATAACTCTTTGTTTTGTAGTATGTATTAATGGTGACCAACTTTAATAGTGCCTAAAGTCTCTAACTAGCTTGAAAAAGTAGGTAGAGATTAGGAAAATAATTGTTGGCAAGGATTTGGGTTTTAACCCCCATCTAATAGCTAGAGCTAGGAATAGTCTAGTTAACTTGAAATCCAATTAGGTATTCTTAATTTTACATCTTAGGGCTTGGAAAAGCCTTTGATGAAATTTATCAATTGGGTTGGAAAACCTTTTGATAACCCAATGAGCCCATGATTTAGAACTTGAATGTTTCCCATTTGAATTAAACAATAGCTTAATTGCACCCTTTCCCCGAAGGCATCACAACCCTAGTAGCCTTTTAATTTGATATTTCAACTCAATTAATTGATACATTGCCATTCAGTTGTCTTTAAACCAGTTAAGTGTTTCTTTGTGATACAATCATAGTTATAAACAATCAAATATTTGTCCCATTTCCCTTTGAAATTTAGGCTAATCGTTGAAGTTTACAATTAAATTGTACGTTTCTCATCGTATTATCTGTGGGATTCGATCGAAAACTTTTTTGGGTTTTATATTTGCTAACGACTGCTTTACATTCTTTTCGGAGGTGTAATTTGGGGGTATCAAATTTTGGCGCCGTTATCGGGGAATACAGTTTAGAAATTTACAAATTAGTGTAACTCTCTACTTTTAGTCTTTATTTCTCATATCACTTTTGTTGTGTTGGTGTTATGACATCCGATTTCGAAAAAGATGATGAACTCATGAAGGCTCATGGATACGCCGCCGCTATCCAACCTCCACCACTTCAAGGAAACGCGAGTTTTCACCTCAACACCACAATGTTGCACCTACTCAACACTAAGGGATTATTTGGAGGTCTAGCCACCGATGACCCAAATAGTCACTTTAGAAACTTTCCTAAGGTGTGTTCCACCAATGTGCAATCCAATGTCTCAAGTGAGGTCGTTAAGTTGAGGCTTTTTCCGTTCACTCTCACGCGAGAGGCCACCGTATGGTTGGATGATCTTCCGTTCGATTCTATTACCATATAGGTGGAGTTTACCGAGTCATTCCTCAAGAAGTTTTTCCCTCCGTCATGGATGTTACAACTCCGTAATGAAATCAACAACTTTTGTCAACTTCCTAATGAGCCTCTTCATGAAGCTTGGACTCGATTCAAGAAGAAAATTAAAAGTTTTCCAAACCATGGATTTCCCGATAGTGTTCTTCTCCAAACATTCTATAAGTCACTTGACTCGATCAATAAGTCAGTGGCTAACAATATGCGGAGGGGTCCGTTATGAATATTTCTTTTGATGTGGTGAGCTCTCTACTTGACAAGCTAATCGAGACAAATGAAGCTTGGCATACTAGAGAGTCGAAGTAGTTGGAGGAGGTTCTTCCAAATTCTTATTATCTAGAGAGGCAAGTAAGAGGGAAGAAGAGAGAGATGAAACTATGGCAAAACCAACCACTCAAATGAAGCTTCTCATAAACATGTTTAGGTGGATGATCTAAAAAAGTGAATGCGGTTGGGTAATGTGAATCGGCTCTCCAGATGAACAGTGCTACCAAGTCTATAATGAAGAAGCCCATTTTGTGAACAATCAAGCGGGAGGTTTCAAGCCTAATTACCAAGATCCTAATCAAGGGGCTTGGCCGCAAGGTCAAGAGAATCAAGGTTGGAAAAAAAAATCAAGGAGGCTTGAATTGGAGGAATAATAATCAAGGGGGTTACAACAACAACTATAACAATCATCGAAGCAACAATCCCTATGTTCCACTAAAGGGTAGCCAACAAATTTCAAACCAACCATCAACTAGTGATCCCGCTAGTTCAAAGATTGAAGATATGCTCTCGAAAGTGTTAAGAAAAGTTGAGTCAACCGACACCTTTGTTAAAGGGGTGAAGGATGATATGAAAAGTGTGAGAGATGGTACGAGCACTATGGGGCAAGTTGTGAGTTCTCGCTCAACTTTCATCAAGCAATTGGAATCCCAACTTAGCCAAATCTTGGCTACCCCTCAACTAAAGGCAAAAAGGTACACTCCCAAATGACACAGAGGCGAATCCAAGAAACAATGGTGATCATGCTTGCAAAGACATCACTACTAGGAGTGGAAAGGTACTTAGTGGAGACAAATTCGCAAAATATGATGTGGTTGTTGATGACGAGGCACCTATTGAAGAACCCATTGTTGTGGAAGAAGATAGTGCTCATAAGAAGAAGAGGTCTAGTATTGAAAATCTCATTGTCATTGAAGAAGTAACTACGAATGATGAGATTCCGAAAGTTGTGGCACCAATTTCAAAAACCCCCGCCGTTTCCTCAAAGGCTAGCAAAAAAGGTGGATGATGGAAAGTTTATTGTTGCGTTATTTCTAGATGCTATGCAAGTGTACGTATCGCAATTTGTAATAAATTTTGGTAAGACCGAGTATCGTCCACAGAGACTGATTTATCAAGTACCAATTAACTAATCTTTAGTTTCTATTAGGCTAATGAATATAAGTGATGATTTCTAACTAAAGAATTAACAAACTAACATGAATTTCTAGAATAAAATAGCAATGAAAACACACGAGGTTTAATTCAGTAATGAAGGAATTAGGATTTCCAATCTCCTCAACTTTGCACTCTATCATTCATTAATGCAAGACTAATGATTCTTCTTCTTATTAAGATCGCAGGTTAACTGAGATGTTCTATATTCCGATTAGGACATATAAAAACTCAACCTAAGTGAGAATTTTCTATATTTTTATGATAAGTTTGACCACATAGGAGGATTAAGATCAATAATCTAAAACGCTACACAGGCAATCGTGATACTTTCGTTCAAGATTAAACCTACGTCTAATCAACTATAGCATATTCAAATCTTCCTTTTCAGATCTCGATTTGAAATCATATAAATAATGAAAACTAAAGGCCAATTAATTCTCATTTAATAAACGCAAGTTGAATAGATTTTAATAGATGAAGAAGAACATCAACAATGAATTAATTCATAATAGAGTTTCAAGTGATTCAACAGAAAATCCTACTAAAGAAATTACCTCCTAGACATGCTAAGAAAACTAATTAACTTAATATCCAACATGAACTGAATTAAAGTAAAGAAAAGGAAAAGAACTTGAACAATAGATGTCTCTAATGGCTCCTTGTTTTCTTGTTTCTTGCCTCCCAAGTGTTCTCCCTTTCAGAAAAACATTTGCCCCAATATATATCATGAACCCCCCCCCCCCCCCCAAAAATAGATCTTTTTGCTCTTGTTAAATTTAGGATTTTCGATGCCCTGACGTCGTCGGCGCCGTGACACTAATTCCTTTCTAAAAATCGTTTGCTCACTGCCTGAGGGGCGCCGCTGTGCTAATGTTGAGCGCTGCAGCTCTGTAGCGTCGCGACTCTTCAGCTTGTTGCGTTGCGGCTTTTCAGCCTTCTTCGTCCAGAATTCGATTAAATTGCTTTCCGAGCTTCCCAGGGCTTCTTTGACTTATCTCTTATGACCAGCTATGCATTTTATTCCTTACTTACCGCCTATTTCCTTTGGCTTCGCCTTATTCCTTTCTGAATTGCTTAAAACCTCAAAACACACAACACACGCATAATACTGCACAAAACAACTAAAAGACAAACAAAAGACTCCCTAAAACACACTCTAAAACAGTACTAAAATCTACCTAACAAACACCCCCAAACTTAAACTTTACTCATCCTCGAGTAAAGAACTCTAGACACCCTAAAAAGAAAAACACACAAACTCAAAAAAAAATGAATCAAGTCAACCACAATAGATTATGCCTCGAAGATCACAAACAACATGCAATAAAATCTTCCGAAACATTCTAGCCACTAATTTGCTATCTAGAATTTCAAGTCGGATAATCCTCAAATTTACTTAAAGTTATTAATGCATATGACCACTCAACCATGATTATTGAAATAACCAAGTATTCAATATTAGCTTATGCACAATGAATTCTCACCAACATTCCATTAGGCCAAAGTTACCATAAGCATAGAAACCAATCACCCCAACTCTATATTCACGTTATAAATCAAAAGCAATCCCCAATTTTTCTTTACCCAATGTTTCTTTTCTTTTCGAACTACACCCCAAACTTGTTTTTCAATGTATGTACAAGGGAAGTGTAGTGTATTTTTTTTTTTTGCTCTTCTATTGATAGCACTCAATTTAAAATACCAATTATAAAGTGTCAATCCCCCAATCATATACTTATATGCTCATGGAATTCAAGGGGAGGAAAATATTTGTAAAGAATTTCAAGTAGGCTCTGAATATGTGTCAATCAAAGAAGGGTTACTTAAGGCTCAAAGAGGGTAACTAGGAATTAATGTAATCAAGGGTGGCTTGAAAGGCTCAATCGTTCCAAAATAGCCTAAATCAATTTCCTAAGCATGCATCATCTATGATTTCGTCTCAAATAGCAAGCAAGCAAGTTCTAGAACTTTCCACCATTTTCCTCAAACCAAAATTCAATCATGCATAAACCAATATTTGAGTACAAGAAAATCACCAATCATAATCAAGTTTTCATACTTATTAATAATTAAAAGAAACTTAAGACCTATCCAACTTAAGCACACAGATTTATGCATTTCATGGCTATTAATTTCATTCAACTCTATCACATGTGTTCACTCAATCTCATGGGCTATTATTATTAACTTGATTCATTGACACATGACACTTAAACACTAACGACAAACAAACATAAACAATTAACACTATTAACATAAAACAGTAAGACTCCCCCAAACCTATTCAACACATTGTCCCCAATGTGATAAGTAAAGCAAGAGTAAAAAGACTTACCAAAACTGCAGCTAAGCGATTCAGAATGGTGGCGGCGGCTGTGGTGGATGATAATCAAAGTAGGGCTCATTCGCGGCGCTTTTTCACCCCAAAGTTGGCTCACAATTCACCTAACATAAGAAAAAAAACACAGACCAAGAAACAACAAGACACTGAGATTGTTCAAAAATAACACAAAATAAAAATAACTATTAAGATGTTGGGTTGCCTCCCAATAGCGATGTCATTTAGCCGGACGCAGATTTCATCTTCATTTCAAGATATCTTTTCTCATCACCTCCTTCATAGTTGGGTTCAACCTCATTTGCGCCTCAATTGAAGGCATGCTTTCATCGTCCTCGCATTGTGTTAATGCTACTTCAAGAGCATCAGAACTCTTAAAGCTTTCCTCAGCAACCGCTTTGTCAATTATATCAATGGAAAAATAGTTGTCACTTGCTCTTGAATAAGTTGTTGCCCTGAATACATTGAAAGTCACTTCTTCTCCCTGGACTCGGAGTTTCAACTCACCCTTCTGAACATCTATAAGTGCTTGCCCCGTGGCTAAAAATGGTCTCCCAAGGATTATGGGCACATTAGCATCCTCATCCATGTCAAGGATAATGAAATCAGCCGAAAAAATGAATTTGTCCACTTTAACTAACATGTCCTCAATAATTCCCCGTGGATGCTTGATAGAGTGATCTGTTAACTGCAAGGTAACTGTTGTCGGCCTAGCTTCACCCAAACTAAGTCTACGAAACACAGATAAGGGCATCAGGTTGATACTTGCCCCCAAATCACACAAAACATGCTGGCACTCAAAATTTCCGATAGTGCAGGGAATAGTGAAGCTCCCTAGATCTCTCAACTTCTGGGGAAGCTTCTTTTGCAAAATGGCGTTGCACTCTTCAGTTAACGCCACAGTCTCATAATCTCCCATTTTTCTCATTTTAAAGACAATTTCTTTTATGAATTTGACATAACTGGGCATTTGCTCTAAGGCTTCAGCAAAGGGAATATTTATGTGCAGCTTCTTGAATATTTCCAAAAACTTGGAAAATTATTTATCCAAAGAATTTTTTCTAAGCCTCTGCGGGTATGGAATTCTGATTTGAGGCTCATTACTCACTGCTGGTGGTGCCTTTTCCACCGTGGGGGTGGTCTTCAGTAACCCCCTCCTTCTCTGAATTAGATGTCTCACTCAATTTGTATGTCTTCTCTGCAGATGGTAGAGGTGCAACTGGTTCAACTTTATTACCGCTTCTCAAATTTATAGCCTGACATTACTCCTTCGAATTTACAACAGTATTGTTAGGGAGATTCCCCTGCGATTTATTGTTTAACATATTTGCTAGCTGACCCACTTGTGTTTCCAGGTTTTAGATAAAAGATCTTGTTTCAGTCATGAACTAAGTCTGGAAATTGGTGAGAGTCAACAAAGCTGCTTGCAATTCATTGGGTTCAGCTTGTTGAACTTGTGGTTTGGGCTGCTGAAACGACAAAGCTTGACTCATGGGTTGTTATTGATTGTTTTGTTGATACTGCCCTTGGAATTGTGGTTGTTGGTTCTTCCTGTTTCTCCACAAAAAATTAGGGTGATTTCTCCACCCAGGATTATAAGTGTTGGAGAATGAATTGTTGTAAGGCCTCTGAAAATTCCCAATTGGTTGAACCTGAGCTTGGTCTATAGGTACATTGTTGGGATCCGCTGTTGTGCAATGATAAAAAGGATGTGGTCCTCCACAAATTTCACAAACCACTTGCATCTGAATAACATTTGCGGACATAGTATTCTGCTGTAATTGCTTTGTCAAAAAAGCAACTTGAGCAGTTAACGCGGTGATGACATCTAACTCATGAACTCCAGCCACCTTTCTGCTGTTGGTCGGTCTTTCATCGGAGCACTGATGGTTATTTGTTGTCATATCTTCCAACAACTCATACGCCTCATTATCACTCTTACTCATGAATGTGCATCCAGCAGCAGCATCAATTATGGTTCGGGTCGTACCACACAACCCATTGTAAAAATTATGGACTAGCATCCACTGCTCAAGCCCATGATGAGGACATTTCCTTTGCAACTCTATGAATCTTTCCCAAGCATCATATAAAGATTCTCCGACCAGCTGATAGAAGTTGTTTAGTTTTCCCCTTAGCCTAGCAGTCTTTGATGGAGGGAAGAATTTTGCAAGAAACTTCTGAGCCAGGTCTTACCACGTAGTGATGGAGTTAGCTTGCAGATAGTTCAACCAGCTTTTGGCTCGGTCCCTTAGTGAGAATGGGAAGAGCCTCAATCTAATGACGTTATCAGTCACACCATTGTATTTGAATGTTGCACATAACTCCAAGAAATTGGCTAAATGCATATGTGGATCTTCAGAGGGCAAACCCCCAAACTGAACTGTGTTCTGGACCATCTGCAAGATTGCTGGCTTAATCTCGAAATTATTTGCCTCCACAACTGGTGATCTTATATAAGTATGCACGTCTGTTATGGTTGGAAGTATATAATCTAGTAAGCTTCTCACAACGGGATTCTGAGCTTGCTCCTGCACCATTTCTGGCACCCCTCTATTCAACCCATCATTATTTTGACGGTTTGCCATATCCTCGGTTGAAATACCAGCTCTCTTGTTTCTTCGATTCTGCTTGCACGCTTTCTCAATCTCAGGATTCAGAGGAACAAGGTTGTGTTCTCCTCTTCTGCTTCGCATATACCAAAACTACCTGAAAATGATCACATACATTGCACGCATGTAAAAAAAATAAAAATAATAATAATAAAATGTGTTCTAGGAACAACCAAATTAGAAATAAGATTAATTATTTTGATATTAATAATACTTCAGTCCCCGGCAACGACGCCAAAAACTTGTTGCGTTATTTCTAGATGTTACGCAAGTGTACGTATCGCAATTTGTAATAAATTTTGGTAAGACCGAGTATCGTCCACAGAGATTGATTTATCAAGTACCAATTAACTAATCTTTAGTTTCTATTTGGCTAACGAATATAAGTGATGATTTCTAACTAAAGAATTAACAAACTAACATAAATTTCTAGAATAAAATAGCAATGAAAACACACGAGGTTTAATTCAGTAATGAAGGAATTAGAATTTCCAATCTCCTCAACTTTCCACTTTGTCATTCATTAATGCAAGACTAATGATTCTTTTTCTTATTAAGATCACAGGTTAACTGAGATGTTCTATATTCCGGTTAGGACATATAAAAACTCAACCTAAGTGAGAACTTTCTATATTTCTATGATAAGTTTGACCACATAGGAGGATTAAGATCAATAACCTAAAACGCTACACAGGCAATCGTGATACTTTCGTTCAAGATTAAACCTACGTCTAATCAACTATAGCATATTCAAATCTCCCTTTTCAGATCTCGATTTGAAATCATATAGATAATGAAAACTAAAGGCCAATTAATTTTCATTTAATAAACGCAAGTTGAATAGATTTTAATAGATGAAGAAGAACATCAACAATGCATTAATTCATAATAGAGTTTCAAGTGATTCAACAGAAAACCCTAATAAAGAAATTACCTCCTAGACATGCTAAGAAAACTAATTAACTTAATATCCAACATGAACTGAATTAAAGTAATGGAAAGGAAAAGAACTTGAACAATAGATGTCTCTAATGGCTCCTTGTTCTCTTGTTTCTTGCCTCCCAAGTGTTCTCCCTTTCAGAAAAACGTTTGCCCCAATATATATCACGAAAAATCCCCAAAATGGACTTTTTTGCCCTTGTTATATTTAGGTTTTTCGCTGCCCTGACGTCATCAGTGCCGCGACTCCGCTATTAGAGTGTCGTGACGCTAATTCCTTTCTAGAAATCGTCTGCTCACTGCCTGAGGGGCGTCGCGGCGCTAATGTTGAGTGTCGCAGCTCTTCAACCTTTTTCGTCCGGAATTTGATTAAATTGCTTCCCGAGCTTCCCATGGCTTCTATGACTTATCTCTTGTGACCAGTTATAGCTTGATAACGGTCCTTGGGAAATACCATGGTTCTTAGTAGACATATGGCAAATGCTAGGGGTCGGGTGGCTTCCCAAGCGGCAAAGGAATGAAACTCTACGGAGTGCTCCATGTACTCTTGTCTAGACCCAAATCGTCTATAGAGGTCCCTAAAGGTTATGGTCGGCCCGAAGATCCAATCGGCGCTAACTAAGGACAAGAACCTAAGGATATCACTGGATTCGGCTTATGGGGTACCAAAAGATTATCGTAGGGTTTCTTCCTCCGCCTCAGACAAGTACCGACACTATCTATGCAGTCTTAGATTTCCTTTAGGGTTAGGGTTATCTCAAAGTCGCCGAACTTAAAAACCATTCTTTCACTATCTCAATACCTGGTAAGGACTTCTAGGAGGTCGTTATTTCCTATCATGGTCATAAGAGAGGGTATGTGTCCTAGATAGTCCGTTATTTCTTTTTGATGTGGGGCATCTATCCATGACCACCAAATTTGCAGCATCTTGGGTGCATCGATAACCATGTCAAACTTTAGATTTGTATGCATCTATAAAATAGAACACGGTTAGTTCTCCCCCCCCCCCCCCAAGGAACAATGATTCCTCACATAAGACACATTTAAATGCTTCCACGTAGCAAGTAGTTGGATACAGTGCCATCGGGTCAGACCGTTAAGACACAAGGGAGTCAACCTAATAGGTCTAGGTAGGTCTAAGATACCCGAACATGTCTAAGTCAGTATGCGCTAGTTCAATAGGGATTTGGTTTTGCTCTATTTTAGTTGTACTACAGTGGTTTAGCAAATGACTTTAGGGACCTGAGCGGACAACCCAGGATGAACTGTTGTCGACTGTTGGACGACCGCGTACCAACTCTATCTTCAACGTGTTCCAGATATCGTCACACGAGAATAGGTGGAGTTCCAAGAAAATATTTTTAGTTTTATACTAGAGGGTGATTGTGAAATACGCATAATCACCTTTGTGCACTGATGCAAGTGTGTGCATGTCATTTGGCGAAAGATGAATGCATGTTTGACAATTATAATTGCAGTATTTAAACACGTAAGTAGTTCATATCATTTAAAAAGCATGTTGTATTGGAACCCTTATGGTTGAACCTAGGTTTATCCCCAGCAGAGTCGTCATCTGTTACGGTTCACTTCTACGCGGAGGCATAAAAGCTACTAAGTGTTTGTGATGATGATCTAAGGCGAATAATATTTTTAGAGTCGCCATCTAATTTATAGGTAAAATAAGAAAACCAGTGTGAAAGGGTTTACTCGAAATCACTAAAAAAATCCTAAGTTAACCTGAGTCGAGGTAAGGGCTCTAGTGATCCCCGGGGAAGGTGTTAGACACACATGTATTAAGGATTTGTAGAATATCTACAGGTTCTATATGATGCTTTAAATGATTAAAATTGCTCAGAGTTTTTTAAAATATCCACAAAATACTTGTCATTCATTTATTCGAAACTCAAAGGTTTTATTGGAAAACAAGAGAGTTAGGCTTCCGCCAAAATATTATGCACGGGGATCAACTTGTTTTCGGACTAAGAACACACGAATGTTAATTCGAGTAGAACTCCACATTTAGTCCAACAACGTTGTCCAATTCACACTTGTATTTTTTTAAAATCTTTTGAAGGTTTAAAATAAGTATAATTCCTTTGTAAATGACAAGATTTGGTTTTGAAAAGAGATAGTATAAAAAATATTTCTTTTAGTTTTTTCCATGCATATCTTCCCAAGGTCAACTCATATTCCATCTTGTCCAAAAACCCTCAACTTAAACTCAAGTCCAAGATAGGTGGCTTTTCTTTGTTTAAAATTGTTTAATTGGACCTAGCCTGTAAAATCAAATTCAAGAATGTCAACTTCGGTCTAAATTCAGTTCACGGATCAGTAGCCCATTTGTTTAGTTTTAGTCACTCAGGCCCAAACTAGGGTTCCGTAAATATCAAACAGTTCCAGTGAAGTCCATTTCAACTCCAAAAACAAGTTATAATTTTTCAAGGTCAAAAATCAGTTTTGAATTTCAACTTCTGAAAATCAGTTTTCTTGTTCTCAATATTGATATCCGAAACAACTTTTTTTCTCAAATTCAGATTTTATACAAAAATCCATTTTTTGGCTATCTAACTAAACGATTTACGTATCGTTTACCTATCCTAAGTCGTAACCACAATAAAAGGTTCCAATATATTAAAGTAGTTTTATTACAAATAAATATATATACATACAATACATATATAAAGGAAATGGAAGGAGTCTAGATTAGGCTGGTGAGCCTACCTAAGCCCACCAATTGGCTATTTTCACCCATAACTGGGCCTTCAAATGAAAATATTAGCTTCCCGGACTCGGACTCGATCAAGAATATGTGTTTAGGTTGGGCAATGCAATATACGAAGGATCTGCACTTGGCTCGTATGAAGTATGGGCCCATCTCGTCATGAGGTAGTGGCAAAAGCAAGGGGAACTCAAGGGTACTAGTTAGAAGGTATCTAATACTTGTCATATGCAAGGTAAATTGAAACATACAAGCAATACTATTTGAACTAAGTTAAATATCAAAAGACAGTCTAATTCAATAAGCACTCAATGAGGCGAGAAAATATGACAGCCAGCCCAGGCCCATTCATAATTTAGAGACAAAGGTCAGGTGAAGAAAAATTCTAATGGGCTAGGCCCAGTCATATAAGCTTAGGAGAGGAATGAAAAGGGCTGAATAGATTTGGGCTGAGCCCAACCAGTTTCAAACTAATACAAGTGACATACAAGAAAACATACAACCCTTATTTATCTAAGATACTTAGTATACTAGATGTATAAACACCGTTTACAGAACATGTACATCATCATTCACCTAATCTAACATAAAAGAGAAGACAATAAAGACATGTCCAGGCTTACTACCTACCATTGTTAACTCCTAATGACACACATACTTATTCTGAGACACAGGGTGAAGGAAAAACAATCATGAATGATCATTAAGCAAGAGCAGACGCAAGTTAGGTCATTCAGAGCCTTATAGAGGCAGGGAGGACATCTAGAGTACTTAACAGTCCATGCAATGATTTAGAATCTTTATTCCTTCTTTCCTAGATGTGTAGCTAACTAGGTGAATCAGATGTTGCAGTTACACAAGGACAACAAGGAACACTTAGTTGGGGTGCAAACAAGACTTGGGAGGTAACCATGACACAATTTTGACTATATGGAAAATTGAGAAGAGTCTAGTTTTCATTCAAGGCTGAACTAAAATATGCATAGGTCAACCTACCAATCAGCATAGAGGTTATGACTTAAGACCTGTATTCTCACATAATGCAATGTCATATTGAAACATGCAAATATCCATCATAGACAATGGCACTAAATGTAACTCATTAGATAGACATGAGTAACTCATATAACAAACAGACACCTACCAAACAGCTAAACAGGGCAGATTATCAAGATATTGATGGATTAAACACAACCAAACCAAGATTCAACCAGAACAAGAGCCCATATTTCAATCTAAACAACTCATACAAGTCCAAAATGACTTCATTGACAAACTGAACATCATGTTTGTTGCTAGCTAGAACAAGTCTCTCATGGTTATAAAAAACTTTGAATTAGGTGCTAAGTCAGATAGACAGCCTATATGTGATTAAACAACTCTCAAACTAACATGTAATGCATCATTTTAAAGTACACATGTTATTTTAAGTCATCATATTATTTTAAATCCATACGTAACACATTAACCCACCCCCAAATCATTTTAAGTTATCAATACATTATTATATAGGCTTAAAGCAATCATGAACACACTGCTGCTGTCTATATTTTAATCCATTTATACATTTAGACTACTACTGGAGGTCATAATAGATATCATTATGACACTTAATTGGGTAAATATATTTCTAAGCGCTTAAACATGCTCTTAAACTATCCAAACACATTACCACAACTTAATTTTTATTCCTAATTTAGCACTTAGGATACAAAGCAGTTCATATCATAATATCACAAAACAGTAACCATACTTCATATTAACTCAACTAGGTATGCTTATTTAACTATGATAACACATATTTCAGTTTTTCCGAATAGCCTTATGATCAAGATCAGTTAACTCGTGGAATCCTAACACAACTAAATCTAGCCTCTGAATGAACTTATGGAATATCAAAGCACTATTTTAACTCTATATTAAGAACTATCAGTTATCCAATAAGCATAAACATACCATGAATCATAAATTAGACCTAACTAAATTAACCCTAAGAACATCAAGGGCTTGGATCCCAATTTAAAGAAGACGATTTTAGATTGTAAAGGACTAATTAGCTATGTATGGGTTCCACCCAAGGGCTTGGATCCCAATTTAAGAAATAATTAGTCAATTTTAATTCAATTCACCTCTTAACAAATGCAAAATCCAAGAATCGAATTTCAGACCATTAAATTGAATAATAAAGGTCTCTATTTATAGGGGAATAGACAACCCTAGCAGAGCTCTTCAAATAGGTGTGGGAGAACACAAATTGGGGGAAAATTCCCTCTAGTTTGATTCTAGACCAATGATCAAGAATTTGAATCATGAATCAGACAAGAAGCATCTGAAAAAGAGCAAAGAGGGGCGACCTCACCTGCTTAAAGGTATGGGGGTCTGGTGGCATGTGGGTGGTACTGGGTAAGAGCAATAAATGCTCTTGCCCTATTTGGGTGAGCCATGAACTGCAAAAGCATCGTACCCCTGCTCCATCGGCGGCTAGGGTTTCCTTCCTATCCAAATCATAACAAATGACAAAAGGACAAAAGACCCTTGGCGTATTATGCCTTAGGTGAAAGGGGTGGGCTGTGTTCGGGGCCTTTCGGCCTTGGGTTCGGTCGATTTTAATTTAATCAAACAAATGTCCATTGGCTTTTGCAAATTAAAATCACTCATGGCCACATTTTAAATTAAGAAATGGCCGAATAAATTTGTAAATATCTTAAGTAAATTAAGAGTTTCATTTTAAGTCCAATTTTGGCACTAATTAGAAACTAGGGAATCAAAATCATGAACAATCGCTTTAATTTAAAACATGCCTTAAAGTTGAGACGTATTTCCTTTATTCTACTTAATTTATACAATTTTCTGATTTTAACGGAGTGAAACATTAATTATTTAATTTTGAGAATTCTTTTGAAATAATTACATATATAATAGTCGGTTAAAATTCTAAATTATGATTAATGATTAAAATTATATAAAATTTGGACATGATATACAATATATATATATACCAAGTCATATTTTGTCAAATGAAATGACAAAATATTCTCGTAATGTTACTGGTTGGAGGGTGTTTATAGACTACCGAAAGTTGAACCATTGGACAATGAGGGATCACTTTCCAATACCGTTTATGGATCAAATACTTGATAGACTCGCGGAGAGAGACTTCTATTACTTTCTAGATGGTTATTCGAGATATAATAAAATCAGTATTGTCCCAGAGGATCAAGAGAAAACCACCTTCACATTCCCGTGTAATACCTTTGCTTTTAGAAGAATGCCCTTTGGTTTATGTAATGCTCCCGCTACTTTCCAAAGGTGCATGATGTCTATCTTCTCCGATATGGTGGGGGAGTCTATTGAAATCTTCATGGATGACCTCTCAGTAGTTGGAGACTCTTTTGATGCTTGTTTAGAGAATTTGGCTTGAGTTTTGAAGCGTTGTGTAGAGACCAATTTAGTTCTCAATTAGGAAAAATGTCACTTTATAGTCATGGAGGGAATCGTTCTTAGGCACAAGATTTCGAAAAAGGGCATAGAGGTTGACCAAGTCAAAGTTGAAGTGATTGTTAAGCTTCTTCCACCCATCTCTGTAAAAGGTGTTCGAAGTTTTCTAGGTCATGCTGGGTTTTATAGGAGGTTCATCAAAGATTTCTCTAAAGTGGCTAAGCCCTTATGCAAATTGTTGGAGAGAGAAACCAAGTTCGTGTTCGACGAAGCATTTCTCAAAGCATTTGAGTGTTTGAAAGAGAAGCTCACCTCGGCTACTATAATTGTTGCTCTGTATTGGTCAAAGTCATTTAAGCTCATGTGTGATGCTAGTGGTTTTGCTATGGGGATTGTTCTTGGCCAAAAGAGAGATAAGATTTTCCATCCATTTATTATGCAAGTAAGACTCTCAATTGAGCGCAAATGAACTATACCGTCATCGAACAAGAGTTGCTTGCAATTGTCTATGCTTTTGAGAAATTTTGAGCCTATTTATTGGGGACTCGTGTTATTATACACACGGACATGCAGCTCTTCGTTATCTCATGGTAAGAAATATGCTAAGTCTAGATTGATACGTTGGGTCCTACTTTTACAAGAGTTTGATTTTGAGGTCAAAGATAGGAAGGGGTGTGAGAACCAAATGGCAGATCACTTGTCAAGACTTGAAGAAGGTGGGAAGCCAAGTGATGAGCTTGAGGTAAATAATTCCTTTCCAGATGAGCATGTAATTGCGGGGTCACATAATATGATTCAATGGTACGCTAGTTTTACAAACTATCATGCGAGTGACATTATGCCAGGTAATTTAACTACTCATCAAAAGAAAAAAATTCTTGAGTGATGTCCGGAAGTTTTATTGGGATGAGCCTTACCTTTTTCGGGGTTTGCATCGATAACATGATAAGAAGGTACATTTCCGAGGTTTATATGATACCCATAATTGAAGCTTTTCACTCCTCTCCCATTGTTGGTCATTATAGTATTGTAAGGACTGCTTTGAAGATTCTCCAAAGTGGTTACTATTGGTCACCTATACATTAAGATTCCTATGATTATGTGAAAGATTGTGATCAATTCCAAAGGCATGAGGACATCTCACGGAAGCATGAGCTACATTTGACATTAAATCCTTCAAGTGGAGTTGTTTGATGTTTAGGGCATTGACTTTATGAGCTCGTCTGTGAGTTCTTATGGAAACAAATATATCCTTGTGGCAGTTGATTATGTGTTGAAATTGGTGGAGGCCGTATAACTTCAAATAATGAAGGGAAAAGTGTCACCATGTTCTTGAAAAGGTACATCTTCTTGAGGTTTGGTACTCCTAGGGTTATCATTAGTGATGGTGGTTCACACTTTTGCAATTGTTTTTTCAAATCCCTTCTCTTGAAGTATGGAGTGAAACACAAGGTGGCTACGCCCTATAATCCCCAAATAAGCGGGCAAGTGGAATTTTCAAATAGGGAGATCAAGAGCATCTTATCTAAGACGGTTAATGTCATAAGAACAGATTGGTCATGAAAGTTGGACGATGTACTTTGGGCATACCAGACTACTTTTAAAACTCCAATCGGCATATCCCAATATAGATTGGTATTTGTTAAAGCTTGTCATCTCCTAGTGGAACTTGAGCATAAGGCTATGTGTTCCTTAAAGAAGTTGAATTTTGATTGGAATGATGCCTCACACTTGAGAGTAGAGCAATTGAATGAGTTGGATGAATTATGACTCAAGGCCTATGAGCGCTCGGCACTTTACAAAGCCCAAATGAAGTACTTCCATGATAAGAATATATTAAAAAGAGAGTTTAGCCCAGGGGATCGTGTGTTGTTGTTCAATACAAGACTCCGATTGTTTTTTTGAAAAGTTAAAGTCAAAGTGGTCGGTGTATTTTGAGGTCACGCAAGTGTTTCCCCATGGTGCCATTGAGATTGCTTGCCCAGGTAGAAATTAAATTAAAGTGAACAGAAAAAGAGTGAAGCACTACTTGGGAGTTCCAAACAAAGTAAAGATAATTGAGGTGATCTAGCTCAACGAGCCTTGAAAAGTGGTAACAACGTCGTGCCACGACATAAAATTAGGTGCTTCATGGGAGGCAACCTAAGGGTTTTCTTTCTTTTTCTTATTTTAATGTTTGTTTGAGTATGTAGGTTGCAAATTTACAGGGAAAACTGAAGCAAAAGAGTATTAGGAACAACCAAAACCAGAAAATTTGAACATGGAAACTGAAAAATGTGTTGAAGCTAAAAAGATGGGGTTTGCGAAGTGAATGTGACGCCACATTCAAAGTTTGTGGTCGCATTTCATACCGCATTGCAGTCCCCAATCCAACTAGTGAGATAGGTAAAAATACTGAATTTACGGGGAGAATGTGACACCGCATTTCCAATACAGAGCACTATGATGTCGCATGTCGTCAAATGTCATTGGGGCAAGTAATGATCAAATACGAAGAGAATGCGATGCGACAAACTCTGAATGCGGTCGCATTTTCAACGCATTCCTGACGAGTATAAAGGGTCAAATTGAAATTCAATTTCTCACTTTTCCTCTTTCAAGGACTCAACCATACAACTACCCATTCACCCTAATTGACGGTTTTTGGCTGAATTCTCGCCTAAACCAACTTTAAGTATCACTCTCACACTACTCTCTTCCAAATTTCATCCTTAAGTTGTGTATATTCCATAATTGCCTAGTCTTCAATCAAGTACAAGGTATGTCGTTTCTTGCACTTAATTTCTTCCAATTGCAATGTGGATTGAATGGGTAAGCATGAAATGTAGATTCTTTTGGGTTTTATTATTGATTTTGATGAAAACCTTATGTTGAATGTATTGTTGTTTTGAGGATCTGATCTGGGCTATGGGGACCTAGGGTTTAATGAATTTAGAGGGATTTCTAAGTTTATTACAATTGAGTGTTGTGTCAATGTCTAGTGTGTGTGTGAAGCATGTGAATGATGTGGATGACTTAGAATTCTCGATGATGGATGTCGTGACAACTTTCTTAAGAAAATTAGTCGTGGGTATTTGTATTGGGTTTGTTCATACTGAATGTTATGCTAAAATGGTGTTATTTATCTCTACTGAGGGCAAAAAACTAGTTAGGGGGTGGTGTTGGGTTGATTTCCATAGAAATTACTCTGAAAAACAACCATTAATAGCTGGGGAAGATGATGCAAATGCGTTATCACATTTGTTGTATGCGACCGCATTTTCCTTGGATAACTGACAGTCACTAAGCCTAAAGGCTGGAGTATGCGGTCAAAATGCGGCACCATATTTGTAGAATGCGATCGTAATTCACATCACATACTCCATTGTCAAATTAGGCAGTGCAGTCGTTGAAATGAATGACTTTGCGGCATATATACAACACTGCATATTGTGTATGTGGAGTTGTACTCAGTGAATGCGATCACATTTCACTCAGTACAACACTGCATACTCTTTATGTGGTGCCACATACTCATCGCATTCTGCCAAATTCTATTATTTTAACTATTTCTTCCTTGTTCCTTTGTGTAGTCATAGTTTCTTTTAGAATGATTTTCATAACATAAAAACAACAAAAAGTTTTTTGCTTTCTTTTTACTTATTTGTATTAATATTGCTTTCTTTACAGAATGGTTCGAGGAAAATCTGTCGCTAAATGAAATACCTGCAAAGATGGGAGGAAATTGGGGAAGAAGAGAAACAAACCCACTCCGTCTGAGGACCAAGATGAGTGGATCGATACGGAGAGGCAGTCCACTACTCCCTCACAATATCAACCTCTATCTCAGGTTGATGGGGGAAGTAGTGCGACTTCCCAAATGCTAAGGCGAGAACTTGAAAAACGGATATGCATTGAAGATGCCATTCGGTTCAAGGATGAGGGGATAAATGAGTGTTTTTACCAAAAACGCACTTTCAAATATGAAAACAATTAGCATAAGGGGCTTAGAGGACTCATTCCCCCGGATCCTCGAGAAATTAAAGAAGAGAAAGTGGATGGTCTTCACCAAACCTCCTGGAATTTTTGCTCATGCTAGTGAGGGAGTTCTATGCCAGTCTGGTGTGGCGATGGGAAAGAAAAATCAATATTTGTGTGGTTGCCATAATCGTGGGGTGATGGTACTGGTGTTCCATGAGGGGATCAATGCCATTTATTTTCGCAATAATGGGACACCACATAGAGAGTATGATGAGAAGATTCGTAATAACAACATTGAGAGCCAACGTGCATGGTTGGCTGAAGTGATTGCAGCTCTAGGCACCACACCTACATGGATTCATCCCAGCACTCATATTCAGAAGGCGAGCCTCAACATTGAGGCCAAGTTTTAGTTGATGTTCATTATTTTCCAGTTCTATCCTTCGCAAAATAAAACACTGGTGGGTTTTCCCAAGACAGTCCTCCTAGGGTGTATCATGACAAGGGTTCATCTAAATATGGGTAGGATCATTTACTACCATATTACTTATAGAGCTTAGCAGACCACGAGATCCTTACCATTCATCTACTTGATCACTGTTATATTCTAAATGGTAAATATACATGTCTTCCAGTGGGTGCACAGAGATTGCACCCCAACAGGCATTGTAGATATCCTTAAGTTAGAAGATGAGGAAAATTCAGAAAGAAAGAAGAAGAAACCAAGTGTTCAGACAATTGATTTGACCAGTTTGAGGATATGGCCTGGCCTACCACCACTGCCATGCCTACACCATCTCGTGCTTCTTTTGGTGCTGCTTCTACTAGCACAGTTGTAGGGTCCACCACTAGTGCCACTCTTTCTACCACATCAGCAGCACCACCTCAAGGAGTCAGGCCTCTATTTGTGGCTAATTTCTGGTCTATGGCATGCACCTTGGGTGCGGTGGATTAAAATGTTACCAACTTCATCAAGACCATCCCTGACATGATCAAAGCTACAGTTGTTGAGGCCAACAATGATTTAAGAGAGTGGGTAGATGGGTTGGAGAAGAGAATAGAAAAGGTAGAGACAGGTGATAATGGAGATTTGGCAAGGGTCAAGAGAGACCTTGACCATCTTCATACTGAGTTCTATACCTCCCACACTCCAATTTTTGCTGCTATGGGTACTGAGATGAGACTACCTGATAAGAGCATCCCCGTGAAGACTGTGGAGAGTAGCCTAGAGAGAGAGATATTCTCGAGGACGAGGGAGATGATGATGGTTCTGATCAGGATGCATACGATACTTTGGATGATTTTGAGCCACTTCCTGACACCCTGGATGACGATCTTCAGGTAGGGATATCTGCTTTATTTCAGACACAACATCCAAGTGCCCGTACTGATGAAGATCTAGAGAGGTACATCCAGGCAGCCTATGAGCACTCATTGATGGCTTTGGTAGAGAGATGGAGGAAGGGCACAAAGGCCCATCCTCCACCGGCTAATGGTGCTAGTTCCTCCCAGTCACATTTTCCATGGGCCACTCCCCTTGATGATACCATTTCTCCCATTCCACCCACCGAGCTTGGTTTAGCTCCTTCCGATGCTACTCGATATGATTCTTGATGCGTTCATGGAGTGCTCACTTCTTTTTCTTATTGTTTATGAATTGAGGATAATACACGATATTTTTAGTTGGGGGTGGGTCTCTTGTATATTAGTGGGTGGGAGCTGGTATGAATTTTGATATTTTGGTTTGTAAATATTTAAAAATTTGGATGTTTGATGTTTTTTATAGTATGGTGTTTTGTTAGTATGTTGACATTTTTCGTGTGTTTTTCGTTACTATTTTTATATTATTTTTGTGTTTTTTATCATGTGTCGTGGTATTAGCTATATCCTTAGTTTTTTTAGTAGTGGTTCTTTTTCCAAGGATGCTAATGGTCTTTTGAACCCGGAGCTTGCACCTTTGTCCATTCGTATGGCGTATAAGTCATTTCAATCGGGGGAAGATAGGTGTTTTAGGTATGTTGAGTCGCTTTTCCAAATGATAGATAGTTGTGAAATTTCTTATGGGAATTAAGTCTTGTGGTATGTCATTGTGACTTGTTTGGTACCAATACATTGAGTTTTATGCATGTAAAGTTAATACCCCTCCAAAAATTTCAAAAGTTTCAAAAGTTTCAAAAATTGAGTTTTTAAATTAGAAGGATGAACGATTAGCAACATTTGGCTTATTGTGTGACTTTTGGATATCATTTTTATAAGTTTGCACAAATTGAGTTTGTCTTAGAGGTCAATTGCTCATCTTGTAATACTGCATATGCCATGTGCGGCGAGCTTTGTTCAAATTGGCTTTTGTGCTTACTTGTATTTACTAGAACTTGCTCGGTTAGTCTAACGAATCTTATCTTGAGGATGGTAGTTGGAAAAATGAACTTAGGCATTCTTTGTTTGTTCAAAATACAACCCTTCTAACCTTTAGAGCCTACCAAAGCAATAAGTTGATCACTAGTCATCCCTTTTGAGCCTTAATCCTTTCTTTGTAACTACATTATAAGTTGTAACCTTTCTGACATCTAACCTCATTTGAACCCGTCCTTCCTTGATCTTGAAGTCTCAACTTAGGCTTTTGGTCTAAGTTAGAGGTGAGAATCCATATGGATAAGGTGAGAAGATCAAATTAAGTTTTAAGCCTAAGTTGGGGGTGGGATTCCAAATGTATGAAGGAAGCAATGTGTAGTGTAGTTATTCACAAGACCCCCCCCCCCCTTTTAAAAAAAAGAAAAGAAAGAAAAGAAAGAAAAAGAAATAGAAAAAATAAAAAAAATGGCATTTTATTTGCTGTTTTTTGGATAGAAGCATGGGAGAATGTGGAACAGAAATTCGAAAATAAGAGTCGCATAAAAAAGGGAAGAATAATCTTGCAAAGGTTGAGAAGATGAAAGAAGCAAAGAAGAATAAAAGAAATGACCCCAACATGAAAAAGATGTGTATAGTTTAAGAAAGATGTAGTCACTTCATATCCAAATGAGTATCCTGCCCTACCCTAAGCCTATATTATCACCGAAAAAGTCCTTAGAGATCTCCAAACAATCACCTTTGAGTTTTAGTTGAAAGAAAGTAAAGGCAAGCCTATGGTTTTGATACTTGTTGCACTTAAGATTATTTGTTGAGTGTGAGTGATTTCTTCTTATCCCTTGCTTACTTTATTTCTCTTTATGTGTGGGACTTTCTTCTTGTGAGGGTGCATGTGTTATGACGAAGGGTTGACAATAGTGCTTTCTTAACTAGCCAAAAGAAGTGTGAATAAGATAGTGGTAACCTCTAGTCACACTTTGAGGCTTGTGTTTTCCATATTTATATTCTCAATGTTGGTACCAACCGACACTCATATGCAGCCATCTTGTCAGTAGTCGAGTCCTGTGTGAGTCAAGTTTTTTTTTTAGTCTTGTGTTTTGAGTTGTAGTTTTGTGTTGTTGCTTGAGGACAAGCAAAGGATTAAATTGGGGGTGTTGATAAGTCGTGAATTGTAAGATTATTAACACTCACTCCTTATACTTTTAGATGTCTTCAAAGCAAGTTTCCTCTTTATTTATAGTGTTTTCAGGTATTTGGCGCTCAAGGAATAAAAAGGAACAGAATAGTAGAAAAAGTTCAAAATAGCACTTGAATGTGATGGAGATGCCGTACCACAAAGACTGAATAAGGAAGCAAATGGACCGCAAATTTTGAGCAGAAAATTTGACAAAATCAAACCTAATGCGATGAGTATGCGATATCACAATCTCTCAAATGCGGTCGCATACTCTCGAGGAAATAAACCAGTGAGATGAACAAAAAAGACAGAAGTGTGATGCAAATGCGGCACCGCATATCATAAATGTGATCGCATACTCAAAGCTCAGACAAAACAGTGAAGAAGTATAAAATCGAAGGAAATGTGGTATCACCTGAAGTATGCGACCTCATTCCAAATAATGTTGCACCGCATACACGCTGCATAATGAGCGGGAAGAAATTTGGATATGAGAATGAGGCTAGAGTGCGGCCGCATTCTCATAATGCGACCGCATTCTGATCGACATATTCCGACCCATCAACTGCTATTTTGTACCTTTTGTCCCTTTTATATAAATACTTTGTATAGATTTTTGAGCTCATTATTCTAGATATTATTCTCTGAGCAAACTTTTAACCTTCAACATTGGAAAAGAAGCCTTTTGGTGTAGCTTTCAAGATATTCCTCGGTCTTTTTCTCCATTTGTAATTGTAAGGATATGAATTCTTTTACTTTAATGAATGCTTTTGTTTTCTTTACATTGAATATGAGTAGCTAATTTCTTAGCTAGGGTTGTGGGGCCAAAGGGATTTGACATTTGATTGGGTTTGAATTTAATTCATTGGGTTGCTTGATTGTTCTCCAATAACTCTTTGTTGGGTTCTATATATGCTAACGACCACTTTTTTGGAGGTGTAATTTAGGTGTATCAAGGCCCAAAAGCGGACAATATCAGTTGCAGGCTGAGTCCATCAGATGAGGTGTATATTATACCCCAGCTAGGAAAAAGTCCCAATCGACAGAACACATAAGAGATGTTGGGTTTATATGTAAGCAGGTCTTACACCCTAGTGATTCATTTTAAAGCCATGCGGGCCTAGGCCCAGAAGTGGACAATATCACTAGCGGACTGGCCTGTTATAAGAACGAAAACTTGAGCTAACATTGTTATATTTTTGTATTGTTTCTTCTCTCTATTTGCTCTGTATATGATTATATGTTAGTTGAAACACAATATTTTCCAGCATTAACTATAATTAAAAGGATATATTTTGGAAAACACTCTTTTTCCCCTTTGATATTCATGCCAACTTTCAAGTTGGTTCTTCAAAAAGTTGTAGTGTATTTTCAATGGTAGCCTATTTTCTTGAGAAAATCTAACTAAAGCTACCATTCAAGTTTTGAAATTAGAAAAGGTGACAAGTCAAAGGCCACTTAAAATCTGATTAAGTTAACTTAATGGCTGAACTATAATATTTAAAACTTTAAAAGTTCTCCCTCCTATTTTAAAATTTCAAAATTCAAATTCCTCTCTGCTTTTTATCTTTTTCATCTCATTCTTTCTTCTATATTTTCTTCTCTTTCTTCGTTCTTCTCTCTCTACCATTTTCTTTCTTCTCCTCCTTTTTCTCTTCGACGGTGGTGGTAGTGATAGTGGTGGCGGCGATGAGCGGAGGAGGCGATGTGGATTTTGGTGGTGGTGGAGGATTGTTCTCCTCTTTTTTTCTTATTCTACAGACTGTTTTAATTTGGTAGTAAGAATTTTGTGGAAAAAAATGATTTTTTTCTTTAAGTCATTGAAAAACACATCTGAAGAAAATCCAATTTAGAAGTTGTTGCAATAATTACTGAAATCTGTTGCAACAACAATTGATGTTGCAACAATTACGAAATTTATTGCAACAACTCAGTATTTTTCGAGTTGTTGCAAAAATTATCGAAGTTGCTGCAACAACTATCGTAGTTGTTGCAACAGATTTAAGTAATTGTTGCAACAACTACGACATTTGTTGCAACAGTTATCGAAGTTGTTGAATTTTTCTGCAGAAAGTGAAGGGTTGAAAGTGAGACAAAAAAAATGGAGGAGGAGATGGTGATGGTGGTGGCAGAAGAGAAGGTAATGGCGGAAGAGGAAGTGGAAGTAGTGGTAGCGAAGGAAGAGGTGATAGTAATTATGGAGGAGGAGTAGGTGGCGGTGGCGGCTAAGAAGGCGTAGGTGGCGGCATCGACGGAGGAGGCGTAAGTGAGGGGAGGGGATGGTGGTGGTGGTAGTGGCGGAGGAGGGGGATGGGGAGGGGGTAGTAGTAGCAGAGGCGGAGGAGGGGGGAGGGGGACAGGGTGGTGGCGGGGTAGGGGAGAGAGGAGGGGCTTTGTGTAAATAACAAAACTTTGAATTTTTAAAATTAGTGGTATTAACACTAATCTCAAAAGAGTCACCCCTAGTCAATAAAAATAACTTGAGTCGCCCATTCTTAATTTTGAAACTCAAAAGTCACCCTTAGTTAAATTTTCCTACTTCCTCTATATATTTATTTTAGGGTAACTTACAGAAATCACTACCTTTTAAGAGCTTTTAACAATCGGTAGCTACGTTTTATGTATTTACATTTCGTAGCTAGTTTTGGATAATTCGTTGTATTTGAGTGTATTTGAATGGACTGTTCATTTGTATCCAACCTTATTTGATGGCGGGTGTATTTGAATGTATTTAAATACATTCACTCTTAATTTCTTTGAATACATATATATTAAAAAATATTTATATTCCAGTGCATTTAAATACATGATGGACCTATCTATTTTAGTGTATTGATATATTGATCTATCCTTTTATTTTTTGGCTGCATATGAATGTATTCGGGGTCCGATCAAGAAGGTCGTCGCCAGACGTAACGTATGCGACTGTATTTGAATGTATTTACATTAAAAATGATGAAAATGAAGAATACAGTCAAATCCAGTTTAATTTCCGGCAAAAATACAAAATACACTATATTTAAAAAAGGAAGAATATAATCAAAACCGATCGAATTGTTGGCGAAATACAAAATACCATTGTCTTTACACCAAAACAAATGAATAATACATTCAAATCCTTTTAAAATAATGTATTTAGGTGTCTTTGATTATTCAAATACACCGTTTCTCCTTCGAAATATAGAAAAGCAGTGGAGGAGGAAGAGGCGGCTTCATTTAACTTCGCTGGACAACCAAATGCCGATCGGATCTGCGCTTTCCGGCAAAAATCAGATCTGGTCGGATCTGCATTTTCCGATAGAGACCACTAACGCCGTGAATCAGAAAGAGGCGAAGTAATTGACGGAGCGCCGACGGTGACGGTGAAGAACTAGAAGGAGGAGATGGACTGGCCGACGGAGGGAACCAAAGGAGTTGACGGAAGGCACCAGAGGAGACAACACCGGCTGGTGATGGACTTCCTCCACCAGAAGACACCTGAGAGAGCCGAGGGAGAGAGAGGGAAGAGAGAGAGGGGTGAGGGAGGAGAGAGAGGTGAGGGAGAAATAAGCCATAAAACCTAATGTATTTGGTATAACTATGATAAGTAAATTAAAAATTCAGTAGTTATGAAAAGTAATTAAATGAAGTAGTAGTTTACTAATAATAAATACCTCTTAGAGTTAGATATGTCAAGTAAAAATTCCTTTATTTTATTGAATGTGATTCTTTTTAATATTATATTTAATTTACCTTTTGATATTTTCATGCAGTGTTTTACGATTCTGTATCTGGGGAGATTTAAAGTTACGTTGATTCTTTAAATTATACAGAAAATGTTCACACTTCCAATAATTGTAACTTTATTGGAGACCCAAAGATCCCTTTTCATGTTTATTTTACACATTGATAATTTACAATATCCAACGATGACTAAAAAATATCCATAATCTCAATAGAACAGGTAATTATTTTGTTATCCCCATGTGAAAATACTTCATTTTATTTTTGAGCTTAAGCTCTACTGTCAACGGTACGAAAATTATTTACACAATAATCGCCTATTAGGTAATTTGGGGTACATCTCTTGATAATTATTACCCTGTAATATGATAAATAAGATAACTAAATTGCTATTACAGATTAAAATTTATTGATAATTCTAAAAAAATACACATATAAATTTATGGAACTTAAATTCTTTCTATTTCTAATCAACGTGTGAAAATATTTGGAGAATATAGCAGCGATTCTCAGACCTAAAACATTTTTCAATTTCTAATCTTTTACAACAACTATAGGTGTAAAGTATTAATCCTCCCGTCCATTTTGTTGTCATGTTTTTCTTTGCACGCCCCTTATAAAAATTTAATAAATGGATAATTTGATTAAATTATTCTTATTTATTTTTTTATCTCAATTTAATATTACTCTTTTTTCACCATATTAATTTCTCTGCACATTTACTGAATAAGGTAAGGTGAAAACTAATAACTAATTATACTTTGATTGTATAACATGACAACTATTTTGGATCAGTTTTTTTAGTATGCACGATAACTAAGGAGCCGTTTGGACATGATTTGAAATCATGAGATGAAATAATGATGATTTGAAGTTAAAATTTTATTTGAACATGCAATTTGAATTTCTTAAGTTGTATTTTTATATAGACATAAAAACCCACAGGTTGTAAAACCCATCAAAACTTTCTCAATTTTTATACAATCTTACTAAATGAGCAAATCATAGTTCATAACAAAATTAATATGCTACTAGAAGGCCTTTATAAAAAATACAACATCAATTGATCAAACTTTAGTTTAATAAAATAGAAATTGAACATGAATTTAGTGTAACTACTCTTTAATATAATCCTCTCACATGGTTGGTAAGAGTAAATTTATTATAAATATACTATCAACTTGTAGATCTTTAATTTTTGCTATAAATGGTTGATAAAGATGATTGAAATTATATCTACCAACTTATGGATCTATTTTAATAAAATATAAATTTATGAATCAACTTTTACATTTAAATTTTTTTAAATCATGATTTGAGATTTGCATGTCTAAATATTGATTTTCATTTTATAAGATGAAATCGCATGTCCAATTGCCTATTAAAATGCGCTACAATCAGCCATCACTTAAATTCGTTTTTAAGTCTTTTATTCTAAACAACCTCTATCTTTATTGGTAAATGCGCTACTTTAATTTTAGTAATAGCAATTAAGCTGGGTTCAAAGCTTTATTGGTTAATGTCCTACGTTTCTCTGACTTGATTTAAATAAGAAAAAGTGGGCATGAAGTGGAGTTGGAAAAGCAAAAAGATTGATGGAGAGAGCGTATGACTAATGACTTTGGCTTGGAAATTTGGTTAGTTTAAAAGCTTTTGATTATTCAATGCAAAGTTATTTAAAAGAAAACAAAAGAGTGGTGGGATAAAGCTGCAAATTAGGGAAGGGACATATTTTTATAGTACTCCAATTATGATTTATGATTCATAATGCAGCATAAAGTTGGCTGTGCTATTTGCCAATGAAATATGTGGGGAATAACGCATTGTATATGCAGGGGAGGGGCTAGTAGTTTGGATACCAGTTACGCTGAATTCAATAATTTTTATTCAAACGGTATATTTATATTAATAGTTTATTAAATATATATTAAAAATTAAATTTAAAACTTAATTATCATTTAAAATCATCATTTTAAAATTCAAAACTCATTAAATTAAAATTTTGAATCCGCTTATAAATATATGAACTTTATTTTATGGTGACCAATACATCCATGCGACTTACATAATGAAAAATGGGCTCCATGCCATCCCTTCGTGCATTCAGACCAGTACACCAAACTAATAAGACCACATTAGGGGCCGTTTCGTAACTGAGATTAGGGGTTACCTTAGTATAGAATTTGGGATTAAGTTTGTTCAATGTTTAATTAAAATTAGGATAAAATTTATATTATAATTTTGAAATTATGTACCTCATATAAAGGTGGGTTATTATCGAGGTTATAATTATGGATAACCTGAATTTGAACCAAACAATCTCTTAAGATATATACATATTGTCCTCCTTGTTTTTCACCTAAGGAGTGTGGCGAAGTGGTCAATGAAAGGAGTTGTGAAGTTTTTGAGTTGGGGAGACTAATCAGTTATGAGTCAAAAAGCTTCAAAAAATAAAATGTACCCCTTTTCAAGGCCGGCTGATGCATGAAGCAGCTAAAGTTGCTGCTTTAGGCCTCTTAATTTGGGGGGGGGGGGGGGGGGGGGGGGGGCTCAAAATTTCCTAATATGTGTATATATTATTCTCATTTCGTTTCAATTTACGTGGCAATGTTCAAATTAAGAGAGTCAAACAAGTTATTATCTTATTATAATTTTTTATATATTTTAAGTTATTAATTATTATGATTTATAGTATTTTTTTTATGTAATTTTCAAATATGTAGATTTTATTTCAAAAAATTAAAAAATTCTATGTTCAACCGCACGATCAAAATTAAGAAGTTTTAATTTTGAAAAAACAAAGAATCACGTAATTAGGGAGAAGAGAGTATTTAAATTTTATACATCGTCATTCGTATAAATAATCTTTTATACTATTAGGTCATCTAAAGTATCTTTATAAGGAAACGTCTTCAAAATGTGAGATTTAAAATTTTGTAAATAAATTATGTACCTGCTAAGATATAAATATAATCGGATGGTGTAAAATTATTTATACGGA